>SAUG01000044.1:0-711710 GCA_011316305.1 Rusavskia elegans
TAATTTAAAAAAGCTATTTATAATATTTTCGGAATCTCGAATAAAATTCTAACTACTAAACGCTTTATTTAATACCTTTAGTAGAAAACCGTAATATCGGAATACGCTGTACGGTTTAAAAAGTAGTTACTACTAATAGAGTAGAATAACGACGCCTTATATATAATATATAGATAAAGGCTAAAAAAGCGAGTAAAAAACGAATTTATACGCGATAGTTAAATATATAAAACTTTAGATAATCTAATTAAAATATTTATTAACTTTAATAATAAGCTATATAAAAGAGATATAGAAAAACGCTATAATAGAAGACTACGAGTTAGCGCGGGACGCTACTCTAGGAAACTATATAAAAGATAGCTACTAAGTAAAAAGACCGGAAATAGCTACTATAGACCTATATTAATAGAATTAGATTCTATATAATAGTAATATAAAGGGAAGAATTCTAGAAGTAGTAAAAGGAATAAATATTCTAAGACGTACTATAATTATAGTAAACCAGGTTACTTCGTAAAAAAGTATCGATTAAATAAAGTATAGTAATAATAGTTTAATACTACGTTAAGAAAACCTAAAGACTGGTAAGAGATTATTTTAAAGGACGACGATAATAGTTCTAAACTCTAGAAAGCTAGCTCGGATAAAGAATTTATATTTATAGAAAATAATAAAATACTATAGGAAGCTACTACGAATAACGCTTTACTATAAATATTAGTAAAATCTACTAGGGGGAAAGCCGTCTCTAGATAGAAAATTATAATAATAGAGGACGTTAGACTAGTATACCTTTAAGCTCTCTATAATAAAAAACTAGTAAAAGAAGGATATATAGTAATCTATAAAGGATTTAAAAACGTTTATAAAATATATATTAATAATAAATATCTTTAAAATAATTAGTAGAATTAGAAAGTAAACTATATTATTAATATATTAGAAAAGAAATTAGGAAGCGATATTTTTAAAGATAAAGATATTTTCGAACCGATATTATAATAGAAAAATATAATAATAGGAGATTAATATATACTATTTAGTTAGACCGCCTACTATAATAATAACTATAGAATCTACGAATTAGAAAAGAAAGGAACCGGGTAGTATTTATTAAAACTACGCCGATATATTCCCGTAATATTTATTAAAATCGGAAGTTATAATATTTATAACTATTCTAGATATATTATCTATAGTAGATATAAATACTAGAAGGAATAATAAAAGAGAAATAAAATCTTTAATTAGAACCTCTATAGATATATTTTATAAGTAAACTATAAAAATAGAAAGTATAAAAATATTAAATATAATTCGGGAAAAGTTAAAATCTTATAGTAATAGGTATACTATAAGCGTATAACTTTATAGCCCGGAAAGAATAACTAAATTTAGCTAGCTATATATATATATTCGAGATTAAAATAATTATTAAAACTAATTATAGACTATAAAAAGTTAAAGTATTTATTAATTTAAGTATAACCGGAAATTTCGTATTAAAAGATTTAGCTATAAAAAAAAGAGTTTCTTCGGACTAAAAAAAAGAATCTATATAATTTAATAGTTATTAATAAAAAAAAAATACTAAATAGAGATAAAAGGATTATAGAAAAAATAATACCGCTCTAAATAATAATTAACTAGTATTAAAAGAAACTTTAGTTCGATATTATTTAGATAGCTAGCTACGATATTATATTCGGAATACTTTAGTTAAAAGATTATAATCTAGTAATAGATTAGGAAAAAAGAATATTTAATTTTAAATAATACTTTTATATAGGGAGTATCTAGTTTATACTAAAATAGCGATCTCGGATAAATAAAAAATAAAATATAAAACGCGAACTTATAACTTCGAAAAAAAATAACTAAAAACTATTTAGGTCCGATTTATTAGATACCGGTAGAGGTTAGCTAGATTAATAAAATAGAAATAAAAAGGAAAATTACGAACCTTTCGAAAACTCTATATTATCTAATAAAAAATTAATAGAAAATCTATTAGAAAGAATTCTAGGTAAATATAAAAATTAGATAAACTTATTTCGAGAAAAGGTAACTATAAAAGTACTATTTTAATATTAAATATAAGATTATAAAATTAGATTTAAACTAGGTAAATAACCTATATTTAGATCTATTTATTTATTATCTACTATAGAGCTCGAAATACTCCGTAAATACCTAGATAAAAATATAAAAAAGGGATTTATTAGAAAATCTTAATTACTAGTAGAATATCCGATCCTTTTTATATCTAAAAAGAATAGAATATTCTATTTATATATTAATTACCGAAAGCTAAATAATATTATAATTAAAAATAGATATCTATTACTAAATATTAGCGAACTCTAAAACCGACTTTCTAGAATAAAATATTTTATAAAACTCGATTTTCGAAAAATATATAATCTTATATAAATAAAAACCGAAAAAGAATAGAAAATAGTATTCCGAATACGATATAGTTATTATAAATATATAGTAATACTATTTAGATTTATAAACGTTTCGGTAATCTATTAGAATATAATTAATAATATACTAAAAGAATATCTTAATATATTTATTATCGCTTATTTTAATAATATTCCGGTTTTTTTTAAAATATTCGAAAAATATAAGTAATATATTAGTAAAGTTCTTAAATATCTAGAGGGAAGAGATTTATACTTTAAACTAGAAAAATATAAATTCTATAAAGAAGAAATCGACTTTCTAGAATTTATTATAGGACGAAACGGACTATATATCGACTCTAATAAACTAAAAGCTATTATAGAATAGGAAATACTAATAAATATTAAAAAAGTCTAGAATTTTTTCGGATTTATAAACTATAATCGAAAGTTTATAAAAAACTATTCTAAAAAAGTTCTTACTCTAATAATTTTAATAAAAGATACCGTCGAATAGTATTAGGAAGAAAGAAAATAATAAATATTTAAAATTTTTAAAAAAGAATATATAAAAGACCTAGTACTTAAAATATTCGATTTAAAAAAACTATTATATATAGAAACGGATTTATTAGATCTAGTTATAGAAATATATCTTCTATAATAATATAATAGTAAATAGTATCCGATAGTATATATATCTAGAAAATTATTACTAGTAGAATAGAATTATAATATCTATAATAAAGAACTACTAGCTATAGTAGCTATATTAGAATAGTAGAGAGTATACGCCGAAAAATTACTAGAATTAACTATTTTTATAGATTATAAAAATCTTTTATATTTTATAATAATAAAATAATTTAATAGAAGATAAATATAATAGTCTAAACTCTTCGGTTAGTATAAATTTAAAATATACTATACTCTAGATAAAGAAAATAGAAAAATAGACGCTTTAAATCGAAGAAGTAATTATATAAAAATAAAAAAGGTTTTTAGTAATAGTATTTTTAAAGTTAATAAAAATAGATTATAATTAATAAATTAGTACGAAATAAGTATAACGCTATATATACTATAAAATAACTAAAAATAGTTTCTTATTAAAAAGAGAAAGTTATAAGTACTAGACGATAAAATTAATAAATATATTAAAGAGTACTATAATAGAATACTATAAAGGTATCTAGGCGTAATAAAGATAATATAACTTTTACGATAATATTACTAGTTTCCTAATATAAAGTAATATATCGAGATATATATTAAAAGATATTTTAGTTATTAGTAAAATAAATATAGTATATATACTCGTTATAGAAAGATTTAATATTAGAAACTACCGGATTTACTATAGAAAGAAGTTATATTAGACTTTATTATTAAATTTCTAAAATCGAAAGATCCGATAATAAATATAATATACGACTTAATATTTAATATAGTAGATAGATTTATAAAATATATCTATATAATTCTAATAAAAGAAAAATTTATAGTAGAATAATTTAGATTTATTATTCTAGATCGATTATTTCGGTACTACAGACTGCTAGAAGTATTAATAAGTAATAGAGATAAACTCTTTACTTTAAACTATTAATAAACCTTTATTTTTCTATTTAGTATTAAACTAAAAATATTAATAGCTTTTTATCCGATAATAGATAGATAGATAAAATATACTAACTAGATACTTAAATAATATCTAAGATATTATATTAACGATATTTAAAATAATTAGATTTCGTTTTTACTAATAGTATAATTAGTACTTAATATAAAGAAATTAAATACGACGAAAAAAATACCGTTCTACGCTAATAATAGGAGAGAAGTAAATCTATTTAGATAACCGCTACTATATAAATTAGCGGAAGTAGTAGTCCGAAGAGTCGATATTTAGAAAAAAATCTATAAAAATATCTTAAAAATATAGGAAAATTTAGGTAAATATTAAAATAAAAAGCGAAAAATAATACTTTAGTTAAAAAAGGAGGATAAAGTATACCTTTTTATTAAAAATTTGAAAATAAGGGCTTTAAATAAAAAATTTAACTATATTAAGGTCGGATTATTTTAATTAGGAAGATTAAAAGAATTTAGAACTTTAAATTTAATCTATTTAAAGATACTAAAGTATACCCGGTATTCTATATATATTTTTTAGAACTAGCCGATCCCGGAATACCGTTATAATAGACGTTTAACTTCGAAATATAAAAGGAAGATACCTTTATAGTTAAAAAGATCCTATAATAGAAAAATTAGAATTATCTAATTAAGTAGAAAGGTTACTCTATTTTAGAAAATATC
The DNA here is from genome assembly GCA_011316305.1 of Rusavskia elegans. Classification (NCBI taxonomy): domain Eukaryota; kingdom Fungi; phylum Ascomycota; class Lecanoromycetes; order Teloschistales; family Teloschistaceae; genus Rusavskia; species Rusavskia elegans. Next base: position 4,737 of record SAUG01000044.1, read on the forward strand.
TAGAAACCTAGAAAGTACTTAGTAAATTACTAGAAAGTTCTATAAAAGTTCTATTAAAAAGAATTAAAGAAGTTATCGACTAACCGGAATCGCTAGATAGGAGAATCTATTCGGAAATAATATTAATAAAAGAATTTAGATCTATAGAAAAAAATAGATCCGCGGTAATAACTTTATATTCTAGTTCTTTAATATTTTATAGCTTATCGTTAACTATAATACGCTACTTTTTATTAATATAATCTAATTAATAAAGTAGATACTATTACTTTATATACGTTTTATATAATTCTTTTTTTAATTTTTTATATTTATCTTTAAAATAATACTAGTACGTAGTATCTAACGGAATAAAATTATAAAGATAGGCTTACTTTATATAATTAATATACTTTTCGGAACCTTCGCCGATATAATAGGATTTCCCCGACTAGAAATAATTTCGATAAAAATATATAGCTAATATACCGATATCTAGAAATAAGACTTTTTTATAATAATCTTTAGCTAACAGTTTTTACCTTTTATTTATAAAAAAGGAAAGATAATAGTTTTTCGGAATAAAAAATCTAAAGAAAGGACCTAGTATTATAAATATAGGCGGTATACTTTCGGGAACGCGATAGTATTTAATATAGTATAGGATTTCCTATTATACCTCGATAGGTAAAAATATATAGGACGGCTTTAGTATTAGTACTAAAGAGTATCTTAGTAGTTTTAGTAAATAAATACCTTAAATACTCTAATCTTAGTAATTTTAGTAAGTAAATACTATAAATAGACTCGGTTTTAGTAGTTTTAGTAAATAAATACCTTAAATACCCTAATCTTAGTAATTTTAGTAAGCAAATACTATAAATAGACTCGGTTTTAGTAGTTTTAGTAAATAAATACTCTAAAATAAGGCTATTTTAGTTATTTTAATCTATAAGTAGCCTAAATAGTAGAGGATTTTATTTATCTATATAGATCCCGAACTCGACGCCTTTATAGCTCGTATTTAATTTATTAGTTATCGCTATATACTATTTTTATAATATAACTGATTTATTTTTATATTAATCTAAAGTAATTACCCGTTATACCTCCGTTTACAGATATACCAATAAGTTCAACTAATCCGTGGAAATACCGGACCCCCTAGGTAGCTTTATAACAATTATCTGGGTTTAAAGATTAATATCTTTATAATCCGGTCTTTTAGAAGGCGGATCAGCTGGATTAATCTTCCCTAAATAATAGAAGATATTAAAATCTATAGCAGCTAATTTAATAATCTAGCGACGTTATTAAATATTAAATTCTTTAACTTTTATAAAACTCCGAAGGTTATTATAATCTATCTAGACCTTTACCGTATACTTCGCGCCTTCGAGGTAATATTTCTATTATTCGAAAACTTTAATAATAGCGAGAAGTTCGGTATTATATATCTTATAGTTATATTCGGTAGAAATTATTTTCCTCGACTAGAATATAACTAGGCGCTAGCGGCTATTTTTATTAGATTAAAATATAACTCTAGTTAATCCGACCTTAGAAGTATTAGTTTCGATATAGATTTCTCTTTCTAGATCGAAGTACTATAATACCCCGATAGTATTAAAAGTATATTTTAGTTCCTCGAAAGCTTTTTAGATTCCGATAGTCTAGTAAAGCGGTTCCGATTTCTTTCCGGCTACGTTCTCTATAGGTAAACTTATTAGAAGCGCTATAATCCGTAAATACTAGTAAATAAAACGTCGATAGAAGTTAATAAACTCTAAAAAGATCTATACTTCCCGGTAAATCTTTAGAACTAGCTATTCCTAAATAGTCTTTATTCGTTCCGGATCTATCGATATACCTTCCGTAGATACGATAAAGTTTAAAAACTCTATATTTTCGATATTAAAAGTATACTTTTTAAGATTAAAATATAATTATACGCTATAAAGCTTTCGAATAATCTGCCTAATATATTTCTAATATTTTTCTTCCGAATTAGAAAAGATTAGGATATTATCTAGGTAGACTATATAATAAACGTTAATTAATTCTTCTAAGACCCGATTAATATAGATTTAGAAAGTCGTAGATATATTAGTAAGACCGAAAGGTATTATAAAATATTCGAAATACCTCTACTTTATATAAAACGCGGTTTTCTATTTATTACTCTTTTTAATCCTAATTCGATAATAGGTATCTGTAATATTATATTTAGAAAAATACTTTACTTTAGATAATTAATCTAGAATTTTAGAGATAAAAGGTAAAGGATAACGGTTTTTAATTATTACCTTATTAAAGCCTCTATAGTCGATATATATATAGAAACTACTATTTTTCTTTAGTATAAAAAAGATTAGAGTTCCTATAGAAAATATTAAATAACGGATCTAGTCCTTTTTTAAGGTACTATCTAGATAATCCCGTAGCTTATCGAGCTCGCGTTTGGATAGGCTATAAATTAGGCTATATAGCAGATTTCCCCTATCTAGTTTAATTATATAATCGGTATCTTTAAATAGCGGTAAGAAATCTACTAGGTATATATTATAAACTTTAATTTCCTTATATATAGGTTCCGGAATCGACGGCTCGGGCCGCTATATATTTTCGTTATTTTTATTTTTATCGGCGCTGTTAGCTCCCGCCTATATAATAGTATCGTTATTAGATTTTATATATATAGCGGTAATCGATATTATATATATTAATATATTCTTCTCGGCCTATAATATACGAATAAAGACTACTAGTAAGTTAATACTAAGGCGGGTTAACTATTTTATCCCCGTCGGGTTATCTTATATCGTTTTATTATAGATAGGAAATCGCTATTATTTTAACTCTAGGTCTATAACTATATATACCTAATATAAAGCTAGTATACCTAGAAGAATACCGTATTTATTAGTTATATCTAGAATATAATATCGCGATATATATATTTCCCGACGACTTTAATAATCTATTATTATCTAGTTTAAGTTATATACTCTATAACAGGCAGCGCGCTAACTTTTAATCTATTAAAAATAGGGTTTTTCGGTTCTTTAGATAGGTTCCAGGTCGTATTAAATAATAAAAGATTAAGAAACGATATTAATCTAGGAGCCTAGATCCAGAAATACTTTAGTTCTACTATATCCTTTTACTAGTAACTCGATAAATATTCTAGTTAGGAGACCGTTCCTTACTTTAATCGGCTTATTCTAGGCTATTATCGAAGCTATAACTAGCTCTTTTGATTTTTTAATTAGTTAGTATTACTAGGATTACCTTTTATTATATTAACGGTAGATTTTTTAAACGATCGGTTACTATTACTATAAAAGTTATTAGACCTCCGATTATTTTAGCTTTAGTCCTGGTTTTTAGGGTAACTCTTAGACTAATAATCTTTACTACTATAAATAAAGCAGGTACTAGATTTATTATTCTATTTACGCTTCCTAGAGTTATTATTACTAATATTAGAAATACTTTTTCTACCGACGCTATTCCGACTACCTTGCGATTAGCCTTTCCGGTTCCGATTCTCGAATCCTTAAAAGTTTCCTTTACTATATAGAGGTAAATAAAATCTATTAGTAGAAGAGTTCTACTACTAACCCGGTATCGTTTTACCTATATTCTTCTATCGGATAGCCTAAACTATCTATTTATTACGGCCGAAGTTTTTTAATTTCGCGTCCTAAACGCGTATAGTACGCTATAACTCCGGACGAATTTTAAAAAGGAAAAAGATTAAACGCTATTTTTCTAATAGAGGAAATAGCTAGGCTTTTAATAATATAAGGAAATTATAGAATTCCAGGATATTCTAATTTTATTTTAAGTTATATAAAAATATTTCGTCGCGGTATCTAATAAACGGGATTTAGAATCGGTAGTAAAATTTAAAAGAAAGTCTATAAACTTATCCTATAATATACCGTTAAAGGTATCTTTATTAATAAAGGATTCCTTTTTTTCGAGTTAACGGCTTAACTTCTAACCTTTAACGAAGTCCTAGGCCTATTAAATTTAATCTATATAGATAGATAAAGCGTCGGACTTATAAAACTAATTTCTATAGAATTTAACCTATTTATAGTACTTTTTAAAGGTTATTTTATTACCGTACTTCTTAGGTTCTTTAATTTTAAATTTTAACGAAGCTTACGGCGTTCGCGAAAACCTAATAGCTAGCCTAAAAGAAAATTAATTATTATCTAAAATATAATTCGGATCTATTATATAGAGAGCCTCTATTCTATAGTATACTTTTAAAAGGGTCTTTTTTTTTACTACTATTTAAACCTCTAAAGCTCGAAGTTTTTTATTATTATCGGAATCGTCGCTATTATTTCTATTATTATTTAGGTTATTACTACTATTAGACGGCTAACTAGAATTAGAACCTCTAGAAGTAAAAGTCCCTAAAGAAGTACTTCTATTAGACTATAACTAACTATTAGACGGCTACTATTAATAGATTTCGCTGCCGGAAATAATATAGTCTACCGACGCGCTAGTAACGAGGTTATTATAAAATTCCGATTAGATTCTTTAAATTATAGAGGATAAACCAGGGTTTTCTTCGTTAGGCGTCTTTAATATAGGCGGGTTATATTTATTAGATTAATCTATAATATCTATAATCCGCGGTTTAATAACTTTAGTACTAGTTTAGGATAGTCCTGCCTAAAGTGCTTTACTACGGCTAGAACTACTATAAATACTGCGCGTCGACGTTAATATAGTTATACTATAAATAATATATACCGAGCCAAGAATATTTAAAATAATAAGTTAGAACTATAAAATAGGTATATTTCTAGAGTAATATACGATTATAGACTAGACGAAAGATATATTATAGAACTAACTTATACCCTAGAAAGACTAGGGTATAGCCTAGTAATAAGGGAAAAGGAAAAAGCGGGAAAGAATCGAGATCTAATATACTAGCAACGCTCTAGCGACTAGGCGGCGAGCCTCGTTTCCAAGCGTCCTAATTATATCTCCAAGGCCTATATAACGCGTCTGGCGCTTTATATTTATAACCTCTTTACTAAATTCGGTTCTATCTAGTCGGGACCTAAATATATTTATTTAAAATAATATCAGTTAATTAAAAATATTTATTTAAACGCTTTAAACGTAGTATATTTAAATACTTTAAAATCTAACTAATTAAATTTATTTTAACCGTTTTAAATACTACTACTTCTAGCGCCGGATTTCTTTCGCTTTCTATCTAAAGAGTTTAGTATCTAGATAATTTATATATATATTCCGGTATCTACTAGAATTAAGCTTATCTATAATAGCGTAATAATTTTAAAGGAGTATATAAGCCTATATATATAGGCAGAATCTATATATTCTAATTAAAAGTTACGTATATAGCTTAATTAGATTTAGTATATTTTTTAGCGTATATATTTCATAAATTAGCTTCTCTATAGATTTTTAATAATTATTAATAAAATCCTCTTCTATACGAATTCTTCATGCCTCCTTCCTCCAAAGGCTTTCACCTCCTTGTTGAATTCAGCTTCTTTAATGACATTGACTATATCGACTATGCAATCCTGTTCGCTTCCGAAGGCGCAATCCTGTTCGCTTCAGGTATAGCTGACTGTCGCCGTTAGTACAAGTACGTCTATGGATGGAAGAAATCAACCGTCTCTGCCTCACCGATACTTACGCCGCCGGTAATACCATGCGCAATATCCTGGGGAATGTCGATGGTCCTCGGCTATATGAAGTATTCTGTCGAGACACAGATCATCTAGTCACCAAAACCATACGCTCAATCCTGCTGAAGCTTCGCTCAAAAGACATCTGGAGCTTATCCAAGGATGATGCGGTTTTCGTTTGCAACCTGATGATATTCACAGTTGGAGCGCCGACGGAAGGGTCTGAAGCATGGCCACGATGGCACACTATTATGTCCGATTGCTTGGTTGATCTGCAACCTATGGATTACGCGTTCGGCATTTGGCTCTTTACGGCGGACCTGAACGGTTATTTAGGACGTCCAATAGCCAGAGCAGTAATTCGCACCCGAGTCGGGCGTCTTGGGTATCTTTCACCGTGGGCTTGAGAAACGTCTATCTCGGCTGGATTACGAAGGACAAGGCACCTGTTGAAGACATCATCCGCGCATGCAGGGACATAGCGCTGTTTGTACTTTGTTTCAATTCAATCAGATAGTCTGCCCTGTCGACAGCCTTTGCTAGATAATAGAGAGCCATGTTGAAGAAATAGGAGGGGCTGAATTAAGCGAAAGCGCACTAGGGTGCAGCCCTACCAGTCAAAGCCTTATGATTGGAGGCATTTTTCCAGCTAAGCCTCATACAGTAACACTAAGCTCTGGCATGTAGGGCTTTTCAGTGTCACCATTACGGTCCTAAAGCCAAGGTCTGGTGGACAGGCTCCCCTTCGGTACCCTCGATGGCTCCCAAAGAAACCCTGAGGACTTAAACCCAATAACATCTTACAGTTCTCTGTCCGGTGGATACATTCGAGAAAGGGGCCGCAACCCTCCAATCCCAGCGTGATTGTCAGTCTGTACAGTCCTCAATCGATCCCCACGACCACGGCAACGCCGCATCAACTGCCTTCAGCGAGCTTAAAAGGGGGTCAAAAGAACTCCCGGAACCTGTGGAGCAGAGTTTGTTGGGCCAATTTCGTGGCCTAATAGGGTTTGGGGGTTTGGCTCAAGCTCGGGATTACGCCGCTTGTCGAGCATGTCCCGAGCTTGTGAGCCGCACGGTCGGTCCACCTTGGGTGGACGGCATGTATCATTCCGTATGTTGTTTTAGTAGACGATTGATACCGCTTGGTCAGTTTATCTAATAGATTTGACGGACTAATTATCCAGGACCCGATGATCAACATGGGACGACATGCGTGATCAATACTGTTTGTTGCCTGCCACCCTGTGGTCCATGTCCATGTCGTCATCGTTGCTCTCGTCCTGCTGCTCGATGTCCCACGTCGGCCGATTTTCGAAGTAGTACTCTCGGTATTGCTTGCAGACATTCTTGACCCGCTGAGCTTTCAGCGCCCGGATCCGCTTGCCAATCTCCTTAATTCGCTCGCTATTCTCGGTGTTGTGAGTCGCGACCCCAGGGCTTTCAGCTCTGCAGCCGTGTTGAACGTTGCATGAAACCTATGTAGTCCGTCGTTGTAGAGTAGGTTTCGATAACTCCTGGAGAGGGAGGACACTATAAGCGCAAAGAGCGGGCTTTGTTGGACTGTCGGGCGCAATATGTGGTAGATGAAGATGGATGGGACCAGCAAATTGAATCTCGTGCTAATCTCTTGCCCTGCCCAACTGAGTACTTAACACCTAGACGTGCCCCTAACACTGACCTTGGGATTTCTCCAGCCGACATCCACCCCAGCTGCAGGACCTCATGAAGCCTTTCATGGCGTGGACGAACGGCGTTCACCCTGCCGCTTCCCGGCAGATCTACAAAGGACCAAGCAATGGATCCCCCATCAAACGGAATATGGACGTTGGTGTTATAGCATGTCATGGACAGAGCAAGACTGGCCACGGTAAACCAAAGTCTAACTGGGCCCAGATGCTTGTGACTGGTGAATGAAGAGCAATCCTATCGAGGATGGGGCAAGAGCTTGCGTGGCTTGATCTCGCCACGTACGCCGGAGAGGTCTTCCGTACGCAAGACCGGAGGTTCGTGCTTGGGGTTCACCCTCTGTAGGCACATATCACCGAATTGTGAAATGCTACGTCAACTTCGCGCAACAAATTGCGACAATTCGGGCGAATCGAAGAGAAGATCCAAATTTCCCAAGAGACATAAAATTGGAACGTTTTAAACAGGATCATCTACATCCAGATACAGCGAAAAGACTTACACAGGAGGATATTCAGCTGATGCGATAGTTGGGAGACCCTACCGAAAACGGAGAGGATGGTCAGGAAGGCTTCGGCAGACGAGGATATCGAAGATAGTCCGGACGAGATTCCATGATATCCGTTACGTTTTAGATATTGCCCGCCGCTGTTCCACAGACCATATGTGAGGCGCTTGCGGAATTTGTATCGCCATATCGTCTCGTAAGTGGGAATTGTTGCTGACTTCTCATCTCTTGTTGGTATATAGCAAGGATATGCAGCCCAATATAATCTACAACCTCATTAGATAGAGGTATCTGAAGCTGCGTCAGTGCCCATTCGAGCCAAGCTGTATCCGTATGAAACGCTGGCTTTTGTTTTTCGTGGAACCGGGTTTCCAACTCCATAGCTTTTTGGTAGAAGCCTATAGCTTTCCTAGGCTCTCCGTTCAACTGACAGATACGCCCTTTTCTCCAATCGATAGAAGTATGTGCACTCTCTCGGATTAGCGTATCGTCTAGGTTTCTTTCGATCAGCTGCCATGCTGTGTCCAGGAGTTTCATCGCGGCATCGAAGTCACCTCGTTCTTTCCACGCTCGTGTAGCAGCTACGGCGTAATCATAATGTTCTGGGCTATCTTTGGGTCTAGACTCCATTGCTGCAGCAAGTTTCATAGCAGTAAACTCCTTCCCTACCCCTGACGAGAGGTAACGATCAACAACCAGAATTTCTCTTCGACTTGCAATGTCTACAGGGCTGTCCCCATCAAGATCCCGAAACCAGCCGATAGCGGGATCACCGGTATGAAGAACTAGTTCTGGAGCGTTCTCACAAGCCACCATCAGTATAGTGCTTCCAACGTCATCCATAGCATTTGGGGTCAGCCCTGCTTTGAGTAGATGTAGCCAAAGGGATTGGTAACGTTCCTCTTTGATATATCCCCTAATCAAGCCTAGGGGATGCTGGCGATGAGGAAGTTCGTTGCTTCCAAGCTTCTTGGCGAGAACCGTCATAATAGAAAAAGCCTCCTCCCGGCAGGGGATATCGTAGTCTTGCATATATTGATTCTGAAGACGCCTCCACACCTCGCTCAGATCGTGTGTGATAGCAAGGTCTTTGTCCAGCAGATACCTTTGGATTCCCCAGTTCGCCACGTCGAAGGGACTTTCCTCCAGGTGATTGTAGACTTTGGCCATATCGAGCGGGAGTTGTTTGAGTATGTTGGGTTGGCAAGCACGGACGGCGTAGTGCATTATCGTATCGCCAAAACCGTCCTTATCAGCTAGACAGCCAGGTTGGAGATACTCGATAAAGCTAGTATTGCCAATTTTTGCTGCGTAGTGTGAAATGGAAGCCCCCTTAGCATCAACAAGGCTTTTCATCTCGGGTTCTTCTTCAAAAATTTTCTGCAGCTCGTCTCGCTTTGAATAATCCAGAACCAATTCCATAAGCTTCTGTGCCTTTTCACCAGATTCGATCCGGAGTAAAGACTTGTACTTGTGGTCGCTGCGTCCACCACGACGGAAAAGCCGACGGGCTAGGTCGTCCATAGATCCCAGTTCATCTTCCATTGATTGAGCGAGGTCAAGCGTGTTTTCTCCACACAGCCATAGCCATTCAGTACCACAGTCAATCTCCTGATTATAGCTCTCGGTGCAACGAAGATAGATTCGCTCGAAGACTTCGAAATTTGCCTGGTCAAAGGTGCCAACCCACAACAGTCGGTCCAAAACGCCCCTGCGGTACTGAGGGACTAACCGCTGGGAATCCCGACTACAATCAAGCCCTCTAGCTTGGACCAGACCTCGAAGTACGTCATGATGTGATTTGTAGCCGCGGCAGCGATGGAGTGGCTGAGGCATCTTGGGTAACTAAAACATATTTCCGTTCAGATAAGATGAAGATTGCTGCATTCCACAGCTGTACGCTAAACTGAGTTTGGACTACCTAGCATTTATAATCTAATCAAAGTATCCCGGTGATGATAGGTCGATTGTGAGTCAGCGAACCTGAATTTCGTGATTCAAAGCTGGATCTCTTAAAACTGGCTGGTGGCGCCATCCGGGGCCTCCCAAGGGGTAGGCTCGGAGCTGTATTAACGTTTCAAATGGTCGGTGCTGTGCGGTACGGGCTAGTGCGGTGGCAGCGCTGGTGGGGAATATAGTATCTAGCCAGAGGTGGAAAGGCCAGCCTTCGGTTGTTTAGCTAATAAAAGTACTTTCGGCTATTAAACAATCAACTTGCAGCTCCGTATATACGGGATATATATTATTCGAGATCTTATAATATCGATATCTTTTATAATCGAAAGCTGATAATTAAATACGGAATATTCGAGTTTTATTTTCCTAATTTCGTAATCGCCAATCTTTAAATAATTAAATCGATAACTATAGCGATAGAAAGACGGTTATATTTTATCTAGAAAAAGTTAAACGTAGAGGATTCGAAAATTCTAATAAAAATTTTAAATTAGATTTTTTATATAGAATTCGATATAGAGATATATATATATAGATAAAAAGCTTAAAAATAAATAGATTTCGTCGCTATATTACTTTGAATTTGTTAAAAAGGTTAATTCGAAGCGACCTAAACCTTTATCTAAATCTATTAACTATAAATTAGTTTATCCGGCTACTATTCTCGATTAGATAAATACTAGTCTCGTTACTAGTAATAATTTTTAATTTAAAGCCTCTATCTAACTTTAAAGTATATTCGTTAACCGTAATTCGTATTATTTAAAGCCAACCGAAGATATTAGATTTAAATATTAGATAAAATCGTAGGATTTTTCTAATAAACTCTAGTTCGACGATATATATTAGAAAAAGTATACAGATTACAACGACCGTAGATATACTATTTATAATATCGTAAAAATTGGTTTTCTAATACGAGAGTTGGATTGGAAAATTCTATTCAAGGTTGTTAAAGATATTAGAACGATAGATATTGCTTTGAATATATACATATAAGTTTGCTTGATCTGCAGCCATCGAATTTTAGCTCTTGTAAACGAAGTTCGATATCGATTTGCAACTCACTCGTGAATATATCGCGGGCTGCTATATTAATATCTATTAAAAGTATAGAATTAATTTAATAAAAGCTGTATTTAAATATAGTTACTGTTATATCCGAATAGAGGTTAAATTATACGAGAATTATTTTCTGTACTAGTACAGTCGCTATCGAAGGCGGATATATAATTAGTATCGATATCTACGTAATTGCCGTTGAATATATTAATATAGCCGGAAATAACGTCGACGCTAAATACTAATAGAAATTAGATTTCGTCTAAATCGTAGAATACTGGTAGAAGTTAAATTCTAACTAAAACGTTGATTACTAATAGAGATTAAGTTTCAGACGTTGCGTCTATCTTGTTAGTAAAGCCCGTAATCGACTTGCTAGGTGATCCAAAGGTTTGTTGATACCTGGTAGCTGGTGAAGGCCCAAAGTCAAGTGGAAGCTCGCGTGAAATTGCGGTATCTGATCCTCGTTCGGAATGAGACTGTCGCGTTGCGTCGGTCGAGGCTTCCGAAATAGAGCTTGGGTACGCGACTTTCTGTAACGTCCCTGTGTATCAGAGGGCGTTACGCTCGAGCCTAGCTATAGCCGTAGACGTAGTCAGAGCTACTAAATAGTAAAGGAGTCCTAGTATAGATTATTATAACTAATCCTATATAGCTATAGAGGTACGGTTATAATATTACGAGGTATTTTCGTTATAAGATAATTAAAAAGAGAATAGTAGAGATATATTTAATAATTATAATAACGACTAATAAAAAATACTATCTATAGGAGTAATAAGCGATATATATAGTAAAAATAGCTATAAAGGCCGATAAATAGCTATCTACTAAAAATTCCGTCCGGAAGAACGGCTATATCGGCTATAGATAGCTATAGATAATTAGGTTTATTTATTTAACTAATTTTTCTATATAGTTCTATAGAGTTATAGATATAATACGGCCCTTCCTATATCGCTTTTTATCTAGTCTAAAAACCGTCTATAGAGTATAGAAAGGATTTTATCCTTTTCTTTTTCTCTTTTTTTTTCTTTCGCTAATATTTCTATTATACGTTTTTAAAGTAGAAATCGACTAAAGTCTTTTTATTATATTTAGTTAAAAGAAATTATAATACTTTTTCCTTATTTTTTATATACCCGTAATCCTTTAAAAAAGTATAAAGTTAAGATTAGCGGTAATATTTATAGTAAATATACTCGGGTTTAGAAATTATATAACCTTTTAATATCTAATACTATTTATATATTATTTTTTTATTTTTTTATTTCTATTAACCTTTATAGAGAAGCGTCTTAAAAATAAAAGAAATAAACTTTATTTTAGTATCGTAGGTATTTTTAATAAATATTCCGAAGCTCGTTATTATATCGAGTCTTTTTTTAATTCCGAAAAAAAAATTCGTAATAAGTATTTAGCCTAGGAATCGGACTTCCGTCGACTTTTTAATAAATAGGAGTGTTTTATTATTTATTATCGCGCTTTAGATAAATATAAAAGTAATTTTATTATTTAGAAATAATATATACTATTCCGGTTTAATAAATTTAATAATCCGGTTATATTCTATTCTTCCGTTAATTTTACGCTAGCCGCGTAAAAGACTTCTATTAAATTAATACCTAGGTTTAGTTCTAATAATCTAGATTAAATCCTAAAAGATTTTAATTTTTTTTAATCTATAGAAAATATAGAATTCTAAAAAGAATCTAGTTAAAAACTCTTTTACTTTCGGTTTTATATTTAATTTATATATCTATATTATAAATTATTTCTGGTCTTTCTAATAGTTCTACTAAATCTTATTTTTTAGTAACTATTTCGTTCTATAATAATAAGGATAGATACTAATCGAATTTTTTATTTCTAGGTAATACGCTAAATACTAGATCCGGTACTCTTTTATTCTAGTCGACCTGGTTTAATTTATAGTATTTAATTTTATCTATAGTTTTAACTATACTTTAATATATTATTCTAATATAGTTTATTTAAAGCTGCTAAATTATTTTTTTACTTTTATTATATTTTTTAATAAATTATTAAAAGAGATAGTAGTATTTTTTTTAGATTTTTATATTTTAAACTTCTCCGCTTTTTTTAAAATTCTTATCTAATTCTTTAATAACGTCGTAATTTATTATAGAAACGGCGTCTATTTCTTTATATAAAAGGTTTTTATAGACTAGGAGATATATTATTTATAGTTCTATTTTCTTACTAATAGTACTTCTCTCTATTAATTTTCCTAAAATCGATTTTTTCTACTCGTTTCCTAAAATAATATAACTTTTTTAACTTTCGATTATAGTAAAATTTATTATTCCGATTAATCTATATTTTATTTTAACTTCGATATTAAAGATTCTATTATTTTTTATTATCTATCTATAGAGATATCCTATAATTTTATTATAAAATCCCTTTATAACTTTATTATTTTCCTCTCTATTTACGAGAGCTATTATCTATTAACCTCCGAATTTAATTTTAAGCGCTACTATAAAGGGTTTTTCGGTTTTATATAATTTAAAATCGATTATTAGCTTTATTTTCTATACTTTCCTTAGTTTCCTAGGATAATATCCTATTTCTTTTTTATCCGATAGATAGATAAGGTAAGTATTATTATAGTAGACTAATTAGCTTTTCGCTATATATTTATATAGTAATTCTTCTATTATTTTAAATAAGTTTTTAGTTACTTCGGTTACTTCTTTAGTTAGATAATTCCTTTTAAAGTATCCTATTTTTCTATATAAATAATAAGCTTTAGTTTTCGATTCTTTAGTTTTAGTAGTATCGAGTTCTATCGGGTTTCTTCTAGGCTTTTTTTTAGCGGGTCCTATTTTATTAAGCGCCTATTTATCTAAATATATTTTATAATACCTAGTATCGATCCTTATTATAAATTTAATAAGATCTACTAGTAAATCTAGTTCTTCGATTACTACTATAGCTTTTTTAATTTTTATTTAGAATCCTTTATAGAAATAGACTTTTAAAGCTAAATCTTCCTAGTCTATTTTATAAACTAACGTTCTAAACTAAATAATATAGATAGCTACCGATTTCTACTATTTTAGAACTATTAGTCTCCTACCTATTACTCTATCTTTATTATTATCTCCGAAGGCTTTTTTTATAGCCGTAATAAGATTACCGAAGGTATAAAAGATCTATAATATTTTATCTTCTCTTTATTTTTCCGGGTTATCGAGGTAATTTTCTATATAGGACTTAACCTAATTAAAAGTAATCTCTCCTAGATATAATATTATAAATAGAACTTTAACTACTTTATTTAGAAACTGGTTTATATATAATACGAAATAGATATTTATCTAAGTAACCTATAGTTTTAAGGATCCTTTATTTCCTTTATAGATATTTAGTATTACTGCTTTAATAGTATCGCTTTAATCTATAGGTCGAGATAACGAGACTAATATAGTAAATCGTTAAAATATAACGTCTCTATATATTAGAAGGCGTTATATTTAAGCCTAGCTATAGCTATAAACGTAGTCTAAACTACTAAATAGTAAGGGAATCCTAATATAGATTATTATAACTAATCCTATATAGCTGTAGAGGTACGGTTATAATATTATAAGGTATTTTCGTTATAAAGTAATTAAGAAGAGAATAGTAGAGATATATTTAATAATTATATTAACGACTAACAAAAGAAACTATCTATAGGAATAATAAGCGATATATATAATAAAAATAGCCGTAAAAGCCGATAAATAACTATTTATTAAGAGTCCCGTCCGGAGAAACGGCTATATCGGCTATAGGCGGCTATAGATAATTAGGTTCGCTTATTTAACTAATCTCTCTATAGAGCTCTGTGGAGTCGTGGACGTAATACCTTCGTCGTAAACGGATGATTCGAGTTATCGGAAGATATATTCTCCTGTTTTTACCGGTTGCTATCTTTATAACCATACTGATTATTTTGAAAAAAAGCGCCCGAATATTCTATCGAGGTTATTTGGCCTCCAATCGAATCTATATATAACGCGGATCAGCAAAACTTTATTAGAAATAATAGATCTATTTGCTAGACTCTCTATCTTTTACTAATATACTTTATCTTTAAATAGATAAAAAAATTTCTTTAAACCTCCTTTTTATTAGTAATCGGGCGAAAATTTAATAAACATCTATAATATAGACGCTTTAACTAATCGAATAGTTTAAATTAATAGAAATATAAACGTTTTAGCTAATTCGATAGCTTAGATTGATAGTAGTATTTAAAAGCGCTAATATTATCCAATATTATATTAGTATAAAAATCCGATCTATTATCGAAAACTATAGTATAGTTAAATTCTATATAGTATTCTACGATAATATTAGAATACGTTAATATAGAAAATAAGTAATTTACTATCTTATTTATACCGCTATCGATTAATCTAATATATCGAATCCTCGGTAAATCTACTAATATTATTATTATTTCGGAAAATATATACTAGTTCTTTTTTATTCTCTAATCTAATAGCCCGGTACTCGCGAAAATAAAAAAATAGAGTTACTAGATAACTATTTCCCTTTAATATTCGTTTAAAATCTAATAGTATTCTACTAATATAAATAATATATTTCAAAATAGTATTATAGATACGATTAAATCGATATTCGTTTTCTACTAGATAGGCCGTCTATAGCTTTTACGTATCTATTTTCCGTCTCTATAAAAGATTTCGAAAATCGATATATTTAAATAACTAAAATTTATATTCGGAAACTAGAAAGCAAATATTAAATTTTCGGTAAAATTAATCGAATTTATAGATATTATTATTTTCTTTATAACTTTTAGCGGCTATTATATAAACGATTCGAATATTAATCTTTATTTTCTATTACTAGAATCCTTTTTTAATAGAATATACTTTATCGATAAATTTCTTAAAATTATCGATCAAGACTTTATCTATAAATTTTCGAATTGGTTCGAAATACTTTCTAGAAAAAATATAGAATAGAACTATGTGGTTACCGCTATAAATAGATAGATTAGAAAAAATCTAAAGTTAAATCGAGCCTGCAGCGATAGAATAAAGATATTAGAACGGATTTTAAACGGAAAAGATATTATATATTTACTAATACTCGTAGACGATTATATTTCTACTAGTTTAAAACTTTTAGTATAATATATTCGTATTTACTTCTTTAGCTTTCGGAAGATTTCTTTAGCTTTAATCTAGTAAAATTTAAATTTATTTCCAGATATATTAAATAGGATTTTAAAAGCTTTATATATACGGATTGATTCGCTGATAGCTATAATTTTTTAAAATTAGAATAGATAATAGGATAGAGAAATAGAACAAGTAGTAATCGAAGAACAAAGTACTATACTATCACTAAAAAATACCATAGAAATTACTAAAAAATTACTTTAAAAATCGCTATAAAATACTACTTTTATCCAATGAATTCTAGCCAATCGGAATACTAAATCGCTATTCCGCTATTTTATTTTATTTTTATTTATTTTAACGAATATAGCTATTTTGGCACATGTTTTTATATATAATCGATTTGTTTAAAGTCCAGCCCTACGTATTAGTAATTACTTTTAAACGATTCGATTAAATCAAATCTAAAATAATACTGCCAAGGCTATAGTATTCTTTGGCTATCCATAAAAATCGATAGAGATACTGGAAACTGATAGAGATAGATACTAGAAAATAATAATAAAGGAAAAGAAAAGGTTTGGCAGGGTAACTAATTTCGCCGAACTGAGTAAATATAACGTCTCCGTATATCAGAAGGCGTTACGTTCGAGCCTAGCTACAGCCGTAGGCGTAGTCCGAACTACTAAATAGTAAAAATATTTTAGCGTAGATTATTATAACTAATCCCGTACAGCCGTAAAGATATAGTTATAATATTACGAGGTATCTTCGTTATAGAAATAATTAAAAAGAAAATAACTAAAGGTATTTAATAATTATATTAATAACTAACGAGAGAAGCTATTAAATTGAAATACAGAGCGATATATATTATAAAAGGGCCGATATACCTAATAGGGCCGATCTACTAAATAGAAGCGGCTCTATAGTCCTAGTAGCTCTAATAGAATTAAGCTATTAGTTCGTTTATCTAATTAATAAATATAAATACTTTTATAGAATTATAGACGTAATATAACTCTTTCTATAATATCTTTTATCCAGCGTATATTAGCTACATGGTATAAATCCGTTTATCTTTTCTATCTTTTTTATTTTCTTTTTTTTATTCTAAACTTTTATTATATATAGTCGTATCTCTTATCTTAAATTATATCGATATATCTAATATCGAAAGCAAATTATATCTTTTCTTTATAGTTATTACTTTCGGGATTTATCTAAAATTTATAAAGTTTTTCCTAATACTATAGAATTTCAAACTAATTTACTATAACTACGAAAAAGTGAGGTATTTATATATACAAGCATTTCCACGTTAGATCTATATCTATTTCTATATCTGCTTTTATTATTAGCGATCGGATTAGCTAATATCCGAATTCGTATATAACTATAAAATTCAAATATATATTCTATAATTTTTTAAACCGTTTATATAGTTTAAAATCCTAACTACTATACTTTTCCCTTTCTAAATATAATATAGAGAGGAAGTAAATATTCTCTAAAGCTAAATAGTAATAGATATAAAACTATAATTAATAATAACGAATAAAATAAAATAAAAAGTAAAAGTTTACTTTCGTACGATTTATATAGAAGTAAATAAGTATATTAACAGGAACTCGCTATCGACTACTATAACTTCGAACTTCGTAACTTTCGAAGTTTTTTTTTTCTTTAATATTATCGATTATTTGCTCTATTAATAATAATAATAACTATTATCGCATATAGTATCCAACCCGGCGGCGGCTGGAATTATTATAAAATCTTTACGTAATAATCGATAGCGAATTAATAAAGTAGTAATAATTACTCCTAGTAGTAAATATCACCTAAATATAGTATCGGAAACAATAAAATAGAAATATTTAATAATAATAGCGTTTATATTAGCAGTTTTATTAATTTATTTTAGGAAACGTTACTTTTCTAGATAATTTCCGGTATTAAAATATCGAGATTTATATAGTATTTTTCGGTAAGTTTAATCGATTTATTAAAACTATATACTTTTAAGAATTTAATACCCTTTTTATATAAATAAATCGTTTTTAAAATATATACGAATCGCTTTTCTTCGAATAATTAACCTTCTTCTAGTTATATAGAACTTAATTAAATACGTTTTATAGTTTTTATATTAGCGATATTACCTGTCTCTTCGTATACTATATAAATATAAAATAGAAATTCGGAGGTATATATAGTAGCTATCTATAAAAGTACTATTAAAATAAATATCCGTACTTTTTTTTATATAAATCGCAGTCTATAGTTAATATAGAGCTTTCGTTATAGATATAGATCTCGTAATCTCCTAGAAAACGAGCGGGTACGAAAGTTAGAAGCTATATAGGCGATAATCTTCTACCGCTTCTTCCTATTCCGCTATAGCTACGTCGATTATTATCGAAGCGAATTATAGACCGTAACGTTTCTCCGCCCGATTCCCTACGAAATAATAGGGGCTTCGGTCCTCTAGCTTTATCTTCCTAGCCTACAATTAATAACTCTAATAGACCTGGATATAAAAAAAAACTTTCTATAATTTAAACCGAAATCTCGTCGATAAATATAATTAAAAGAAAAAAGGCTAGTAGTCGTCTATTAATTAGATTTCCGTCGTATATATTAAGGACTACGAACTCGCCTGGCTATATATCTTTATCGGATATCGATCGTATATAATTAGAATCTTAGCTCGACTTTATATCTTTTTAGAAATCGTCTCCTATCTTCTCTATACCTTCGGATCTAGGGAGTATACTACCTTTACCGGCTACTTTTACTACGCAGCGCTATACTCGTACTTTAGAAATATAGTATATAGCAGCTTAACGTTAAATAAAACGGCTCTAGAGCGAAAGGGAACGCGAATATTTTAATCTCGATTTTACTAACAAAGATCGCTTTAGTTCTCGTCGAGTACTTCGGTCTTATTAGAGGCGGTAAATATACTAAAATAGAATAATAATAGATAGTTATTTAGATTTCGGCGTAGCTATATTTAAAATATAATAGTTATATTATAAAGGGCGGCCCTATTATATTTTAGCTTTATACTAGAATATAGAAAATCTAATTTTCCGAATATTTAATTTAAATTCTTCCGGTTTAATAAATATATATTATATATATCTCGGAATAAAAGATCGTATCTAAAATCGCTATTAAATTTTTATTAAATATAATTTTATAAACTAGTAAAAAGTTTCGTTTTAAATATTACTTTAGAATTACTTATATTTTTATTTACTTTTTATTCTATAGGAAATAAACTAGAATAACTTTTTTTTAAAATTAATAAAAGGTAAAGATATCGTATCTAATTTAAAAATAAAGAATAGTTTAACGTATATAAATATATAAAATAATAAATAAATATAAAAATCTAATTAATATTTTTTCTTTCTAAAAATTTATATTTTATTATCGCCTTTTTTATAGAAATTATTTTTAGATATAGATTTATATTTAGATAAATAATTATTATCTAGGTTCTCTGCTGATTTTAGTTTATAAAATCTTTTTCGTTTACGTTTTTCGTCTAGTAGAAGTTATTCTATAGTAATTTTCTTTAGTCTTCTACATCTATAAAGTATTTTCTATCTAATAGTAATATTTCTTTCTATAATATACTTTTTTATATAATTTCTACTAATTAGATATTTATTAGCTAATTTATTCGGAGGTTTTAGAATATAAATATTTAAAATTTCCGTTTAAATAATCTTATATAGATTATACTAGTTAACTTCGAACTTTTAAAATTATTTAATCCTAATTAAAATTATATTTCCTTTAATAAAAATATTAGCTTTTATTCGTACTATTATATCCTTAAATACTTTAGTTCGATCGCGCGAAAGAAATAGCGTAGGATCGATTCTCTTATTATATTCTTCTAGAAAAGGGATAGAAATTTTAGTTAGTAGTATCTGGTTAATACTATAAAGTAAATAGAAAGGTAAAAATCTAGTAGTTATATATATACGAATATATATAATAAATAGAACTTAGTTTAAATAAAGATTCTAAATCTTTTTCGGCTATCCGATATAGTATTTAGTAAATATTTTCCCGAAAACTCCGTTAAACCTTTTAATAGCGCTATTTATTCGTAGGTAATAGAATATTGTATCTCGATACTTGATTTCTAGCAGGCGGTATATCTCGTCTATAACTAGAATCTAAAAATTTATATCTCGATTAGTAATAATTTTTTTCGGAGTAGGCTGGCCGTCGGATCGGATTTCGAATCCGAATTAGTTAACCCGACCCGACTCGAATCGGGTTAGATTAAAATATAATCTAATCTAACCGGTTTTTAAATCCGAGTTAGCTAATCCGACCCGATCTACTAAAACTAAATTTTAGCGCTAAACTCTAGTATAAAAGTATAATTCTAGTATAAAAATTATACGAATAATTTAAGAAAATTCTAGTTAATTAACTACGCTAGCTAGAAAGATCCTAGTTAGATAAATTATATTACCTAATTATATTACTTTTATATATAATTAATTAATATATTATATTTTTATATAATTAAATAAAAAGGTTTAGCAGGTACCCGGATTCGACCCGAGTTTAACCCGGACCCGACCGTTTAACGAGTCGAACCGGTTCGATCTACTAAAATCAGATCGGATTTCCGACGGTTCGACGGGAACCCGATCCGAAATAGCCAATCTACTTCGGAAAACTGTAATTATAGTAGAGCTGATAGATAATAAATTCGGCTAGTATCTCTACTACTACGTTTAGAAATAACTATATTATAGATTATCTAATAGCGTAGTTAATTATAGTTATAATCTATTTATTATCTTATTCGATTTCTAATAAAAGACCGATAAAATCGAATTTCTAATATTTAAAAGGATTTAATCTATTTTTCTAGATATCACAAAGATATATTATATCTCGTTTAATATCGCGAAAATCAGTAGTAAACTAATATTCGAGATAGTATTTAATATAATACTTAATATCTTTTTTTATTTCGGGCTACTACTATTTTATACGAATAATATCTATTATTATCTTATATAAATATTAATTATATTATTTATAGATATAGTCTAGAAAGTCTATACGAGCCTATACTAGTATATAAAATATCCAACTATTCTAAAACGAGTTCCGGTATTATACTATATTATTTTTAATTCGGAAATAGTATTTATATTCCTTTAAAATAGCTTTTATTTCCGGATTATTAGATAGAGTTCCGGATTCCGTATAAATTCTAATAGTATTGTTAAATAAAAGCGTACGATTATTAACTTTACTAGTAAATAGCTAGAAGTTTCCTCTTTAATTTAGTATATCTACTACCGTTATTCTATTATCCGGTTTATATTTAATATCGAATTTATATTTTCTATATTCCGCGAGCTAGCGAACGATCTTTCTAGAAAGTTTAATAGTAATTTTAAAGTATTATAAGTTTATATAAATCGTTTTAATAATTATAGTTATTCCGTTTTCGATATAGCAATACTATCGCCGTAGAGATTTTTTAATAGTAAAAAGTTCTCGTTCGTAGGTAGCGTAATTATATTCTGCAGATATAAATACTTTACTTTCGAAAGTAATAGGCTATTTAATATTATCGATATTAATTTAATAAAAAACAGCGTTCTATCTAAAATCGGAAGTATCCGCTTCGATAATAAAAGATAGGATTATATCGGGCTAAATAAATACTTTATCGTTTATTATAATATTTTTAATTAGTTCGTATATATTTCGAGTTAAAAAATTTATTCGAATTAGTTTATACTTTTTACTTTCCGAGCCTTAAATTCACTTATAGAAAGGCCCGTATATTAGGGCGAAATCTTCTATAAATCTCCGGTAATAGATATATAACTTTAAAAAAGACTATATATTATATACCGTTTATAGTAGTAGCCAGTCTCTAATAACTTTTATCTTTATCGTATTTATACGGGCTTTTCTATTACTAATAATATATCTATAGAATTTAATATACTTCCAGAAAAACAGATACTTCGAAGGTTTCGCGAATAGTTAGTTTTTTTCGAGTACTTCTATAATAGTTTTAATATACTATAAATATTTCTCTTTATTCATCGAATAGATTAAAATATTATCGAGGTAAATAACTACGAAATCGTCGAGGAATAGTCTAAATATATCGTTTATTAAATTTTAGAATACTATAGATATATTCGTTAACCTAAATAATATAACCAAGAATTATATTTATTTACTTTAGTATTAAAAGCCGTTTTCGTATAATTATTTTTAATAATATTAATCTACTAGTAACCGTTTATTAGATTAATTTTACTAAAGTACTTTACTATCTCGATAGTATCTAGATAATTTTAAATATTAAATAATAGATATCAATTTATTATAGTTATATTAATAAGACTTCGATAGTCGATATATATACGCTAGTTACCGTTCTTTTTTTTAATAAAAAAAACGGACGCGCTCTAAGAAAATTAATTTAGTCGAATTAATCTTTACTTAATAAAATATTTAATCTAATATTTCTATTTTTTATTCTATTTAGGAAATAAGCTATAATAAATTTAATTAATAGATCGAATATCGCCGGTTTTAATTATATAATCTAATAGCTTCTCCGGTAGTAATTTTAACGGCAGATTATTTTAAAGACGATCCAAAAGTTTCGGGCTAAAAACTCTATCTAGTTCTTTATAGCCTATTATCTTTTAGACCGGATTAAATTATTTTAGAAAATTAGATTCGTTTCGTATAATATATAGGCAGGCCTATACGCCTTTTCTAATAAATTATTCGAATCTTCTAAAATTAATTTTGGAAAATTCGATCGGGATATTTTTAAAAATTTATAAATAATATATATTCGAGGCGCTATATAACCGATATATAATTCTATCTTTTTAGATTCGTACTCCTAGAATATTATAGTTAGATACTAAACTATACTACTTTTAGAAGTCTTTCCCGAAAATTAGATTATAGTTTATATCTAGTACTATATAAAAAATAGTAGTAGAAAAAACTCTATAAAACTATAAAAGTTCTATCGTTTCTAAAATATTTATAGTTTTATTACCTTTAAACTATATTCTATCCGATAACTTTTAAAGTTCTAATTCTAAAAGGTTAATAATACGCCTAGTAATAAAGTAGTTAGTAGTATCTAAATCAATAAAGATTTCGAAATAATTTCTACTAATTTCTAGATTAAACCGTATCTATTTATTAAAGCACGGTATTCGATCTATATATAAAAGTCGCTTACTATTTTATATATTTTTAAACGACGATATTATATCGCGGGAAATAGTTAAAGTTTCTTCCGGTATTTTTTTAGAAGTTATTTCTAATTTCTCGATCTTTACCTTAACTAGACCGAGCTATCCCTCTATTATTAAAGGCTTTATATCGGTATTATATATACGCCTAGATATATATAACGCTATTTATTTTCCGACGATCTATTATTAGCCGTCGCTAGACTGGCCATTTCGAATCGGATTCCCGTCGAATCCTATAACCCGACTCGATTTCTTAGCGAGTCGAATCCGAGTCGAATTCGGATCGAACTCGAATACCCGCCAAACTTTCTATATATAGTATTATTTTATATCTAATAATATATTAAATTATTTCATCTAAATTTACTAGAATTATTCTAGCTAGCGTGGTTAATTAATTAGAAATTTTTTAAATAAATCGGTATAATTTTTATATTAGAATTATATTTTTATACTAGAGTTTAGCGCTAAAATTTTATTTTAGCGGGTCGGATCGGATTAGCTAACCCGGATTCGAAACCCGGCCGGATCGGATTATATTTTTATCTAATCCGACTCGGATTAGATCGGATTAGCTAATTCGGATTCGAAATTCGACCCGACGGCCAGTCTAGCCGTCGCCGATAGGCCTTTTTTTTTAGAAAAAGTCTATCCCGCGGGAGTATATCCCGGAATATAAATATTCTAGTAATTTTTTTCGCGATAGCTAGGTTTTCTATAATTATAGTATTTATTCGTACTATTTAATTCCTTTTATCTATTTCCTCCTCCTCGACTACTTCGGCTTCGGCCGCGGCTATTTCGACTATTTCGACTAGTATTTATAGAATTAATCTCGGCGGTATTAGATTATTTAACCGTCGAAAAAGTTATAGTATCTCGGTTACTATAGTATTTAGTAGTAATCTTTTCGAATATTATTATAGTATTTATAATATTTATTAAATTTACTAATTATCGACTTTATTATTATAAAACGATATATTTTTTAGTAGTTATTTAGAACTAGATTATAGATAATCGATAAAATACTTTAAAGCAATATATTCGCTAATTTTACTATTAATATCTATATATAATTTAATAAAAGCAGAATAATAGTTTTTAATATCGTGTTATAGGGCTATCTAGGGAGTCTGGTATCTTCAAAGGTTAGTTGGACTTATTAGTATATCTATTAACGAAGGTATAATAGATAATTATTTTAAATTAATATAAAAATAAATTAGTTTAATTACTAGAATAGTATATAGCGATAACTAATAAATTAAATATAAATTATAAATATATCGAGTTCGGGATCTATATAGATAAATAAAATCCTCTACTATTTAGGTTATTTATAGACTAATATAACTAAAATAGCTTTATTTTAAAGTATTTACTCGCTAAAACTATTAAGACTAAGTTTACTTATAGTATCTTTTTACTAAAACTACTAAAATTAGGATATTTAAAGTATTTATTTATTAAAACTACTAAGATATTCCTTAATACTAATACTAAAGCCGTCCTATATATCTTTATCTATTAAAACGTAATAGAAAATCCTATACTATCTTAAATATTACTATATTCCCGAAAGTATACTGCCTATATTTATAATACTAGGTCCTCTTTTTAGATTTTTTTTTCTAAAAAACTATCGTCCCTTCTTTCTTATAGGTAAAAGGAGAAAACTATTAATTAAAAATTATTATAAAAAAGTCCTTTTATTAGGTATCGGTATATTAGCTATATATTCTTATCGGAATTATTTCTAGTTAGAGAAATTCTATCGCGTCGGCGAAGGTTCCGAGAAATATATAGATTATATAAAGTAAGCCTATTTTTATAATTTTATTCCGTTAGATACTACGCGCTGGCGTTATTTTAAAAATAAATATAAAAAGTTAAAGAAAAAATTATATAAAATATATACGAAATAGTAGCGTTTATTTTATTAGTTAAATTATATTAAGGAAAAGTAGTATATTATAGTTAATAGTAAACTATAAAATATCGAAGAGCTAGAATATAAAGTTATTACTATAGATCCGTTTTTTTCCGTAGATCTAAATCCTTTTATTAATATAGTTTCTAAATAGATTCTTCTATCTAATAATTTCTATTAGTCGATAATTTTTTTAGTTCCTTTTAATAGAACTATTATAGAGCCTTCTAGTAGTTTATTAAGTATTTTTTAGATTCCTAGATATTTTCTAAAATAGGGTAACCTTTCTATTTAATTAGATAGTTCTAACCTTTTTATTATAGGATCTTTTCGATTATAAAGGTATTTTCCTTTTATATTTCGAAGTTAAATATCTATTATAATAGTATTCCGGAATCGGTTAGTTTTAAAAGAAATATATAGAATACCGGTTATATTTTTATATCTTTAGGTAAATTAAATTCGAAGTTCTAGAATCCTCTAATCTTTTTAATTAAAAATAGTCTAACTTTAATATAGTCGAGATTTTTATTTAGAATCTTTATTTTTAGATTTTTCGTAAGAAGGTATACCTTATCTCCTTTTTTTAACTAAGGTACTATTTTTTATTTTTTATTCTAGTATTTACCCGAATATTCCTATATTTTTAGGATATTTCTATAGATCTTTTTCTAAATTTCGATTTTTTAGATTATTAATTCCGCTAACTTATATAGTAGCGGTTATCTAAATAAATTCGGTTATTTCCTATTATCGGTATAGAACGGTATTTTTTTTTATTATACTAGATTCTTTTATATTAAATATTTATTACGCTATTAGTAAAAGCGAAATCTAATTATCTTAAGCGTCGTTAATATAATACTTTAAATATTACTCGAGCGTCTAGTTAGTATATTCTATCTATCTATCCGTTATCGGATAAAAGGCTATTAATATTTTTAATTTAATACTAAGTAGAAGAATAAGTATTTTTAACTAGTTTAAAGTAAAGAGTTTATTTCTATTATTTATTAATACTTCTAGTAATCCGTAGTACCGAAATAATCGATCTAAGATAATAAATCCAAGTTATTCTATTATAAAGTCTTTTTTTAATAGAATTACGTAGATATATTTCGTAAGTCTATCTACTATACTAAATATTAAATTATATTTTATATTTATCGTCGGGTCTTTTAATTTCGGGAGTTTAATAATAAAGTTTAATATAACTTCCTTCTATAGTAAGTCCGGTAGTTCCTAATATTAGATCTCTCTATAACGAATATATATACTATATTTATTTTACTAATAATAAAGATATCTTTTAATATATATCTCGATACGTTACTTTATATTAGAAAACTAGTAATACTATTATAAAAGTTATATTATTTTTATTACGCCTAAATATCTTTATAGCGTTCTATTATAGTATTCTTTAATATATTTATTAATTTTATTATCTAGTATTTATAACTTTTCCTTTTTAATAGAAAACTATTTCTAGTCGTTTTTAAATATACGCAGTATTATATTTATCCTATACTAATTTACTAATAGTAATCTATTTTTATTAACTTTAAAGATACTATTATTATAAACCTCCTTTATTTTTATATAATTACTTCTTCGATTTAAAATATCTACTTTTCTATTTTCTTTACCTAGAGTATAGTATATTTTAAATTTATACTAACCGAGGAATTTAGACTATCCTATTTATTTTCTATTAAGCTATTTTATTATTATAAAATATAAGAGGTTTTTATAGTCTATAAAAATAGTTAATTCTAGTAATCCTTCGGTATATATTTTCTATTATTTTAGTATAGCTATTATAGCTAGTAGTTCTTTATTATATATATCGTAATACTATTCCGCTAGTAATAATTTTCTGGATATATATACTATTAGGTACTATTTACTATCGTATTATTATAGAAGGTATATTTCTATAGCTAGATCTAACGAATTTATTTCTATTCGTAATAGTTTTTTTAGATCGAATATTTTAAGTACTAGGTCTTTTATATATTTTCCTTTAAAATCTTTAAATATTTATTATTTTTTTTCTTCCTAGTACTATTTAATAGCGTCTTTTATTAAAGCTATTAGAGCGAGAGCTCTTTTAGAATAGTTTTTTATAAACTTTTAATTATAGTTTATAAATCCGAAAAAGTTCTAAATTTTCTTTATATTTATTAGTATCTTCTATTCTATAATAGCTTTTAATTTACTAGAGTCGATACGTAGTCTATTTCGTTTTATTATAAATTCTAGAAAGTTAATCTCTTTTTTATAGAATTTATACTTTTCTGGTTTAAAGCGTAAATTTCTCCTTTCTAGATATTTAAAAACTTTATTAATATATTATTTATATTCTTTAAGTATTTTAGAAAAAACTAGAATATTATCGAGGTAGACGATAATAAATATATTAAGATATTTTCTTAATATATTATTAATTATATTTTAATAGATTACCGGGGCGTTTATAAATCTAAACGGTATTATTATTTATTTATAATAACCGTACCGTATTCGGAAAGCTATTTTCTATCTTTTTCCGGTTTTTATTTATATAAGATTATATATTCTTCGAAAGTCGAATTTTATAAAATATTTTACTTTAGAGAATCTATTTTAGAGTTCGCTAATATTTAGTAATAGATATCTATTTTTAATAAAAATATTATTTAGCTTCCGGTAATTAATATATAAACGGAATATTCCGTCCTTTTTAAATATAAAGAGGATCGGATATCCTACTAGTAATTAAAATTTTCTAATAAATCTCTTTTTTATATTTTTATCCAGGTATTTATAGAATATTTTAAACTCTATTATAGATAATAGATAGATAGATCTAAATATAGATTATTTATCTAGTTTAAATCTAATTTTATAATTCTATATCTAGTATTTAGATAGTACTTTTATAGTTACTTCTTTTCGAAATAAATTTATCTAATTTTTATATTTATCTAGAACCTTTTCTAATAGATTTTCTATTAATATTTTATTAGATAGTATAGAATTTTCGAAAGGTTTATAATTTTTCTTTTAATTTCTATTTTATTAATCTAGCTAACCTCTACCGGTATCTAATAAATCGAACCTAAATAGTTTTTAATTATTTTTTTTCGAAATTATAAGTTCGCGTTTTATATTCTATTTTTTATCTATTCGAGATCGCTATTTTAATATAGGCTAAATATTTTCTATATAGAAGTATCGTTTAAAGCTAAATATTCTTTTCTCCTAGTCTATTACTAGATTATAATCCTTTAACTAAAATATTCTAAGTACGATATTATAGCTAGCTATCTAAATAATATTAAACTAAAGTTCTTTTTAGTACTAGTTAATTATTATTTAAAGTAGTATTACTTCTTCTATAACCTTTCTATTTCTATTCGGTATTTTATTTCTATTAATAACTATTAAGATATATAGGTCCTTTTTTTTAATCCGAAGGAATCTTTTTTTTATAGCTAAATCTTTTAATACGAAATTTCCGGTTATATCTAAATTAATAAATACTTTAACCTTCTATAGTCTATTATTAATTTTAATAATTTTTTGAATCTCGAGTATATATATATAGCTAGCTAAATTTAGTTATTTTTTCCGGGCTATAAAATTATATACTCGTAATATATCTATTACTATAAGATTTTAACTTTTCCTAAATTATTTTTAATATTTTTATACTTTCCGTCTTTATAGTTTACCTGCGAAATATATCTATAGAGAGTCTAATTAAAGATTCTATTTCTTTTTTACTATTTTTTCTAATATTTATATCTACTATAAATAATATATTTAGAATAATTATAAATATTATAATTTCCGATTTTAATAGATTTTATAGAAGTATATCGGCGTAGTTTTAATAGATACTATCTAGTTCCTTCCTTTTCTAATTTATAGATTCTGCAGTTATTATTATAGCAGGCGATCTAACTAAATAGTATATATTAATTATCTATTATTATATTTTCCTATTATAATATTAGTTTAGAAATATCTTTATTTTTAGAGGCGTTACTTCCTAGTCCTACTAATTATTTTAGAGATATTCGTTATTAATATATATTTTATAAGTATATTTAAATCCTTTATAAATTACTATAAATTCTTTATTTACTAGTTTTTTATTATAAAGAGCTTAAAGGTATACTAGTCTAACGTCTTCTATTATTATAATCTTTTATCTAGAGGCGGCTTTCCTTTTAATAGATTTTATTAATATTTATAGCGAAGTATTATTTATTATAGCTTCCTATAATACTTTATTATTTTCTATAAATATAAATTCTTTATCCGAGCTAGCTTTCTAGGATTTAGAACTACTATTATCGTCTTTTAAAATAATTTTTTACTAGTTTTTAGATTTCCTTAACGTAGCGTTAAGCTGTTATTATTATATCTTATTTAATTAATACTTTTTTATAAAGTAGCTTGGTTTACTATAATTATAGTATATTTTAAGATTTTTATTTTTTTTATTATCTCTAGAGTTTTTCCCTTTATATCGCTATTATATAGAGTCTAGTTCTATAGATATAGGTCCGTAATAGCTATTTCCGGTCCTTTTATTTAGTAGCTATCTTTTATATAGCTTTCTAAAATAGTATTCTACGCTAGTTTATAGTCTTCTATTATAGTATTTTTCTATATCTCTTTTATATAATTTATTATCGAGGTCGATAGATATTTTAATTAGATTATCTAAGGTTTTATATATTCGACCGTTATATATAAATTCGTTTTTTACTCGCTCTTTTAATCCTCGTCTATATATTACGTATAAGGCGTTATTATTTTATTCCGTTAGTAATAACTACTTCTTAAACCGTATAATATATTCCGATACTACGGTTTTCTACTAAAGGTATTAAATAATATATTTAGTAGTTAGGATTTCGTTTAAAATTCCGAAGATATTATAAATAGCTTTTTTAAACTATATAAATTATACGGAGATATATTTATTATCTTCTTCGTTATCTATATATTAGTATAGGAAAGGTTTTATCTAGTACTAGGCTCGTTTCCGAAAATAAAATATAGTAAAAAGAGTTTTTTTTTTTTCGGGTATAGGATAGAATACGAAGTATATATCTAATTATATAAGCTAATTTTCTAGTTTATTCCGGTCTCTATAGTATTTATTAGGCTTATTAGTTTTAATACTATAACCGTAGTAATTAGTAGTAGAAATACTAACCTTTTTATTACTACTATTATCTTTTATCTAGATCTCTTTACCTTTAGGTTCGGACTATTTTACTATAGAATTAGAGTTACTTAGGGTAGGAATTTAACGTTAACCTATAATAGATATCTTAAAGGTATTTAAAGTATTATAGGACTATCTAGAGGGTCTAGTATTTCTAAAAGTTAGTTAGATTTATTAATATATCTATAGACGAAGGTATAATAGATAATTACTTTAAATTAATATAAAAATAAGTTAGTTTAATTACTAGAGCAGTATATAGCGATAACTAATAAAATAAATATAAATTATAAAGGTATCGAATTCGGGATCAATATAGATAAATAAAATCCTCTACTATTTAGGTTATTTATAAATTAAAATAACTAAAATAGCTTTATTTTAAAGTACTTACTCGCTAAAACTACTAAAACTAAATTTATTTATAGTATTTATTTACTAAGACTACTAAGATTTGGGTACTTAAAGTATTTATTTACTAAAACTACTAAGATATTCTTTAGTATTAATACTAAAGCCGTCCTATATATCTCTGCCTATTAAAGTATAAAAGAAAATCCTGCGCTGTCCTAAATACTACCGCGTTCCCGAAGGTACGCCGCCTGTATTTATAATATATCGCTAAATTTTTTATTTTAGGCTAACCTACGCTAAATAGCTAAAGCGTTTTCTATAAAATTCGATTTATTTTATCGTTCTAGAAAGGCTTTTTTAAAATATTTCTAGAAGCTTTAATTTAGATTAGAGACCTATTTAATATACTACGGCTTAATATCGTTAATAAAATATTAATTACTATAGAAAACGAAATCCGCAATAGTTATATTATAAAATAAATAGTAGTATTTATAGCGGCAGAGCCAGGTATAGACGATATAGTAGTTATATTTATAACCTTTAAAGTCAGGAAACTTCTTATTATAGACGTCCTATATTACGTAGACTATATATTATAAGCACAGGCGGCGTGCCTTCGGGAACGCGGTAGTATTTAGTATAGCGTAGGATTTCCTATCACGCCTTAATAGGCAGGGATATACAGGACGGCCTTAGTATTAGTACTAGGGAGTATTTTAGCAGTTTTAGTAAGTAAATACCCTAAATACCCTGATTTTAGTAGTTTTAGTATATAAGTACTATAAATAAACTTAATATTAGTAGTTTTAGTAAATAAATACTCTAAAATAAAGCTATCTTAGTTATTTTAGTCTATAAGTAACCTAAATAGTAGAGGATTTTATTTATCTATATAGATCCCGAATTCGACGCCTTTATAGCTCGTATTTATTTTATTAGTTATCGCTATATACTGCTCTAGTAATTAAACTGACTTGTTTTTATATTAATTTAAAGTGATTACCCGTTGTACCTCCGTTTACAGATATACTAATAAATCCAACCAACCCTTGGAGATACCAGACCCCAGGTAGCCCCATAACACTATAGAGACGTTAGAAATATTAGAAGGAATAGATCTACGTAATAGCGGATTAGGTTTTCTATTAGAAAATTCTAGTAGCTCTAGATTAGAACTACTATAATAGGAACGATAATAATCGAAACCGATATAACTATTTCTATAGTTTATATAAAAATTACTAAAGAATCGGTTACGCCTACTATTAGATCTACTTTTATTATTACTATCGTAAGAATCGTTATTTCCGGAAATATCTAGAATACCCCCGAAACTAATATCTTTTCTAGAAGGGTCGTTTTTTATAATAGGAACGGAAGCGAATTAGGCCGTAAATAAATTATATAAAGAAATTCTATAACGGGATTTCTGATTTATATAAATTTTAGACGAGGCTGTATTTTTATTATATACCGTTATTCGCTCTATACCAGCGCCGAACTAAAGATAAAAGAAATATTTTAGTTAGGAACTTATATTCGAACTTAGAGAATCTTATTTATAAAGATAGATAAAACCGGTTTAAAAAAGCTTTAATAATAGAATAAAGGTTGGATCGTTTATAGCCTAAAAAGTTATTACTACTAGTATAAATTCTAAGCTAATTTACTATTACTACGAAAGAATAAGATATTTATATATATAAATATCTCTATATTAGGTCTATATCCGCTTCTATACCCGCTTTTATAATTAGTAACCGGATTAGTTAATATCCGAATTCGTATATAACTATTAAATCCAGATATATATTCTATAACCTTTTAAATCGTTTATATAGTTCAGAACCCTGACTATTATATTATCAGTATTTATAGAAAATATATTAAATCTAAAAAGCTTTATAATATTTTTATATCGAAAGAAATCTATATATTTCGAATTTTCTATTTAATTTATTATTACTAATTTATTATAAAGAATTATCTCGAAGCCGAAATAGTTAAATTCTATTCTAAAATCGAGAATATTATATACGAATATTCTATTAAAAATAAAGAAATTTAATTATTATATTTCCGCTAAAACGAATCTCGTAATAATTTATCTATTCGCGAGCGAAACTTTTATCGTTAAAGAGTTTTACTTAGTAAATTATTTTAAATAAAGCGATATAATTCATCTTATTATTAACTATATCTATTTCAAACGAACGAGACGATATAATTGTTTTTAGCTAATCTATAAAAAAAATTATATTACTATTTAAAACGCTATAGCGATAATTATTATTTATAAAACTACGAAATTACTAGAAAAATATAGAAAAATCTTCCATTAAAGTTGAATGATATATTTATTTATATTATAACTTTTAAAATTATAAAAAAATCTTTAAATATTTTCGAATTTATTTATATTAAAAAGATTTATATCCGCTGGATTATAATATAAAAAATTTAACAATATCATAAAATATATCTAAACTTTCGTTTCTAGTCTAATCTATTGATTTATAATTAACTTACGTCGTTATTTTTTAGATATAAAAAAAACCTAAATTATTTCTTTTAGAAACTATTTAATAAAACTAGCGGCGGGTTAAAATATAATCTAGCTTGTATACGAATCGATTAATT
This sequence comes from Rusavskia elegans, assembly GCA_011316305.1. Taxonomy (NCBI): domain Eukaryota; kingdom Fungi; phylum Ascomycota; class Lecanoromycetes; order Teloschistales; family Teloschistaceae; genus Rusavskia; species Rusavskia elegans. The sequence goes on from SAUG01000044.1 coordinate 38,259, forward strand.
GATAAATAATAATTATATTAATTAATATTGCCGTTATCTCCTCTATATTAATAGATTGACCGTCGGGTCGAGTTTCGAATCCGAGATAGAAAAACCGACCCGACTCGGAACCGCTAAAACGCCAAACTCTAATTAAAAAATATAATTCTAATATAATTTTAGTATAAAAAATATATCTATTTATTTAAAAAAAATTCAAGTTAATCTACTACGCTAGTAAAAATAGTCTGGCCGTTTTATCGGATTTCGAACTCGGATCGGAGGAACCGACTCGAATTTCTAACCGTATTAGAAAAGAAACTAAAATTAACTAGTAATTTAGACGCGTTAGCCGCGTTTATCGCGAAGTCGAGTCGCTACCTTAGATCGAAGTGGCCAGTTTAAATAAAAAAGGTACTAGTTAAACTAAATATATTAACTAAATATATTATTATTATATTATAATTAATTAAATAGTTAAATATAAAATATTACTACTAATAAAGTTATAGCGGTTTTCTATCGGATTTTCTAGTTTAATCCGGAATCGACCGTTTAGCGAATCGAACCGGTTCGATTCGCTAAAAAATCGGATCGGATTATAGATACCGACGGAAACTCGTATCGAAATAGCCAGTCTATATATTAATAGAAATGATATACGAACGACCGTTATACTAGTTCCATTAAATCTATTTACATACCAAACGTTATTTCGGTTAATATTTTACGATTTAGATAGTACTAAATCTTTTAACGCCGTTTTAAAGGTAGATTATATATATTCCCGAAAAGTATTATTTTCCGAAACCCGCTCGCATAAAATAAGAAACGAAATCAATAAACTCGAGCTAATTCAGATTATAACTATCTTTCTAGACTCTGAGTATCTGAAGCTGACTCTCTTTGCGCCGGATATTGCGACTGCTGTACTCGCTAAGGTCGACCAGGCCGAAATAGCGAACTTCTTGCGGGAGAAGTATAATAGAACCTGGGTATTATTGAATATACCTGGTAGCCCTACTATAACAAGGCTTCGTCAGATTCTGAACCAAGTAAGTGATCCGCGAGGCCTGTTCTGGAAGTATTATTGATATAGAGATAGAATATCGACAATTGCTGGAAGTTCCTCGAGAGAAAGGTTTTTGGCTATTATTTTTTCGGAGAAATCCTAGCACTGTTCCCTCGAACCAAAATAAACCGTATAGAAACTTCACGTGGCGATATAAAACGATTGGATATAGATATATAATCGTATTGATTGAAATACATAAAAAGTGAAATCTATAGAATTACTAAATTATATAGAATATTGCCGTTACTAAAATATACTAAATCTAATAGAGTAGGTATTATATGTAAATAGGTAAATTACGTAATTTTAGCGACTATTATAGAGAAATTCAGATAACTCTCTTATAATAATCTCGTTATATAGACTTTTATACCTCTTTAGAATCGATTTCTTATATTTTTAACTTTAATCCTATTCCTCGCTACTATATATTATTATAAGCTTCATTTTCCTCTTTAATTTAACCGGATTTGAATATATTAGCGATATTTAGAACGCTAGAGACGGCAGCGGAAGAATCGCTATTATAATATTTTTTTAGAAATAAATTCTAAAGTTCTAATAAGTTTATCAGTTCTTTATAATATTAAATCGAAAAAGCCTTAATAAGATTATCTACTAGAATTACTACGAAGGCTATATATCTAGTAGATATATTTCTATTACGAACTTCCTAATACAGTTAATAACGATAAATATTAATATAACGGAGCTAATATAAATTATAAATTAACGTTTTAAAGTATTTATATCGTTTATATATTTTTAATTTAGATATACGGTTTATAGCTTGAATTAAATAATATTTTTTTAAAGAACCGATTCTACTATAGAAATTCTTTCCTATTAGCGGTAGCTACGAGGAGCTCGATTTTAATTAAACTCGTTATAATCGTTTTTAACTTTAAAGCTTTCTAGTTTATTATTCCGCCGAATTATTTAAATATATTACCCTATAAGCTTCGCCGAATTACTAGATTATCTGCGAATAAAGCGTCCGATAAAGTAATAAATAATATTTTTAGATCGGTTATGTAAATATTAAAGAGAATTAAATAGAATCTATAATATTTTAAATACTATATAGTTTTAATTACTAATTTTAGATAACGTTCCGATAGATTCGTTAAGAATTCTAAAAGCTTTAAAGCGGTATAACTAATATTAACGCGAGTAATAACGGCTACGAAATTAAATAATTCGACTAGTTATTAGTATAATAGAATTTATTAGGGTTCGGCCGTACCTATATTTTTAGTAAATATTTCGGAGCTAATAAATAGAGTTTTAGAAACTTTATTTAATAAATTAATATTATATTCTTTTATATTTTATCGATATATAAATATTAATATAATAATAGTTTATAGGTTTTACGATCGCGAGTAATACGAATTTCTAAAAACTAAGATATTTTGATCTAGATATTTTATTTTATAGCGTTTAAAAAACTTTATCTAAAATTTTTTAATATATTAAATATAGCGGTCTTTATAGATAATATAAATATTATCTATAAAGAGAATTAGTATTATATATTTATAAACGAATAAATATTCGGTTTCGAGTACCGCTAAAAATTCTAAATCTACTAGAATATTCGAAAAATAATAAAATTATAGCGCCGGCGACTACTTTAGACTATAGAACGTTTTAAAAAGTTATAAGAGAATAGACTTCGGTCCTTTCTAGTCTAGTAGAAACTTAGTATAAGTAAATTCGATGATTTTATAATTAAAAAAGGCGTTAACTATATTATATTATTTTATTTAGAGTTTAAAATATATAAGAATAGCTATAAATATCCGAAAAATACAAATCGCTAAACAAGTAGTATAGATATTTATATTAGTACTCTAGAGATTTCCTTTAATATAAAGGCGTGCCTTTAATTTAGTTAGATAACTCTATTTATCGAATTTATATTTAAAAACCTATATAAAAGAAATAGATTTTTTATTATATTAAATTATAGTATCGAATACTACTTCCTTCTAGATATTTTTATTCTATAGTTTCTTTATTTCGATTTAAACGGCTTCTATAAATCCTTCTATAAGCGGATATTTTAAAGTATTATTCCAGAAACGAGGCTCCGGCGGTAGTTAGTTACGGTAATACTATATTTCTAGTAGAAAAAACTAATAGTCTAATATTAGAGCGCTATCTTCGTATATTATACGAGCTGGAAGATAGAAAGCGAATACTATAAAAATAGCCGTAGGAATTCCGGTAGCGATATATTAAAAAAAGGTTATATAGGTTTTACTTCGTTCTAATTTCTTTATAGTTTTTTTACTAGCTGTCTCTTCGGCTTTATTTATTTTATCTATTTTTTTTCGGCGGCGTATAACGTCTAAAAAAATAATATTATCTTTAGTATAGTATAGTTTATTTAGGCTATAAGTTCTCTTTAGTTCTAAAAACGTAGAGAAAAACGGAAAAAAATCTTTATTATTTTTAAAGAATTTAGATATATTTTTATCGAATATAAATCTACTATTAAATAACTATCTTTCTATTTAAATAAGTTTACTAAATTATTCTATTATTTTTATAAAAGAAATATCTTTATTAATAGTATTATAGTATAATTTATTAGCTAAATCCCCGCTATTATAGCTATTTTATAGCCGCATCCTACCCACTAAAGTAGAAGGCGATAGAAAAAACTAGTTCTTTTTATCTTTTCTTTTATAATTAGGTATTAGAAGCGCGAATTCTTTTCTAAATATATCCGGATTCGTTTAAATCTATTTAAAGATATTATTTTTATCGCTTTCGCTATTACTAAGTTTAGTAATAGAGTAGTCTATATATAGAATATCGAACGTATTATATAGAAACGACTCCGTCTATAGCTAAATTTAATTAACTTTTCTAGATTAATAGAACGAGGTTTTATTAAATATAATATTACGAGTACAGATAACTTTCTTCTAGTTTAAAATCTAGATAAAGTAGATATTCGTACTATTACACCCGACTAGAAATCTAATATAAATTCTAGAATATAGTTTTTAGAATCTCGGAATATATTTATCTAATATATAGGCCTTATAGCCGTATACTCGGAAGTAACCTAGATATAAAACGGTCTTTATAACTATCTAAAATAGAATCTTTTATATAAACTTTTTCTTTAATATAATATTTATAATATAGGCGGCAGCTAAAATAATCTAAAACTAAAGATAATATAAAAAATTTACTCCGTTTATTATTATTCGGACTTTAATAATAAAAATATAGTCTAATCGTTTCGAATAATAATTCTAAATTTATATATCTAGAGCAGCAGATTTCTAGAAGATTCCTACTTTATAATAAAATTTAAAAGTTTTTTATCTAAGATTAATTTTATATTTATCGGTATAATTACTATTATATCTTTATAGCGTACCTATATAAATTTAAAAGAGCGGTAAAAGAATTTAATAGCTTCTAATATAAAATAATAGATTTCGATAATATAGAAATCCGTTTTAGTATATATAAGATATAAAATCCAGTTATAACGATTTAGGCCGGCAGTTATAAAAATTAATCTATAGATAATATAATAGAAAAGCTTATCGAAATCCTCTAATTTATATAAAAAGATTAAAATAATTCAATAAACTTTAGAAACGGTATATATTTTATATTTATTAGTTAATAATATTTTAATTTTATCCGTAATTTCTATTCTTTTAGCTATTTACTATAGATACTAGATAGCTTTATCGGCGGCGTAAATAAAAAGCTAGTACTAGTCTTTAGTTATATCTAATTTAGCTAAAGGGAAAGACGGTAGAGCGATATTTTTAAATCTATTTATATTATCTTCTAGTATAGATAACTTGCTAATTATTTTATATTTAATAATAATCTTTCCGTTATATTTAACGCGAAGAGCTCTAAGATTTTTAAAAAGATTACTCTTTTTCTATATATATCTTTCTAAACCTAGATTGGTTATAAAATTAGAAATATAGTTTATATTAGAGAATTTTAATAGTATCTTGCTATTTTGCGAATTAATATTAACTAAAATATTTCTATATACTATAATAGATATAGATCTTTCGCCTATAATAATATATAAACCGTTAGTATAGTTTCGGTTTTTAACGAAGCGGTAGGCTATAGTATTATTATATAGATTAATTACTAAACTACTATTAAAGACCTAAAATAAACGAAAAAAGTAATTAGTAATAAAGATTTTTAGAAATATAGCTAATAAATCGCTAGTAGATTCTAATTTATAATTTTTTTTACTATTTTTTATTTATTTTTTAGTATATTAATTAGAGTATTTATATCTCTTCCGTATTTTTTTATTACCGTCGAGTTTAATTTTAACCATTTTTATTTTTATTATTTTAAATTTAAAGCTAGTTAGTATTTTCGGATAACTTTTTCCGAAATACTCTATAATATAATAGTATTTGTAAAAAAAATACTTTAAACTATAGATATATTTTAGCGGCTTACTATTATTTTTAAATAAAAAATTATTATCTTTTTTTTTTTCCTTTTACCTTTATTTTTATCCGCGTCGATATTACTATTATTACCTTCTATAATAGTAAATATAGTATAAACGTTAGAGATTTTAAAATTATATAGACGAACGTAGTTATAGAATTCCTTAATAAATTTATAATATTATTTTTTATAATCTATAATAGAATCTAGTTTAAATTTATAGTTCTGCGAAAGTAAAAGAGCTAGATTATAGATAATAAAGACGAAAACTTATAATATTTTTCTAGTAATTTTAATTTTAAAAATTCTAATATATTTAGACTAAAAATATATCTATAAATATTTATCGAACGATATTTTAATACTTTAATTTTATATAAAGTCTATAGATAGCTTTTTATACTAATATTTTATTTCTATCATTTTAGCGGAGTCGGTAGATACGATTCTAAACTATAGTATTTATAGTAGATTCTATAAATAAAGTTTAATAAATCTAAGGAATACTAAATTTACTATTAAAATTTTTTTATAAATATAGTTAACTATACTAGCGATTACTTTCCGTTTTTTTTATATCTATTATAGGATTAATTATAGCGCTATTTAATATCTTTATAAGCCTTTTATACTATACTAATTTATTTCTAGATTACTATAATTATTAAAGGTATTTCTATTAACGGAATATATACCGGAAAGGTAAATTTTTATCTTTATTAAAATTTATTAGATTAAAAGAAATTAATATAGTTCTAAATACGTATTTAAACTATTTTAGCTTTAATAATTACGATCTACTAGTCCTAATCTTTAGTTTAGGGTAGACTAATAGATTATTTAGATAATATACTAAATATATAGGAAGATATTTAAATAATCGGTAAAAGCTAAAATAATATTAAAAAAAGAAATATCTAGTAACGAAATCATTTTTTATATTTACTAGCGTATGATTTAAATTTATAACTATAAAGTAAATTATTTTTTCTTTTAGTTATTAAGTAGATATTTTAGTAAATTTACTGTTTTATATAATTATTCCTAGTAGAACTATAGTAAAAACTTTCTTCTACTAGTAGTAAATATCGCGGTAAAGATTTCTTCTATTTATTATTTAGATAAATAATTCTTTCTAAAATAATAAATATATACCGGTAAAGATTATTTAATATCGCTTTAATCTACGGTACCCGGGCTTATAATTATAGGATAATTAGATATAGATATATAATCGTATTAATTAAAATATACGAAAAATAAAATCTATAAAATTACTAAATTATATAGAATATAGCCGTTACTAAAATACGTAAAACCTAATAGAATAAATATTATATTTAAGTAAATAAATTATATAATTTCAACGACTATTTTAAAGAAATTCAGATAACTTTTTTATAATAATCCCGTCATGTAGGCTTTTAAATTATAAGCAAATCATATAGATTTAGGCCTCGTTTATAACGATATTCAAAGAAAACGGGCTTTATAGTATTATACCAGAGTCTTACCTTTATATAGTTAGACCTAAACGGTATAAAACAGCCAATTCTGGTAAGATAATAATACTAGATAAATGCGTGGAACGTAATTAGCTTGAAAAAGAAAATAGTATCGTCTTGATACGCTCCTATAAACTACGTCTACAATCAGCGATTTCAGCGCCTGGATATTAAAAATTAAACTTGTTCTCGCTGCCGATATTCTCTAGTATATTATCGGCCAGATAATCCGTGAAATTAATAGTTTTATCTGTCGAATATAATATTCCTTTGGCCTGTTATAGCGCGTATAATACTAAAAGTATTAAATCTTTAGCGTTTTTTATATTAAAAGCAATCCGGTTTAGCGAATTTCCGATAACGTCTTTATTTAGACGGGTTAAGTCGATGAACTTTACGCTGTACTTAAATGCTTCGTATATATCTATATAAAGAACGTCGCGAAGGTATCCGAAGACAACCAAAGGTATACAGAGTTCTGGAAAGTCTTCGTGGTATCAGATATGAATTCTAGTAATTTAGTTACTGGTTTTAGGATGGAGATGATTACTGTCTAAAGTGACCTAGTGGATTAGGACGTTTGTCCACTGGTGGCGTCCTGCTTCGCACCTACCTTATGGAAGCCTGCGGGGCGGCACTTTAATTAACGCGGGAAGGCGGAGTCAACTAAACGCGACGCCCTTATGGTAAATTTTTTTCTTCTTGCTCTGCATCGTGTTTCACTCTTACACCTACCAGGCACCTATATATTTACTAATCGATAATCTTCGTGTATTCAAGCGACGAAGCTATTACCTACCCCGACTACAAAACCACGACCGCGATACTATCCGCGAGAAATACTTTAGCTTTCCTACTAATCTATCTTCGACCGACCAGTTACCCGATAGATCCGAATAGCCGCGGCAGCTTACCTCTTTATAATCTTATACTTTATTCTATAGCTTCTTTTCAGTTTATACTATAGAGACTCGTAATATCGGAGATAGGGGATCCCTAGACTTCTTATATACCGGACGCCGTCGTAGAGGCTGTTAAGCGATTACAAAACCGGACGCCCGTTATTAACCATATTAATATACCCGAGATAAGCTTTAAAACCAAGTACGAGTTCCTTATAGAATAAGGATAGGAAGGGGAAGATAAAGAGTCCGTAGAAAGGAAGCAACGAAAGCGAATTTAAAAGAAGCCGTACTAGATACTAGTAATTAGAATATAATTGGGCTTAGCCGCAGAATATTTCGCAAATATCGAACTGCTACAACTATATAATATAGTAAAGATTCTGTATCGACAGTTATTAGAACTAGGTATATTACCTAACGATATCGAGAATAAGCGTCTTAAAATACCTGAGAGTAAGAAGAAGTTTTAAAAAGCGGAACTCGGCTTCCAGGAAAGCCTCCAAGAAGATACGGAGAACCAGAACCAGCAGAGCATATCTATACGTACTTTACCGTCCCCCGGACTACGGTAGTTATACTTAGAGTCAGTATCTCGTAACGTTCTAGTACTACTTTCTATTAACCGTACCTCTCCGCCCCTAAAGGGAGCCTATATCGCTAGAGTATAGAAAAGGCGTCCTAAGAATAACGGCTGGATAAAAAGAAAGCAGCGAAGTACAAAGATATCTAAATAGTAGGAGCCTCCCTCGGCAAGGGAGAAAAAGCCGGGCCTATCTGCCTCCCTAAAGCCTGCTTCGGGGTAGAAAATAGCTATAACGACCTTAGGCGAGGGAGCCGTCCCCTCTGCGCGAGCCTTACGTAGGCGTACAGGAGTAAATATAGCAAACTAACTATACCGCCCTGCGCGCGTATAAAAACCGGTATAAAAGGAAGGAGAAAAACCAGCTATTACCAGGGATTATAGCCTTCGTAAAATATCTATTACCAGAACCAGGGAATCTAAATCTCGCAAGCCAGCCGTTACTAAGAAATACAACCTTCGTAGTAAACCTACCACCGCAGTATAAAGATATAAGTTAAGCGCTGCCGAAAAGATCCCCGAGGTATTACTAATTGGGCGAAAGCACCCACAGCCAGAGAATGGGCGCGTTGCGTACGGAGTATCCCTGTCCAGGAACGCCTAAGGGTGTGGGCTTGGCAGCCGCAAGTTACCTCTGCAACAATCACTATGCACTCTGTCATTGGACACATTCCAACCCGTGCTGAGTGGTCCGGATAAATCCGCTAACAGAGTCAGCTTATTAGCTAGGGTACGGGTAACTCTCTCTCCTTTTCTTTTATCTCGTCCTATTCTACCTTCTTTAACCCGAGTTATTTAATTATTTATAGATTAGCAAATTTATAACTAAGTCGTAACCTATTCTTAACTTTACTATCTATTTTACTTTTTACCTTTATAACCTGCTTTACTCTCGATTATACCGCAGTCTTTCCTATATATTTCTAGGTAAGGACCAAGATAATAGTAATATCGTCTATATTTACTTAGAATAATATAGACGGTACCGATCCTATAAGCTATAGCAAAGGTATAATACCCTATAGCTTCGGCGATATCGCGCTATTTATTAGCGGTATTAAAGGCGAATATATAGACGAGTTTATTAAATTTAATAAGCGGAATATCTGGAAACTACCTTTACTATATATGCCTACCGATATTCCACTTAATTATCCTATACTGTATTATTCCTTCCTCCGGCGACCAATTAGGTCAAGCTACTAGTACTACGGCGTAATATTAAAGACGTCGATAAGCACTCGCGAGAAGCCGCGCGATATACTGTATCCCTTTAACGAGAAGAGTAGTATTAGTAGCTCGATACTTCGCGTCGACTATACGCGTAGGCTTAAGCGTAAATATTATCTAAAAGTTACCCCTCTATCGCGCGATAGTTCCTTCGCCGTCTATATAGGGCGTTATACGTTTAACTTATTCTAAGGCGAAAAGCCTATAGTTCTTTATAGGCCGGCCTAGATATTTTTTACCGGGGGAAGGCTTAGTTATTAGATATAGATACCTACCCTGAACAGGGCCGAAGAAGAGGTTTTTAACGCTAACGTTACGACCTTTATTAATCGCTCGAATTACTTTAATATAGTTTACTTTCCGGGTATTACTATTCCTGGCGAAGGTATCCAGGCCCCGTTATCTAGGGGGTTACCGCCGCCCGACTACCCTAAGAGACGGACAGGCCTATCTGGTACAGTATACGAGAAGGTCGGCGAGGTTATCTTTAAAGGCGGTTTTAGAGAGGTATTTCGTATTAAAATTATCCTACCCGAGCCCGACGACTAACCCGACGATCAACTTTAACCTAAATAGCCTATACAGGAGCTGGTCGTAAAGGAGATTTTTTATAAAGAAAATAATCCGTCTATAAAGCAGTAGTTTAGAGAAATATAGGAAGATAAATATAGGATTATAATAAACAACCCGAATATAAATATTTCCCTCCTTTTCTTTTATTTTCTTTATTCCGCAAATCTCTCTACTAATACGATTGCTTCTCCGCTAGCCTTATATTAACGCGATTATCGATATAGCCTATATACCCGGACGTAATAACAGACCGTGGATTATCGAGGAATACTAGCCCTACTATTTTAATACCGAAAAACTGCCCTTTAATATAGATACAGAGGATATGGCCTGGTAACTTATAAGCGGCTTGAAGTACTATTACGATAACGATATAATATATCGCGATATTAAGCCTGGCAATATACTAATACGGCCTATCGATAACCCTAAAAATAGTAATTCCCGATAGCTTTTTAAATTTACGGACTATAGTATAGTAAAGCCTACTAACCACCCCGTAGAGGGACTGGCTAGGACGGGTTAGTACTGCGCGCCTAAGATCCTAGATCGCGAACCTTATAACGGGAAGGCCGATATTTTCTTTTTCGGCGTCGAATTTTTAGGTCCTTTAGCGGGCTACTAGCCCCCCGTCGATATACCCTATCCGAAATCGTCTTCTGTAGTACGGATTTAGATAATATATATTAGTAGATTTATTAGAAGGAACTGCCCTCGAAAATAGTAACCCCTCCTCTAGAGGATGCTTATACGAGACCCCGATTTACGGTAGAGCGCAGGTTAGTGCCTAGCGTTTATCGTACTTATATAAGAACTATAGCAGAGGCGTAATAAATTCTTTTCAATACGCCAGATAATACCTTAGATATTAGGACCCCTTTTTAAAGAGGAGATAGAAGCAGGGCGTAAAAGAAGGTACGACTAAGTCGATAATATAGAGTCCGATAATAAAATAACTATTATTATAGTATTTCTAAAGATACTTCCGGACGGTTCCGAAGTAAACGTTAATAATTAGGGCGACGATATTATAAATTTTAACGATTTTAACGATATTATTACGGGTAATATTAACGAACCTTTAGAGACTAGTACTATTAGAGCCCCGGAGAAATTTATAGAGGGTAACGCGCCGGCGACGCCTAAGGCCTCTTACGCGGCGTAGCTACCTGTTACCCCCTGCTAAGGCCCCGCCGAGAAAGACGGACTAGCTTCCGTACCCTATACGCTAGTTATTAACGAAAATATAAGGAGCCTAATCGCTGGTCCAATAGTAACTGAGCCGGAAGAAGTATACTACTTTACCGATAACGGCTAGAACTAGGACAAGCTAAATAAAAAGGACGCAGGATATACGCAGACTAACTGCGGGAACAGACTTAGGAAAACGAAATAGCTACTTACGCCGGCGTAGGCGCCTGCCGCTTTAAAATACGGAAACGGACCTACCAAGCAGGAACCTAAAAGAGACTAGCGGAGTCTACTAGTTATAGGAGTTTATAGATAGGACCTCGTACAGCTATTTAAGCCTCCGAAAGCCACGACTATAGCTAAACCTCTTTTATTTCTGTCCGCGCGAACGTCTCCCGATCTAGAATACGAAAATACGATTATTAAATATAAGTCCGAATAGGAAGACCGGAGTACCTCCCGGTTTATATTATTATAGTAGATAACCAAGAGTATATAGCAGGGTATCCTAGGCGCAGAGGACTATATACCTGCGGAAGAATCGAATAGCGATAGTATAATACTAGTTAATATAGACCCTAACGACTTCGTGTTCCCGAAACTACTATTCTAGAGCGGCGGTAGAGCCGACTTAGAGGCTCCGATAGAGGTAGAGCCGGAAGGTCTCGATCCTGGTAATCTAGTATATCCTGCGAAGCGTAAAAACGGCTAATATAATATCCTAGGCAAATTAGGGACCAATACGACGAATAAACCTAAGAAGTACAGGTGGGATAATGATACGAGCTGGATATAGAACCTGGACCTTAAGGGAATGGATAATATAAATATAATCCGCTAGGCGCGGAAGCGTTTTATATACTGGTTTATAGTATATATAGAGGGTATAATAGAGGCGTTTATTATATTACTATTTTTGTATATATTTTTTATAGGCACGGTTTGGAATTAGGAGTATAATTTCTGTTATTTTCGTTCTATATATTTACCGTAGTTATATATAGACGAGGAAGTAGCTTGCTAATAAAGCTTCCGGAGTACCAGGTTTTACAAGAAGCTACTAGATATATTATTATAGTATTTCTCAGCTTCTTGCCGAGATAGGTATAAGGTTATTCTAAGATATTCTATAACTAATCCAAGCGTCAGGACGGATAAAAGTATATAGGATCAAACGATAAGTTAAAGGAATTAGATTATTCTATAAAAAATTTATCAAGATTAACTTATATATAGATTGCGACTATATAGTATAAAAGCAACCCGTCTAAATCTACAGCAGAAAGTATATAGTCTGTATATCTATAGCTGCATTTTATCGTATTATTATCCTTCGTTTAAATTCTTTTAGCGTAGGTTTGCTAATAGCTTTTAAGAGCCGGTTCTTACAGTTCTATTATTTAGTAATAGAGATATAGAAAGCATCCAGCCGGTCTTGAAACTCGTCGTCTACGATATAGAAAAGGAAGCTAGTAATAACTACAGCAGCGGTTAATATTACTAGTATTTTCTAGTTTTTACAGATTTGCGAAACAGATATTAAATAATATAGTAGCTCTTTAAAGCGACGTTTTATTAAATCGATAGAATTAGATTTATCGCCGATAGTAGCGGCGAACAGCTAGAAACAAAGTATAGTTTTAAAACTCGAATTTAGTTTTATAATTATATATATAAATATTAATTCTTTTCGATTAGAATAAAAGTAGAGATTTTAGATTTTTCCCGCGAATTCCAGAATTTCTAATAATCTAACGCGGTCTTTTAAAATAATATCTAGTTAAATAAACTATTTATTTCGGTATAGATTTCTACTAGTATTTTAGAAATCCGATCCGAGTTTTAGTAAATCGATTCGATTCGATCCGCTAAACGGTTTAGGTCGGTTTCTAATATTAGAATCGAAAGTCGGATCGGATTATAAAATAGAAACTAATAAAAATTCGATATAATCTAATTTATAATTATATTAGATAATCGAATATTATAGTTTTTATAAACGATTACTATTTTAAATATATTATTTTTTTAAATTATAATAAATTATTCAAATAATATAAAACGGTAATATATTTTATTTTATACTAGTTAATAAAACAGCCGTAATCTATATTACTTTTTTTTAGAAAAATCCTAGATTTAAACTAATATATTATTTCGATATATTATTATAAAAGTATAAATTTTATAATATAAAAAAGGAGATTTTAGTAATTTTAATAGATCGAATTTAAATTTTCGGATTTAACTCGAAACTAAATCGAATTAAATTCTAGAAAAATTCGATCCGAATCGGATCGGGTCGGACTATTTTTTAGTCTAATTCGGGTCGGATCGAATTAGTTAACCTAGATTCGAAATCCGAACCGATAGTCAGTCTATTAGTAAAGTCGCTAGTAGATTCGAAATTATTTAATTCGTAAAATAATTTAATTCTAGGATATATCCGATTGTTTTTATAATTTTAACTAGTAGTATATCGTTTTATTTCGAATTCTTCGCGTTTATAACGACTTCTAATTATATTATTACTAGAAGTTTCTAAATCGAAGATATATTATTTTAGATAGAAGCCGTAATCTACCGGAAGCTATTAGGTTACTAGAGTCGTAATATCTATAGATAACCATCCAGATCGCAGAAATAACGTCGAAAAACGACGGGTACTCGACGAAGCGTAGATACAGTCTTCTATTTACGTTTTAAAAAGAAAATCTATTTAAAAAATTATAATAAATAGACTATCTAGTTTTAAAAAGCCGCGATTAAGTTCTATATTTTAGAAACGTTATTATTATCTATATTATATTCTATTCAGTCCGATTTTTAAAAAAAGTTAAACTTATTTTATTAAATATATAGTAAAAGATTATTTATTTATTAAAACTGAATTATCGTATATTCATCCGAGTAAAAGTTTGAAACCGCGGTTTAATATAAATTTATAAGCTTCTATAAAGTTATTATCGGACGGTACCCTGTCGAAAATAGAAACAATACTGTCGAATTTAATATACGCGTCTAAATCGTCCGAAAAAACTCTGGCCGTTAAATTAAAAAGCGTAGATATTTTATTAAACTATAGCTATAGTCGAGGTAGTAGTAGCAGCGTCCTAGAAGTTTCGGAATCTATTTAAAATAACTTAAACGGTACTATAAATCTTTCGACCAATTCCGGTTTCGTCGTATATAAAACTAGTAAAGAAGACGGCGACGTTAATAGCATTATCGTTACTATAATTAGTTAAAGAAAAAGCGACGAAGCTAATTTATAGATCTGGCTAGATGGTATTTTTAATATATAAAGACTATCTTCGTTTCTATTTCGCGAACGTCCGATAGCTTCTAATAATAGTAAAAATCGAAAGAATAAATCGTTTTCCTTAATAGTCCGTTTCCGCGCTCGAGGTTTCAAGTATATCTTCGATAAAGCCGAAATTTAAACTGGTTTGTTTTAGCGTTCTCGTTAAATTCGTAAAGATACGTTACTATTTAGATTTTAAAGATCGCTTAATTTCTAATAAAATTAGTTTCGTGCAATCGATTGTTTAACTAGGTTTTTATATTACGTCCACGATTCCATAGAGGTTCCCTGAAAGGATTAGCTAGATAAGCGAGCCTAATTATCTATAGGCGCCTATAGCCGCTATAGCCGTCCTTTCTAATAGAATTTTTAGTAGATAGCTATCTATCGGCTTTTACAGCTACTTTTACTATATATATCGCTTATTATTCCTATTAATAGTTTTTCTTATTAGTCGTTAATATAATTATTAAATACGTTTCTACTATTTTCTTTTTAATTATTTTATAATAAAGATATTCTATAATATCGTAACCGTATTTCTATAGCTATATAGAATTAGTTATAATAATCTATATTAGAACTCTTTACTATTTAGTAGCTCGAGCTATATTTACGGCTATAGCTAGGTTTAAATATAACGCCCTTTAATATATAGGGATATTATATTTTAACGATTTATTATATTAATTTCGTTATCCTAACCTATAGATTAAAGCGATACTATTAAAGTAGTAATACTAAATATCTATAAAAAAAATAGAAAATCTTTAGAGCTATAGGTTATTTAAATAAATATCTACTTTATATTATATATAAACTAGTCTCTAAATAGAGTAATTAAAGTTCTATTTATAATATTATATCTAGAAAAGGCTATTTTTAATTAGGTATAGCTCTAAATTAAAGATTATTTTAATAACCCGGAAAGATAGAAAGAAGATAAAATATTATAGATCTTCTATACCTTTAGTAACTTTATTATAGCTATAAAAGAAACTTTCGGAAATAATAATAAAGATAAAATAATAGGTAGGAGACTAATAGTTCTAAAGTAGTAGAAGTCGGTAGCTATTTACGTTATTTAGTTTAGAATATTAGCTTATAAGATAGACTAAAAAAACTTAGTTTTAAAAGCCTACTTCTATAAAAGACTTTAGATAAAAGTTAAAAAAACTATAGTAGTAATTAAAAAACCGGATTTATTAGTAGATTTTATCGAATTTATAATAAAAATTAATACTAGATAGTATAAAATATATTTAGATAAATAAACGCTTAGTAAAATAGGACCTACTAAAAGAAAGTCTAGAAAAGACCCGATAGAATTTAATACTACTAAGATTAAAGGATTGAAAACTAAAGTTTATTATTTATACGGAAAAATAGGATATTTTAAAAAAAATTACCTAACTAAAAAAATAACTAAAATAACTAAATATTTTTTTATAATAATAGAAAAATTACCTAATAAATATATAGCGTAAAGCTAGTAAACCTAATATAATAATATTTACCCTATCTACCTATTAGATAAGAAGGGAATAGAATATTATTCTAAAAATTTAAAAAAAATATAAAAAACGAAACCGATAATCGATTTTAAACTATATAAAACTAAAAAACCCTTTATAGTAGTATTTAAAACTTAAATCGGAAGTTAATAAATAATAGCTCTTATAAATAGAAAGGAAGATAATAAAGTTATAAAGAGATTTTATAATAAAATTAAAGGATATTTCTATAGAAAAATAATAAATAATAATAGAATCCTCGATATCGAAATTAATATAAAATATAGATTAATTAAAATATTAAATTTTACTATAATCGAAAGTTAGAAAAATTATATTATTTTAAAAAATAAATAAAAAGTATCGATTTTAAAAAGACTAATAGAAAAAAGTACTATCGGTAAAAAAAATAAAACTATAAATAATATATCTTCTAGCCTATAAAAACCCTTTATATAAAGAAATAGACGAAGTTTTAATAATAAATTATAAAGAAATTAAAGATTTAAATAAGAAATTTAAAGAAAGCGAAAAAGTTTAGAAAATAAAAATTTAAAAAAAGTACTATTACTTCCTTTAATAACTTACTAAAAAATATAATAAAAATAAAAAAATAATCTAATAACTTTAGATAGGCTATATTAGAAAGATATACTAGAATATAATTAAAGCTATTAATAAAATCGAATACTATAAACTAAACTAAATAGACTAGAATAAAGAAATATCGGACCTAGTATTTAGTATCTAACTAAAGAACGAAGAATTCGATTAGTATCCGTCTTTATTATTATAGGACGAAATAGTAGCTAAAGAATAAAATTTAGTAAAACTATTAAAAAAACTAGAAATAATTTATAATATAGATATATAACCCGGAATATATAAAGATAGTAGTAAAGAAATCTTTTATTAGACCTTTTTTAGAATTCTATATTTTCTATAGATTAAAAGAAATTAAAATCTTTTAAAATTTAATCTAGATTATCTAAATTAAATCTAGGTATTAATTTAACGGACGTCTTTTACGCGGCTAGTATAAAACTAATAGAGGAATAAAATATAATCGAATTATCGATTTTATTAAACCGAGAAAGTACGCGTTATTTCTAAATAATAAAATTATTTTTACGTTTATCTAAAGCGCGATAATAGATAATAAAATACTTTTATTTACTAAAAAGTCGATGAAAATCTAATTCCTAGGCTAAATATTTATTATAAATTTCTTTTTCGAAATTAAAGAAGAATTTAATATAATAGCGAGCTTCGGAATATTTATTAAAAATACCCGCGATATTAGAACGGAATTTATTCCTTTTATTTTTAAAATATTTTTCTATTAGAATTAGCGAAAATAAAAAAATAAAAGAAATAATATATAAATAGTATTAGATATTAGAAAATCGTATAATTTCTAAGCCCGAGTATATTTACTATAAATATTACTATTAACTTCGATTTTATATTCTTTTAAAAGATTAAAGATATATAGAAAATAAGAAAAAAGTATTTATTATAACTTCTTTTAACTAGATATAATAAAAAGATTTTAGTCGATTTTCTCTTCGAAAATATATAATAAAGATATTAAGGAAGGAAAAAAAAAAAGATCCTTTTTATACCCCGCAGACGGTTTTTATACTAGGTAAAAAGCGATATAGAAGAGGCTATATTATATCTATAACTCTATAGAGGTTCTCTAGAAGGATTAGCTAGATAAGCGAGTCTAATTATCTATAGCCGCCTATAGCCGCTATAGCCGCTTCTTTTAATAGAGCTTTTAGTAGACGGCTATCTATTAGCCTTTATAGCTTTTTTTACTATATATATCGCTTATTATTTCTATAGATAGTTTCTTCTATTGGTCGTTAATATAATTATTAAATATATCTCTACTATTTTCTTTTTAATTATTTTATAATAAAGATACCTTATAATATTATAACTATACCTCTACGGCTATATAGGATTAATTATAATAATCTATACTAGAACTCTTTTACTATTTAGTAGCTCGGACTATATCTACGGCTATAGTTAGACTCGAGCGTAACGCTTTCTGATATACAGAGACGTTATATTTTAGTATATCTAGATAATAGCTGTAATTTCTTTTCTGCTTTATTACGGTTGTTGGCTTTAGAAAAGATCTATTTCGTTAACGTAAACAGAAACGGTATTTTAAATCTTCGATATTGCCTGGATTTATAGATTCTAAATTATTTACCGAGAGAATATTTATAATAATTTATTCTATTCGCAGATATATATACTAATTTATTAGCTATCGAAATTCAAGTAATCCGAATAGCCGGGATAAAGCAATGTTTTTATTTTCTGCGTATTTCCTTGATTGAACAGTGTTTGTATACCCGTAGAAAAGAAGTAAGACAAGATATTCTTCGATATTTAACTATCGCCTTCTATTAAAATAATAAACGGATACGAATACAAGCGTCTTCGATATAGAAATACTAGTAAAACTTTGATATCGTAGTATAAACCTTCGCTTTTGGCGTATATCCGATAGTAGAATATAATCTAATCGCAAGTAGATTTTTTACTTTTGTCCTATCTATCTGATATCCTATTATATAGCAATTTACTCTAGTACGAACGGAAGATTCTAGTAGTAGATGTAAATATTACGTAAATCTTATATAGCCGAAGTTTATAAACAGAATACGCCGGCGCGTATTAGTATATCTTGAAAATCTAATAAGGTTCGATATTCTAATCTTTTTCTTTCGATATCTATTCTAGTCTTTACTACTTCGGTTAATTAGATAATTGGAATTGCAGCGGAATTATTAGATAGAACGCGTTCACTTCGCTAGTAACGGGGATAAAATATCTTATTTCTAGAAAAGTCTATAGAGGGTTACGATTTTAGGTTATCGAACGTAATAGATCGATCGAAACGGATTATATCTTCGATAGTTCTATAATAAATATTGCGTTCAGCTAATCTATTAAATTATTAATATAGAGTAATTATAGAATAAAATAATTAGATTCGTATAGTATAATAGCGTAGTATAACGTCTTTATATATTAGAAAACGTTACGTTTAAATCTAGCTATAGTCGTAGACGTAGTATAAGCTATTAAATAGTAAAAAAGTCTAAACGTAAATAATTATAACTAATTCTGTATAGCTATAAAGATATAGTTACGATATTATAAAATATTTTCGTTATAGAAATAATTAAAAAGAGAATAACTAGAGATATTTAATAATTATATTAATAACTAATAAGAGAAGCTATCTAGTAGAAATAAAAAGCGATATATATAATAAGAATAGCAGATAGTACCGATAGATAACCGTCTACTAAAAGTCTTTATTATAAAAGTCGATTATAGTAGCTATAGACGGCTATAGATAATTAGTTTCGTTTAACTAGCTAATTTTCTAGATTACCTCTATAAAATTATAGATATAATACGATTCCTTCTATAGTATTCTATTTCCAACTTATTTATATATAGAGTATATAAAACCTAACGATTTCTTTTTTTTTTTTCTTTTTTTAATATTTTTATTATATATTTTCGAAAAAATAATCAATTAATTTTTTTTATCGAATTTAGTTAAAAAGTATTATTATATCTTTTTTTTATAATCTTTATATTCGTAATCCTTTAAAAGAATATAAGGTTAAAGTTAATAGAAAATATTACGTCTATATTTCTATAAAAGTACTTTGGAAAATTAGCTAATTAAACGAAGCTAATTATCTATAGCCGCCTATAGCTGTTATAGCCGACTTTTATACTAGAATCTTTTAGTAGATAGCTATCTATCGATATTATCGGCTACTTTTACTATATATATCGTTTATAACTTCTATTAGATAGCTTCGTTCGTTAGTTATTAATATAATTATTAAGTACCTTTAGTTATCTTTTTTTTAATTATCTTTATAACGAAGATACTTTATAATATTATAACCTTACTTTTACGGCTATACGGGACTAGTTATAATAATTTATATCTAGATTCTTTTATTATCTTATATTTCGGACTACGTCTATAGCTATAGCTAGATTTAAATATAACGTTTTCTAAAATATAGAGATATTATCCTTTAATAATTTACTATATTAGTTTCGTTACTCGGTTCTATAAAGCGAAACGATACTAATAGAATAGTAATATTAAATATCTATAAAGAAGATAAAAGATTTTTAAAACTTTAGTTTATTTAAATAAATATCCATTTTTTAATATATATAAACTAGTTTCCGAATAAAGTAGTTAAGGTTTTATTTATAATAATCTATTTAAAAAAGTTGGTTTTTAATTAAATCTAGCTTTATATAGAAGACTATTTTAATAACTCTAAAAAATAAAGAAAGGATAAAATATTTTAGATACTTTATAACTTCCGTAATCTAATTATAGCTATTAAAAAAATCTTCGGAAGAAATAAGAAAGATAGAATAATAATAAAAAGACTAATAGTTCTAAAGTAGTAAAAATCGGTAGCTATCTATATTATATAGTTTAAAATATTAGTTTATAAAATAGACTAAAAAGATTTAGTTCTAAAAGTCTATTTCTTTAAAGTCTTTATTAATAGAAATAAACAAACTATAGTAGTATTTAAAGAATTCGATTTATTAGTAAATTTAATTAAATTAATAATAATAATTAATACTAGATAGTATAAATAATGTATTAATTAATAGACGCTAATAAAATAGGATCTATAAAAAGATAGTCTAAAAAAAATCTAATAGAATTTAATACTACTAAAATTGGAAATTTATAAACTACAGTTTATTATTTATATAGAAAAATAGAATACTTTAAAAAGATTTATCTAACTAAAGAGAAAATAGAAGTAATTAAATATTAGATTAATATAATAGAAAAATTATTTAGAAAAAGAAACTAGAGAATATATAATTAAAAGTTAGATAGTCTATTATAATAATAGTTATCTTATCTATTTATTAGATAAGAAAGAATTAGAATAGTATTCTATAGAATTAAAAAGAATAAAAAAAAACTAATATTAGAATTTAAATTATATAAAATAGAAAAGTCTTTTATAATAGTCTTTAAAATTAAATTATAGGTAATAAAATAATAGCTGTTATAAATAAAAAGAAAGATAATAAAATTATAAAAGAATTATATAATTATATTAAAGGATATATTTAAAAATATTTTTAGTAAAATAATAGAATTATAGAAGTCGAAATTAAAATAAAAAACGAATTTATTAAAATATTAAATTTTATACTAATCCAAAACTTTAGATATTATATTATTCTAGAAAATATATAGAAAAAATCGATTTCGAAAATACTAATATAGAAAAGTATAGTTAGAAAAAAGATAGAACTATAGATAATATACTTTTTTATATATAAAAATCTTTAATATAATATATTAGATATTAGATTAGATATAAATTAAAAATAAAATTAAAAAATCGATATTTTCTTTAAATAGGAAGCTAAAATTTAGAAAATAAAAATATAGAAAATATACTACTATCTACTAGTATAATTAGCTTTTAAATATAATAAAATCTAAGAAATAATCTAAAGAATATAGATAGATAATATTAAGAAAATCCATAGAAATATTATTAAAGAAATAGAAAAAATTAAATATAATCCTATATCAGAACTAGATGAAAAAAACGATAGAATACTAGATTTTATACTAAGTCTATAACTAAAGGACGAATAGTTTTCTAATATTATTAAAAAATAAAATAGTAGTTAAAAAATAGAAACTAGTAGAAATATTAGAAAACACGGATATAATTTATAATAATAATATATATTTCGGATAAATATCGCGACGTAATATAAATTATTTTTTTATTAAATATTCTCTTATATATTTATCGCTTCTAAAAGTTAAAAAAAGTTAAATTCTTTTAGAAACAGATTAAAAATAACCGAATTAATAATAGAAATAGATTTAATAGATACCTTTTATACGGCTAGTATAAAACTAATAGAAGAGTAAAAAGCTACTAGATTATGAAATTTATTAAAGCGATATAGAATACGTTATTTCTAAATAATAAAATTACTTTTATATTTATTTAAAACGCGATAAAAAATAATAAAATATTTTTACTTCCTAAAAAGTCGGTAGAAATCCGACTTTTAAATAAAATAACGATTATAAATTTTCTTTTTAAAATCTGAAAAAAATTTAATATAGTAGTATATTTTAAAATATTCTTTAAAATTATTTTCGATATTAGAATAAAGTTTATTCTTTTTATTTTTTAAGCGTTCCTCTACCTATATTAGAAGCGGAGATTAAAAGAGTAATAAATGTTATTATAGGTCGTATTAGAAATTAAAAGATTATATAACTTCTAGGCCCGAGTATACTCGCTATAAATATTACTACTAACTTTAATCTTATATTCTTTTAAAGGATTATAAATATAAAGACTATAAAAAAAAGATATAATAATATCCTTCGATTAAATTCGGCGAAAAGATTTTAATTAATTCCTTTTTTAAAAATATATAATAAGAATAATAAAAGAAATAAAGAATTAATTCGGTTTTATATATTCCGTATACGGATAGGCTAGATAAAAAGTAATATAGAAAAAACTATATTATATTTATAACTTTCTAAAAGTATTTTAGAAAATTATTTAATTAAACGAAGTTAAATATCTTTAGCCGCCTATAGTTACTATAGCCGACCTTTTATAACGTCTTTGTACGTCAAAGAACGTTACGTTCGAGCCTAGCTACAGCCGTAGACGTAGTTCGAGCTACTAAATAGTAAAGAAGTTCTAGTATAAATTATCGTAACTAATTCCGCGTAGCCGCGAAGGTACAGTTGAAATATTATAAAGCGTCTTTATATTATAACTCTAGACTGGACCCTGTATCAAATCCAATACTCAATAACAAAATCCTTGGTATATACTAAATACTTAGAGATTACTTAGTAATCAGCGTTGCTTAATCGTACTAATTACTAATTACTATTAAATAAAATATTTAGTTATTTAGTTATATTTAGTATATTGATTATACTAATTATAATAATTATAGTGGATTATATTATCTATATAAATTCTAAACTCGACGCTTTTATAGCTCGTATTTAATTTATTAGTTATCGCTTTATACTGTTCTAGCAATTAAACTAATTTATTTTTAAATTAATTTAAGTAATTATCTATTATACCTCCGTTTATAGATATACTAATAAGTCTAACTAATTTTTAGAGATACCAGACCCCCGGTAGTTCTATAATACTTTAAATACCCTTAGAATATCTGTCGCAGGTTAACGTTAAACCTTTATTTTAAATAATTCCAGCTATATAGCTAAACAGTCCGAATCTAAAAGAAAGAAAATCTAGATAAAAAATTAAAGTAAAGATAAAAGTATATCTTCTACTAACTAACGTTCTTATAGTATTAAAGTTAATAAGTCCGATAAATACTATAAAGACCGTAATAAACTAAAAGACTAATTTACGTAATTAGATATATACTTCGTATTCTATTCTATATCCGAAAAGAAAAAAACGCTTTTCGCCGTATTCTATTTTCGAGGACGAGCCTAGTACTAGATAAAACCTCTCCTTTATTAGTATATAGACGACGACGAAAATAATAAATATATTTTTATATAATTTATAAAATTTAAAAAAACTATTTATAAAATCTTTAGAGTTTTAAACGAAATCTAAACTACTAAATACTTTATTTAATATCTTTAGTAAAAGAACACAGTAGTTAACTATATAGTACGATTTAAAGAATAGGTACTACTAATAGAATAGAATAATAACGCCCTGTATATAATATTTAGACGAAGATTTAAAAAGCGAGTAAGGGATAAATTTATACGTGATAGTCGAGTATATAATACCCTAGATAATCTAATAAAAATATCTATCGACTTCGATAATAAACTATATAAATAAAATATAAAGTAATACTATAATAGTAGACTATAAAGTAATATAGAATATTATTTAGAACGGTTCTATAAAAAATAGTACCTAAATAAAAAGTAGTCCGAAAATAGTGATTTAGGATCGATATTAATAGAATTAGACTCTATATAATAGCGACGTAAAAGGAAAAACCTTAAAAGTAGTAAAAGGAATAAAAATCCTAAAACGTACTATAACTATAGTAAACTAGACTATTTCGCGAATAAATATCGATTAAATAAGATATAATAACGATGGTTTAACGCTATATTAAAGAAATCTTAAGACTAGTAAAAAATAATCTTAGAAAATAATGATAGTAGCTCTAAATCCTAGAAAACTAATTCAGATAAAAAATTTATATTTATAGAAAATAATAAAGTATTATAAGAAGCTACGATAAATAATACTTTTCTATAAATATTAATAGAATCTACTAGAAGGAAAGCCGCCTCTA
Organism: Rusavskia elegans; assembly: GCA_011316305.1. Lineage (NCBI taxonomy): Eukaryota > Fungi > Ascomycota > Lecanoromycetes > Teloschistales > Teloschistaceae > Rusavskia > Rusavskia elegans. Next base: position 63,000 of record SAUG01000044.1, read on the forward strand.
GAGAGATAATTATAATAATAAAAGACGTTCGTCTAGCCTACCTTTAGACTCTTTATAATAAGGAACTAGTAAAAGAAAGATTTATAGTAATCTATAAAGATTTTAAAAACGTTTATAAATATATATCAGCGACGAATATCTATAGAATAATAGATAGAATTAAAAAGTAAATAATATCGTCGATATATTAGAGAAAAAACTAGAAAGTAACGCTATTAAAGATAAAGTTATATCTAAACCGATATTATAAATGAAAAATATAATAATAGAAAACTAATAAATACTATTTAATTTAATTATCTACTATAAAAATAACTATAGAATCTATAAATTAGAAAAAAAAGGAATCGGGTAGTATCTGTTACGTCTACCATTCCACAGAGGTATACTAGAAGATTAGCCAGGCAAGCGAATCTAATTATCTATAGCCGTCTATAGCCGCTATAACCGACCTCTATAATAGAATCTTTTAGCGGACAGCCGCCTATTAGTACTAGCGGCTATTTTTATTATATATATCGTTCCTTTATTTTTATTAGATAGCTTCTCTCGTTAGTCGTTAATATAATTATTAAATACGTTTCTACTATTTTCTATTAAATACTTCCGTAATATAGACGCCTTATAATATTATAACCGTATTTTTACGGCTACGCGGGATTAGTAATAATAACCTACGCTAGAATTCCTTTACTATTTTGTAGTTCGAACTATATCTATAGCTATAGCTAGGTTTAAACGTAATACCTTTTAATATATAAAGACGTTATATTTTAATAACTCCGAAAAATAGATAAAAATCGGATTTTTATTTAGTTAATATTATATAGATAACCTATAGAAACTTTAGTTAATTTAGAAACTATTCGAAATATTATATTAGAAAAATATATAAAAAGATTTAATATTCCTTTAATTAGGAAAACTATACTTTATTTTATAGAAACTATTAATATAATAGAGTTTATTAAAGTTAAATATTAAACTAAATCTCTATAGATATAAAATAATAGATATAAAAAAAGAATTATTTTCGATATTATAAAAATATAAAAGGATATCTATTTAGATTTCCTATAGTTTATATTATAGAATCTAAAAATTATTTAAAAAATAATATAAATAAAAATAGAAAACTACCTATTTAATATATCTAAAAGGTTAGCTGAAATAAAAAAATATATATTATTTTAATTCGAAAATAGTAAACTAAAAAGAAAATAGCTACTATAAATAAAATTCTAAAACTATTTAAAGATTTCTAAAATATATTTAAAAAAACTAGAAAGAAAATTACTTTTATCGGTTTATATCTAGAAAGATTATAAAATTATTATTATAGATTCCGATAAATTAAAAACTAGACCGATCTATAGATTAAATAATAAATAATCGAAAGTACTATAATAGTATATTAACTATAATTTTAAGTAAAGATATATATATTATTTTAAATTAATAATAGAATAGCTAGTAATATTTATTCCGAAAAAAAATAGAAGTTCTTAACTTTATATTAATTTTAGACGACTTAATATAGTAATATAAAAAGATAAATATCTTTTATCTTTTCTAGTAAACTTTAAAAGCAGAATTAGAAAAGCTAAGTAATTTATAAAATTCGATTTAAAAGATACTTTTAATTTATTATAGATTAAAAAGGGAAATAAATAGAAAATAATATTTAGAATAAAATATAGACTATTTAAATATTTAATAATTTTTTTTAGATTAATAAATATTTCTACGATTTTATATAAAGCGATTAATAAGATATTATATAATTATTTAGATATTTTTATTATAATCTATATAGATAATATATTAATAGTTTCTAAAATAGAAAAAGGATATAGTTAATATATTTATAAAATATTATAAAAGTTCCGAAAAAATCATTTTAGAATTAAAAAAGAAAAATTAGAATTTTTTAAAAAAGAAATTATATTTCTAGAATATATAATTAGACTAGGAAATATTAATATAAGAGCTAATATACTTTAAATAATAAAAAAAAAGCTAGTTCCTAAAAATAAAAAAGATATTTAAAGCTTTTTAGAATTTATAGGATTCTATTAAAATATAATAGAAGAATATATAAAAAAGACTATCTCTTTAACGGATTTTCTATAAAACGATGAAACGTTTTAATAGATTTAAATAGAGCTTTATAAATAAAGAAGTATTAGATATATTCAAGCTAAAAAGATAGGTTATACAATATATAGAAATATTAGATAGAATCTTAGATTTTTATATAGTATAAAAGAGTAAACCGCTAGACTATTATTTAAAAAAATTTATACCGGTCGAAATTTATTATCTAATAATAGATAAAGAGATATTAGTAATTATTATAAACTTTAAATATAAGAAAATATATATAATCGGAATATCGGAAAAAGTAATAATCTATACCGACAATAAAAACCTTCTATTACTTTTAATTTATAAAAAATTTAACTAGAAATAAATAAAATAGTTAGAAGAGATTACTTATTATAACTTCGAAATATGATATATTAAAGGTATAGATAATATAGTAGTAAATACTTTAAATCGAAAAATAGACTATAAAGCTATAGAAAAAATAGAAAAATTCTAGAAAGAATAGAAATATTAGAAAAAATAATTAATATTATCCGATAAGCGTATAATTCTATAATAGTAGGATATTAAAAAATAATAAAGATTCTAAAAAGAATTTAGAAGAAAACTAATATATTAGTATTTAAAAAATATATTAAAAAATATATAAAAAACTATCCCGAGTATTTAATATTTAAAAAAAGTTAATAAGGACCTATTAGTAAACTTTACTTTATATAAATACCGGAGTATCTTTATTAATATATCGCGATAGATTTTATTATAAAATTTTCTAAGTCTATTAAATATTATATATACATATTATATAATATAATAGTTATAAATTTAGATAGATTTATAAAATATATAGAATTTATACCCTATAAAATAATAATAATAATAGAGTAGTTAGCGTTTCTGCTATTAAAAATAGTTTTTTATAAAAATTGTATCGCAGAAAAAATTATATCGGATTAGAATAAACTTTTTATTTTTAAATTTATAAAGAAATGAACGGAAGTAGTAGGAACTAAATAAATAATATTAATATTATTTTACCCGTAGACCGATAGATAGATAGAAAAAATAAACTGAATATTAGAATTATATTTATAAATATACTATTTAGAAGAAAAGGACGATTAGATCTAACTTCTACCGACTATCTAGATAGTAACTAACTCGTTTTATAGTAAAGATATTAAAATAACGCTAGATGAGCTTCTATACGATAGAAAACTAAAGTATAAAATATTAACTAGAATAAATAACCTAGCAGCGTAAGCGTTTATTAATAAAATAAAAGAAAATTAAGATAAAATAAAAATAAAAATCTAGAAAGCTAAAGAAAAAATAAAATAGAAAGTTAATAAATTAAAAAGGAACTATATTATTAAAAAAGAAAATAAAATACTTCTATTAATAAAAATTCTTTCTAATAAAAAATTAGACAGACTATATATAGGAACTTTTAAAATCTAAAATATTAAGAAAATAATAGTATATTTTAAATTTTTAGTAATAGGAGTTTTTCTAAAATTCTATATAGGACTTTTTAAAAAAGTAACTAATAGGGTACTATTAGTAAAGGATTAGTACTATTAGAAAAGAAAATAAAATAATAGATAAATTTCTAGTTAAGTAGAAAGAGTTCTCTAATAAAAATAATATTTAGAAAACTCTAAAAAGATTTAGAAAAATATTATAAAGGGAACCGTATTATATTTATATTTCTATAGAAATACACTAGAGGATTAGATAGATAAATAAATCTAAATATCTATAGTTATCTATAGCTATTATAGCCGATCTCTATAATAGAATCTTTTAGCGGATAGCTGTTTATCGATACTATCGGCTATTTTTATTATATATATCGCTTTTTTATTCCTATTAGATAGCTTCTCTTGTTAGTCGTTAATATAATTATTAATTACGTCTCTAATGTTTTCTATTAATTACCTCTATAATATAGACGCTTTATAATATCGTAACTATATCTTCGCGGCTACGCGGAATTAGTTACGATAACCTATACTAGGATTCTTTTACTATTCGGTAGTTCGGACTACGCCTACGGCTGTAGCTAGACTCGAACGCAACGCTTTTTGATATATAGGAACGTTACAGTATCTATTAGAACTACGCCGACGCGTTCCTATAATATCTATTCAAATCGGAGGTTATAATATTTATAACTATTCTGAATATATTATATCTAGTAGATACGAATACTAGAAAGAATAATAGAAAAAAAAATAGAACTTTTAATTAGAAATTCTATAGATATATTTCGTAAGTAGATTATAAAAACCAGAAATATAAAAACGTAAATAACGATTCGGAAAAAAAGAAATCTTTATAATAATAGGTATACTATAAGCGTATAACTTTATAGCCCGGAAAAAATAATTAAATTTACCTAGCTATATATATACTCGAGATTAAAATATTTATTAAAATAAATAACGAATTTAAAAGAAAGTTAAAGTATTTATTAATTTAAATATAACCGGAAATCTTATATTAGAGAATTTAGCTAAAAAGAAAAGGTTCCTTTAAACTAAAAAAAAGAATCTATATAATTTAATAGTTATCGATAAAAATAAAATATCGAATAGAAACGGAAAGATTATAAAAAAAAAGATACAGTTTTAAATAATAATTAATTAGTACTAAAAAAAACTTTAATTCGATATTATTCGAATAGTTAACTACGAAACTATATTTAGAATTCTTTAATTAAAAGATTATAATCTAGTAATAGACTAGAAAAAAAAAGTAATTAGCTTTAAATAATACTTTTATATAGAAAATATCTAGTCTATACCGAAATAGTAATCTCGGATAGATAAAAAATAGAATATAAAACGCGAATTTATAGCTTCGAAAAAAGATAATTAAAATCTATTTAGGTCCGATTTATTAGATACCGATAGAAGTTAGCTAGATTAATAAAATAGAAATAGAAAAGAAAATTATAAACCTTTCGAAAACTCTATACTATCTAATAAAAAGTTAATAGAAAATCTATTAGAAAGGATTCTAAATAAATATAAAAATTAGATAAACTTATTTTAGAAAAAGGTAACTATAAAAATTTTATCTAAATTTTAATTATAGAATTACGAAGTTAGATTTAAATTAGATAAATAACCTATATTTAGACTAATATATCTATTATCCGCGATAGAACTCGAAATACTCTATAAATATCTAGACGAAAATATAAAGAAAGGATTTATTAGAAAATTTTAATTACTAGTAGAAAACCCGATCCTTTTTATATCTAAAAAAGACGGAAAACTCTATTTATATATTAATTATAGAAAGTTAAACGATATTATAATTAAGAACCGATATATACTACGAAATATTAGTAAACTTTAAAATAGATTTTCTAGAGCGAAATATTTTATGAAATTTAATTTTCGAAGAATATATAATTTTATATAAATAAAGGCCGGAAAAAATTAGAAGATAGTTTTTTATATACGATATAGTTACTATAGATATACGGTTTTATTATTTAGATTTATAAATACTCCGGTAATCTATTAGAATTTAATTAATAATATATTTAGAAAATATCTAGATATATTCGTTATCGCCTATTTTAATAATATTCTAGCTTTTTCTTGAATATTCGAAGAATATAAATAATACGTTAGTAAAGTTTTTAAATATCTAGAAAAGAATAATCTACGCTTTAAACCAGAAAAATATAAATTTTATAAAAAAGAAATTAACTTTCTAAAATTTATTATCGGATATAATAATATAGATATCGATTCTAGTAGATTAAAAGCTATTATAGAATAGAAAATACTAATAAATATTAAAAAAGTCTAAAACTTCTTTAAATTTATAAATTATAATCGAAAGTTTATAAAAAACTATTTTAAAAGGACTTTTACTCTAATAGCTTTAATAAAAGATACTATTAAATAATATTAGAGAAAAAGAAATTAATAAATATTCGAAGATCTTAAAAGAGAAAATATAAAAGATCTAAAATTTAAAATATTCGATCTAAAGAAACTATTAAAAATAAAAATAGATTTATTAGATCTAGCTATAGATATATACCTTCTATAATAATACGATAGTAAATAGTATCCGGTAGTATATATATTAAAAGAATTATCGCTAGCGGAATAGAATTATAAAATCTATAATAAAGAACTACTAGCTATAGTAGCTAAACTAGAATAATAGATAGTATATATTAAAAAATTACTAGGGTTAATAATTTTTATATATAATAAAAATCTTCTATATTTTATAATAATAAAATAGATTAAAAGAAAATAAATATAATAGTTTTAACTTTTCGGTTAATATAAATTTAAAATATATTATATCTTATATAAAGAAAATAGAAAGATAGATATTTTAAATCGAAAAAGTAATTATATAAAAATAAAAAAGGTTTTGGATAATAATATCTTAAAAGTTATGAAAAAAAAATTACTATTTATAAATTAGTAGAAGATAAATATAATAATATATATATTAAAAGACGACTAAAAATAGTTTCCTATTAAAAAAAAACTACGAGTACTAGATAATAAAATCGACGAATATATTAAAGAATACTATAATAGAATACTATAGAGATATCTAGGCGTAATGAAAATATTATAATTTATATAATAGTATTATTAATTTCCTATTATAAAGTAATATATCGAGGTATATATTAAAAAATATTTTAGTTATTAATAAAATAATTATAATATATATATTTATTATAGAAAGCTCTAATTTTAAAAACTACCGGATTTACTATAGAAAGAAACTATATTAGATTTTATTATTAAACTTCTAAAATTAAAAGATCCGATAATAAATCTTAAATACGATTCGATATTTAATATAATAGATAGATTTAAGAAGTATATCTATATAATTCTATTATAAAAAGACTTTATATTAGAATAATTTAGATTTATTAATCTAGATCGATTATTTCGATACTATAGATTACCGAAAGTATTAATAAATAATAAAAATAAACTCTTTACTTTTAATTATTAGAAAACCTTTATTTTTCTATTTAATATTAAACTAAAGATATTAATTGCTTTCTATCTAATAATATATTGATAAATAGAATATATTAACTAGACTTTAGAATAATATCTTAAATATTATATTAATAATATTTAGAATAAATAGATTTCGATTTTACTGATAGTATAATTAGTATTTAATATAAAAGAATTAAATATAATAAAGGAAATCCGAATCTATTTAAATAACCGCTACTATATAAATTAGCGGAATTAATAATTTAAAAAATCGATATTTAAAAAAAAATCTATAGAAATATCCTAAAGATATAGAAATACTCGGATAATTATTAAAATAAAAAACGAAAAATAGTACTTTAGCTAAAAAAAAGAGACAAGGTATATCTTTTTATAAAGAATTTAAAGATAAAAACTTTAAGTAAAAAACTTAATTATATTAAAATTAGACTATTTTTAATTAAAGAAATTAAAGGATTTTAGAACTTCGAATTCGATCTATTTAAAGATATTAAAATATACCCGGTATTCTATATATTTCTTTTAGAACTAGCCGATCCCGGAATATCGCTATAATAGATATTTAACTTCGAAATATAGGAGAAAGATACCTTTATAGTCGAGAAGATCCTATAATAAAAAGGTTAGAATTATCTAATTAAATAGAAAGGTTATTTTACCTCGAAAAATATTTAGGAATCTAAAAAATATTTAGTAAATTACTAGAAAGCTCTATAGCAGTTCTACTAATAATAGATACTAAAATATTTTAGAAAGAATCCGGCAGGTTATCTAAAATATTCTAGGTCTATAGAAATAAATTAAATAAAAGACTATCGGAAGAATCTAGAAATTTAAAATTTTTTTTTTCTAGATACTAGATACTTTTACTATAATAGCCTCTTTAGTACGTTTATCTAATAAATCTATCTTTTAACGAAGTTATATTTCTTTTATAAAAACGATATATATTTCTATCCGAATTTTCTTTTAAATTTTATAAACTTTATAGATACTTTTATAAAATTTTAACTTTTTTTTTTTTAAATAATCCTATTCGGATTAGATTATCTAAAAATTATATTTTTATCTATAGCGTAAATATTTACTATATTTTCTAGTATTACGTCCACGACTCTATAGAGGTTCCTTGGAAGGATTAGCTAGGCAAGCGAGTCTAATTATCTATAGCCGCCTATAGCCGCTGTAGCCGCCCTTCCTAATAGGATTTTTAATAGACGGCTATCTATTAGCTTTTATAGCTACTTTTACTATATATATCGCTTATTATTTCTATAGATAGTTTCTTTTATTAGTCGTTAATATAATTATTAAATACGTTTCTACTATTTTCTTTTTAATTACCTTATAATAAGGATATCTTATAATATTATAACCGTACTTCTGCGGCTATATAGAAATAATTATAATAATCTATACTAGGATTCCTTTACTATTTAGTAGTTCGGACTATATCTACGGCTATAGCTAGGCTCGGGCGTAATACCTTTTAATATATAGGGATATTATATTTTAACGATTCCGGAAAATAAATAAAAATCGGATTTTTATTTAATTAATATTATTTAGACGACCTGTAGAAACTTTAGTCGATTTAAAAGCTATTCGGAATATTATATTAAAATAATATATAAAGAGATTTAACGTCCTTTTAATTAGAAAAACGGAATTTTATTTTATAGGAACTATTAATAAGATAGAATTCGTTAGAATTAAATATTAGACTAAACCCCTATAGATACGAAGTAATAATTATAAAAAAAGGATTATTTTCGATATTATAAAAATATAAAGGGATATATATTTAGGTTTCCTATAGTTTATATTATAGAATCTAGAGATCGTTTAGAAAATAATACGGGTAAAAATAGGAAACTACCTTTTTAATATATCTAAAAGGCTAGCCGAGATATAGAAGATATATAGTATTTTTATTAGGAAAAAATAGACTAAAAAGAAGTTAGCTATTATAGATAAAATTCTATAACTTTTTAAAAAATTCCAGGATATATTAAAGAAACCGAAAAGAAAGCTATCTTTACTGGTTTATATCTAAAAAGACTATAAAATTATTATAATAGACCCGGAAAAGCTAAAAACTAGAATAATTTATAGATATAATAATAATTAATTAAAAATATTAAGATAATATATTAACTATAATTTTAAAAAAGGATATATATAATATTCTAAATTAAAGATAGAATAACTAGTTATATTTATTTCTAAAAAAAATAGTAATTTTCGATTTTATATCGACTTTAGAAGATTTAACGCTATAATATAAAAAGATAAATATCTACTCCCGCTTTTAGCCGACCTAAAAAGTAGAATCGGAAAAGCTAAATTTTTTATAAAATTTAATTTAAAGGACGCGTTTAATTTACTATAGATTAAAGTTAGAAACAAGTAAAAAACCGCGTTTAGAATAAAATACGGACTATTCGAATATTTAGTTATATCTTTTAGATTAATAAATATACTAGCGACCTTATAATATATAGTTAATAAAGTATTATATAACTATCTCGATATTTTTATTATAGTATATATAGATAATATACTAGTTATTTTCGAAATAAGAGAAAAATACGTATAATATATTTATAAAATATTATAAAGATTTCGAAAATATAATTTTAGAATTAAAAAAAAAAAGTCGGAATTCTTTAAATATAAAATTATATTATTTAGACACGTAATTAAGCCTGGAAGTATTACTATAAAGGTAACTAAAATATAAGTAATACGAGAATAGCTAATTCTAAAAAATAAAAAAAATATTTAAAACTTTTTAGAATTTATAGGACTTTATTAAAATATAATAGAAGGTTATATAAAAAAGACGGTCCCGTTTATAAATTTATTCCGGAATAATATATCCTTTTAGTAGATATATATCTAAAACGAAACGTTTAAAAGATTTAAATAAAGTTTCGCGTCTAAAAAAGCCTTAGAAATTTTCGATTCTAGCGAGCAGATTATTTTCTATATAGACGCGTCGGACCGAATAATAGGATCTTATATCTTCTAAAAAAAGAATCACTTAAATACTATTTTAGAAAATTAATACCGGCAGAGGTTAATTATATAATAATAGATAAAGAAATATTAGTAATTATTATAAACCTCGTATATTAGAAAATATATACGAGCGGAACTAATAAAAAAGTAGTTATATATACGGACTATAAGAATCTTTTATCGTTACTAGTTAATAAAAAACTTAATTAATAATAGATAAAGTAAGTAGAAGAAATAATCTATTATAACTTTAAAATAAGATATATTAAAGATATAGATAATATAGTTACCGATATATTAAGTAGAAAAGCAGATTACGAAGCTACTAAGAAAATATCTAGGTCTCTTTTAAAGAAAGTAGGAGATATTCTTAAAAAGGCCGAAATATCGGAAGAAATAAATAATATAATTCGATAGATATATAACTCTAGTACGGCTAGATATTAAAAAATTATAAAAATACTAAAAAGAATTTAAAAAAATACTAATATACTAGTCTTTAAGAAATATATTAAGGAATTTATTAAGAATTACCCGGAATATATATTAGTAAAAAAAAACCGTTAGAAGCTAGTAAATAGATTCTAACTAATATAAATACCGAATATACTATACTAATAAATCGTATTAGACTTTATTACAGGTTTACTAGAGTCGATCGACCTATATATATAAATATTATATAATATAATAGTAATAATTATAGATAGATTTACGAAATACGTAAGATTTATATCTTATAAAATTATAATAACGGCGGAATAGCTCGCTTTTCTACTATTATAAACGATATTCTACGAAAACGGAATCGCGGAAAAATTTATTTTAGATAGAAATAAACTATTTATCTCGAACTTTATAAAAGGATTAATATAAGTAGTAGAAACGGAATAGACTATATTAATATTATTCTATCTATAAACGGATAGATAAATGGAAAGAATAAATTAAATACTAGAAATTTACTTTAGAATCTACTATTTAGACGAAGGAAAAAACTAGGTTTAATTTTTCCCGATAGTATAAATAGCGATTAATTTATTATATAATAAGGATATTTAGATAATTTCTGACGAATTACTTTATAATAAAACTATCCGGAAAGAAATTTACTCCGAAATAAAAAACCCGGCGGTATAATCCTTTGTTAATAAAATAAAGAATAATTAGGATAGAGTAAAAGTAAAAATTTAGAAGATAAAAGAAAAGGTTAAATAAAGATTAGATAAGTTAAAGAAGTATTACGATATTAAAAAGGGAGATAAAGTATTATTTTTAATAAAAAACTTAACTAATAGAAAGCTCGATAAACTTTATATAGAAGTTTTTAAAATTTACGATATTAAAGAAATAATAGTATACCTAAAACTTCTATTAATAGAAATTTTCTCTAAATTCTATATTAGCTTACTAAAGAAAGTATCGGAAAGTATTCTACTAGTAAAAGATTAGTACTATTAGAAATATAAAGAATATAAGATTAAGAAAATCCTAAATAAAAGAAAAGAAATAGATAAATTTTTAGTAAAATAAAAAGGATTTCCTAATAAAAAAAATATTTAGGAACTAAGAAAATACTTTAAATACGTTTAAAAAACCCTAAAAAGGTTTAGGAAAGCGATATAAAAGGGGCTATATTATATCTATAATTCTATAGAAATTCTTTAGAAAGATTAGCTAAATAAATAAATCTAATTATCTTTAGCCGCCTATAGCCGCTATAGCCGTCCTTTTTAATAGGACTTTTAGTAGACGGCTACCTATCGGCTTTTACGGCTACTTTTATTATATATATCGCTTATTATTTCTATAGATAATTTCTCTTGTTAGTCGTTAATATAATTATTAAATATATCTCTACTTTTTTCTTTTTAATTACTTTATAACGAAGATACTTTATAATATTATAATCGTATCTCTGCGGCTAAATAGAATTAGTTATAATAACCTACGCTAGAACTCCCTTACTATTTAGTAGCTCGGAATACGTCTATAGCTGTAGCTAGGCTCGAGCGTAACGCCTTCTGATATATAGGGACGTTATATCTAGAACGGATATAGATTTTATATACTCTTTTATATTTTGTATAGATAGAATAAGCTTTTACTATAATATTACTAAGATGTTTAATAAAATCGATAAATTTATAACGACGGAAAGTATTAAATTTAAGACGATATTAGGATATAATATAAAAGAAAGAAAAAAAAGGATTTAAAATAAAAAGGAAGAGGTTAGCTTCGAAACGAAGCTAAAAAAAAGAGGGAATAGTATTATAACTCTAGGCTAAACTCTATACTAAACCTAATATTTAGTAATAAAATCTTTAGTTTATATTAAATACTTAGAGGATATTTAGTAATTAGTATTACTTAGTTATACTAATTACTAATTACTACTAAATAAAATATCTAATTACTAAATTATATTTAGTATACTAATTATATTAATTATACTAATTATAAGAGATTATATTATCTATATAGATTCTAAATTCGACGCTTTTATAGCTTGTATTTAATTTATTAGTTATTATTATATACTATTCTAGTAATTAAATTGATTTATTCTTAAATTTATTTAAAAAGTTACCCGTTATATCTCCGTTTATAGATATACTAATAAGTCCAACCAACCTTTGGAAATATCAGACTCCCGGTAGCCCTATAATATTTTATTATAGAAATAATTAAAAAAAGAATAGTAGAAACGTATTAAATAATTATATTAATAACTAATAAAAGAAGCTATTTAATAGAAATAAAAAGCGATATATATAGTAAAAGTAGCCGATAGTACCGATAGATAGCTGTCCGCTAAAAGTCTCTATTATAAAGGTCCGTTATAGCGGCTATAGGCGGCTATAGATAATTAGACTTATTTATATAACTATATTTCTAGTATATTTCTATAGAACTATAGATATAATATAGCCCCTTTTATAACGCTTTCCTAAATCTTTTTAGAATTTTCTAAATTTTTTTAAAATATTTTTTCGGTTCCTATATATTTTCTTTATTAGAAAATCCTTTCTATTTAACTAAAAATTTATCTATTTTCTTTTTTTTATCTATAATCTTTTTAATTTCGTATTTCTTTCTCTTTTAATAGTATTAGTTTTTTACTAATGGTATCCTATCTAGTATTTTTTTAAAAAGTCCTATATAGAATTTTAGAAAAATTCCTATTACCGGAAATTTAAAATATACTATTATTCCTTTAATATTTTAGATTTTAAAAGCTTCTATATATAGTCTTCCTAGTTTTTTATTAATAAAATCTTTTATTAATAAAAGTATTTTATCTCTTTTTTTATTATTATAGTCTTTTTTTAATTTATCTATTTTCTATTTTATTTCTTTTTAGTTTTTTAAATTTTTATCTTAGCTTTATTCTAATTTCTTTTTATTCTATTAAAAAATATTTATATTATTGGATTATTTATTATAGTAGTAATCTTCTATTTTAACTTTCTATTATAAAGAAGTTTTTCTAGAGTTATTCTAGTAACTTCAATATATAAAAAATTAATTACTATTTAGATAATCGGAAAAAATTAGATTTAATTTTCTTTTTTAATAAAATAGTATATTTATAAATATAATTCTAATATATAATTTATTTTTTCTATCTATCTATCGGTTTATAAATAGAATAAAAATAATATGATTTATTCGGTTCCTACTATCTATTTTAATTTCTTTATAAAGTTTAAAATAAAAACTTTATTCTAATCCGGTATAATTTTTTCTGTAATATTATTTTTATAGAAAACTATTTTTAATAATAAAAATACCAGCTGTTCGGCTATTATTATGATTTTATAAAATATAAACTTAATATATATCGTAAATCTATCTATAATTATTACTATTTTATTATATAATATCTTTATATAGAGATTAACGGATTCCGGAAATCTTATAATAAAGTCTATTATAATTTATTAATAAAGCTATTCCGATATTTATATAGAATAAAGTTTACTAATAGATTCTTTTATATTCTTTTTTAATATCGAATATTCGAATTGATTTTTAATATATTCTTTAATATATTTTTTAAATATTAGTATATTAGTTTTTTTTTAAATTTTTTTTAATATTTTAGTTATCTTTTAATATATTACTATTTTAGAATTATACGTTTATTAAATAATATTTTTTTTTTTTCTAATTATTTCGCTTTTTTTAATAATTTTCTATTCCTTTTTAATAATAGTCTATTTATTTTTTCTATAGCTTTATAATTTATTTTTTAATTTAAAGTATTTATAATTTTATTATCTATACTTTTAATATATTATATTTTAAAATCGTAATAAATAATTTCTTCTAACTATTTTATTTATCTCTAGTTAAATTCTTTATTAAATAAAAATAATAAAAGACCTTTATAATTAGTATAAATTATAACTTTTTTCGATATTTCTATTATATATATTTTCTAATATATAAAAAATATAATAATAGTTAATATTTTCTTATCTATTATTATATAATTCATTTTAGTTTATATTAATTTCTTTAAATAATATATTAATAATTTACCTTTTTATATTATATACGAATCTAAGGCTCTATTCGATATTTTTATATAAAATATAATTTTCTTTTCTAGACCGATTATATTTAAAGCTTTTTTATTTATAAAACTTTATTTAAATTTTTTAAATACTTTATTTTCTATTTATATCTACTAGAATATTTTATTATTTTATAGGAGATTTATTATAGAAATAGTCTTTTCTATATATTTTTTTATTATATTCTAATAAAATCTGGTAAAATTTAAAAAACTTTAAATATTTTTTTTATTTTTTAAAACTAGCTATTTTTTTATTACCTAAAGTTTATTAGCTTCTATAGTAATTTTTTCTAGTCTAATTATATATCCTAAAAATATAACTTTTATTTTAAAAAATTCTAATTTTTTTTTTTAATTTTAAAATTATATTCTCGGAATTTTTAAAATATTTTATAAATATATTAGTTATATTTTCTTCTTTATTTCCGAAAATATTAGTACGTTATCTATATAAATTAAAATAAAGATAATTAAATAGTCGTATAATATTTTATTTACTATTTATTATAAAGTCCGGAGAATACTTATTAATTTAAAAAATATTACTAAATATTTAAATAGTCTATATTTTATTCTAAATATTATTTTCTATTTATTTCTATTTTTAATTTTTAATAAATTAAATACGTCCCTTAGATCCAGTTTTATAAACTATTTAACTCTTTTAATTCTACTTTTAAAATCTACTAGAAAAAATAGGAAATATTTATTTTTTTATATTATTATATTAAGTCGTCTAAAATTAAAATAGAATCGGAAATTTCTATTTTTTTTAAAATAAATATTACTAATTATTCCAATTTTAATTTAGAATAGTATAAATATTTTTATTTAAAATTATAATTAATATATTATTATAATACTTTAAATTATTTATTATTTAATTAATAGATTAATCGAGCTTTTAGTTTATTAAAATCTATAATAATAATTTTATAATTTTTCTAGATATAAGCCGATAAAAATAACTTTTTTTCTAGTTTTTTAAATATATTTTAGAAATCTTTAAATAATTATAGAATTTTATTTATAATAGCTACTTTTTTTTTAATCTATTATTTCCGAATAAAGATATTATATATTTTTTTTATTTCGGCTAACCTTTTAGATATATTAAATAGATAGTTTTCTATTTTTATCTATATCGTTTTCTAAATAATTTCTAGATTCTATAATATAAATAATAGGATATCTAAATAGATATTACTTTATATTTTTATAATATCGAAAATAGTTTTTTTTTTATATCTATTACTTTATATCTATAAAGATTTGGTTTAATATTAAATTTTAATAAACTTTATTTTATTAATAGTTCCTATAAAATAATATTCTAATTTTCTAATTAAAAGAATATTAAACCTTTTTATATATTCTTTAAATATATTATTTTAAATAGCTTCTAAATTAACTAAAGTCTCTATAGATTATCCGCGTAATATTAGTTAGATAAAAATCTAATTTTTATCTATTTTCCGGAGTTATTAAAATATAATATTTCTATAAATTAAAAGGCGTTATATTTAGGCCTAGATATAGCTATTGGCGTAGTCTAAACTATCTAATAGTAAAGAAATCCTAGTATAGATTATTATAACCAATCTCGTATAGCCGCGAAGGTATAATTATAATATTACGAGACGTCTTCGTTATAGAAGAAATTAAAAAGAGAATAATAGAAATATATTTAAAAATTATATTAATAACTAATAAAAGAAGTTATCTAATAGGAGTAAAAAACGATATATATAGTAAAAGTAGCCGATAGTACCGATAGATAGCCGTCTACTAAAAGCTTTTATTATAAAGGTCGGCTATAGCGGCTATAGACGACTATAGATAATTAGATTCTCTTATATAGTTAATTTTCTAACGTAGACTGGCCGTCGGGTTACGGTTAAATCTAATCCGACCCGAATCGGGTGGGATTTTTCTACGGTTCGACCCGACTCGAACCCGGGTCGAGGTTAGGTACCCGGGTTTAACCCGCTAAAATACTAAGATCGCGAATAAAAAAATAATTCTAGTATTAAAGTATAATTTTTCTTCTATATTATACTGTCTATAAATCCTATTTTTTTTCTAATATTATACTAAAAACTTTAGGTATTTCTAATATTAATATATACTATTTATTATTATCTACTAAATTATTAATACTGTTCGTATTATTATTTAGTACCTATATATCTATATTACCCTTCTAATTTACTATTATAAAAGCGTAATATAAAATATCTAATATAAATATCGATCCTCGCCTTTTTATTTTCTAGACCGATATAGCTAGCGAGGGCCTTTCTAATAGGTCCCTATTAAATAATATCTATCCTAGTTAATCTGTAAACTAGTTTCTAAGCTAATCTATAACCGGAACTTCGGCTAAATTTAATTACTTATATAGAAAGTAATAATAGGTTATTAAAAATATAGTAGATAAAATTCGAGCCGACTATCTAGGACTAGTATCTCGAGATAATAATAAATTTATTTAATAGAATATAGATTACTATTAAGATTTCTAATAATAGTAGTCTAGTACTCCTATTACTATAGGTATTAAAAATAGAATTCGAAAGAAAATAGCCGATCCCCTATAGATAAAAAAGGCTTTAATATAAAGATAGTCGTTCTAGTAAAATAAATTCTACTAGATAGCCTTAATAATAGATAGCCTACCTAAAATTATATATAAATACTATTTTAAGATTTTCGACTATTCTATAGCTTCTAGTTCTTTAAATATATCTATTATAAAAAAATATCTTTCGACTAATAGTTACTATAGATCTAAGTAACGTAACTTCTAGTCTATTATTAAGGTAATACTTATCCGTATAAATAGTGAATAGTAATATAAAAAGGTAATATAAAGTTTATTTATTTAATAATAGAAGAAAAGCTATATTAAACTAGATTTTACTTTCGACTAAAACGCTTAGAATAAATATCTATATAAGATTTTCTTAAATCTAAATCTACTAGTCCGGACTATTAAAAATACGAACTTTAGAAAACTACTATAAATATTTTGTCTAGATATATAGCTATTTAAGCGTATATAACTTTTAATAATAATTTTTAATAATTTTAAAACTATCCGCGATAGAATTAAATCTAATTTAAAAACTATAGAATTTTTTTACTTATATTAGATATCTAGTTAAATTTATAGAAGATCGCGTATTTAGAAATAATCGTATACTAGGTTAATATATAGTTTTAATTTTAGGAACGTCTACTTAGATTTATATTTCTATTTATAAATTATTCCGGCCGTTTATAGTATTAAAAGCTATTAATATTTTTAAAGTCTTTCTAGTTTAAATAGTAGCTTTTAGATATTATTACCGATTATACTAGCTCTAACTTAATATTAAAAGAAGAGCTTAAAAAGACTTTTAGTTAATTTAATAGTCGATAGAATCGACTATAAAACTCGCTATTTTACCTAGCTTATATAATCAATCTAATAGTCTAAGACTTTATTAAAACTATTAGATTATAAATATTAGGCGATAGCTTTATCTATTAGCTAGATAATAAATAAATTACGACTATCGGTACCGGCCTATTAAGTATTATAAAAAAGGTAATATATATAGATAATATAAATTAAATAATTTTTATACTAATAGTATTTTTAGACTCGCGTTATTACTATCTATTCCGGTATTTCTCTTTAATATAAGTTTCGCTTTAAAGAACTTTAAAATAGGGCCGACTCTAATTCCCGTACTAGGAATCTTATTTAAAATATTTATATTCGATAGAATTCGACTTATTTTATAATTTATAGAGTATATCTATTTCGCTAAACTATTAATAAATTCTTCGAAAAGAATTCGCGAGACCTATAAATATAAGGGATTACCTTTAATATAGATAAAAAGTAATCTCTTTTCATTATAGATAGTATACTATAGCTATTCTATAAAATTACTTTATTAATTTTATAAACTATAGATATTAGAATTTATCTAGTATACCGACTTTATAGTACGTTTTATAATTATCTTACTTAAATATAAGAAATTATAGAAGCTTTAAACTATCTTTAAAAAGCGATAGTACTATTAGCTTATAAAAAGGCTTTTACTAAATTTACTAAATATTATTTTTATACTAAAAATAAAGGAAGACTAATATATAATCTTATAAATATTTTTAATCCTATAATAAAATTTAGCTTTTATCGAAACTAAGATACCGATAAATAGGAGGAAAATATAAAAAAATATTCGGGGTATATAGATAAATATTAGGACGAGTTTAAAAAATACTTTAATAAATACTATAGGATTCCTATTAATCTACTAAATTATAGAGCCCGCTATAAAGAGGAAAATAAAATAATATATAATAGTAATATATTACAAGTATACTAACTAGTTAATAGTCTACTATAACTATTTTCAATAGTCTTTTTTAATAGTTCTAGTATTTTCGAATATCTGCTTCCGAAGCTAATCGATACCTTCGCGCTAATATTACCGAAAATAATCTAAACTAGATATTTTAGAAAAATAATACTTCGAACTTTTAAAAATTAACGTAGATAGCTCGCGATATTTTTTCCTATCTAATATCTTTAGTCGGAATTAAACGAACTTTTAGTTTTACTAGGAAAGTTTATCGGTAAAATCGAGTTTAAATAACTTTATAGTATATAGAACAGACGATAATAATTAAGTACTATAACTATACTATAGATTTAGATCCCGATAAAGTATTAGAGGAGCTATAGAATATATTTAATCGGATAGAAATAGAAGATAGCGCTATACTTCTAGAAAGGGATCTATTTAAAGAAGATTTTAAAAATATATATAATAGATTAGCCTAGTTTACTTCTTATTTAGTATTAGTATAGTAATATATATAGATAATATATTATTTCTAGACTATTATTTATCGATTTATATAACTATTTAGATAGTTTAATACTCCTATCTATATTTTTATCTTTATCTTTATTCTTATCTTTATTTTTATTTTTATCTTTATCTTTATCTTTATTTTTATCTTTATCTATATCTTTATCTATATCTTTATCCTCTTCTATATCTTTATCCTGACTATTAAAATTAATATTTCTAACTAAACTTTTATGATCTCTAAATTTAGTATTATCCCGTATAGAAGAATATATCTCTACTATCTAATCCTTTTTATTAATTTTAATAATATTATCGCTATTCTTATCCTTCTTTCTATAAAGAAACTTAATATATTTATTAGCCGTATTCCCGCTATAACCAAATTCCTTAGTAAACGCTATCTATTTTTCTAGAAGGTCTAGAGCTCTAGCGGACTAAAGTTTTTAGAGGCCGGTATAATAAATAACTCGTTACTAGATAAAATTAATAAATAGAGTTATATACTTTATTAAAATTATTCTACCCGGACTATTAATAGCTATATTAGATTAGAGAAAGTATTAGAAATAATTATTTCTATACTAGATAGCTCTATTTATAATCGATATATTACTTTAATATATTACCTCGCTTTACTCCTACTTTATCTATTCGATAGTTATTACTTTTTCTATAGCTTCTATAAGAGCTTTAGTACGTAGATCGTTTTTATAGTATAATACTATATATAGATTAGTATTTAATATAGTATATATTATCTTATTATATTATTATAGATCCTTTTCTCGATTCTATAGTCTATTTTTTAATCTCTAGCGTTCTATTCTAATAGGGCCCTCGTCCCTATATCTACGCTTTTCTAGAAATCTATTCCTTCAAATTTCTTAAGGTATTTATATATCGTAATATAGTCCGTACTTTATTTCTTATAGAATTTATATTCGGTATCGAACTATTCTTTACCGCGTTTATAGCTTATAACTAATTTAGATTTTATAGATAGTAATTTTAATTTAGATATAATAGATAGTATACTAAATAATATAGTAGGGTAATATAATTAGTTACTATAGAATTATCTGAAGGTTCTATATATTATAATAGTAAAATACGCTAGAAGCTTATAAAAATATACGGACGTGTTTAAAATTCTAACCTTCTAGCCGTAGTATAGCCGACGATTACCTTTATCCTACTTCTAATCTTCTATTTATTAATAATTAACTACTATAATAAGATATTAATATACTATATACCGTATCGTATTATACTTTACTTTATTATTAGTTTTTCGTTTCTTTTATTCGTTATAGCGTAATATATAGTATATTCGAATCTAAATAGAGGTAATATACTAAAATAATATAATTAATCGTATATTAACGCTAAAACTATTCTAGATAAAAAATTAATTCCGATCTATAGAAGTATAGCGAAGATTCGAGGAAATAGAATCGAGAAAAGTAAAAGAAAAGGTAAAGGGAAATCTTATAGCGCTATAATACTAGTAATACTCTAAAGTAATATATTCTAAATAGTCTAGCTAATAATCTATCGAAAAAAACGTAAATAGAAGCCGGGAACCGTCGTATTTTAAAAAATCCGTATATATTAGAAAGGCTTCGAATCTTTTATTTCTAAAGTACCTTTTACTAGACTATATCGCGAAATCTTTACTAACGTCGCTGCCGTATATATAAATAGGGGGATTAATAGAATATAAAGCGTAGTATTAGTAACTCTATAGGATATAATAGAAGTATATATAATTACTTTTCAAATAAATAAATATATTATTTTACTATATTATTATATATATCAGACTATACTTATTCCTTATAGATTATTGACTAGCTATAATCTATACTAAATATATTACTATTTAGTAGAAGGACGCCTAGTTTATTAAAAGATTAATATAGAATCTAGAGATATAGTCCGGGATATAATAATAGCTAGTTAATAATAAACTCTAAAGAATTAAAAGCTCTAGAGGAAAGATATACGTCTATAGAATTATTTAGAGAAAAATAATACTATTTATATAGTACTAGTATATAAGCTAATATTTATAGGTAACCGTTATATAAACTAGTATTAAATAGAATATATTACTATTTTATATTACCCGTAATTATTTTCGTATTTAACTATCGAATACGATTATAAGTCGGGTCGGATCGGGTTTTTAAGTCGGGTTTTCGGATTAAAATCTATAACCCGACCCGAAAGTTAGGTTAGAATCTATAACCCGATCCGACCGTTTAGCGGATCGAACCCGGGTCGGGTTACTAAGACCGGGTCGGGTACCCGACGGTTCGACGGGAACCCGACCCGAATCGGCCAGTCTATTCTAACGTACTTCTGTGGAATCGTAGACGTAATATCTTTATAATAGGGTCTTTTAGCGGACGGCTATCTATTAGTACTATCGGCTATTTTTGCTATATATATTACTTATTACTCCTAATAAATAGCTTCTTTTATTAGTTATTAATATAATTATTAAGTATCTTTAGATATTTTCTTTTTAATTACCTCTATAATAAAGATATTTTATAATATTATAATATTACCTCCACGGCTATATAGAATTAGCTATAATAATCTACGTCTAGATTCTTTTACTATTTAGTAGCTCGGACTACGCCTACGGCTGTAGCTAGACTCGGACGTAATATTTACTGATATATAGAGACGTTATAGTAATACCTATAGTAAATATATTCAGACCTAGAAATTATACGATTTTCTAATATCTGATACTATCTATATTATATTCTAATTTTTTTTAAAGTTTTAAATTTAATTATCTATAGAGAAACGTTTTAAAGATAAAAAAAATAAGCTCTGTTCTAATATTAAAAATATTTTTAAAGATTTTCTAAAATATACCGCTGTATCGAATCCTTTTTAGATTTTAAAAAAGAAATTCGTAATTATCGTTTTATTTAGAAATCGGATTTCCGTCGGCTTTTTAGAAAATAAAAGTATTTTATTATTTATTATTACGCCTTCAATAAATATAAAAGTAATTTTATTGATTAGATTATATTTTATTTTATATTAATAAATTTAATAATCTAATAGTACTTCATTCCTCTATTAATTTTACGATAGCTATATAAAAAGTGTTTATTAAATCGATTCCTATTTTCAATTCGGTTAATTTTAATTAGTTTCTAAAAAAATTAATTTTTTTTAGCTTTAAAAAGAGATAAATATATAAAAAAATATCTAGTTAAAAACTCCTTTATATTATATCGCTTTATTTATTTCGAACTATATATTAATATTATAAGTTATATCCGAATCTTTTAATATTTCTACTAATTTTTATTTTTTGGCTACAATTTTTTTATATAATAATAGAATTAGAGATTGTTTATCCTTTAGTTATATATTTAGAATACAATCTAATATTTTTTTATTTAGTTTTTTATTTAGTTTTTTATTTAGTTTTAACGTAAAATTATATCTAGTTTTTTCTATTTCTTTAATAACGTTTCTATAGATTTTTATAATAATATCTATTTATAATTTTTAGGTTATTTTTTTAAATTTTTCTTTATAGAGCGAATTATATTAGTAAATAATAATACTTCTTCTAGATCTATTTTTTCTATATTTCGCTTCTATTTTTAAGGAATATATCGATTTTATTAATTTATTTATAGTTTTTATTTAATCCGATATCTAATTTATTATATAAAGAATTTCTATACGCGAAAAGATATATTATTTATAGTTCTATTTTTTTTTTCTAACTATATTTTCCTATACCGATATTCTAGAAATTAATTTTTTCTATTTATTTTCTAAAACAGTTTATTATCTAAAGCTTTCGATTACTATAAAGTTTAATACTCCGATAAATTTATTTTTTATTTTAATTTTAACTTCTATAACTCTATTAAGTTAATAAAAATTGTTCTAAAAATATTCTTTAATCTAGTTATATAATATTTTTATAGTTTTATTTTTCTTTTTTCTATTTACGAGAACTATTATTTTATAACCTCTAATTTTAATTTTAAAAGCTACTATAAAAGATTTTATTATTTTATATATTTTAAATTTTAATAATAGTTTTTTTTCCGCTCTTTTTAGTTCTATAGAGTACTATTCTAACCTATTTTTATCTAATAGGTAAATGAAATAATTATTATTATAGCAGGCTGTCTAACATTCTGTTATATATTTTCTAGTTTTCTTTTCTAGATAGTTTTTTTATTATTTAAAATTAGTATTTAGTTATATATTTTCTCGTTTTTTTTCTAGATAATTCCTTTATTATTTTAAACTAATATTTAGTTATTTCTATTATCTTTTTAGTTAGATTATTGTTTTTAAAATATTTTCTTTTTTTATATAAATAATAAACTTTAGTCCGCGATCTTTCTATTTTTATAGTATTAAATTTTATCGAGTTTCTTTTAGACTATTTTTTAAAGGGTCTTATTTAATTAAATATCTATTTATTAATATATTATTTATACTATCCAGTATCGATTTTTATTATTAGTTTAATTAGATCTATTAGTAAATTTGGTTTTTTAATTACTACTATAGCTTCTTTAATTCTATTATTTAATCTTTTTAAATAATAGACTTTTAAAATTAAGTCCTTCTAGTCTATTTTATAAACTAATATTCTAAATTAAATAGTATAGATAACTACCGACTTCTACTATTTTAGAACTATTAGTTTTTTTATTATTATTTCCGAAAGCTTTTTTATTATCTATAATTGGATTAATGAAGTTATAAAATATTTAAAATATTTTATTTTCTTTCTAACTTTCGGAATTATTAAAATAGTCTTCTATATAAATAGACTGGTCGGTTCGGGTCGGATTCTCGTCGAACTACCGAGTAGCCGACCCGATTTTAATAATCCGATCCGAATTCGACCCGATTATATTATATATTAAATATATTATTACTTTAATAATTAAATGGCCTAGGTGGCGCAGTAGCAACGCTGCGTAACCTGGAAGCCCGGCGGATCTAGCGCTCTTCGGAGTTAACGGAGTTAATCCGATAGGTCGGGGGTTCGAATCCCTCGAAGGCTAACCTAATATTTAAGTTTTTTCTATCGACCCTAGTCGATTTTTATAGAATTTAAAATATAGAAAGATTATATAGTAGATCGTCTCGGCCTAGCCCGATTAATCGAATTAAATTAAGTTAATCAAAATTAAATAGATTACGGTTTCTCTCTGGATTTTAGTCTAGATCTAGCTCCTTCGGGAGTCTTTAATTAAGTTTTCGGTAAAGATTCGAGTCTAAATAATTACGTAATCTAATCGATTAGTACCTCTAGTACTAATTCGTAAAAGACAATTAAAAATCCGAATAATTAATCGTATATATATATAGAATAATTAAATAAAAACAATATATTTAGATAATCTATTTATTTTTACTATAGACTTTCTAGTTAAAATAGGTAATTAATTAAAATCTTTTTAGTAAATTTATATAAATATTATACTAGCTTTATATTTTTATACTAGAGTCTAATAGTTCTAGCGGATCGAATCGAATTATAATTTCGAATTCGAAATCTGATTAGATCGGATTATATTTTAGTCTAATCCGATTCGGATCGAATTAGATTAGTTAACCCGGATTCGAAATCCGACCCGACGGCCAGTCTATATACGGGGCTATATTTAATTAAAAACTACTTTTTCTAAATAAATTATTATAAATAAAACTTTAACTACTTTTTTTAGAAACTGATTTATATATAGTAAGAAATAGATGTTTATCTAAATAAACTAAAGTTTTAAAAATCTTTTATTTCCTTTATTAATATTTAGCGTTACTATTTTAATAGTATTAATTTATTCTATAGAGTAGGATACCGAGACTAATATAGTAAATTATTAAAATATAATATTTTTATATATCAAAAGATATTACGTTTAAATCTAGCTATAGCCGTAGATATAATATAAACTATTAAATAATAAAAGAATACTAATATAAATTATTATAACTAATTTCGTATAGCT
The DNA here is from genome assembly GCA_011316305.1 of Rusavskia elegans. Lineage (NCBI taxonomy): Eukaryota > Fungi > Ascomycota > Lecanoromycetes > Teloschistales > Teloschistaceae > Rusavskia > Rusavskia elegans. The sequence continues at coordinate 88,657 of SAUG01000044.1, forward strand.
ATAAAAGTATTATTATAATACTAGAAAGTATCTTTATTATAAAAGTAATTAAAAAAAAATAACTAGGGGTATTTAATAATTATATTAATAACTAATAAAAAAAATTATCTAGTAGAAATAAAAAGCGATATATATAGTAAAAATAGCCGATAATATCGATAGATAGCCGTCTACTAAAAGTTTCTATTATAAAAATCGACTTTAACGGCTATAGACGACTATAGATAATTAGTTTCGTTTAGCTAGCTAATTTTCCAGAATATTTCTATAGAATCGTGGACGTAATATTATCGTCTAGTAGAAAGTCGTAGAAGCAATAATAGTAGTTTATAATAATACGTATTTTGAATGAATATAAAGTAAATATAAAATAAAAATAATAATTTAATAAAGGATTTAATAGAATAAAAACGATTAACTGCGCTATAAACCTTGTTTAACTGCTTTGTAAAAACTTTTTACTATATAAATAACAACTGTTATTACCGTATAGAAACTACGGTAATAAAACGTATATATATAATATTCAATTTTCATTTCGAATAGAAATTCTATAAAAGATTATTTATATTATAAATACCAAGATACGAGCCAAAATTGTTTTGGTTATATTATTTGTTTTTGCGCTTATCGCAGGTATATCTATCTGAAAAATAAAGAAATTACAAAAATGGTTATCCAAGCCCTTATTACAATAAGTAGTTTTTATTCGATTGCAAAACAAACTCGAAGAGTAGAAAACTATAGATTAACCGGTTACAAGGTATTGTATATGGTATTTACCTCGAGCAGTTGTACGACTTCAAGCTCAATCAGGAGCAATAGACGAACTTCACGTAGTAAGAGGAGATATAGGAAACAATTTCATTGAATTTTGGATATACTATCTTTTCCTCCTCTTCTTTTTCTTCTTGCCCGTCTTTTCTCCTTCCATTGCCCGCTCATGTAAACCTCCAACAGACCTCAAATACCTACTAAGACCAAGTCAATTGTGGAGCCCCCGTTTTAGTATGGTTTTGAAGGTTCTCAGTTATAAGCCCGGATTTCGCTATCCTCCGCAGTAAATCATTATTATTCAATTCGGAAAAATTACGATATTACGAAGTCGTCCGTTCAATTCCACCTAAGTATTAAAATCAATTTGGCAGATTACGCCACTTATTCAGAACGCCGCGAGAAGATATCCTAGCCGAGAGGACCTTTGATAACCAATCAATATCAATTCCAGCTTTATACCTCGGCTGTAAAGCTGAGAGGGTATGTAAACCTCTAATAGACCTTAAATATCTACTAAAATCAAGTCAATTGTAGAGCCTTCGTTTTGGTATGGTTTTGAAGATTTTTAGCTTATAATCCTCAACCGCCTTCTCTCTCGCCGTCTGCTTTCCTTCCATCTGCTTTATCCGTTTATATCTTCTCCGTCAACTTGCTTTATAGACGTGAAAATCCCCGGAGCCGGCCCTTACTGAGGAGTCTTAGACGTTGACGACGATTTCGGGGTATGTGGCGAGGGTGGAGGGTTTCGAGATGGTGCCATTTGCCGTGGTGGGGAGAAGAGTTTCAAGTTGGTTTGCTTGCGCGGAGACGTGTGTGAGGGTGCGGCAGCGGCGATTCTCATCTTGGCGACCTTCTCCGCGCGCGCTGCTGATGGGGAGGGGGGTTGCTGAAGTCTGGCAGGCGTCAGAAGACGAGAAATCTAACTCGTGAATATTCGTAGATACTGTAGGGTTTCGGCAAGTTATATCATTTATGGCGGTCGATATATATCAACTAACGACGATTTACGGGCTATTATTAATTAAATCAGCGCTTTATTTGGAAACAAGTTCCTCCTTGACTCTTATCCTCTATTTTATTCGATAGAATACTCTAGTTCCGAGATCATTAGCGTCACTCAGTCATCTGTCGTTCTCTTCGATAATATCAAACGTTCGCTGGCGAATCATTTATAGCGCCGTTTGAAATCCAATAAATATAATTTTTAAACTGAAATATAGTATACTGAAGATGCGAGATAGAAGATAGAAATATAGATAACGAAGACTAGGCGTAAGACAGATATAATACTATATTTATTTTATATAATATAGATATATAGATATTAAAATAAAGACTATATTTTTAGATAGAGGCCGATAAAATCGTAAAAGAAATAAGCTATATAGGAAAGATAATATAAATATTATTATAGAAATTTACATTCCGGGCCAATAGTAAGCGAAGTTCGGATACTATATGATTACTACAACGATACTAATCAACGGAACTGTTCGTATCGATATAAATATAATATATCAATAGGATATAAATAGTATTGTAAATACGTACGTTCCTTTGTCATTTTTGATAGATAGATATATCTGGAAGTGTCAGTATACAGAAAAATCAAAATTTAAATATTAATTATATATTTTTCAAAAATTTATTTGAATTTATTTTATATATAATAGTATATACCAAAAGGTAATACTAGTTTAATAAAATAGAAAAAATATTTAATTAGGTGAATTAGATAGTTATAGCGTATTCGCGCGTTAGATAAATAGATAGTTATTAGAAATACTATATTTTTCCTCCATTCGCTAGTTTATATAATCTAATAAACTTTTTTACATTCGATCTTTTATTATTAATAAATATATTCTTGTTTTTTTTTATCGTATCCGACTTTTAGCTTTTATATAAAAATCCCGGTAAAGATATATAGTAAAAAAACTCCGGCTATAGGAATAGCAACGTTTAGAATTGAATTTAAAAGTTTTAAAATAAAATCTAGTTTACAATTTTATTTTTATAAAATTTTAATAAATATTCTATTTCAAAAAATAATATAATTAGTACTTTCGTTAGATTATCTATCCGAATATCTTCGAAGGCGGTTTATCTAAATACTAATTACTTTTTTTATAATTTTTAAACGAAGTTAGTAGCGATATATAACTATTAAATTATATATATATATATATTATAAAATAGTAGATTTACGATTTCGAATTATCTATATATTATTGTATTTAATTTTCGTAAAAGAATTTATATCTAATATAATATCACTAAAAAAGCGATTTTACTATACAGTATCTTTTACTGTTAATATAATAGTAAGTAAATCTGTTTTAGTAGTATTTATAGTTACTATCTTTTATTTAGAGGGTTTCTAATTAATTATACCGCCGAACTATTTAAATCTATCTTTTTAAATATTGAATTCAATATCTAGAATATCGGCGAAAGATAAATGGAATATTGTAGAATTCCAAACTGATTTACTATAACTATAGAAAAGTGAAGCATTTATATATATAAATATTTCTACGCTAGACCTATATCTACTTCTATACCCGCTCTTGCGATTAACGACCGAATTGGTTAGTATTCGAATTCGTATATAACTATAAGATCTAAATCTATATTCTATAATCTTTTAAACTATTTATATAGTTTAAGATTTTAATTACTATACTTTCCTCTTCCTAAATAAAAAATAGAAGGGAAGTAAATATTCTCTAAAGCTAAATAGTAATAGATATAAAACTATAACTAATAATAATTAATAAAATAAAGCGAAAAATAAAAGTTTAATTTTATATAATTTATATAGAAGTAAATAAATATATTAGCGGAAGCTCGCTATCGATTATTATAACCTCGAACTTTATAACTTTCGAAGTTTTTCTTTTAATAATATTATCGATTATCTATTTTATTAATAGTAATAATAACTATTATAGTATATCGTACCTAATCCGGCAGCGTTTAGAATTATTATAAAATCTTTATATAATAATCGATAGTATACTAATAAAGTAGTAATAATTATTTATAGCGATAAATACTATCTTTATATAGTATCGGAAACTTTAAATTAGATATATTTAATAAATATAATATTAATATTAATAGTTCCGTTAATTTATTTTAGAAAGTATTACTATCCTAGATAATTTCCGGCGTTAGAATATCGAGATTTATATAGGATTATTCGGCGAGTTTAGCCGATTTACTAAAATTATATACTTTTAAGAGTTTAATACTCTTTTAATATAAATAAGACGTCCTTTAAATATATATAAATTACTTCTTTTCGAATAATTAACTTTTTTCTAGCTATATAAGATTTAATCGAGTAAGTTTTATAGCTTTTATACTAGTAATCTTACTTGTCCCTTTATATATTATATAAGTATATAATAAGAGTTCGGAGGTATATATAGTAACTATTTATAGAAATACCGCTGAAGTAAATATTTATATTCTTCTTTATATAGATTATAGTCTATAGTCGGTATAGAACTTTTATTACGGGTATAGATCCCGTAATTTCCTAGAAAATAAACGGGTACGAGAGCTAGAAACTATATAGGCGATAATCTTCTACCGTTTCCTCCTATTCTACTATAGCTATATCGATTATTATCGAAGCGAATTATAGACTGTAATAATTTTCCGTCCGATTCTCTATAGAATAATAGGAATTTCGGTCCTTTAGCTTTATCTTTCTAGCCTACTATTAATTACTCTAATAGATCTAGATATAAAAATAAACTTTCTATAATTTAAGCCGAGACCTTATTAATAAATATAGCTAATAGAGGAAGAGCTAGTAGTCGTCTGTTAGTTAGATTTCTATTATATATATTAAAGACTATAAACTCGTTTAACTATATATTTTTATTAGATATCCATCGTATTTAATTAGAATTTTAATTCGATTCCTTATCTTTTTAGAGATTATCTTTTATCTTCCCTATATCTTCGGACCTAGAAAATATATTACTTTTACCTCCTATTTTTATTATATAGTACTATATTTATATACTAGAAATATAATATATAGCAATTTAATATTGTATAGAATAGCTCTAAAGCGAGAGGGAACGCGAATATATTAACTTCGATTTTACTAATAAAAATCGCTCTAGTCTTTATTAAATACTTTGGCTTTATCGGAGGCGGTAAATATACTAAAATAGAAAAATAGAAAATTGTTATTTAGACTTCGGCGTAGCTATATTTAAGGTACGATAGTTATATTATAAATGGCGGCTCTATTATATTTTAACTTTATATTAGAATATAAGAAATCTAACTTTCTAAATATTTAATTTAAATTCTTCCGGTTTAATAAATATATATTATATATATCTCGGGAAAAAAAACCGTATCTAAAATCGCTATTAAATCTTTTTTTTTTTTTTTTTTTTTTTTTAATTATTTTCATTCGGATTTTTAATCGTCTTTCACGAATTATAACTAGAGATACTAATCGATCAGATTACGTAATTATTTAGATTCGAATATTTACCGCGAATTCAATTTAGGATTTCCGAAAGAGCTAGACCTGGACTAAAATCCAGAGGGAAACCGTAGTCTATTTAACTTTAATTAATTTAATTTACTTCGATCGAATCAGCTATTTTAAACCAAGACAATCTAGTATATAAGCTCTCTATATAAAAACTCTGTATAAAAACCGACTTTATTAATAGAAAAAACTTAAGTATTGGGGTTAACCTTCGAGGGATTCGAACCCCCGACCCGTCGGATTAACTCCGTTAACTCCGAAGAGCGCTAGATCTACCGGGCTTCCAGGTCACGCAGCGTTGCCACTGCGCTACCCAGGCCGCTATTAAATCTTTATTAAATATAATTCTAAAAGTTAATAAAAAGTCTCGCTTTTAATATTATTTTAGAATTATTTATACTTTTATTTCTTATTTTATAAAAAACCTACGAGAATAAATTTTTTTTAAAATAAATAAAAGGTAAAAATATTATATTTGATTTAAAAAAAATATATGATTTAACGTATACGAATATATAAAATAATAAATAAAATTAAAAATCTAATTAATCTTTCTCTTTTCTAAAAATTTATATTTTATTATTTATTTTTTTATAGAATTTATTTTTAGGTATAAGTTTAAATTTAGATAAATAATTATTATCTAGATTTTCCGCTAGTTTTAATTTATAAAATTTTCCTCGCTTACGTTTTCCGTTTAGCGGAAGCTATTCTATAGTAAGTTTCTTTAATTTTCTACGCTTATAGAGTATTTTTTATCTAATAATAATATCTTTTTCTATAAAATATTTCTTTATATATTTTCTATTAATTATATATATATTAGCTAATTTACTAAAAGGTTTTAGATTATAAATATTCAAGATTTCTATTTAAATAACTTTATATAGACTATACTAGTTTATTTAAAAAATTTAAAATTATTTAATTCTAATTAAAACTATATTTTCTTTAATGAAAATATTATCTTTTACTTTTAAATTCTATATCTTTTTATTAGCTTTTATTTATACTGTTATATCTTTAAATACTTTAATTCGATCGCGCGAAAAAAATAGTATAGAATTAATTCTCTCGTTATATCTTTTCGGAGAAAGGCTAGAAATATTAGTCGGTAGTATCGGGTTAATACTATAAAGTAAATAGAAGGTTAAAAATCTAGTAGTTATATATATACGAAGGCGTATAGTAAATAGAGCCTAGTTTAAATAAAGATTCTAAGTTTTTTTCGGCTTTCCGATATAATACTTAGTAAATATTTTCCCGAAAACTCTATTAAATCTTTTAATAGTACTATTTATTCGTAGGTAATAGAGTATTATACCTCGATACTTAACTTCTAATCGGCGATATACCTTATTTATAGCTAGAATCTAAAGATTTATACCTCGATTAGTAATAATCTCCTTCGGAGAATCGTAATTACGGTAGATCTAATAGATAATAAATTCGGCTAGTATTTCTACTATTTTTCGCCGGAATAGATTGGGGAAATCTATTAGAGTTTGATATAGTAGACTCTTTTAGATTGGTGTGGTATAGGTTTTAGAAGCCTTTAATCCAATCTATTTAAATAGTATGGATTTTTTAAATTGTTCTACGAGATATCCTGTATCTTTTTCCGTTAAATCTATACGTATTAGACCTATTTTACTATATTTTTTCTTTAAATCAAACTTCGACCCCTATCCTATTAAAAACCTACACTATTTACGCTCTAATCTATAAAATCCAATACTTTATTGATATGGGTTTTACAGGCTAAAACCTACACCAATCCAATCTATTCCGGCGAGAATCTACTATTATATTTAGAAGCAACTAAACTATAGACTATCTGATAGTATAGTTATTTAAAGTTATTATCTATTAATTACCCTATTCGGTCTCTAGTAAAAGACTAATAAAATCGAATCTCTAATATTTAAAAGGATTTAATCTATCTTTCTAGATACTAGAGAGATATATTATATCCCGTTTAATATTATAAAAGATAGTAGTAAGCTAATATTGGGGATAGTATTTAATATAATACTTAATATTTTTTTTTATCCCGGGCTACTACTATTTTATACGAATAAAATCTACTATTAATTTATATAAATAGTATTTATATTATTTATAGATATCGTCTTAAAAGTTCATACGAGCCTATACTAGCGTATAAAGTATTTAACTATTCTAAAACGAGACTCGGAACTTTACTATATTATCTTTAATTCAAAGATAATATTTATATTTTTATAAAGTAGCTTTTATTTCCGGATTATTAGATAGGGTTTCGGATTCTATATAAATACTAATAGCGTTATTAAATAAAAGCGTATAATTATTAGTTTCACCGGTAAATAGCTAGAAATCTCTTTTTTAATTTAATATATCCGCTATCGTTATTTTACTACCCGGTTTATATTTAATATCGAGTTTATATTTTCTAAAATCTATAAACTAGCGAATAAACTTTTTAGACAAGTTTAGTAGTAGTTTTAAGATATTATAAAACTATATAATCCGTTTTAATAATTATAGTTATTCTATTTTTAATATAGTAGGGCTATTACTATAGAGATTTTTGAATAGTAAAAAGTTTTTATTTATAGGTAGTATAATTACGTTTTATAGATATAAATACTTTACTTTCGAAATTAATAGACTATTTAATATAATCGGTTTTAATTTAATAGAAAACGACGTTCTATTTAAAGTCGGAAGTATTCGTTTTAATAATTAAAGATAGAGTTATATTAGACTAAATAAATATTTTATTATTTATTATAATATTTTTAATTAGTTTATACTTTTTATCTTCCGAGCTCTAAATTAATTTATAGAGAGGCCTGTATATTAAAATAAAATCTTTTATAAATCTCCGGTAGTAGATATATAATTCTAAAAAGGACTATATATTATATATTATTTATAGTAGTAGCTAGTCTCTAATAGCTTTTACCTTCGCTGTATCTATACGGACTTTTCTATTACTAATAATATACCTATAGAATTTAATATACTTCTAGAAAAACAGATACTTTAAAGGTTTCGTAAATAGTTAGTTTTTTCGATTATTTCTATAATAGCTTTAATATACTATAGTTAATCCTCTTTAATATTTAAATAGATTAAGTTATTATCGAAGTAAATAACTATAAAATCGTCGAGAAACGGTTTAATTATATTATTTATTATAGTTTAAAATATTATAGGTATATTCGTTAATTTAAATAGTTTAATTAAAAATTTATATTTACTAGCTTTAGTATTAAAAGCCGTCTTTATACGATCTTATTCGATAATATTAATCTACTAGTAACCGCTTATTAGATTAATTTTATTAAAGTACTTCGCTGTCTTAATAGTATCTAGATAATTTTAAATTTTAGATAACGGATATCGATTTTTTTTAAATATACTATTAAAGCCCTAGTAGTTAATATATATACGCTAGCTACCGTCTTATTTCTTAGTAAAAAAAAACGGACGTATCTTAAGAAAATTAATTTAGTCGAATTAATTTTCGTTTAGTAAAATATTTAATTTAACGCTTCTATTCTTTATTTTGCTTAGGAGATAAACTATAATAAGTTCGATTAATAGGTCGAGTATCGCTAGTTTTAATTATATAATCTAATTACTTTTCCGGTAGTAGTTTTATTAGAAGGTTATTTTAGAAATAATTTAAAAGTTTCGGACTGAAAACTCTATCTAGTTCTATATAACCTATCGTTTTCTAAGCCGGGTTAAATTATTCCGGAAAATTAGGTTCGGTTTATATAATATATAAGTGGATTTATATACTCTTTCTAATAAATTATTTAAATCCTTTAAAATTAATTTCAGGAAATTCGGTCGGGATATTTTTAAAAAGTTATAAACGATATATATTCGAGGCGCTATATAAATAATATATAATTCTATTTATCTAGATTCGTACTTCTAGAGTATTATAGTCAGATATTAAGTTATACTGCTTCTAGAAGTCTTTTTTAAAAATTAGATTATAGTCTATATCTAATACTATATAAGGAATAATAGTAAAGAAAGTTCTATAAAACTATAAAAACTTCGTCGCTTTTAAAATATCTATAGTCTTACGGCCTTCGAGCTATATTTTACCCGATAATTACTCGAATTCTAATTCTAGAATATTAATAATACGCCTAGCGATAAAGTAGTTAGTAATACCTAAATTAGCGAAGACTTCGAGGCGATTTCTATTAATTTCTAGATTAAACTATATCTATCTATTAAGATCCGGTATTCGACCTATATATAAAAGTTATTTACTATTCTATATATCTTTAAGCGACGATATTATATTACGGAAGGTAGTTAAAACCTTTTCCGGTATCTTTTTAAAAATTATCTCTAATTTCTCGATCTTTACTTTAACTAAACCGAGCTATTTTTCTACTATTAAAAGCTCTTTATCGGCGTCGTATATATATCGAAATACGTACGATACTATTTATTTTCTATCGATCTACTATTAGCTATCGCTAATAGATTTTTCTTTTTAGAAAAAATTTATTCCGCGGGAATATATCTCGAAATATAAGCGTTCCGGTAATTTTTTTTACAATAGTTAAACTTCCTATAATTATAGTATTTATTCGTACTATTTAATTCCTTTTATCTACTTTTTTTTCCTCGCCTACTTCGATTTCGGCTACGGCTACTTCGATTATCTCGACTAGTATTTATAGAATTAATCTCGGTAGTACTAGATTATTCGACCGTTAAAGAAACTATAGTACTTCTGTTACTATAGTATTTAATAGTAACCTTTTCGAATATTATTACGGCGTTTACAATATTTATAAAACTTATTAGATATTTACTTTTATATTATAAAACGAATTATCTTTTAGTAGCTATCTAGGTAATAGGCTTTAAATAGTCGATAAAATATCTTAAAATAGTCTATTTACTTTTTTTATATCTAATATTTACGTATAATTTAATAAAAATAGAATAATAGTTTTTAATATCGCTAAATCTCTTATTCTAGGCTAATCTACGCTAAGTAACTAAAACGTTTTCTATAAAATTCGATTTATTCTATTATTTTAGAAAGGCTTTTTTAAAGTATTTGTAGAAACATTTATCTAGGTTAAAAATCTATTTTATATACTACGATTTAGTATCGTTAATAAAATATTAACTATTATAGAAAATAGAGTCCGCGATAGTTATATTATAAGATAAATAGTAGTATTTATAGCGGCGGAACTAGATATAGGCGAGATAGTAGTTACGTTTATAACTTTTAAAATTAGGAAGCTTTTTATTATAGGCGTCCTATATTATATAGATTATAGAGACGTTAGAAATATTAGAAAGAATAGATCTACGTAATAGCGGATTAGATTTTCTACTAAAAAGCTCTAGTAGCTCTCGATTAGAGCTACTACGACAGAAAAAATAATAATCGGAACCGATATAACTATTTCTATAATTTATATAATAATAACTAAAAGATCGGTTATATTTACTACTAGACCTACCTTTATTATTACTATTATAAAAATCGTTTTTTTTTTCCGAAAATACCGGGGATATTTCCGAAACTAACGCTTTTTTTTAAAAATGTTTTTTTCTATAGTAGGGATAGTAGCGAATTAGATTATAAATAAGTTATTTAAAGGAATTTTCTAGCGAGACTTCTAGTTTATATAAATTTTAGAAAAGGCTGTATTTTTATTATATACTATTAATTACTTTATACTAGCGCCGAGCTAAAAATAAAAAGAATATTTTATTTAGAAATTTATATTCGAATTTAGAGAATCTCGTTTATAAAGGTAGGTAAAATCGGTTTAAAAAAGCTTTAATAATAGAATAAAAGTTAAATTATTTATAGCCTAAAAAGTTATTACTACTAGTATAAAATTCTAAACTAATTTACTATAATTATCGAAGAGTAAAACATTTATATATATAAATATTCCTATACTAGATTTATATCCGCTTCTATACCCGCTTTTAAAATTAGCGACCGAATTAGTTAGTATCCGAATTCGTATATAACTACAAAATCTAGATATATATTCTATAATCCTTTAAACCGTTTATATAATTTAGAATTCTAATCACTACAATACTATAAATAATATTATATATAATGAAATAGTATCTAATATATTTATGGTAACGTAGAATTCGTTCGGCTATATTTTAATAGATCGTTATTAAATTTATTAAAAATTATAGATTGCTACGAGTTTTTAAAAATATTATATAGTAAGTTAATTACTATATTAAAATTAGCAGTATCGTGATTTTTATATATATATATCCTTTGGTATAAATAAAATTAGCGGAAAGGATTATTATAAATATTTTTAATTTCTAGATATCATTTGATTTTTCCTAAAGAAAATATATTATATACCTCGAAAAATTTAGTTTAAAATTTTCTATCTTTTTGATAATATATTAATTAAAGATTACTATTATAACATCGACTATAATAGATAATAAAATATATTATATTACTATAAATATTCGATAATAGATAAATTTTCGGGTTTAAAGACCAACGTAAATTCTAGATTGTTAAAAAGTCACTAAATAATTAAACTATAGAGTAAATGACTATATAATACCGTATAATACGCGATATACTAGTAGTGAAACCGGAGGTTCTTTCTATCAGATAAAGGTTTAATATATATAGAATTATTAATATCGTATTTAATTAAAAATATTAATAACGTTATATTAATCAGTTTCTATTCCGCAACGAAACAAGAATCGAATTTACGTATAATCTAATACTATTTCTCGTTAATGAAAGTACGGAGATATTTTTATATATAAATTTTAACTAAAATTAAATTAAATAGAAAATCGGAAATATAGAAGAAATTATAAATTCCAGGTTTATAAAAATAAATAGTATCTAGAATATTAATAATAGAATCTCCGAAATATATTACTATATATTTTCTATTGAAATTGGAAGAAATAATCTAATATTTTAGTTTAGAAATAGGCCAATAAATATTTTTCCTCGCTTGAATAGCGATTTATATCGGAATCTAAATAGTGTAAATATTTTATAGTTTATAGTATAATCTAGCGGAACTATTAGTATGCCATCTATATTTTAATAATATAAATATCTTCGTTATATTTATATTAATTTATTATAAACTATTGAAACTTTTTGGAATTTAGTAGATATAGAAACGCTGGCCAAAATCTCGTCAACCAAAATTTATTAGCACTGCGGGATTTATTGCCTGATGAAGTCTGGCGTTCAGAACTATATATTTATATATAGAAGAACTTTCCATCTATAAAAATAAATTAAGTCATTATTATTATAATAAAATCATCTACAACAATTAGTAATAATTAAATATTTTCTAAAATATACTATATAATATATATATAGCGTTTATAAATATCAAATCCCGTTTATAAATACTAACAATATATTATAAGCACAGGCGGCGTGCCTTCGAGAACGCGGTAGTATTTAGTATAGTACAGATGAACAGCTAATATTTCCGCTATATCTATTTACTATACTGCGAAGAAATTATAAATAGTTATCGTTTAAACTATATATATTATATAATCTATATCTAATTATTCCGTTAAATTATAAAAATACTATTTAATATATATAGCTTTAATAAAGCCTCTAGCCGAAGTATAGTCGCTAGCTAGTATACTAGCTACTATAGCTGGAAGTCTTATTCGGTCTATTAAATTAAAAAGAAATAGAAAAGTCGGATAGTATATTTTAAATACGGTAAAAAAACTATTTTTATCGAAGTCGGAATAGTTTACTCTAACTATTATAAAATAGTCGATATCCGCGCGGATAGATACAGTTATTATAGATAAAGATACTATCGTCTAATATAGCTGCGGTATAGCTGTTACGGGAATATAAATATATAATAAAGGTTTTATAAAATAGTAGTATTTATATAGAGTATTATATAGCTTTTATTACTTGTAAATAGAAAGAAAAAGCGATTACTACGAGGTATACTTATCTATAAAACTTCTATATTAATTTATCGATGGAAATATATATTATATTGTTAAGTAAATTTAAACTAAAATTCTGAAAAACTATTATTTATATTAACTAAACTAGAATATAAATTCTATTACCGTATATTTAATAGTAGTATATTAACGTTCAATTTATTTACCGAACTACAAGTTTACTATATACAAAAATCATAATAGATAACTAAATATATAACCGATTTATACAAGTCAAGACAAGATTAGAAATAGAAAAGTTAAAAAAAAAAGAAAAATCTATTATAATAACAATAAAAGTAACATTCTAAAGAATTTTAATAAATAATATAGTTAATACTATTTTAAAAAAAATATAAATAGAAAGTTAGAACCGTAGTTTTTCGCGAGATTCGTCGCTACTAAAAAGTATTTAAATATCTAATTCCAAAAGTACTATTAATCAGTTTCTTCGGCGAAATCTTTATAGATATCGCTTTTAACTCTAGTAAAAAAAGGTATCTAGAATATAAAATACTATAGAAATTCTTTTTATTATTTTTCTAGTAAGTAAATATACTATTTTATTGGATTATTTTATATATACGACTATATTTATCTATTTCGATATTAATCTAACTATAATCTATATTATAAAAATAATTATTTTAACTGAAAACTTCTAGTTTAATTAAAATCTAATATCTAACCTATATATATAGTTAGGACTTTAATAAAAAGTTAATAATAGAATTTTAAAAAAATAAAAGAATCGGAAAAAGATACGGGATAATAGAATTTATCTAAAAGAAAATTAAATTAAAAAAGATAATATTATTTATAGCCGTTGTACTAACTAGTCATAAATAAAAATAATACCGTTTTATATATTTAAACTTTAGCGATTATAGTTAAATTGTAAAATTTAAACTAAATTTTATTTTTTATTACTCCAAAATTATTCCATATAATATAATTATAAATCGGGTCGAATCGAATTTTCGGATCGGATTTTCTAATCTAATTTTATAATCTAATCCGATTTTTAAATCTAATATTAGGATTCGATCAGACTCGAAATAGCCAATCTATTCGAAGCTATTTTTTAAAGTTATAAATATTCTCGTAAAATTAATCTATCTTTTAATATATTATTAATGATTTTATTAGTTTTAAATATCTATAAACTCGTTACGATTTTAATTTTTTTTCTAATAAAAAATAAAGTTTTGGATTAATTTCTTTAATGGAATAGATTAATTGTTTAGATTAATATACTATAAATTTTAAAATTTTTTATACTAATCTATTCGAATACTATATTTTTTTTTTTAGTATTCTACGAATTATTCTATATCTTTTTGGGTAAAATATATATCTAATAAATAGATCTATTTAAATATTACTTTGATTTAAAATTCTATTCTTTTAAAAAATTCATATTATTTATACTTTAAAATATTTTTATTTACTTTCTATTTATTTGACTTACTAAAGCGTTGCAAAGTACTGAAATACATTAAAAGCAGTCCAGCAGAAAAATACAGCTTCGTTCCATATTAATTTATAGTCGATAAAGTAACGAAATATAAATTATATAACCGGTAAATATTTTATTATTCGATACGATATTTATTTCAGATTCTACTAATATATATTTAGAAAATTTAAATACGATCGTTTTAGATTTACGTCGTAGTAATTTCTAAAAGAAATTTATTAAAATATTATAAAATTATTTATATTATTTTACTTTTTTTAAAGTTTATATTCGAGATTATATTCTATATTAGATATTGGAAGTATATAGATAATAAAAACGCAGAAATTATAATATAATTAAATTTTCAAATTTTAAAAGTTAAATAAATCTTTTATAATTTAATCTAGAAAGCGTTTTCGTAAATCTTTCGGCTAGAATTAATACGGAAGCTATATATTTATTACTAATATTTCTATTTCGAATAATCTGATAGAGTTTATAGTAGTAAATATCTATATAGCGCAGTTTAGAAATAATCTACGAGTTTTCGCTTTTTATAATCAAGATTATCTATATATTTTCTAATTCGTCATGGATTTAATAATCTATATCTAGAAATACTTTTTTAAAAATATTCAACTTTTAAATAAATTTTTTATAGTTATTATAACGGCGAGAAATTAAACTACTATGGAATTTATAGTAATAGTCTTTTATTTAGAGACTTTCTAGTTGATTATTCCCGCTAAATAATTTAAAATCGTAGCTCTATATACTATATCTAGTCGCCGGATTATCTATAAACGAAAAAACTAATAATGAAATAAAAGTAATATAGAAATCTAAAATCTAAATATTATAAATAATAGTATTGATAAAAGTATATTCTAAATATTATATATCTAGTAAAACAGCTGCGTAATAGCGTTCCGAAAGATTAGTAAAAAATTCTAAAAGTTTAGAGATAGTAAAAATACTATCGGCGCGGGTTATAATAGCAGCGAAATCTAATAAACTAACTATTTGCAAATAGGCAAGAATCTGCTACGGCGAAACCTAGTCTAAATTTTGAACGAAGATTTCGATACTAACTAGCAGCGCGCGTTTAAAATATTTTGAAAAGAAGATAAACTTTATATTTATTTATGATCTTGTTTATATATAAATTTTAATCTAGGCTAAACAAATAAATAGATCTATTATATATCTTCCGAATATCTAGAAATTAAAAACCTTTATCTAAATAGTTCATCTCGTACCTTTTATATAATTTCGTTTAAAATTCTTCGACCTTTTTAGTATATCGTATCCCGTAAATTACGGTAATATTATCAATAAAAAAAATATTCCATAAAAATAGATAATTAAATACTCTGTACTAAATATTTACTAAAAGTCTAATTCGTCTAGTATTTCCGATAGATTATAGTACTATATCGCTAGCGACTATTTAAACCTATATAGAATACGAAGTAAGAGGAATAGAATTTCTATCGATTCTTTCTATCCTTTTAATAGTCTATAGTAAATAGATTCGTTAGTATCGCTATTAGCGAAGGTATTAACGATATTATATTAATCAATTTAGAGCCCGAAAAAAGTAATAATCGCTATTAAAAAGCAGAAGATCCGAATAGCTAATATGGTTGCGAATATATTTACTTTAATATTCTAGAAAACGCCTCTAATATAAAAGTATATTTTAAATTTAACTAAAATTCTCTAGTTATTAAAACTGTATTTTAATATCTAGATAGTAGAAATCGGGATTTGATTAGCTTTTATAGTATAGTCTTCGGTTATTTTTTTTAGATTTTCTTTTTTCAAAGATTTTTAGATTCTATCTATATAGTTTCTATAAAGTCTGGTTTAAAAGAATATTTTAATCTTTTTTACCAGAATATAGATTCAGGCGGGATTTAATCTCGATAGAAACTTATTTCTAAAAGAAGAGATTTAATAAATAGTAATAGAAAATTCTTTTTATAGAACGTTCGAACAGCGATAAATATCTC
Organism: Rusavskia elegans; assembly: GCA_011316305.1. NCBI lineage: Eukaryota > Fungi > Ascomycota > Lecanoromycetes > Teloschistales > Teloschistaceae > Rusavskia > Rusavskia elegans. Next base: position 105,446 of record SAUG01000044.1, read on the forward strand.
GAATACTATATAAAATATTTAAAGAACTCTATTTATCATTTACTAGAGAAATACTACGTATATTATAGTTCTGTTTTTATTTTCTTTTCAGCGGTAAATTATATTTTCTAGTAGATTATTTTCGCTTCAAACTTCTGGTTTTTAAAAAAACTCGAGGCTTTTTTATCGGCTATAATATAGATTTCTTCCATTTATTAGAATTATTATCATCGAATATTATTAAAATATAAATATTATTTAAAGTATAAATATCCGTTTATATTAAATTATTTATTTATTCCTCTGTTGCTATAAAAGAAATTTTTTTTCTTTAACTAGAATTTATTTATTATCGGAACTATTAAATCTATAATCGTTAATATTATAATATTAAGACGATATATTACTTTCTATATTGGAAAAGTTCAGAAAAAATAGAAATAGATTTTATTTTTTTTTTTATTTTAATGATTTAGAATTTAATGTAGAAATTACTATTATTTTATAGGTTTAGAAATAAAAATTTTGTTTTCTTTTTCGCTATTACAAAATTCGATAATCAAATAAATAATACTTTTGTTAAAAGCGATATTATAAACTCTAATTACTTTACGTCAATTTAAAATACAGATAATAAAGATATTCGTACTATTATATTATACTAAAAAGTAAATATAGATTTTCGAAAACAGTTTTTTCTTTCGTATAATATTTTTATTAAGAGTTTAGAATCTATAGCTATAGATTTATAGATAGTCTAAACAAAAAAAAAGTTTATAACTATCTAAAAGGATATCTTCTAGAAAAGTTCATTTTTTTAAATATAATTTATTAGGAATCCTATCGTTATAAAAATCCAAGACTATTTATAAACCGGGAAATAAATTGTAATCTTTATTATTTTTATTCTAACTACTAGAATATAACTAAATCATTCGGATAAACCTTTTTAATCTAATATATTTTATACCGAAGGCTTCTATTTAATTTCTATTTCGCGAATAAATTTAGTAAACTTTTTATCTAATACTTTCTCGCTATCTAATCGAATTAATACAATCTTGCTATTATAGCGAGTTTCATTGAATTTTATTAAAATATAAAGGCTACTAATAGCATCATATTTATAGTAATATAGAAATACTTAATAAAACTCTATTATACAATAGACGATATATAAAATCTTTTTAATTTTATAAAATGTAATTATTTCTAGAATTATTTTATTGATAATTCGATAGAAAGATTTATCCGAAATCTTTAATATATATTGAACTCTAGCCAGCGTAAATATAGAGTCTATTAGTATAGTTTTCATTTTTAACGAAACGATAAACTATTATATTATTTTAATTATTAATTACTAAATCTCTGTCGTAAGTCTTTAATAGCCGCGGGTAGAAATCTCTAGTAAAGTTTTTAGAAAAAACTGCGAAGATTACAGTAGATTCTATTTATTTATCTTATTTTCATTTTTTATTTTTTTATTTTTTTATAATATTATCTTTAGATTTCCATTTTTCAAATTTGATCAAATAATTATTTATAGGATAGTAACCAATATATTAGCGTTTTTTCAAAAAATACTCTATTTTATAGAAATATAATAGAGATATAAAACTATTACCTCGAAAGAATAGATTATTTTTAGATTTATTCGAATCTTTATTATCTTTATTACTATCTATAGCGGAAAAGGCTACGGACGCTATAGTAGCTATTTGATATCGTATAGCCGAATATTGTTTCGAAACTATTTAATAAAATAGAAAGAATTAAATTTATAATCTATAATAGAGTTTATCTATAGTATAGTAATTTAAACCAATATTAGAATATATCTTTTAATAGTTAGAATTAAATTACAGTAGACTTATTATTTATTATTATTTTCTACTAATCCGATAAATTTTATAATTAGATATATTTTAACGTATTTATCCATCTATACTTTTAGATTTTCCTTTTAAATCAAACCGGCTGCGAGTTTTTTCTAAAGTTATTTTAATTCGAAAAATCTGGCGGTTCCTATTAATACTAGTTTAGATTACAAAATAGAAAGTAGATTCTATAGATAGACTTTAATATATTAAAGTAAGGTAAAATTACCGGCGGTAGTAGACACGTAAATATGGTTAAAATTTTCGCGAAGAAATTTTATTAATAGTACTATTTAATATTGTCGGAATTATAATTTCGCTTTACTTATTTATAAAGGATACTATTACTACTATTACTACTAGTATAAAACGTGATGGAGAGATAAAATCTAGATTTTCTAGCTTTTCTAGATATATAGGTCTATTATTTTTAGAATGATTAATAAAGTTTCAAATATAATATTCTACTACTTTAGTTTTAATAACTATAAACTATCAGTTCCAGTCTTTAGATATAATAAATTTATTATTTCGATTGGTTATAATAATAGTATTTTTTATTAAAAAGAAAAATAATCAAAAGTATTAACGCTACTAGATATCGGGTCTAGCTAGTTTCAATCGATATAAATAGTTTCGGAAGGTTTAATAGAGTATTATATAGTATAAAAAATCAAAATTTTAGACGAAGAATATTTTCTTTTATTTTTAAACTTATAATCGAATAGTAAATAGTTATATTCTAAACGAGATAGTAAATTATCTTTTAGATCGATTCTATAGTATATAATTTAATAAATTATAAAGTAAATGACCGATATAACTCGAAATCGATTCTATATATTAGAAAATATAATAATTATAAATTTGATAATTATAGTACAGAGTTTTACGATACCGGATTTATAACTAAAGATATAAAAGCAGTAGATACGTAGAAATTAGAATATAATTAAATAATTTAGAAACGAAATCTATAGTGTAGCTAAATTATAAAAAAGAATTATAAACGCTAAATTCGATCCGGGTTACGCTAAACCTTTAGCAAAAGATCACGTAACTTTTTGTCAGAAAAATAATAACAATTGATCTACCACATACAGGTTTTCAGATATCAAATCTTTGCTATCCGGCCAAACCACAAGGTCTATAAGACGTCAGATTCTTTAATTTATAAGGACTGCCGTCGCATATTCACCAAACAGAAAGCTCATTTGGTTACAATGGGAAAGTTGTCCAATACCATTGCAATCGCCTCTCTTATAGGCTTCGCCAATACGATTTCATTGGAGAATTGTATCCTAATGGACCATGACGTGGACCGAGAGTTCACTAATAACAATCACTATTCTCAAACCTCCAAGCTGAAGATAGAGCTCGTGACTTCGACCGCGACTTCTACTCCATACGTAGCTCCATTATCAATCCAATCTTTCACTTTCTCGACAATCTCCTCCACCAGCACCGAGGTTCTAATTTACACACCCACCAAGCTGGTCGACACGCCTCCTGTACTGTTATTCAGCGCCACATCCACCTCGTCTTCCCAGGACGGGTTACCAGGCGGTGCTTGTGGAATTGTTGGCGGTCATTGCTCTGGAGATATGACCTATTACGAAGCTGGACTGGGTGCTTGTGGCTGGACCAACGATGGCAGCACTGAAGATGTCTTTGCTCTTGCTCATGGTATGAGCACATGGGTATACGGAGTACATTCTAATACAAGATAGGTATGATGGGCGAGCAGTCCAACGGTAATCCCTTCTGCGGCCGTATGGCGACTATCAAAGTTCTCGGCAAGCCAACAGTCTCTGCGAAACTTGTCGATAAATGCATGGGCTGCGTAAGTTGGTTGATCGTTCTTTGGAGTTTTCTATGCTGATGCTAATGGCGACTCGAGAACGGCGAATCCATCGATCTATCCATACATCTTTTCGATCAGCTCTTCGATAGAGCTATTGGGCGTCTGCATAACGTTGAGTGGTCGTTTACATCATAGAGACGCTATCTTCCATGCGGGAGATCATCCCAATAACGGGAGCCCCACACGGATTTTTAGGCTTGCTTGGTACTTACGGTTCACTTGGAGATTTATATATTCTTTGAACTTTGCTAGTCGAAGCGGTAAAGCTGGATGTGTATCTTTAAAAAATCTTCAGCTAGAACCTTCAATTATATTTTAGCGAGTTCTAATCTAGCGATTTCAGCCTATCTTTTCAATAGCGTTCCGCGATGTTTTTAGCGTTTAAAACGTTCGAAAAAATCGATTTGGTATTTAGATAAATTTGAACTTTCGACCATTTTGACTTATTTTGGCAATGGCTTTTTACTACGAATTATAGATTTATATAGAACTCTTTTTGCCTTTATATAGGTAATTTATCTTCAATCATTTTACAAACGATTGCTAAACGTAAAATTGATTGATTTAAACTATATTCATTAGAATATATATTAAACGTATCTACGCTCTCTAAATTTACTAATCGAAGACGTTGAAACTATAGATATTAATCGATACTACGTTAATTTTAACTCTAGTATCAGCGTTAATACCAACGTTGTTAATACTAATATCATTTTCAAAGTTTATATCTATTTTTTAAATCAATATATTTTCTAAATATATAATCTATAGAATTTTATCACACTAGCTATTAAATTAATAAAGATAATTCAATTCCTTTATCGATATAAAATAGCAATTACGCTAGAAATACTCGTATAGAATCTTCATTTAAAATGATATAAATTGACAAATTTTAATGAAAATCAATTAGATTTGCTATAACGTGATTTTTTTATATTATATTTGATTTTAGAGTTTTCCGGATTACTTTTTAATATCTAACGCCGAAAATTAAAAAGATTTGTTAGAAATTTGACGAATCTTTGAATACAGCTGGCGGTAATATCAAAAGTCGAATTTATAATAATCGCCTATTTATAACGATTATCAATAGCGAAAAAACGTTTATTACCTTAAAAGTTTTTTAGAAAATTGATATAGCAGATATAAACTTTATTTAGAAAGAATTATTTTATTTAATCTGTATCTATAAATCGTTAACGTAATATTTGATCGTATATTCTAATAGACTTTTTACTTTCGATTTATTTTATTTTAAAAAATTAGAAGATATTTCGTATTTTAATATTAGAAATGAACAATTTATTATTATATATATAGTATATAAATATAAATCTGTTAATTAATTTTTATTGGCTAATGAATATTAAATTATAAAAATAGAAACGACTATAAAATGGTATAAATTGGTTTAAATTATAAAAAATAAATTATTTCTAAAATTTAAATAGTATTAATTCATTCAAAGAGTATAATCGTTAGTAATAATAATAATAATTTATAATTCTATTAATAATATTCGATTCATTAATAAACTTCGATATTTAATTCGAAAATATAAAAAAACATATGGACTATCAATATTCTTGCGTAAATATTAAAAAGATTTAAATTTAAAAATTAAAAAATAAGTTTTTTCTATAGTTTTCGTCTATATATCTCGAAATAAAAATAGATTAATCCGTTTTAAATTTAATTCTATAAAAAAAAATCTAATATTGGTTCTAACTGCTAGCGAATCTATTATATAATATCTACTAGATAAAATAAATTTCAATAATCGTTAGAAACTTTTATTGAAAATTTTACGAATTTAAAAGATTTAGATAAAGACAATAATATTATTAATCTCATTATCTATAGTTTATAAACGTATAAAGTTTTGAAAATTAAATAGCGTTTAATTTATAAATGGATAACTTTTTAACTCTCGACTATTTAAAGATAATATTATTGATAAATGTATTAAAAATCGTTAATAGATAACTAGAATATCTAAAAATCTAAATAAAATCTATTTATTTCATTATATCCAATATAGATCAAAAGAAATTAATAAGATATATTTTCGCCGAAATAGATTTAATAAAAATCTATTTAAATAGTACGAATTGACTATTTTAGATTGGATTAATATGGATATTAGAAATTTTACTCCAATTCATTCGAATAATATAGATTATTTAAAGGATTCTGCTAATTTTTTATTTTTTTAATCAAATCTATATCTAATAGATTTATTTAAACGTTTCTTTTCTATAATTTTTATTCTACTAAAAATCTATATTATTAAAAATCCTATCTTTTATTAAAATTTTTCTATTAGTTTAGGTTTTACAACCTAGAATTTATACCAATCTAATTTATTTCGACGAGTAAATTAAAATAAACTAGTTTTCTTCGACGTAATATTAACGATATATACGATTTTAGCTAGTAATAATTTCGATAGAAAAATTTTAAAAGCGATAGAAATCCAATATTTATAGATTAGCTATCGGATCGAATTTCGAATTCGATATTACGATTCGAGTTTAATTCAAATATACTGGCCATTTCAGATCGGATCTCGATCGAATCCGCGGATATTAGATCGGATTTTACCAGATCGGAACGGATCGAATTCTAATATTAGATTCGAAAATCGTATAGGATTATAAAATTAGATTCGAAAATACGATCCGAAAATTCGACCCGATATAAAAATAATGGAAATAGTATTTAAAAAATTTAAAAAATTTAAAATTCGGAATCCGATCCGACGGCCAGTCTAGACCCGAGTCGTATTCGAGTAAAATAGGACCAGGCTAGAATCCGAATCGAATTTAAATATTCGGGTTCGACCCGCTAAAACTAGTAGAACAAAGTTATACTATTAGATTTCTGATACTAAATTTTAGAATTGAAATTTTAAAAATTCTTTTTTAAATATCCATATTACTATTTTATATTTCTTTTTTTTATATTAGAATCTTTTTATACGTGGAAGATAGAGTTAGCTATAGATATTATATCTTACTAAATCCAGTATTTTCGGATCGAATCGGATTTTCTAAACGGATTTACGAATCGGAATTTTAAATTTTAATCTATAATCCGATCCGAAACTCGAATTCTAAATTAAAATTCGACCGGGCTGGCTAAAATCGGATCGTATATACGAAAATTCGATCCGAACCGAATTTGAAATAGCTAGTCTAATTTAGACTGGCTGTCGGATCGGATTTCGAACCCGAATTAGAGGAACCGATTCGACCCGAGTCGGATTCGACTTTTCTAGATATTAAATCGAATCGGATCCGACTTTTCTAAATATCGACCAGATTCGGTTCCGAATCGAATACGAGTTTCTAGATTTAATCCGCTATAATCGCTAAATTCTAGTATAAAAGTATAATTCCAGTATAAAAAATATAAACCCGTCGCTATTTAGACCCGATAATAATTTACTCGCTCGTATCTCGTCTCGTAGATTATATCGGGTTTAAAAAGATTCCGAACTCGTTTTGAAAATAGATTTTCGAAAATATTTTAATATTAAAAATATAATTTCTATTTATAGTAAAACAATAATAGAAATCAAATTTATATATTAATTAGAACGAATATATTCTGCTATTAAAATTTATTTATTTAATTTTTTAATGGATATTCTATTTAGACCGGCCGTCGGGTCGGATTTCGAACCCGGGGTCGAAAAACCGACCCGACTCGATTCGGAACCGCTAAAACGTCAAGCTCTAGTATAAAAGTATAATTCGAATATAAAAATTATTCCTAAATAATAAAAATAATTCTAGTTAATTAACTACGCTGGCTAGAAAGGTCCTAGTTCGACTAAATAGATTACCTAGATATATTACTATTATAGAAATTCAAATAGTTAAGTAATTATTTAATTATTATATTTATAATGGTATAACGGGTTCCCGTCGGATTACCGGGTTCGAACCGTCCCGAATCGCTTAGCGAGTCGAACCGGTTCGACTCGCTAAAAATTCGGATCGGTTTCTAGATACCGACGGAAACCCGTATCGAAATAGCCAGCCTAATTCTATTATATATTAATTTTTTTTAATAGTTATTAAAATAATTTCAATATTTTTTATATTATTTTAATATTTCAATTTCAATTTTATATTAGTTCGAATTTCAATCTATAACGTCAGATATATATTGCGTATATATAATAGAAAGTTGACAGTATTGGATTTAGATAGACTGGCCGTCGGGTCGAATTTTGAACCCGGGTTAGCTAACCCGATCCGACTCGAATCGGATTAAAAAATAGTCTAATCCGACCCGAGTTGGATCGGATTTTTCTAAAATTCGATCCGATTCGGATCCGGGTCGAATCCGGATTCCCGGATTCGATTCGCTAAAACACTAAACTCTAGTATAAAAGTAAAATTCTAATATAAAAATAATTCTAATTCTTTTCAAAAATTCTAGCTAATTAACTACGCTAGCTAGAAAGGTCCTAGTTAATTTACAAGTATTATCTAAATGTATTTCTTCTATAGATAGTTAATAAATTACTTAACTATTTATAAATAATTAATTAATTACTTTTTAAATCATTAATTATACAATTTTCTAATAATTTATTGATTTTTTAAACAAATATATATATTATATTACTATATATTAAAGATTTGGCGAATCGGGTCGGATTTCCGTCGAATTTTATTTTATAACCCGACCCGACTTTCGGATCTAATATAAAGATTCGATCCGATCTAAAATGGCCAGTCTAGATTTAAATACGGTTTAGCGCCGGCCTAGTAGAACTGGTAGGGCTGATAGAGCTGCTAGAAATATTATTAATAACTATTTTCTAAAGATCTAATTATTAAACGCCTATTGGTTAGAATTTGGTTATTTATACATCGTTCGAAAGCTTCAAAGAAACTCTTTAATTTATACGAGTTCTAATCTATAATATCAGATACGTATTACGTATATATACTAGAAAGTTAAAAGTATTAGATTTCAGTAAAACTTGGTATTTCTAGTAAAGCTATCAGGAATATTACCAATAATCCTATTTTAAACATCTAATTTCTTAACGCCTATTAGTTAAAATTTGATTATTTTCGTATCGTTCGAAAGTTCTGAATAAGTTTTTCGATTGGTATAACTTCTAATCTATAACGTCAGATATATATTGCGTATATATAATAGGATGTTAGAAATACTAGAATTTATTAAAGATTAGTATTTTTGGTAGAATTGTCAGGAATATTACTAATAACCTTGATTTAAATATCTAATTTCTCAACGCCTATTAGTTAGAATTTGATTAGATTTATATTATTCGAAAACTCTAAATAAGTTGTTTAATATATATAATTTCTGATCTATAACGTCAGCTACGTATTACGTATATATAGCAGGAAGTTAACGCTGGATTTAGATAAAATTTAACGCCGGTCCAGTAGGCCTAGTAACTATTACTATCTATACGGTCGTAATAGATAAAAGTAATCTATACGTCTAAATTCTAAACGTCTATTAGTTAAATATAAATACAATTTTGATATATTTTTAAAATTTATTAAACTTTTTAAATAAAACTAGTTTTCAGCCAATTATATTCGTTATCGTAAAAGTTATTTTATATAGAAATTTTAATCGAGTTTTAATATTCAATCACGTTACTATCAATATATTATTTAATATCTATCTATTTAAAAAACTTCTATTTAGGCTAGATATATTAACTAAATATAATATTTTAATAAAAAAAATTTTTTTTTTTATATTAAATAATATATTAATTAATTATAATATTACTCCATATATAAAAGTTTTAGTCAATTAAATCGGATTTCTATATAACGTCTCTGTATATTAGAAGGCGTTACGTTCGAGTTTAGCTACAGCCGTAGACGTAGTCCGAACTACTAAATAGTAAAAGAGTCCTAGCGTAGACTATTATAACTAATCCTATATAGCAGTAGAGATATAATTACGATATTATAAGATATTATTATTACGAGATAATTTAAAAGAGAATAGTAGAGACGTATTAAATAATTATATTAATAACTAATAAAAGAAGCTATCTATAGGAAAATAAGGAATTTATATATTAAAAGTAGCTATAAAGGTCGATAGATAGCCGTCTACTAAAAACTTTATTAAAAAGGGCGGCTATAGCGGCTATAGGCGGCTATAGATAATTAGATTCGCTTATCTAGCTAATTTTCTAAAGTATATCTATAGAGTTATAAATATTATACAACTCTTTTTATAGCGTTCTTCTAAACATTTTTAAGGTTTTCTAAATATTTTTAAAATACTTTTTTAATTTTATATATTTTCTTTATCCGGAATCCTTTTCTATTTAACTAGAAATTTATCTATTTTATTTTGTTATCGATAATTTTTTTAACTTTATATTCTTCCCGTTTCTAGTAATATTAATCTTTAGCTAGTAGTATATATTCGGGTATTCTCTTAAATAAATATATATAAAATTTAGGAAAAAATCCGATTATAGAAAATTTAAAATATACTATTATTTTTCTATCTTCTAGATTTTAAACGCCCCGATAAATGGTTTATCTAATTTTCTATCGGTTAAATTTTTTATTAAAAGAAATATTTTATATTCTTTTTAAATATTATAATATCTTCTAGGTTTATCTACTTTTTTTAACCTTTTTTTTTATTTTTTAGATTTTTACTTTTACTTTATTTTAGTTATTTTTTATTTTTTTTATAAAAGTCCATACTATAGAATTCTTTATATCCGAATAGATCTTTTATCGTATAGATTTACTATAGAATAACTTATCTAGTATAATCTAAATATCCTTATTATATAATAAATTAATTACTATCTACGCCGTTAGATAAAGCTATATTGTAACGTCCCTGTATATTAGAGGGCGTTACGCTTGAGCCTAGCTATAGCCGTAGACGTATTCCGAGCTATTAAATTGAAAAGGAATCCTAGTATAGATTATCGTAACTAATCTTATATAGCCGCAGAGGTACGATTACGATATTACGAGGCGTCTTTATTATAAAGTAATTAAAAAAAAATAGTAGAGACGTATTTAATTATTATATTAATAACTAATAAAAGAAACTATTTATAAAAGTAATAAGTAATATATATAATAAGAATAGCTATAAAAGCCGATAGGTAGCCGTCTACTAAAAATCCTATTAAAAAGGACGGCTATAGTAGCTATAGACGGCTATAGATAATTAGGCTCGTTTATCTAACTAATTTTCTAGAGAACCTCTATAGAATTATAGATATAATATAGCCCCCCCTATATTACTTTATACCTAGCGTAAAAACCGTCTACGGGGTATAAAGAGGATTTTCTACTTCCTTTTTCTTCCTTCCTTTATTAGTACCTTTATTATACGTTTTTAAAGGGGAAATTAACTAAAATTATTTTATTATATCTAGTTAAGAGGAATTATAATACCTTTTCTTTATTTATTATATATCTATAATCTTTTAAAAGAATATAAAGTCGAGGTTAGTAGTAATATTTATAGTAAATATATTCGGGTTTAGAAATTCTGCGATATTCTAATATCTAATATTATCTATATATTATTTATTCCGTTTCTTATTCCTACTAACTCTATATAGAGAAATATTTTAAAAATAAAAAAAATAAACTTCGTTTTAATATCGCAGGTATTTTTAATAAATATTCCGAGGTTTATTATTATATCGAATCCTTTTTTAATTCTAAAAAGGAAATTTATAATAAACGTATTATCTAGGAATTAGATTTCTACCGATTCTTTAATAAATAAAAGCGTTTTATTATTTATTATCGCGTTTTAGATAAGTATAAAAGTAATTTTATTATTTAAAAGTAATACGTACTTTTTTATTTTAATAAATTTAATAATCTAGTTTAGTTTTATTTTTCCGTTAATTTTATACTAGCTATATAAAAGGCGTCCGTTAAATTAATACCTAGATTTAATTTAGATAATCTAGATTAAATCTTAAAAGATTTTAACTTCTTTTAATCTATAAAAAATATAGAGTTTTAAAGAAAATCTAATAAAAGATTTCTTCGCTATTATTTTTATAGATTCCGGATTATATATTTATATTATAATTTATTTCCGGCTTTTCTAATAGTCCTACTAAATTTTATTTTTTAGTAACTATTTCGTTCTATAATAATAAAGACGGGTACTAATCGAAATTTTTATTTCTAGATTAAATACTAAATATTAGATCCGAAATTCTTTTATTTTAATCTATTTAATTTAATTTATAGTATTCGATTTTATCTATAGCTTTAACTATATTCTAGTCTATCTTTCTAATATAGTTTATCTAAAGCTTTTAAATTATTTTTTTATTTTTATTATATTTTTTAATAAGTTATTAGAAAAGATAATAGTATTTTTTTTTAAATTTTCGTTTCCTAAATTTTTCCGCTTTCCTTAAATTTTTTATTAAAGTCTTTAATTTCTTTATAATTTATTATAAAATTAACGTCTATTTTTTTATATAAATAGTTTTTATAGGCTAGAAGATATATTATTTATAGTTTAATTTTTTTACTAATAGTATTTTTTTCTATTAATTTTTCTAAAATTAATTCTTTTTTTTTATTTCCTAAAATAATATAACTTCTCTAACTTTCGATTATAGTAAAACTTATTATTTTAATTAATTTATATTTTATCTTAATTTATATATCGAGAATTCTATTATTATTTATTATTCGTCTATAGAGATATCCTCTAATCTTATTATAAAATCCTTTTATAATTTTATTATCTTCTTTTCTATTTACGAAAGCTATTATTTATTAACCTCCGATTTTAATTTTAAATACTACTATAAAGGACTTTTCGGTTTTATATAATTTAAAATCGATTATCGGCTTTATTTTTTATACTTTTTTTAGTTTTCTAGAATAATATCCTATCCCCTCTTTATCCGATAGATAAATAGGGTAAATATTATTATAATAGGCTAACTAGCTTTTTACTATATATCTATTAGGTAATTCCTTTATTATTTCGAAAAGATATTCGGTTACCTTAATTATTTCTTTAGTTAAATAATTCTTTTTAAAGTATCCTGTTTTTTTATATAAATAATAAACTTTAGTTTATAATCTTTTAGTTTCGGTAGTATCGAGTTCTATCGGATTTTTTCTAGGCTTTCTTTTAATAGATCCTATTTTACTAAACGTTTAATTATTTAAGTATATTTTATACTATCTGGTATTAATCCTTATTATAAATTCGATAAAATCTACTAATAAATCTAGGTCTTTAATCGCTATTATAGCTTTATTAACTTTTATTTAAAGTCCTTTATAGAAATAGGCTTTTAAAACTAAATTTTCCTAGTTTATTTTATAAGCTAATATTCTAAATTAAGTAGTATAGATAGCTACCGATTTCTATTATTTTAGAACTATTAGTTTCCTATCTATTATACTATCTTTATTATTATTTCCGAAGGCTTCTTTTATAACTATAATAAAATTACCGAAAGTATAAAAGATCTATAATATTTTATCTTCTTTTTATCTTTCTAGGTTATTAAAATAATCTCCTATTTAGAGCTATACCTAATTAAAAGTAGTCTTTTCTAGATATAATATTATAAATAGAACTTTAATTACTTTATTTAGAAACTAGTTTATATATAATATAAAGTAGATATTTATCTAAATAACCTATAGCTTTAGGGATCCTTTATTTCTCTTATAGATACTTAATATTACTACTTTAATAGTATCGCTTCGATCTATAGATCGGGATAATAAAACTAATATAGTAAATTATTAAAGTATAACGTCTCTATATATTAAAGAGCGTTATATTTGAGCCTAGCTATAGCCGTAGATATAGTCCGAGCTATTAAATAGTAAGGGAGTTCTAGTATAAGTTATTATAACTAATCCTATATAGCCGTAGAGGTACGGTTATAATATTATAAAGCGTCTTTATTATAAAGTAATTAAGAAGATAATAGTAGAAATATATTTAATAATTATATTAATACCTAATAAGAAAAACTATCTATAGAAATAATAAGCGATATATAGAGTAAAAATAGCCGTAAAGGCCGACAGGTAGCTGTCTACTAAAAGTCCTATTAGGAAGGACGGCTATAGCGGCTATAGGCGGCTATAGATAATTAGGCTCGCTTGTTTAACTAATTTTCTAGGGAACTTCTATGGAGTCGTGGACGTAATATATATCTAATTTTTATATTTTTCTAAATAATAGATTTTTAAATAGATTTCTAATATTTAATTTCTTCTTTCCGTCTAACTATCTATTTATAGAAATAACGACGATGATATTACCTATTCTATTTCTACTATCTATATTAGTAATTTTATAAAATTAGAAATAAAGTGTTTATCTCTATCCGATAGAATTTTTTCTACGATTCTATTTTTATAAAAAACCGTTCTTAATAGTAGAAATAAAAACTACTCCGCCGTTATCATTCTATTATATAGTATAAACCTTATATATTTCGTAAATCTATCGACTATTTTTACTATCATATCGTATAATATTTATATATAAAAGTTAATATTTATCGTAATTTACTAGTAGGGCGCGCTTAGAGTTTATATCGGCTAGAGTTTATCTATCTATTTCTATCGACTTTTCTTTAATATTACGTATTATAGACAGTTTTTAATATATTTTTCGATATACTTCTTAAATATTAGTATATTAGTTTTTTTTAAATTCGTTTTAGAATCTTTATAACTTTCGAATAGCCTACTATTTTAGGGTCGTATATTTATCGGATTATTTTATTAATTTTTTTAGAAAATTCTATCTTTTCTAGAATATTTCCGACTTTCTTTAAAAGTAGTCTGGTTATTTTTTCTATAGTTTTATAGTCCGCCTTCCTATTTAAAATATCGATAACTATATTATCGGTACCTTTAATATATTTTATTTTAAAGTCGTAGTAGATTATTTTTTCGGTCTATTTTATATATATTTTCTAATATACGAAACTAGCAACTATTACTAGTATTTCTTTATCTATCGTCGTATTATTAACTTCCGCGGGGGTTAACTTTCTAGAATCGTATTCTAGAGGTTTGCTTTTTAATAATATATATAATCTAAATATCCGATCCGAAGCGTCCGTATAGAAGATAATCTATTTATCGGGATTAAAAATCCCTAGGGCTTTTTTAGTCGCGAAACTTTATTTAAATTTCTTAAATACTTTATTTTCGACTCGATTCTACTAAAATACGGCATTATTTCGAAGTAAATCTATTAATAGTAACGTTTTTTTATATATCCTTCTATTATATTCTAGTAGAACCCCGTAAATTCTAAAAATCTTTAGATATCCTTTTTATTTTTTAGCGTCGGCTATTCTCCTATTATTTATAATTTATTTACTTCTATTATAATTTTCTCTAGTCTAATTAAATATTCTATTAATATTACTTTCTATTTAAAAAATTCTAATTTTTCTTTTTTAATTTTAAAATTATATTCCCGAAATCAAAATATTATTATTTATAGATATATTATTTATATTTTTTCCTTGTTTTCGAAAATAATAGTATATTATTTATATCAACTATAATAAAAATATTAAAATAGTTATAAAGTTCTTTATTAACCGTATATTATTAAGTCGCCGGTATATTTATTAATCCGAAAAGTATAACTAAATATTCGAATAGTCTGTACTTTATTCTAAACGCCGTTTTCTATTTATCTCCTATCTTAGAATCTAATAGATAAAAGGCGTCCTTTAGGTTAAATTTTATAAAAGATTTAGCTCTTTTAATTTTGCTTTTTAAGTCGGTTAGAAAAGAGAATAGATATTTATCTTTCTATATTACTATATTAAATCGTCTAAAGTCGAAATAAATTTATAGGTTACTATTCTTTAATAGAATAAATATTATCGATTATCCTATTTTTAATTTAGAATATTATATATATTTTTATATAAGAATATAGTTAATATATTATTATAATACCTTTAACTAGTAATTATTTAATTCTAAAATTAGCTTAGCTTTTAGCTTTTCCGAAACTATTATAATAATTTTATAGTCTTTCTAGATATAAATCGGTAAAAGTAGTTTTTTTTCCGATTTCTTTAATATATTCTAGAAATCTCTAAATAGTTATAGAACTTTATTTATAGTATCTAATTTCTTTTTAATCTACTATTTTCGAATAAAGATATTATATATCTTTTTTATTTCAGCTAATCTTTTAGATATATTAAAAAAGTAGTTTTCTATTATTATCTATAATATTTTTCCAATCGATCTCTAGATTATATAATATAAACTATAGGATATCTAAATATATATCTCTTTATATTTTTATAATATCGAAAATAATTTTTTTTTATATATATTATCTTATATCTATAGGAATTTAGTAAAATACTTAACATTAATTAACTCTATTCTATTAATAGTTCCTATAAAATAAAGTTCCGTTTTTCTAGTTAAAGGGACGTTTAATCTCTTTATAAATTTTTCTAATATAATATTCTAAATAGCGCCCGAGTTAAATAAAGTTTCTATAGATTATTTAAATAACTTTAGCTAGATAAAAATCTGACTTTTATTTATTTTCCGGAGTTATTAAAATATAGTATTTCTATATATTAGAAGACGTTACGTTTAAGCCTAGCTATAGCTGTAGATATAGTTCGAACTACTAAATAGTAAAGGAATTCTAGTATAGATTATTCTAATTAATTTTATATAGCTATAGAAGTACGGTTATAATATTATAAGATATCTTTATTATAAAGTAATTAAAATACGAATAGTATTAATATATTTAATAATTATATTAATAATTTATAAGAGTAACAATCTATAGAAGTAATAAGCGATATATATATTAAAAATAGCTGTAAAAGCCGATAGATAGCCGTCTACTAAAATCTTTATTAGAAAGGGCGGCTATAGCGGCTATAGGCGGCTATAGATAATTAGATTCGCTTGCTTGGCTAATTTTCTAGAGTATTACGGTGGAGTCGTAGACGTAATATTCTATTAGTATCTATTTTATATTCCGATTTTATTTTCTGTTTTTATATTAGTATAACGTCTCTATATATCAGAAAACGTTACGTTCGAATCTAGCTATAGCCGTAGATGTAGTCCGAGCGACTAAATAGTAAGGAAATTCTGGCGTAGATTATTATAACTAGTCCCGTATAGCCGTAAAAGTAAAGTTATAATATTATAAAACGTTTTTATTATATAGATAATTATAAAATAAAATTCGGATTAGTATTGAATAACTATATTAATAACTAATTATAAAAGCTATCTATTAGATATAAAGAGCGATAACTTTTAAAGCAAAATTTTTCTAGTCCGTTTTATATATTAATATTCTAAACTAAATAGTATAAATAGCTACCGACTTCTACTATTTTATAACTATTAGTTCCATTTCTATTATCTTATATTTATTATTATTATCGATAGTTTCCTTTATAGCTATATTTAGATTACTAAATTTATAAAAGATCTAGAATATTTCGTTTTCTTTTTTATTTTCCGAATTATTGAAATAGTTTTCTACTAGAAACTTTATCTAATTAAAAGCTATCATTTCTAGATATAATATTATAAATAGAAATTTGAATAGTTTATTCGAAAACTAGATTACGTATAATATCAAATATATATTTATCTAAATAAACTATAACTTTAAAGATTTTCTATCCTTTTTATAGATATTTAGCGTAGCCGTTTTAATAGTATCGGTTCGATCTATAAATCGGGGTAACGAAATTAATATAGTAAATATTAAAGTATAACGTCTCTATATATTAGAAGATACTACGCTCGAGTCTAGCAATAGCCGTAGGCGTAGTTCTAGCTATTAAATAGTAAAGGAGCTCTAGCGTAGATTAGTATTTAATATTTATGTTGATAACTAATCAAAAAATCTATCTAATAGATATAAAGAGTGATATATATAATATAAAGACTATTATACCTGACGGGATCGACCTACTAAATAGAGGCGACTCTATAGCTCTAGCGACTCCAATTGAATTAAGCTAGTAGTCCGTTTATTTAATTGATAAACGTAAATACTTCTAAAGAATCGTTGACGTAATAATTAGAAATCGATCCGAACCGTTTAATAAATCGAATCGAACAAATTTACTAAAATTCGGATTAGATTTCTATAATACCGACAAAAATCTATATCGAAATAAATTATCTACTATAATTATTTAAAATAGTATTCTTCTAGTAATATTCTGTAGATAATATATTATAATTATTTAATTTTGGTTTTCTCTTTCTAAAAAGATTCTATCGGAAATTATATTGAATTTATATATATATTATTAACGGTATATACGGTAACGAATATTATATTTTATATATAAGAAAAATTTCGCAGCTGAAAATATATAGTTTTTCAGATAGAATTTATAACGTAGTTAATTACTTCTATTAGACTGGCCGGTTCGGGTCGGATTTATATCGAATTGTCGGATATCCGATCCGATTTTAGTAATCCGATCCGGACTCGCCCCGATTAAATTATATTAAATATATAATTATTTAATTACTTTAATAAAGATAATATATCGAGATAATATATTTAGCTTTACTACGAACTTTTCAACTAGCGTAGTTATTTAATTAGAATTTATTTAGTTAATTCGTATAAAAGTTATACTAGCTTTATACTTTTATACTAGTATTTAGCGTTTTTTCGGGTCGGATCGGATTAGCCAACCCGGGTTCGAAACTCGACCCGACGACCAATCTAACATCTATTTTACTATTTATTTTTTTATTTGATTACGAATTCTCTACTATATAAATATAATTTCGTTTCTCGTAGTCTTCGATCTATCAATCTTTTTTAGACGTTATAAATAATTATAAATATCTAATATAAACGCTATAGCTTTTTATTATATTATAAAAAAATAATTTATAGTTATCGTTTCGGCTATATTTATTATATAGTTCGTATTTTAATATTCCATTAAAGTAGTAAATATTCTTTTATCTATTTAGTTTTAAAAGGATCGCTAGCTAGTACGCTGACTACTATAGCTAAAAGATTTACTCGGTCGATTAAAATAAAAAAGTATGGAAAAGTCGGATAATACGTTTTTAAAAATAAAATTTAAAATCTATATTCTGAAAAATTTACTACGTTTTAGAAATATAGTTAAAGAAAAAATTAAAATAAAAATAATGTTATTAAAATAAAGTTTCTAACTATTAGCAATACCAATTTATCGTAATTGAATTATTTATATATTTTACTAATATTGAAATAACTTTTTAAATATATCTAGAAACAATTATAATAATAAACTAAAAGATCAAACTCTAGAAATTTTATCCATTCAAATAGAAACGTTAGAGAAATATTCTAAATAAATAGATTCGTAATAAATTTCGACAATATTTAAAAGATTTTGATATATAAAATCCCAGAATATTATCGTGGTTTATTGATGGAAATTCTATATATATCAAGCTATAGTATAGACTGTTACGGAGAATACGTACGTCAGATCGAATATTATAAATCAAATCAGTCAGTAGTAGTTACAGATACTAGTAGTTACAGATACTAGTAATAGAAAACGAAAATGAAGCAACGATAAAGTCTATATATATATACGAAATTCCTGCTACTATCTTGAATAATCTATAGAAATATATACCACGAACGTATTATAGAATAGATTCGAGTCAATTTTATATAATCTTTTAATTTAAATCAATTGAACTGAAATACCAATTTTTATACCGTGTATCAATCATAAGCGTACCAATACTAAATTATTTACGGAACCGACGGTAAACCGAATATCTAAAAAATTTATAAAATAATATAATATTCCGAATCGTTTGAACTCTTTTAAAAAGATATCTTCTATCGATTTTATTAGTCGAAATAGAATATTTCCGGAAATAGAATTGATAGAACTAGTAGAAAAATATATATATTAAATTTGGATAAAATTTTATATAGATTTCGTAGAGTTGGTAAAATTGTCGACGAATATTACTAGAAATTATCTTTGATACAAGTCATTTCTCTATCTCTATTAATTAGAATTCAATCATCTTCGTATCGTTTAAAATATTTTATTACATTTTTATATTTAAACGATAAAACTTGATTTAATATATATAATAGAGAGATATTTTACAAAAATTAGATAAAAATAATATCTAAAATCCTTCGACTCTTACTAGTTGAGACTATATATATACTAGATATATTTAATACTCTAAATAGATTTTCTAATTATATCCAAAACTATTTTAATCTAATATATAGTTTAGAAATTATTATTTATAGCAAAATCGACTATCAAAATTCGAATTTTATATTTTACGGCTAAATTTCGGTTAATTCAAAATTAAATCCGATAGCTAAAATAATAGCAGTTGTTTAATAAAATATAATTACTTTATAACTTCTTTTATAATAAATTTAAATATATATCGAACCTTAATTTTAATATGGAACTTACAGTTATCAATCAAGAGAAATTAATCTATATTAATTCGGTATCGATAGATTATAGAATTTAAACGAGCAAATCTTTAGATTTATATCTAATAGTAAAAATTATACGTTTTTACAATAAATAAAATATAGTAATATTGATATATCAATATAATTTAATTTTTGCCGACTATAACGCATTTTCGAAAATTATTTCCTTTATAGCGAGTTTATATCTTTTTATAATATTGCTTTCAGTTTGAAAATATTTATTTTTTATAAATAACCAAGTATTTTTTACAAATTCAAAATTTATAAAAAACTCTATTCAACTGAATATCTATTCTATTATATCGTTATATAAAGCTTTCGCGCTATAGTATATTCAAAAAGTATTTGATTCTTTTATCCATTCGTTATCCAGAGGATATTTATATTTTTCAATATTTGATAAAACAAAATTTTGAATTCAAAAACGCCGTCGCGAAAAACAAAATTCTTTTATCAAAATATTTAATTATTACTATCTTTTTCTATGATCTCGAATAGCTTTCGCGACGCGTAATCGTTTTTTCAATAGACGTACTAATGGAGCTGGCGAAGACCGACAAAAATTTCGCGAATTTAAAAATATCATTATAGATTATCATCGTCTATAGATTCCGAACGAGTTTTGAATAAAATAGAATTAAAATATAGATTAAATAAATATATTTTTTAATAAAATTAAAATATTTTTAATTATTTCATTTTTTCCTGATAATTATTTCTACTTTTACTTTTTTATATATTTTTCGCACTCTTTACTTTTTGTATTGGTAGATATATCAGTCCAATCTTCAAGATTCTTATAGTTACTACCCAGCAATCTTTCAATATGTTTCTTCCAATCATCGTCTTTTCGAGCCGGGGGTCGATTGGATCCTCGTTGGCCTTTTTTTACAATTTCGGCATAAGATGCTGTTGGTGTTTTCTCCATAAATCTGGAAGGTGCTCGACGATTATTTTGAAGTATAATATATATAGCAATTTCGTCTGGTAAAGATTCTGTTAGTAGTCAGCGTTTTCTTTTTGATGACTATGGTTTTACTATATAGATATGACTTGGCAATTTAAAAACGATATACAGATATAAATAACAAATGATATTGATCTAATTCGTTTTATATTTCATGAAATTTGCTACGGTTTTATTAGATATTAAACTTTTTACATTTCGTCGTTAAAACGCGTAACGATCTATAGCAAATGCCTATATATATATATATACTCGATTTTTCAATAATCATTTTTTAATTAAAAAGAATTGTTATTTTCTTTAAAAAAAATAAATGTACTAGATATACGAAATGTATTGAAAAAAAGATTATTTTTTACCAAGTTAAAAAAATATAGTAATAGAAATGAAATAGTTATAAATAATATATTAGCGAATAGATCGAAAAAAAAATACTAGAACCGAAATTGATATTTGTTTTTATTTTAATATAACTATTACCCCTCTAAAAAGCTTCTATTTAAAATTATTTTGAATTTTTATAAATATATATATATATTTTATCAACGTTATATACGGTAACGATTGTTGTATTTCACGTATAAAGAAGTTTTTACAACTAAAGGTACAGTACGTTTCGTATATCGGATACGTATACGACCGTATAGTACTAATCTGAAATTGAAACAGTTCGTTAGGCAAGATTTACAGCGTCAATTATATTGATTATTTTCTTTTTTATTCGATTACGAATCTTCTACTATTTTATATTTAATTTTATAAATAATTATAAATAGCTAATATTTCAGCTCTATCTATCTAATATTCAACGAAATATCATAAATAGTTATCGTCTCGGCTATATTTATTATATAATCTCTATTTTAACGTTTTACTAAATTTATAAACTATTCTAAAGTCTATATAGTTTTATAAAAGTCGCTAGCAAAAGAAGATCGCTAGCTAGTACGCTAGCTACTATAGCTAGAAGCTTTACCCGGTTGATTAAATTAAAAAAAGGTAGAGAAATCGAATAGCGCGTTTTAAAGGCGGTAAAAAGGCTATTTTTATTAAAGTTGAAATAGTTTACTCTAGCTACTATGAAACAATAAATAGCGATACAAATAGGTATAGTTATTATAGATAAAAATTCTACTATTTAGTTTAGTTACAGTATAGTTATTACGGGAATATATATATATAAAAAGTTTTAGATTTATATTAATAGTAAAAGAAAAAGAAAAACGATAACTGCAAGATATATTTATCTATAAAATTTCTACGTTAATATAAATATCGGTAGAAGAATATATTATATTACAAAAAAATTTTAAATTAAAATCCTATAAAATCGTTATTTATATTAACTAATCTAGAATATAAATTTTATTATTCTATATTCGATTATGGTATACTAATACTTGATTTATTCACCGAACGACTAATTTACCGGATACTAAAACTAAAATAAATAACTAAATATAACTATTGAATATCTATATTAATAAATATAAAGTTTTACCGTATAATATAAAACTAAAGTTATCCGATATCAATACTAATATCTTTAATTGGTTCAATATTATAAACAATATAACTCGGTCTAACGGTTTGATTTTTGAATTTGTAAAAGCGATATATATATAAAAATTAGTAAAAAAATAAAGTTTTGGATAAAAGATCTATTAATTAAAATTTTATTAGAAATTTCAGAATTGATTAATTTAAAAAAAAAATTACTTTATAAAACGATTATACTGCTATTTCAAAAAAAATCTAATTTAAATATTTTAACGCCTTTTTAATCAACAAACTTCTAAAAGACTATAGTTAGAAAAAAAAACCAAGTTGATAAAAAAGAAAAGAAATTATAGAAAAATATTTAAACGCAATTTTAATCAAAAACAAAATAGATTTCGAATATGGAAAACCGTTACTATTATTAATTATACTAATATCAAAATTAGTAATACGAAGATTAACGGATTTTTTCATTTGAATATTTCTTTTTATAGAAATCAGAGTTTTAAATTATATAAATGATTTAAAAATTAATTGGCTATATAATTAGATTGTATATCTGTATACCATTTCGGATATTTACTAATCCAGTTGCTAAATCGCAAAAGCGGGTAAAAAAGCGGGTATAGACGTGACGTAGAAATATTTATTTATGAAATTTTTTTATTTTTCTATAGTTTACAAAAAGTTAGTTTAAATTTCTATACTAGTAGTAACAATTCCTTATATTATAGACGATCTAGTTTTCTTTCTATTAGTTAAAATCTTCTAATTCGATTTTAACTATTTATAAAAATAAAATTCTTTTAAATCGAATATAAATTTCTATTTAAAATCTTTTTCTACTTTCAATTCGGCGCTAGTATAGATCGAATAACAGTATATAATAAAATTACGGAGATTTCTAAATTTTAAATAAATTTTAGAATCAGTAATAGGATTTATTTAATAATCTATTTACGGTTTTAGTCGCTACTATATCTACTATAGAGCAAGATATCTCTAGAGAAACCGTTAGTTTCGTAGATATCCTAGATACTTCCGGAGATAAAGATTTTCAAACCGGCGATAACGAAGCTAGACCCAATAGTAGACGTAATCGGCCTTTTAATCGTTAGTTTATTAACCGCAGAGGCAGCTATACCGTTTAAAATCGTCGTCGTTCCCATTGTAGCGACTTTAATTGAGAGCTACTAGAGCTATCTAGTAGAGATTTTAATCTGCCGTTATATAAATTTATTTCTTCTTTTATTTCTAACGAATATATCGCCATTTCGGACTGAATTGGTTTTCGTAATCTTCGTTTATTTAGCCTAATTTTTAATATTCGATTGGTTTCAGATTCGTTAGGGTTCCGTTCTAAATTTCGTTGCTCCGTTAAAATATTCTCTAGCCTAGTATAGCCCTTTGTTATTCATTAATATACTTGGTATAATACGATTTTTCGTGGTATAATACCAAGTACTGGATATTACGTAAAGTAATCTCTTAACGCTTTATAAATACCAATTATTTAAAGTTTGTTTTTTTCTCTGATACAAGTAAATCTTCTCTATAGTCTAAATAGTATAGAACGCGTATAATAAAAAGTTTCCCGACTATAAAATATATAAACGTAACTATTATATCGCTTTTTTTCTGATTCTACAAGTATAACCATTATTTTTAACTCTATTATCAAATTTATCCGAATTAAATATTCTAGTATAGCTAGTTTTATATTGATAATATAATGATATAGTATATAAAATAGGTTTTTACTATAGATAAAAATATCTGTAAATATTTCTATAAAACTTTTTCTAAAACGATATAATAAACCGAACTTTTTAGAAAAGATTTTAGCTATTTAATAAGGATTAGCCGGGGTTCAAATTTTTAGCGATATCGAAATATACTATTCCACTCTTTTTAAAACGTACGTAAATATTCGAAGTAAAATCGGCGAGCTTTCTCATCTAATAGTAGTATCTAGTTGACTATCGTATATTATCTTGCTTTATATTAATGAAACGGATAATTGATAAATCTTTCGAATATTATAAACGTTATAAAGATATTCGAAAAGATTAATACCAAGCGCTATAGCATCCGAGATACTATAGTTTCTCGGACGAGTAATCTAGTACCGACGAGATTAAATCTATAGATACCGATAGCGGAAGCGGTCAAAATAGGCGTAGTCGAAGCTGAAATAGTCGAGGAACGAAAGAATATAGATAAAGAAATTGTAATAGACTCTCTAAATACTATAATTGTTGGAAGCCAAATTATCGCGAACTCGATTACCGAAGCGTTTATACTCCGAGATATTTTCCCGAAAGCTAGATCTTTTCCGAAATGAAAAATCTATCGACGAATACTAATAATAGATTATCGGAAAAAGAAATAAAAGAAAAGAATTATATATATCTAGATATATATATCGTACCGATAAAATGTCGTTAATGGTAGAGAAATAGCTTGGTCTGGTTAGAGTAAAGATCGAGGAATTAGAAACGAATTCTAAAAAAACGCCAGAAGAGATTCTAACTGCTTGCCGTAATATAATACCGTCGTTTAAAGATATATAGAATAGTAAACGACTTTTTTATAGAGATCGAATATTGAGATATAATAAATAGATACGGTATAATCTAGAATATAGTGAATAATATCTCGAAGCCTTCGTTAATTTAAATACTACTAACTGCTATATCGCTGTACGTATTATTAATCTGCTAGAATCAAAACTATTGTAGTTATCGGATAGAATAAAGTTTACAAACGGTTAAAATATAGATATTTTAAAAACGACGAAGCTTTAATAGTTTTATAGATTCATTTCTAGCATTATTTTATATTTTATACGAGATACAGACTATAATTTAATTAGAAATTCTGGAAGTAATTTTATCTAGTACCCGACTATAACATTCTAATATTCGACATTTAAAGAATAGTATTCTCTATCGTCTATCTTGTAAAAAAAATTTTACTAGTTATAGATTTTTAAAAATCCTACGGAGTTTTCCGAGGTTAACGTTGGAAAATTCAAATAATTTTTTTGAAAAGGCGTAAAAACCTACAGATATATTATATAAAAACAATCGAACTTTTTAAAATTATATAATCCGATCTAGAAAAGTACTGGCTATTAGAAGCTAGATAGAATTCTAGGCCCGAAACTTTTGGATTATTTTTAAAATAATCTTCCGATAAAATCACTACCGGAGAAACTATTAGATTATATAATTTCATCGGCTATATTCGGTCTATTAATTTATCCTATTATATTTTATCTCGTCGATAAAATAAAAAACAGAAAGATTAGATAAATCACTTTACCGAACAAAAATTCTATCGACTAAATTAATTTCTATAGAACGCGCCAGTTTTTTTCGCTAAAAAGAAAGCCGGTGGCTAGCGTATATAGATCGACGACTGTATTTCTAGTATAACTATAAAGAGTGGATATTCGCTATCTAAAATTTAAAATTATCTCGATTCTAATAGAATAGCCAAGTATATTCGTAAATTGAATCTAATAAATAAATACAAATAGATCAACTTTATCGAAAAAGATAGTACGAAGACGGTATTATATATAAAAGTTGGTAAATATAAGTTTTTATTTATACTATTTAAATTAACCAATATATCTACTGCGTTTTAAATAATTATTTAGTAATATTTAAACTATTTTTCAAGAATTCTAAAATAGTTTACTTTAATAATATTTTAATCTATTCGAAGAAGATAAAGAAATATATATAGTTTATAAAAACTATTATAGAAATTTTCGAAAAGAATTAATTAATCGCAAAACCTTCGTAGTATTTATTTTTTCAGAAATACGTTAAATTTTGCGGGTATATCGTCTATAACGGGAATTTTTATATAGATATATATTATGAGCACAGGCGGCGTGCCTTCGGGAACGCGGTAGTGTTTAGTACAGCGCAGGATTTCCTATTACGCCTCGACAGGCAGAGATATACAGGACGGCCTTAGTATCAGCACTAAGGAGTATCTCAGTAGTTTCAGCGAGTAAATATCCTAAGTACCCTAATCTCAGTAGTCTTAGTGAATAAGTACTATAAGCAGACTCAGTCTCAGCGGTTTTAGTAAGTAAATACTCTGAGATAGAGCTGTCTTAGTTATCTTAGTAAGTAAGTACCCTGAGATAGAGCTGTCTCAGTTATCTCAGTTAATAAGCAACCTGAGCAGTGGAGGATCTTATTTATCTATATAGATCCCGAACTCGACGCTCTTATAGCTCGTATTTAATTTATTAGTTATCGCTATATACTGTTCTAGTAATACAACTGACTTATTCTTATATCAACTTGAAGTAATTACCCGTTACACCTCCGTTCACAGATATACCAATAAGTCCAACCAACTCTTGGAGATACCAGACCCCCCAGGTAGCCCTATAACAATACAGCGAAAGGAAAAACTATTAGAAATTAACTACCGCTATAAATTAATAACTATTTATAGTTTTTTTTAGATTTATATATCTATTACCGGATAATTCTTTCAGATTTCGTATTAATCTACGGACTTTTCTATAAACGAATCGTTATAGCTATCTACTTTACTGCGAAATAATCGATAATAGTTATCGTTTAGACTTTATTTATTATATAACCTATATCTAATTGCGCTGCTAAATTATTAAAATACTCTTTAGTCTGAATAGCTTCAAAAGAGTCGCTAGTTGATATTCTAGGTATTTTAGCCAGAAGTTTTACCGGGTCGATTAGAATAAAATAAAATAGAAAAGTCGGATAGCGCGTTTTAAAGGCGGTAAAAAAATATTTTTATAATAGTCTATATATATTACTTCGACTTTTATAAAATAATCGATATCCGCGAGATTAGATATAGTTATTATAGATATAGGAAAGTACTATCGTCAAATTTACTTCGTAGCTAAAACTATAAAAGAAACATTTATATATATAATAAATAAACTTACGCTATCTATAATTAATATCTTCTAGCTACTAAAAATCTCCTATAACGATAGCGTTGCTATATCGAAAAAAAAAAAATAACTAAAGTTATTTAAACTAATTATATAGATTTATAATTTTTTAATACTATTACTAAATTTTTCGAAAAGTTCGCTCGCTGGTTTACAGAATTTAGAGAGTATAAACTCGATATTGAATATAAACCGATTAGTAAAACTACGGTAATATAGTTTTTAAACCAAAGAGGGCGACTTTTAGCTATTTATCGGCGAAGTCTTTTATCGTACGCTTTCGTTAGATAACGTTATTAGAGCTTATAAAAAGTCCGGGACCCTACCTAACGATTCGGAAATGAAAACCACTTTTAAAAAATATAAATATTATCTCCGAATTAAAGATAATTCGGTATAATATAAAATTTTCTCTAAAAGAATTAACTATTCTAGTTTTAGATATAGATTTATATAGATTTCGTAGACTATATCTATATATACTATAGTTAATACGAACCCGTCGCTATATCGGACCGATATATCCTACTCGTTCGTATCTCGTTTCGCAATCTATTATCGGCCCTATATAACTTCCGGATTCGTTAAAATTCTGTTTTAAAAATCGTTAAAAAATACTATTTTTAATATTAAAAAGATTTCGCCTAATCTATAATATAGTTTAATATTATTTTTCCAGCTTTTTTATATTTTTATCCTTTTAGGCCTAGCGCGTATCCTTCTAAGCTCTAGGGCTTTAGTAACGGTAGAAGATACCGTACGAATATTCCTCTAGGAATTTTTAGTCTAAGATTTTTATTTATTTTTATTTTCGGATTTTAAATCGGAATTTATCTTTTTTTAGTAGATTCGAGAAATATTACTATAGAAATAGTATAAAAAAGCTATAAATCTATTAAATTGTTAATATTAAATCTATATCTACTCTTTAATTATAGAATCGGAAATTGCTATAGTATTAGTTAATATATATTCTATATCTAGATTTAAATCTATCAGATATAAAATATACTAGAATTAATCGATATTTTAAAAAAGGCTAAAATAGAAAAATATACCTCTACTTCGACCGAATCCGATAAACTTTCGGAATCTATTTCTACTATAGAGTTCTACGCTATACTAACGATTTTAGATAGACTTCATTAAGATAATATAAAATGACTATCGATATAGAATATAGGAGCCGATATTAATTAGAATAGATTTATATTTATAGATTTCTTCTTTTTAAAGCGGATAATTCCGATTCTTTTCTAAATTATAGAAAAGAATTTATCGAATCTAGAAAGAAAACTAATAAAAAAATAAGAAGAGGTAAATATAGCAGTTTTAAAAATCGAATTTTTAGTCGATTTAATTATTTAAAAAAATAGAGAACTTAAATCGATACTAGTATCTATATTAGAAACATTAAGATTTTATTTATAGATAATTATAAAATTATAAACCTATTTTATAAATATTTTAAAGGGTTTAAAATAGATACTACCGAATTATCCGGAGTTATTTTTTCGAAATTAGTTTTTATATCCGAAGCGAGCTATATTCCGATCTCGCGAAAAGCTATTACTCTCGAATCGGCGTTCCCTAATTTATTTTCGAAAATAGATATAACTCGTCGTAATAGCATGATAGCGATAGATTTCGAAAAAGTTAAATTAAAAATAGACCTAATATAGAAAAAGCGCCGTCGCTCTAAAATAGAAAAAGGATCGGATTGTAATAATAGAGCTAAAATCGAGCGTAAACTACCTCGAAACCGTCCGAAACTAGAGGTCGAATATATTCTAATTTAGTTAATCTATAGGAAGTATCGATATTTTAATAGTATATTTAAATATTCGGAATAGTAGTTAGATTTAATTTAGTAACAAGATTTTAATAGACCGAGACGATAGTCTCATTTAATAAAAATAACCGATAAAAAATTTATATAAAAAGCGATAAAAGCGGAAAGTTTAGAGGCTATTTTTATATATATATTCGGGAATATAATAATCTATCTATATACGGTTTATAAAGATTCTAATAAAACATTTCGGAATTATATTATTATAAACAGATGTATAGAAAGTTTCTATATAAACTATATTTATTAAAGGGAAATAGACCGATATTCTTTCTATATATAAATTCACCTTCTATATCGGCTATAGATATAGGCTAATTTATATTAGAAAATTTTAACGGTCGTATATATAAAGCCGTAATATTTTTCGGTTTTAGATATTGATTATATAATAGCTAGATATAGGTAGATAAAGGCGCCGAATACGAAGCTTAATAACGTAAATATCGTTTTAAAAATAAACCGCGTCTACTATTAGTTTCGGAACTCGGGGTAGTTACTCGAAAAAGTTATAGTAATAGAAAACGTAAGTTTTTAGATCTAAATCTAGGCTTGTAGCTACTAATAGAATTAGCTCTAACCTATTAAAATCGGATAAAAGAGATGCTAAAAGTAGTAAATAGCCGTATCTATAATAACCTATTACTAGTTAGTCCGTATTAGAACTAATATCTAAATATCGTATTATAATAGAAAGTTAATACTATAAAATTCCCGTATATAGTTAAGAATCCGTAATCCTATAACTACTATAGCGGAAAATATAATAAAAAATTCGATTCGGGCCGCTTTATTAATACTAACGATTTAGAATAAAAAAGATTATAACGGTAATTATTATAGGGTTATAAAGCGGCAAGTTTAGAATCGAACTAGTTATTATTATAGGGTTTTTTTAAAGCGATAGATTCGGAACTAAACTAGTTATTAGATTCGAAATTAAACTAGTTATTATAATAGATATTTTTTAAAGCGGTAGATTCGGAACTATTATTTCGAAGAAATATTAAATAAAAATAATATTAAATCGGAGGTTATATCGGCGGAATTTTCAGAAAATATAGATTAAAATTTAGAAAATCAGGAATAGACTAACAAAATTAATAAATTATTAATTTATTTACCGTAGTTTTAGTTATACTATATAATCGCCGCGTTATAATAGAACCTTTTCGAAAATAATATTTAATATCTACCTCGGGTTATTATATTTTAAGAATATTTTTAAGTCTATAATATCCATTACCTTTAATAAGGCGACGTATAAGTAATTATAGCTGAAAACTTCTTTCTAAAGATCTAGACTAACTATATTTAATATCTAGCTCTACGATTTATTAATTATTATAGCGAAGCTAAATTAAAACGGATATTATTTCTATAAAATAGTTATACCGGATAGCTTTCTATTAGATATAATAAAGATATTCTGATTTAGTATTTATTTTTAACTATCGAATTCGCCTCTAATAATTCTAGCTTTAAAGATAAAACGGCTAAGATAAATTATAATTAATCGAATACTATTTACTATAACTTTTTATATATTTATATTCTATATTAAAATAATAGAATAACCGATTCGGAAATCTAGATACGAAAGTAGAAAACTTCGAAACGCGATACTAGCGAAGTATTTAAGTATATACGTTTTAATTTTAGATTATTCTATAGTTATTAAATAGATATTAATAGCGTAATATAATTACAAATCGGTTATTATTTTTAAAATAACTTGAAATTAATTTTATTAATAACTGTATTATAAAAAGCTAGTATATACCGTCTATAATAAAACAACGGATCCTATTTAGATCTAGCTAGAATATCGGAAAGATAAATACTATCCTAAAATATCATTTTATCTCGAAACTATAAAATAAATTCGGAGAGTTAAAAATTACTATATATAGCTAGATCGTATAATATTCGACTAAACTAGTTATAGAATCTTCTATTATTTAAAGTATTATAGATACGTATAATTTTGATTAGATAGTATAATATTTTAAAATACGACTAAAAATAATATTACTAGAAGTTCGCTTTAATAGTACCGATTTATCCTCGACTTCAAATAATAGATAGAATTTATATAAAATTACCATTTAGAATTATCCGTTTCCCGCCGAAAAATTAGTTATCGTTATTATAAAAATCCCGGAATATTCGATCTATAGCTATAAAATAATATATATATTATACCGGAATTTTATTCTAGATAATCGTTTTCGCTTCCCGAATTAGTTAGCCTAGAATTATATTACTCGAAATCGGATACGCCGTATCTTTCAAAATATTAAATAGAATTTAAAATCGAAAATATAATATTTATCCGTTAGAAAAAATATTACCGTAATACCCGAAGAAATTATATAGATAACGATTTTTCTATATATCCGAAAATAGTAATAGAGATATTTGTATAAAGATATAAGGTTATAATAAAAGATTCGGCTAATTAAAAAAAGAGATCGTTTTAGCCGCTATTATCGTATCTTTAAATCGAATACGTACTTTTACGGAAAGTTTTTATATAAAATATTACGGCTATCTATATTAGCTATATTATACTCGAATTATACTATTAAAGCTGATTTATTCGTAGTAATAGTATTCTATAACTCCGTTTTATTAGTATTTTTCTAAAAGCTAACTAAATATATATTAAATAGGTAAAAATATAGATACTATATAAACGGCTATTTCTAGTATTTCCCGAATTTTAATAGTTCGTAGATCGTTATAGATAGGCCGATAATACGACTACTAATATAGCGTATAATTTTATTATTATCCCCTTTAGTTCTAAACCGAATTATTTTAAGATCGTAACTTTTATAGATATATTTATAGATATACTAAACCGCTTTAAAGCTATTATATAATTCGATAATAATATTATAATCGTATTTTATAGATAGATACAGGTTATATAGTACTATCTATTAATTATCGAATTAGAAATCGGTTAAATTCTAGCCGTCGCGGACCTAAATACGCCCGTTATTATTACGTCCACGATTCTACAAAGATTTTCTAGAAGATTAGCCAAGCAAGCGAGTCTAATTATCTATAGCCGTCTATAGCCGCTATAGCCGCTCCTTCTAATAAAGCTTTTAGTAGACGGCTATCTATTGGCTTTTACGGCTATTTTTAATATATATATCGTATATTATTTCTATAGATGATTTCTTTTATTAGTTATTAATAAAATTATTAGTTAAATCTTTACTATTCTCTTTTTAATTACTTTATAACGAAAATACCTTAAAATATCGTAACTATATCTCTACAGCTATATAGAATTAGTTACGATAATCTATACTAGAGCTTTTTTACTATTTAGTAGTTCGGACTACGCCTACGGCTATAGTTAGACTCGAACGTAACGCCCTTTGATATATAGGGACGTTATAGTTATTAGACTTTCGGTAAATCGGATATCTATCCGAACTACTAGTGGTATAGAACTAGAACCGTTTCGGGACTCTTTTACTATATCGGATAGACCTATCGTTTTTTAATAGTTATATATAGAGTGTATTAGGTTTTGCTACGCCGAAAAGACTATATATTGTATTATTTTTAATAATCTCCGTTAATCGGTTAGACGGATTAAAACCGGGAAGAGATATTTCTACTATAATAACGATATTAATATTATTAAAATCACGGAAACTAGACTGGCCGTCGGGTCGGATTTCGAACCCGAGTTAGCTAATCCGATCTAATCCGAATCGGGTTAGACTAAAACGTAACCCGATTCCATCGAATTTTAGATTCTAAATCGTAATTCGATCCGACCTGTTAAAACTGTTAAGCTCTAGTATAAAAGTATAAAGCTAGTATAACTTTAATATAAATTTACTAAAAAAAATTCTAATTAATTAATAACGCTAGCTTAAAAGTCTATAGTAGGACTAAATATATTACCTCGATATATTTTCTATATTAAAATAGTAAAATAATATTATATTAAATATATAAATTAATCGAGTCGAATCCGTATCGGATTACTAAATAACCCGATTCGAATTCGATCTACTAAGATTTAGGTCGGGTCCGGGTCGGATTATTAAAATCGTGTCGGGTACCCGATAGTTCGACGGGAATCCGACCCGAAACAGCCAATCTAACGAAAACCGATATTATTTTTTATAAATAAATGAAGATATATATATAGAAGACCTTATTTCTAATATTTAATTATCTAAACCGAACCTTTATACCTTCTAAATAAACCTTTATTATATTCTTTTAATAACGACTACTACTATAAATAAAACGCCAATTCTATTAAATTAATCCGTTTTTAAGCTTGTTATTATAGCTATTTCGTTGTAAAAACCTCGGGCTATTTTAGGTTCGCTATTATAATTATAAATAGCGACGGTTTACTATAATTTTTAACTAACGCTATCGAATCTATTATATATTAATATATAAAATAATTATATTTTATATATAACGAAAGTAATATTATCCTATATTCGATACTTTATAGATTACTATTATCCTAAATTAATATATCTTTAACGTCCTAATATAGATTTATTTAAATCGTCTTCTACTTCTATTACTATTAATTAAACTTCGTCTAACTATATACCGTAAAATTATCGACCGTAATTTACTAAAAGAGACGCCCGCTATAATAAAATATATTAAATTCTCTATCTCTTTTATAAAGCTAATATAAATAGAAATCCTATTAATTTACTTTAGTTCGGCTATCTTTAAACTTTAAATCCTAATAAAATCTCGGATTATTTTTTGAAAATAGTAATACGTAGTAGAGCGATATATAGTAAATATAATTTAGATTAATATAA
Organism: Rusavskia elegans; assembly: GCA_011316305.1. NCBI lineage: Eukaryota > Fungi > Ascomycota > Lecanoromycetes > Teloschistales > Teloschistaceae > Rusavskia > Rusavskia elegans. The sequence continues at coordinate 139,852 of SAUG01000044.1, forward strand.
TATACGTTTAACTAATTTAAATCTATTCTATCGCGTTTATAGATAATAGTATTTCGGAAATAAAAGGTTATATATTTAAATAGAATTAGTAATAGAATATTATTAATAATAGCTTAATTCCCGTATCGTTTACAAATACTCTATTCTATTATTGATTCTATATAGATATTAAATTAAATATAGAATAGATTCTAGTTTACTATCTATTTATATTCCCGAATCACCTTTTATATCGTTTTAAATATTCCGATAAATAGACTATATTTATAAAATATATACGTTAACTCCTATATTAGCCTATAATCTAGGTTTCTATTTCTCTTCGGCCGGAATCCCGCTATCTAGCTAGAATTATAGATATGAATCTAGATATATTATAGCCGTACGCCGACTTTAATATCTAAAAAGTTTTATATATAGTATATTTCCTATTAAATCTAGAATAGAACTCGTTTATTTCGAGATAATCGAAGGTTTTCGGTAGCTTAATAGGACGTAAAGATAAAAGACGAGTTAAACTAGCAAATATTATTTAGATAATAGGTGCCATAGTTATCTTCCCGGATTAAAAAATCTTTTAAAAGTTATAAAGGCGGCTATAGCGGTAGAAGTTAAAATTTCTTTTATTTATAATAGGTCTCGTATTCGGCAGTAATTTTAGAAGATTTTAAAACTCTTTTATTCATCTAATATTTAGCGCTATAACTAATATATACTATCCGATACTAGCTAGTAGTTTCGTCTCTATATAATTTAATATTATTAAATACTATCTTCGAATACCGCGACTTATATATAGTAGAGTAAAATCTTTTTCGGCAGCGTTAACGGCTCTAATTACTAAACTAGCTATTAGTAACTTTGTATTATTCTATCGGATCTATTTCCTTACTAGTATTTTACTAATCTTTTTTTTTTCGAAGTAGATATTATAAAGAGTATAGCGGAAATCTATTACTATTTTTAATATTTCGTTTTTAGAATTATTATCTTTCCGATTCCGCTATTATAATTATAGTTACTATTTTTATATCTCTCGCTATATTTAATATAATATTAAAAACGAATTAATACCGATTTTAGTATTAATTTCGTTAATATTAGAAAAATCGAAGAAGAGATCGAAATAAAAATAGTAATTATTACTATTATCGGTATCGGAATCAAAATCGATATTATTCTAGCTATTATCGCCGTCGTTATTATTATTATTTAAGTTTTTAAACGTATAATAAATAGAATATAGTATATCGTCTAGCTGAAATAAAATATAGATCTAAAGTTATACTAGTCTGGTATATTAAAAAATATAGATAATTTCGGGATCTTTTTTATCTTCTATATAAAGAGAGCGGTATATAGAATACGGCAAAAATTATCGAGATAGGAATTAAATCTAGAGCTAGTAAATACGTCGTAGAGTAGATACTAGCTATTATAGATTTAATAGCGATAAATATTATAGTCTTTAATTTATAGATGTATCTTTATTATTATAGTTTCTACGACGCTATAGCCGGCTATTTAGATCGATTTTTACTATTATAGATTGTTTCGGGATAGATATATATTATTTTAATGAAGATATATCTATTTAAAAGTAAATTAAAATTAGTAGTTTAATAGAAAAAAGAATAGAATTTAAAAGATTTTATTTTAAAGGATATAGTATATTTAGTAGATAGAAAGAAATCGATTCAAAAAGTTTAATTTCTAGAATACTAAATAAAAGTAGATACCTATATAATAGGAATAGACTCGTGACGATAGCGTTACGGTAGTATTAGAATCGGGTAAAAATGACTATTATAAAAGGGCTAAAAATCTCGCGAAAAAGGTATTAGAATTAAAATAGAAAGGACTAATATCGTTACGATAAAAAATAGATTCAGGCGGTTAATTCGGATAAACTAAAATTTAAAACAGTAGATAAAAAGTTTTTTGAATAGATAATTTATATAATATTATATAAACCTACTATATAGTTTAGTAGTTCGATTTATAAAAATTTCCATTTAACTATAATAATATTATTTCTAGACTGATTCGTATTTTAAAAACGGTATAAAAATATATAAAAGATATATTAATTCTAGATAAATTATTTTAAAATTGAATTATTAAACGCTAATAATACGGTAACTATAACGGTCGTATAGAATCGAATCGAAAATTTTAATATTCGGTTACGTTACTGTAAATCTAATAAAGTGGATAGTTATCAGTGAATCGAATTCCAGTATTATATTTATTTAATTTAAAACAGCTATAGATGGTATTTTAATACATAAATAATAATTAGATATAAACAAAATTATAAAATATTATATTAAATACCGCAGCGATTACCAATTTACTATTTTCTCTCGCGATATTAAATTAAATATAATATATTTTTTTTCGGTAGAAGAATACGTTATATTGCTAAATATATTTGATTTGATATTTCAAAAAACCGTTAATTACGTTAATTAAACTAGAGTATAAATTCTGTTACCGTATATTCGATATTAGTATACTAAAGTTTAATTTATTTATCGTATCATTGGTTTACCGTACTAAAACTAGATTGGCTGTCGGGTCGGGTTTCGAACCCGGGCTAGAAGAACCGATTCGATCCGAGTCGGTTTCGACTCTTTTAGATACCGAACCGACGGGTTTTCGGTATCTATTTTATAATCCGACCCGATCCGATTAATCCGCAACGTCTATATAATTCGTATAACTCTAGTATAATTCTAGTACTAAAATTATATCTATTTATCTAAAAAAATTTTAATTAATTAACTACGCTAGCAAGATGGTTTCTAGTTAGACTAAATAAATTATCTAAAAATACTATCTTTATTTATAAATGATTAACTAATTAATTAATATATTATATTATTAATAAAAGTCTAGCTGGTTCCCGTCGGGTTTTTAGATTCGATCCGGATCCGACCGCTTGGCGAATCGAACCGGTTCGACTCGTTAAGAAATCGAGTCGAGTTATGGGTACCGACGGGAACCCGTACCGAAATAGCCAGTCTAACTAAAACCAAAATCAAAATAAATTAAATCTCTTTTATATATCTAAAAAGATAGATTAAAGTAGTTTAAATACTAGAAATTCGATTTAATCGGTTGTTTACTAGAAATCTAATAAGTTAATATATAGATTGTAATTACGATTAATTATCCAAATAGATATTCTATAGTTTAATCGCTTTTTAATATAATAGTAAAAGTACTAGCCGATTTCGTTATCTATCGGATCTACCGTAATTACAACTTTCCGAAAGAAATTATTACTAATCAAGATATAATTCATTAAATTCTAACTATAGATAAAGTAAACCGCGTAATAGAAATTAATTATTACTTACGAATAGATCGCGCTATCGAAAGGTATAACGGAGTTTTTAAAATGATATTTACTAAGTACTATATCGAATATCCGAGAAAAATTTAAAATATCTATTTAAATTAAATTCTATACTAGGCGTATTTATATATTTACGACTACTAGATTGTTAGCTTTCTAATTATTTTATTAGGTAAACCTGACGCTATCTACTAAAACTTCTAATCTTTTCCTAAATGGATATAATAAGAGAATCGATTCTACGTCGTTTCTTTCGCGCGATCGAATTGATATAATAAGAAATACTATAGTAGAATAAAGGTAAATAAAAAGATATAGAATTCGAAGATAAAAAGCAAGAAATCTATTAAAGAAAATAAAGTTTTTACTAGAATCAAAGAATTTGAAAAGTTTGAAATTAATTAATATATTCTATATAAAATTAATCTAAAATAAATACTTAAAATTTATATTATATATTTTTAAACAAATCGGCTAAAATATATTATACTACCGGATATCGTATAAGAAAAGATTTTATTCTAATTAATATTACTTTTAGAAAGATAATATCTAGAAAACGTAAGAGACTAAAAAAGGTTACTATAAAATAGTCTCCGCTAGACGAAAAGCGAAAGCGAGAAAAATCTCGTAGAGTAATATCTATAGAAATTCTAGATAGCAATCATTTATCTAAAGTTAAACCAGCGTCTAAAAAGAATTTCTATAAAAAAAACGAAAATAAAATATAAATTTCTAGAAAGAAAAAATGGTAATTACATTTTTGGTTTTATTTATTATATTATATATTCGTATATTATAAACTTATTTTTTATTTTTATATTAGATACGGTATTTATATCTTTTATTTTTTTAAAAAAAAAGATTATTTACGTTAATTTCCCGTAGTATAAAAAGTGAATAAAAATATAAATAATTTTAAAATAGCGTTAAAAGCGGAGCTTTTTAATAGTTTACGAAATTATATTTTGGAAAAATTTAATAATGACTTTAAATATGGTTATTTATTTTATATTACATACGATATATATTCGTTAACCGGAAGAGTTTAAAATAATAGTTCGGCGAATTAGATTTTTTAATATTATAGTATATTGCTTAAATATAATAAATTCGCATTTTATAATATTTAGTCAGTTATTTTAGTTTTAGTACCCGGTAAACCAATAGTTCGGTAAATAAATTAAACGTTAATATACCCGTATTAAATATACGATAATAGAATTTATATTCTAGTTTAAAAAATATAAATAACGGTTCTATAAATTTTGATTTATTTTTAATTGAGTAATATATTATATTTTTCTATTTATAATTTAACGTAGTACTCTTCTAGATAAATATATCTCGTAGTTATCGGTTCTTTTTTTTTTATTTACTAGTAATATAAGCCTAAATCTTTTTATATACGTATATATTTCTAAAATAGATATATTATAACTAAATTAGACGATGGTATCTATATTTATAATAAAAAGTCTTATCCGCGTAGACGTCGACTATTTTATAATAGCTAGAATTAACTATTCCGACTTCGTTAAAAATAGTCTTTTTACCGCCTTTAAAATAAACTATCTAATTTATCTAATTTTTTTTAATTTAATTAACCAAGCAAAACTTTTAGCTATAGTAGCTAGTATACTAGTTACTAATCGTTTTCCGGCTAGCGAATTTTTTAAAACTATACGGGCTAAAAAATATTTTGATATTTTAGTAGAATATTTAGATAAAGATTATATAGTAAATATAGCCGAGATAATAACTATTCGTAATACCTCTATAGTATAGTAAATAGATATAGCGGAAATAATAACTATATATAATTATTTATAACGTCGAAAAAAAATAGTAGCAAATTTATAATCGAATAAAGGAAAAATTAATTAATATAATTGACTACGTTATAAATTTTACCTGACGAACTATATATATTTAGCTGTTAAACATTCTTTGTACGTTAAATATATTATTTGTTACCGTATATAAAGTTTATAATATATATATAAATCTAATATAATTTTATATAAAAGTTTTTTAGAAAAAGGTTTTTATAATATAATTACTAAATTTTAAATATAGCTACGCCGATATCTATAGTAACTATCTACTATTTTATTATTCTTGTATATTTACCGTCTTCGATTAAACCGAATTCTACGATAAAGCCTAGAGGAATTTCTATTATTATTGTCGAAATCTATATATTGGCGTTTTCTATCGCTTTAGAACTATTCTATTTAATATTAAACTGCTATATACTCTTTTTCAATACTATAGAAAAAGAGTTAATATTGAAGTAAACACGTATCTTGATATGGTAGAGCAAGCTATAGAAGTAACCCTGCCTGTTTAATTGATTAAAAAACAGATAAAAACTCTATACAGAGTTTTTATCTCCTAAATTAAACTAGCGTGTTAAAGCCTCGGTATAGATTACCTAATCTATAACTTTTTAACGCGAACTTTTAAAACGAATTATATATTAAACTATTAGTATAGATTATATAATTTATACTATTTTAACGCGAGTTTTTACCCGAGCTTTAGCGCGAATATTAGCTAAACTTCATCGCGAGCTTTAGCGCGAATCTTAATACGAGTTTTATCTAAACTGCCGTATATTTCAATATTTCTACTCGGTACGCAGATAATTTGTCTTTAAACTACCAGCTTCTACTACCCTCGAGCTTTTAGTAATAAACGATCTGAATCTAGAAAAGTTCGGATAACTAGCGTTTAATTCGAATCTCTACTAGTTTTTAGACCGAGTTACTTTTTAAACGTTAAATATTTATTTTTTATTAATAGCTTAGTTAAACTATCGGCTACTATTTTTACGCTCGATATAAAAGTAATAATAATAAAGTTATATTTATATAGATCGTATATATTATAGTCGTCAATATCGATATACTTTAATTGATTATAAATATATTTACTATCTACTAACGCGAGTACTATTTAGTTGTTACCTCTAATTTAAATAGGCGAGGTTAGTTTATATATTCTATTTTCGATAATACTAATACGTAAAAGATTATTACTAATAAATTTAATAAATTTAAAATCCTTTAGTAATTATAAAATCTAGAGGCTTTTTTTCGCGTAGATTAATAGCGCTATTTATTTAGCTTCGATTATTAAAGTTATAACTAATTTCTATTTATAGTTTATCTTTAATATCGGTCGGCCGGTAAATATCTAGATATAGATAAAAATAAACTTTCTATCGATTAGATCTATTATATAATCGGAACTAGAAAAACCGATAATCATTTAGTTTCTACTAGCGCCAAATACTAGGTCTTTATCGATAGTCGATCGAATATATTTTAGGAGGTTCTTTAGAGCTTATTAGTAATATTTGGTACGATTGTTAAAATATTAACTAAAATATTCGAAAGCGAATATAATATCCGGTTAGATAAAAATATACGTATATATTAGGCTTCCGATTCTTCTTTAGTAATATTTAGAATTAGTACGTCTATCGTCCGATTATATAGGACGGAGACGACTATAACTATTAATAGAAATCTTAATTAGCTTATATTTATTATATTATATCTCTATACGCTCTATAAATATTTTAAAATAGAAAGTCCGGTCTATTTTAATTATCCTTTTAAATCTATTTTTGATAAATTTTAGATTAAGGATTTTTTCTATCTTTTCTAGATTTTTAACTTCAAAGACTTTCTTAAAAAACGATTTAAACTAAATGATCTAAATTATTAAATTAGTAGTTATATAAATATTATTAATATAAACTAGTAGAAGAAATTTTCTTTTATTATAAATAAAGAAGTAAAAGTTAGCTGCGTACTATTTATGTTTTATTTCTAGTAGAACTTTAATGAATCGCTCGTATTAATCTCTCGCAGCTTATTTTAATCTAAATAGACTATAGAATATTTATAATATTATTCCTAAAATATAATCGACTCCGTCTAGCGCTTTTATAAAGATTTTTTCTTTAAGAATAGATTTAGTAAAAGCGTTATTAATATCTACTTGGTATTATTCTCTATCACTTATTATAATAAACGTAAAAAATAGATATAAAGAATCGAATTTAACTATTATAACGAATATCTACTCGAAATCAATACTTTAAACCTATAAAAAGCCTCGCGTAACTAGTCTAGCTTTAAATTTATCGAGGAAGCTATTTAAATATAGTTTAATTTTAAAAATCTATTTACTAGTAACGATATTAGCTTTTTTTAAAGAGAAAATAAACTCCTATATATCGTTTAATATAAACGCGATAATATTTTTAGTAATTACCTTCTTCTATTCTTTATTTTAAATAGAATTATTAATAGTTTATTTATATATTAGTAGCGTCGGAATAGTATTCGACTAATTCTATTTATCGGAAAAGACTATTATATATATAATCTTTTTATTATTTCTATTGTCTATATCTATAACGGCTATAAATAGTAATATAAGCGTTATATTAGCTTTAGAAATTTTATTCCGATAAAAGTTTTTATTATTATTATCGGTATTAGATTCTTTTTTCTATTTTAGTATCGCTATATAAATATATTTATATAATACCGATATAATCGAAGTAGTAGATTCTAGAAATAGATATTAGATTTGGAGAGCTTTAGATTAAATATTAGTAATTTTAGATTAAATAGACGGCTAGACTTCGGTTTATATTCGATTAGTATAGTAGAAACGTTAACTAATATAATAATAGATATCTTCGGGAATCGTCCGCGAGGTTTTCTTTTAAAAAGTTTATTATATATTTAGATATTAAAGTTAAATTCGTTACTTTCTTTTTTTATATTTTCGGTAGATTTAATAGTATAAACTTTAATTACCGACTTTATATTAGGAATCTAAAGACGGTACTAAAAATTAATTTTATTATTATAGTCGGGGAAGATATATATTCTATTTCGATCTATAAATTTATCTTTTATACTATTTAATAGTAATTATTTTAACGGTATAAAAAAGTAGTATTTATAACTCTAAACTCTAAAGTAATAGATCGAATATCTAATTCTATCGAAGACTTTATATAGTAAAACTAGCTATCTATTAACTTTAGATCTATTTCTAATTCGATTTCTAATATATATATCCAATTCCGCTACTTTAGACTAGAATTCTCTTAATAGATTAGCTTTATTTAATATAGCTCGAATATTATTCTCTATAGTATAAATATATCGTTTTTTAATACTATTTTAATTAAAGTAGTATAGTTCGGTAGTTTTATATATAATATTAGCAGAGGTATACTTCTTTCTAATCTATTTTAAAAACTTCAGAATATTATCTAAACGAATAGATTTAAATTTCGTATCGATTTTAAATTCGATAACTTTTTTCTAGTAAGTTAGGACTATATAGTAGTTATCTCTGGTTTATATTAATAGAATTTAATTAAAGTATAAATAGTTATCGATAATTAGAACAAAGTACTTATAGCTCTTTTATAATTGTAGAATAGAACTATAGATATTAATAGAAACTAGATATAGAATTTTAGATTTATAATCGCTAATATAGTAATTCCTACTATCTATTATCTTTATTTTAGCGTAGATATTATAGATTCTACTAAAAACTCGAGCTATTAGAATTTGTTTTACTAGGTTAGTAATCTTATTAGGTTTTATTCTTACGACGGGGCTGAAATAGTTAAAATATCTATACTATAAATTATATTTATATTTTTCGAACGTCTATTTCTTTAAAATACTAGTAGAAAAATTAGTCTAAATATTAGTCTAGATAGGAGCTTCGGAGGTAGGTAAAGCTAGATAAATTAGTAAATATAGAGATTCGATAATAAAAAAATTAGTTTTTTCGAAACTTTCTATAATATTAAAACTATATAGATTCCTTTACGCTCTTTAGTTTTAATAACTTATTTATTTTATTTATCGTTTATCTAAAGTTAATTTCTATTAAAATAATCGATAAGGTTTTTTTAATATAGCTTTCTTTTAGATAGAAGATTAATTCCGAGTAACGGAATATAAAAAATATCGATAAATAATATTTTACTACTATCTAATACTTATAGTATAATCGTCCTATATTAATCTATATATAATTTCCTTTTTCTAATTTTAATAACTCGCCGTTTAATAGGAACTATAGATAGTCTAAATAGTTAGAATTAATTAATTATAAAAGATAAAGCGCCGGAATCTATAATCTAGAATATAATAAAAGGTAAAAGTTTACCTATAAACTTTTTATTTAGAGTGGCTATTTTATAGTCTATTTCCTCGTCTTTAATATTTTTAGAGAAAGAAAACTCTAAAGATTCTTTATTAAATAAACTTCCGGTATTATAAACCTAGTAACCCGTCTTTTTAAAGATTTTATCTTTTTTTTTATATTTACTTTTACTTTTAGTAACCTTTTCTTTTGACTTCGACTTAGATTTAGTTTTATACTATCGTTAGAATTTTTTTCTTTCGAGATAATTATATATTATATAGCTAGAGACGTTATATAAAAAATATCTTTTTTCGTCCGATAATAAATCTTTTCTATACGACCTAGATTTACTTTCACGGAAACCTAGCTTCGAATTCTATATAAATAGTGGCTCTACTTTTTATCTAGTTAATAAATTTATCGATCTATAAAGACGCTTCTTTCTTTTAGAAAATCTTTATAGCGCGATCGAAATTAATAGTTTCTTATATATAAATAGTATCGACGATAGTTTAATATTCTTTCGGAAGCGAATATAGAAGAATCTAGAATCGGTATTTTTTTATAGTTATTAATTTTATTATAAGGTTATATTCGAGAACCTTTCGCGCTATCGAAGTAATTTCCCCTATAGGATTATTAATTAACTTATCGGCGCTCTTTTTAAAATTAATATATTAGCTATAAAATATTCGATTTATAATTTAAAGATAATTTTTATATTTCGCTTTTAAAATCTACTATATCGCTCTAGTAGTAGATAACTTTCCGATAGCTTTATAGTCGTCTATATTAATATACTATAGAATAATAAAGTAAGTTTCTATATTATTTTTTTATTTTATAAAGCCGTCTAGTAAATCGGCGAATAGTTCTTCCGGAAACGCTAGTATCGATAACTCTATTAATACTAGAGTTAGGATAGTACGCTATTAGATAATACGCTATAGATTTTTCGATTCTATATAAACCTATATAATATAAAACTAGTTATCTTCATTTCTATAAATAAAAGTAGCGATAGACTACCGCCTAAAATAAATAAATTCGTCGGCTATAGTAAATATAATAAAGAACTTAAAAAGAATTAAAAAACAAGTTAATAGTAAAATAAATAAAACGGTTTTAAAATCCGCCGGTAAAAAAGTTTTATATTTTATTAATCCGAATAACTAGATTTCTATAGGTTTTAGAATAACTAAATTTCTATTTATACTTTTATATAGATATTCTAATATCGCTAGTTCGTTCGTCCTAAATTTATATCTAGCTATCGGATAGTTTAGTTAATACGGTAGTACTATTAATTTTGATCTTTCGATTCTATTTACCGCCTCCTAAATATACTATTCTATATATAACAGCTACTTTCCTCGGTTCTATCGGATAATAGCTCTTTTAGCTAGATTATATCGAATCTTTTTTAATATATAGATTCTAATTCTAATTTAGATATACTATTCTATATAAGAGATACTATTTTCCTTTAGACCGGATCTTTTTTTTGAATACTAATTAATATTAGATTATCGGAACCTTTCAATTTAGAGATTCTATTTTCGATTTAAATAAACTATTCTATATAGTAGATATCGTTTTCTATTTAGGCCGGAATCTTCCAGAAGTTCCTAAATAAAAATAATATAGCCGGACTATCTCGGTTCTACTCTCGATTTAAATATATTATTCGGAGTATTTAGTTCTTCGATATTAGATTCTAATACCGTTTCTCTATTAAACGATATATACTAGCCTCTAATTGACTATAGTAGTCTAAAGCCTTATAGCGGTCTGGACGGCTTAGAATTTACTATATATATCGGTTGTATTAGAAAGTACTATTATAAACACGGGTTTTTAATCTTTTAAAGTAAAAATATAATTTAATATAGTAGAGTAAACTATAGAAATAACTCTATCTATTTAACTAATTAAAAAATAGATAAAAATTCTATATTAAGTTTTTACCTTCTAAGTTAAACTAGCGTATTAAGGCCTCGGTATAGATTATCTAATCTATAATCTTTTAGCGCGAACTTTTGAAGCGATCTATATATTAAACTATCGGTATAGATTATATAATCTATACAACTTTAACGCGAGCTTTAGCCCGAGCTTCGGCGCGAACTTTAGCTAAACTTCAACGCGAGCTTTAACGCGAATCTTGGCGCAAGCCTTATCTGAGCTGCCGTATAGTTTAATAGTTAGGTTATAAAAATAGCCGGTAAAGATAATTTACTTTCCAGAACCGAAGATATAGAAAAAAGAGAAGACGATTTCTAAAAAAATAAGATATTAATTTAGAAAACTAATTATATATAATCTGTATCCGATTAATATATTTATTTAAACGAATCAGTTGTTCCAAATATATATAACGAAAATTTAACTAATAGACGACTACTAGTCTGTTTTTTACTAACTATTTTTGCTAACGAAAATTCGAATTAGATTATAGAAATTTTAACTTCGTATAGAAATCTATTAGAGTTATTAATAGTAGTATAAAATAGTAAATCGATCTAGATATTATTACGATCTGCGAATTATTAAAACGCTAAACGATATAGTTATAAAAGAATATAAAAAAGCAGTGGAAGATTATTATCTATACGTCTTTATACTTTTATATCTATTTATATTCTAGAAGTTGACAGAATCTATATCTATAATAATAGTTCTATACCAACTATAGATTAAAATCTATATAATGATAACTATAGATATTTATTTTAGCGATATTTCTATAGATAGTTACTATATATATTTTTGAACTCCTATTAAATATTTATATAAAATAGAAAAATTGATATTATTGCTAGTTTATTAGCTATAGAACTTTTTTATTTAAATTCTATATAGCTAGTATAGTGTAATATAGCTAGAGTGAATAATATATATATTTCAAAAATTATATATTTTTATATAAAAGCTAATAAAGTTCTAATTATATATAATTTGGATTAATCGGATTTTTATACCGAAATATCTTTTATAAATCTCGACGTTTTAATGTCGGAAATCAACCGAAAGATCGATAATTAATATAATAAAATAATAAGACGGCTAAGATAAACGATATTTTAATTAATTATATCTTATTTACAAGTTATAATACTTTATAGAACTAGTGCCGGCTTCTATAAAAAATAATTACTATTTTATCAGTTTGCTATAAAATATTATATAAAGATTTTATAATAGTTCTAACTACCGTTAAATTAGAAACGATATATATTTAATAACTGTTATTAGTATTTTTAGAATAGTAAATTGATATTAAATAAAAGAAATTTCGAAAATTAAAAGTTTCGATATAAGCGCCAAACGCGTTATATAGATTCTGGAAATATAATTAGAACGTTTAGAAACGAAACTTGCCGCCTAGTCGCCAGAGTATCGCTAGCGTATCGGATTTCGATTTTTCTCTGCTTTTTCCTTTTCTTTATTACTAGACTATACTCTAGCTTTTCTATAATATAAATTAATTCTATAATATATCTTTCATCTAGTCTATAATTGTCTTCTACTTTAGAAAAACTACTATTTTAATAGTTATAATTTATTTTTTTAAATATTGTTAGTTCGGTATATATTATTTATAGTATAACTATATTGATATCGTCGTATACTATTTATAGTAGTAATAGATATAATAAAATACTTTAGATAGAACTATTTTTAACTAGCGCTAAAACAATTATATTATAGATTATAGATATTACGAATTTATCTAATAAATATAAATCGCCTATACTAAAAACGCTCGATAAAAAAATTCTAGTTTATCTTTTATTATCTCGAGAATGTAATCGAAATATTATAGTAATTTTATTACTAGCGCGTTAGAAAACTATATTATTTCCGATAGCTAAATTAACTAATATTAATTATCTAATAATTAAATTATAGTCTATTAGAAATATTTCCTTTTAGACATTTATAGATTAATTATCAAATAATAGCAATAGTCCGAATAATCCGAATAATAGTAGAAATAACGGTGATAATTCCGATAATAATAAAAAACTTTAAATTTTAGAGGCTTAAATAGTAGTAAAAGGAAAAACCCTTTTAAAAATATATTATAAAATAAAAACTCTCTATATAATAGATCCGAATTATATTTTTAATATAAATTAACTTTTATTCAAACTATTTATTAGATTTGGATAAGCGTTTTGAAAGTTTATTAAAATTTATTTAGTTATTTGTTTTGGTTTTGGTGCCCGGTGAACCAGTGGTTCGGTAAGCAAATCAAGCGTTAGTATACCAGTATTGAATATACGGTAGCAGAACTTATACTCTAATTTAGTTAACGTAAATTACGGTTGTTTTTATAGAATTTTAATTTAAATTTGCTTAGTAATATAACGTATTCTTCTACCGATAACTTAACTAACGTCGAATTTTTATAGATAAGTATACCTCGCAGTTATCGCTTCTTCTTCTTCTTTTACTAGTAATATAAGCCCTATAATACCCCTCGCAAGTACTACGACTTACTAAAACCCCTTATATACGTATATACTCCTGTAATAGCTATAGCTATAAGCTAAACCAGACGGTAGTACTTATATCTATAATAACTATACCTACCCGCGCGGACGTCGACTACCTTATAGTAGCTAGAGTAAGCTATTTTAACTTCGATATAAATACCTTCCTTACTACCTTTAAAACGCGCTATCCGACTTCCCTACCTCCCTTTAATCTAACCGACCGGGTAAAGCTTCTAGCCGTAGTAGCTAGCGTACCGGCTAGCGACCGTTCTATAGCTAGCGACCCTTTTAAAGCTACGCGGGCTAAAGAGTACCTTAATAGCTTAGCGGAACGTTTAGGTACTGGTTATATAATAAGTATAGCCGAGGCGAGGACTATAGATAGATACTTCGTAGTATAGTAGGTAGATACAGCGGAAACGTTAGAAGCTGATAATTATATATAATATTAAGGAAGGACTGGTAGACCGAGGACTGCGAGTAACGAAGTTATATTTATATAGCGGAGGATTCGTAATCGCGAATAAAGGAAATAGTTAAACGGAAGTAATCGACTGCGCTATAAATTTTGCCTGATAAACTGTATACCTTTGGCTGTAAAAATTTCTTTGCACGTGAAATATAATAACCGTTGCCGTATATAACGTTGATAAAATATATATATATATATAAAAACTCAATATAACCCCAGATAGGAGCCCCCTAGGGGGGGTTTATTAAAATTTAAAATTAAAAAACCCGAAAAATCGAGCGATAAAATAACTTTTAAAAAGTATTATAACTAGATCTAATTTTATAAAAATTAGTTTTATTAACTTAACGCTCTATCTATTTCTATAGATTAAGTTCGATAGATTTAAAAATTCTTTAAAGGTTAGAAATTAATTTATTAGCTCGAAAAAAAGAGTTTTTTTATTAATAAAAATACTTTTAATAGTATATTATTGAATAAATTTATAGATTTTCTTTTAGATTTTACTACCGATTCTAAATTTTATTCATTAAATATCGCTACAAAGTATCTTTACACGATATAAAATAAAAATTTAAATATTTTAAAATTCTATAATTTCTTTATATAATTAGACGTCTAATTATTTTTTATATCTGAAAAATAGTATTTAATTTTTTTTAAAAAAAAAATTTATCCGGAACTATAGCGTACGGTACGCGTTTAAAATATAAAATTAAAAAACATCGATTATAATAAATAGATAGTTTAGACTATCCGATAAAAGAATATAAATAAAATATACTAAATTAATAGTAGAATATTTCTACTAAAAGACCTAATCTATTTCTATATAGTAAAAGAGATTTTTAAAATTTCGAAAACCGGAACCGGAAAAGCCGATTATAAAATAATCATGTTAGTAACGATAAAAATAATATTTCTAATATTATTAATACTAATTCTTGAATATATAATTGAAATAATAAACCTAGTATATATTTTATTTATAGTAGTATAGAATATTAGTCTAAAAATTCTTTTAAAAACAAGAAATAAAATTAAAATAATCGGGTATCTAATAATTTTTATAGTAATAATAATAAGTCTTTTAAAAAGTCCACCGTTAATACGATAAAAAGTAATTCTAATAATACTAACTAGATTAAAAAACTGGATAAACTAGTTATAGTTTCGATAATAGTCTAGAATAAATAAATTAAAATAAGAAATAGCCTTTTAATAAAGGTATATTTTAAGTTACTAGTAAAAAGATATAGTAGAACTAAAGAATTCCTAGATCTAAATTCCTTAATTAATAGTATTTTTTAAATTTTTTATTATTTAATACGATCTAAAATCTATTTAAAAAAAACTTCAGTTTTTAATAGATTAGAAGTTAACGCGCTATCTATTATAGAATATAGAATTTAAAATAGATAATAATAGATAATTAAAATCGTCGGGAAATATATATATCGCGATTCTATATTCTAGATAAAATTAATAAATATAATATTTTCTTTTAGATATAATAGCTTTATATTAAATATATATAGTTATAGACCTAGAGTCAAAATAATAGCGATTCTCTATCTATAATAAAGTAATAAAAAATAACTAGATAGGTATATAACGGCTAATCTACTTTAATATTAATTTATCGATAGTCTTTATTTATATATTATTGACTAAAAAGTTTATATTAGTATATATAATATCGATTACTATTATAAATTGGAGATTGAATTATAATACGACTATATAATTAGAAGCTAGTTGCGCCGATAAAAATAAAAATAATAAGAATATATAATAGCTCGAGCTATCGATTTCGGAATCTATATATAAAGAAATTAAATTTTCAAATATAAAATTAGTAGATTTCTTATCGCTATTTAAAAATACTAATTATATAATCGAACTAGATAGAAGGAATCCGCTATTTAGTCTAATTTATAGTCTATTGAAATATAAATTTAATAAACTATTTAATTATCTAGATAGTATTTTAAAAAAAGATTAGATCCGCTATTTAATATCTTTTATAGAAACTTCAATTTTTTTTATACTAAAAAAAGATAGTAGTCTTCGTATATATATCGACTATAGAGATTTTAATAAAATAACGATTCAAAACTATTATCTTTTACTTTTTATTTCTAAAATTCTAAATCGATTATTAGAAGTAAAGTATTTCTTTTGATATAATATTCCTTTTGTAGGATTTCTATCCGACGTTATTATCTATCGACTATACCGTCTAGCTCTATACTAAGTTAATTAACATTAAAACCTTTATTCTAAAATCAAAAACGTTAATTAAATACATTTATAAAATAATATTAGGAGCCTAAATAATCTATAAAACTAATATTAATAAATTCCAACGTCTTTGAACTTTATTTTCTAATAATAACGATATTAAGCTAAATACTAAAAATCTAAATACTATTAAATCTACTTCAAAATTAGATAATTAGTATATAGATCCACGTCGAGTCAAATTTATATTTCAAAATCTATTTTTAGTATTAAAAAAGTTAGTAATTTATTAGTACTAGAAATAATAAATACGTCTAATAAACTCTCTAAATTTTGAACTCTAAAAGTAATTAATAATCTAATCTACTATTATTTAATTTCTATATCGATTAAAGAGATTACTCTATTTTATATAAACCTTTTTACTTTGTTAATAACTATTAAGTAATCTGTGACAAATTCTACGTATTTAGTTTCACGGCTATTAAGCCGTATATTACGTTTTATTGAATCTTTTTTTATTAATACTAAAATATTTAGTCCAAATATATTTCAGATTCAGAATATAATCTAGTCCAAATCAAAATTATTAATTATAATATTGAATTTTATTCAACTCTCTAATTTCGTTTTTTAAATCTAATACCGCGTTATTTTCTAGTTTAAATTTAGTAGTTTTAGTATTCTTCAACGTTTTTATCTCGATTGAAATATATTTTACTATAGTTTTTTTATCTTCGTTTTATTAGTATCGTAAAAGCTAAACTTTTAAAAAAAATGTTACGATTATAGTATAAAACTAATTTTAGACAAATCTTATATCTTTAGATTAACTTAGTATTTTCGATCTAATTCAACGTTTTTAGTCTTGTTTAAAAACTTTCTAGTCTAGCTAGCCTACAGTCATTCTATTTATCGCGCTACTACAAAAGATTTTTATTTTATTTAATTTCTAATTTCTTTTTTTTATATCTCTTTTTAAAAATAGACCTAGTTCAACTTTCTAGTTTTAAAATATTTTAGTAGTTTTCGTCTAGTTTTCCGACAATATATTAGGCCTATCTAATTAGTTTTATTAATGTTTTAATCATCAGCTTCTAGATATCAATATCGATTCTTTCGATATAATTTTGAAAAAACGTGTGAAACTTTAATAAAAAACTATTAAAGATTTTATATATTCTAATACTTTCTAAAATGGTTATAGTTTTAAAAATATTTATAGTAGTAATTAGTATATTCTCTATACTTTAGATAATTATTGAAGCAATAGTAAAGTTATAAAGCTAGAGTATATAATCATCTAATTCTAATTTTCGACTAATTTCTAACGACGTAAAGATAATACGTATACGTGGATCATTATCTGACGTAATGGTGACTTTCGTTTAAAAAATATCTAAAACAAACCACGAATATTCGTCTATAAACGAAAAGTTAAATGTAAAATATATTTTATTTGTATAAAATACCAATTATAATTTTGAAAATAGTAGTAATAATAATAGAAATACAATTAACGTTTATTTTCCATTATTTTCGCGACAGGAATATAGTAAATACTAAATATATTTTAAGCGATAAACGCAATAAAACAATAGAGCTATTAGACCAAAAACCTAAAATAGAATATTAATTGGTCAAAATATCGGAGATTTCACTAGAAATAGTTTAGATGATAGTATTAAAACAAGTTTATACGTTTAAGATATTAAAAGTATAGCGTATATATTAACATGGAGTAAGTAGAAAATAAAAGAAATCTAAGACCGTTATATTGCGCTAATATAGCGTCTAAACGATATTTTCCATACGTTTTAAAAGAATTTTTAAACTAATATAACCACGTTTCGAATTTGTAATCATTTATAAAAAACTAGTTTATTTGTTTTTATCAAACATACTATTAGTAATGAAAAACTAAATTAAATTAATCATAATTTTGTTGCTTTTAATATTATACTAATCTTTATAAATCGAATCCGAATTTTTAAATTCGATTCGGATTTAAATCGGATCGAATTTTAAAAATCGATAATCCGAACTTGAGATACGAACCTGGATTCGAAACCCGCAAGCCGATCTAGTAATAAATATAAAGATTAAAATAAAGAAACAAATATTTAAATTTTTTTTTTTTAGGTTAGTATCTGAAATATATATAAATCGTTTTGTTTTTTCTTTTTCTTCTCGTCTAAAAATAAAGAAAAAAAGATGGAAAATAAAATAACTATTCTAAATAGAAAACTCGTCAATCAATTTTTGATATTTATTAGAATTTAGATTACAAGCTTTAGCGTATTATTTTATATAATCTCTTAACTCCAATCTTTTAATCCATTTGAAAAGATATTAAAGGTTGAATATTTAAAGTAAAAAACAAAAGATTATATATAGATTATAATTGACTTTGGATTTAGAAAAAAGCTATATCAAAAGATATCTATTTTTTATTTTGATAAATACTATTTTTAGATGATAAAAAGATGCTATATTGATTATATAGGCTAAAAAGCACTATATATTAAATAAAGTTTTAATAATTTTATAACAATTGGAAGAAATAGCTTTTTTATCACTATATCTTTATATATATTAGTCTATCTAACTCTATCCCTTGCTCGAGCTTTTATATAAACTAACGAGGTCAAAAAATAGACTAACACTTTGCTATCTAAATTTAACCGAATTCTAAATATAATATTTAACCAATACTAAAAAACTTCAATTATATAAATATTAACGACTCTAAAATCGAGACTAACTTTTTGATATCTAGATTTGACCGGATTTAAACTAATTCTATTTTCTAATATCTTGAAAAAATAAATAATCAACGAATATTGATATAATCTCTACTAGTAATTTTTGAATTATTTTAGTTCCATAGTAGTAATACGCGTTAATAGAAAAATGAACTAAACAATCTAGTTTCATTAATTTAATATCTAGACGTAATATAAATTTTCGAAAAAAAAATTAATTTCCCAAAATGCCCAGGAGACTAGCTAATAATCTAGTTGATATTTTCGATATATTGAAATCGAAATCTAATCGTTTATTTGTATTAAAAACGTTGAAATTTAGTCTAAAGCTTTTACAAACTAGAATCTATCGAAATCTAATTCGATATAAAGTATTGAATAATTAATAACCTTTATTCTAGCTATACGAATATCATATAAGTTTTCTTTTATCGTTATATCGAGATAAAAAGGAGATTCCAATTTTATAAAAAAGAGTAGAAATTTTTATAATAATTTACCGTATGAATCTAATTTAAATATAATACTAGAATTCGTAGCTATTATCTTTTTCGCTACTATTAAAATATCTAAATGAAATGTATATAATGTAAGCTATATTTTTATAAATTCTAAATCCTCTAAAAAACCGCGTAGAAACCCGCCGGAGTTATAAAAATTACTTTTTTTTAATCTTTTCTTCTTTTTCGTAATCCGACGTATAAAGAAGCTAATTTATTTTTTTATATCGATAAATGTAATCTTTATACTATATCTCGCCTTTTTTCAAATAATAAAATATTTCAGATTTTCGTAAAAAATTTAAATATCTACGCAAAGTTTTATTAGCCGTCTAAATCAGACTATATACGTAAATAAAAATCTATTTCTCTAGATTTAATACCCGTTTTTCTCGCATTCTAGATCTACATAAATCTATATTCTAAACATTTCATAGAAACCTACAATGATACTAATAAGATAAAAAGATTAAAATATAGGCTAGGCACTAGATATATAAATCCAAAACGATAAAAATAGTTAGATTATCTCTTCTATATCTTTATATTTTTCTATAAAGGTACCGAACTATAAACCATTTTTAAAAAACCAGAAATACTTTTGGAAACTCTATAAAAAATATATAAATATAATCTAATATAAGGTATTTATCTCGTTAATAATAAAAACTATCTGTCGTTTTATAGAAAAAGAAAAAAAAACAGTATTGATTTCTACGCAATTCAATTCTAAAATCTTTAAATATAGATTTTCTAAAATTAAAACGATTTATTTAACTTTATTTTTTTAAAAATCTTATAAACAAGCTAGTTGATAACGATAAATTAGATTTTTTCGTTTAAAAAAATTTATTACCCGCGATTATATATATAATTTGGCTAAATAGTTTTTTTGATAGCGAGAAACTTTTGAATTATTTTAAAGAAAAAGTATAGACGCGATAAAAAAATTACTTTAAATATTTTACTAAAGAAAAGTAGTTTATAAAAATCAACAAAATCTGCCTAAAAAATTTTTTCTATTTTATTTTTAGAAATTAGATATCAAAATTAATTTATTTAATTTAGATTATTTTATAACGTTTGATAATATTTTTAGAATCTTTTAATATATAGTTGTTTAATTCTATACAATCAGATATAATAGTAACAATATAATATAATATAAGGATATAAAATCTTAGTATTTAATAAACAAGTAAAAAAGGATTTAAATGCTATACTTTTAGTATTTAGTCTATTCCAAAATATAATTGTTTTCCAATCTTTTATATCTGTTTCTGCCCGCTTAAATACACCGTAATATCGAATTTCGATCGTCGTTTCGCTCAACTATACCATTTTTGCAGTGATACGAACTTAATATCACTGTTTTGTCTATTCGTCCAAGTATTAACAGTGGCTATGCCTCTACAATACAGACGCTCCAAAAACGGGACATTACAACTAATTAACACTCGTTCTTCTCACCCCGTTTCACTGTCCGTATCTACGAGTCGCCTACTTATTCCGGAGATTCGTACATATACCAACCTTTTCAACAGAACGTCGTCTCAACCACAAAATGAAGAAGCAGCTATTCAGGCTTTTGACAATATAATAGCAGACCGATACAAAGAGCTCCGAGCTACAATATTGAATAGAGACGAGGCTCGAACTTGCTCCTCGGCTAAACTCTTGAACAAATCGAGAGGCACGCATCCATGCGACTTTCAATCATCGAACCACGCTATAGCGAGACGAGTGCCATCGACATCTTCGGTAATAACGAACAAAAGGGTGAGATTCGCTTTTGGAAATCCTAGGAGAGATGGCATCCAACTATTTATAGATACAAAAGGTCAATACGGTACCGAAACAATTTCTGAGAGCAACGCTGGTAGATAAATATAAATTGATATAATAACGAAATTTCAACTTTATTTTCTTCCTAAAAATAGACTTATAGTATATCTTGTACCAATTTCCATAACATTTTATCTCAAGCTGTTCCTTTAGATTTACATCGAATACCTTCTAACAATTTCTATTTGTAACTTCGATTCATCTGCTGAAACGATACGGAAAGTTTAGAATTTCATCAACGATACTTTAACAAGAGTCCTTAAGATTACGGGAATTAGAAAGCAAGTTTCCTCTGATCATTTACTACCAATCTATAAAAGCCAAGAGTTGAATGAAATATTAGAATTGACCAAAATCGAAGAGGCAGGAATAGACGTTATAGTTCGGTAGCAGGCGATCTGTAATGAGATTCCATTGCAAATTAATCAGCGCTATTTAGTAGATACGGTATATTTTTCCAACGGTATACCGAAAATAGATGATCGAAAATGACATTTCGTAGCTGACAAAATTTTAGTAATCCATTCGATATTTCTATATTACCATCGTATCTTTTTCTAGTCGAAATCGAAGTATATATAACTTCGTTTTTAGATTACTTTAAATCTGGTTTTGATTTATAGATTTTGAATAAAGTTTAACTATGTGATATTCTTTTAGAATATTATAAAAAGTTAGAATTTATCGTATTATTTAAAGAATAGATCGCGCTATATACAATTAAAATTCTAGCTGAAAAGGCAAAAGTTAAACGTTCTAGTAAAAATATTATAAATATTTCGACTATAAATAGAATAAGATTTCCGGCTTCCAAAATTAGCGGAAAATTGAACGATACTTTGAACCAACAATATATACGGTAAAAACGAGAGCCGCCGAATGGTATAAACCATTTAGTAAGTCTTTCCGGTCTAGAAAGACTGAGAATACGGCCAGTGAATGTGGCCAAAAATACAAATCGCTGTAATCAACGATGTTAGAATTGAGCTAGAGATCTATTATAAAGACATTTAGAAAGTACTAAACCGTCAAAAGTTTCTTTTAATTAGCAAAGAAAGTAAATTTTTTTATTATAGCTCTATCGTTATAGACGTTTTTTGTTTCTATCTAATTTGGTTAATTGAATCTACTAGAACATCCGTAGTTTTAGTTAAAGATTTAACAAAATTAGAGATTCGATTCGATTTATTGATATTCTTTGATAAATAAAATGTTGAATTTAGTTTATTTTAAATTATAGTCGAAATCAATTCAATAAATCAATAAATAGATATATTGATTTTGAAAGAAAATTTATAATAGATATAGTCTAATAACGTTAATATAGTTATTCGTATACGCTAATACTTTTCTATTATAGTTTAAAACGAATATATCAAAAGATAATACGAAAGAAATCGTCGAAAATTTATATTATTAAGACGAGGACTAATATAATAGAAACGGCCAAAACTATTACAAAAAAATAAATTTAAATAGAAAAAAATCAGTAAGTATTTAATTATCTCTTGTGTGAAATTTTTTTTTTAGCAACAATTCTACTAAATATTAAAATATCGAAAAACTGTCTATATATCATTTTATATTGACTGTATACAATACTTTCTCTATAGATATCTAGATATTATTCCCTTTCTATCTCCTATACTTCCTGTTTATACCTATTATAAAGAAAAACGTATCCATCCAAATACTCTATTTGCCGTAGATAGGCTTGTTCCTTGTTGAAAAGCTGAGTCTCCTACGCGAAATTGAAAAGCCCGTGAGGCTTCCGATGTCGGTCGGCCAACCCCTATAGCCCCAGGATCAAAGTGTCGCAGCCCACCTCTTAACCCTGTCACACGCTGCGTAGAGCAAGAGCTCGTGGGTGTTTTGCAACTGAAATTGGGATCGAACGACGTGTAGATGGGAGACTGTTTCTGCCGCTGAAAGGCAAACCCGTAAGAAAATGGGGAGTTGGCTTTATTGACCTGTGTACCTGTCAGGTAGGTCCTGTTCATCTCGGGCGGCCAGCTAGGGGCCCTTATGGCTGTTAGCACAAAGGAGAAAACGGAGGAAGCGGTGACTGTAAAATAACTCGGACGGGTTGCTTTCAAGTTGCTGAATGGCTCAGAGACGAGTGATCGATGGACGGATAGTCAGCTATCTGCGAAAAACAGAATGAACCTTGACATTGCATGTATGCTATGTTCTCATCTATGTCCTCTGTCTCTCGAAAGACGCTCGTCAATAAATTCACGACCTCGTTTTCTTAGCTTCCGGAAAACTTGGCTCAGCGGTAGAGGCACGTCCGCTCTGCCTCTTGCTTTTCCCGATCGAACCCTGGTCGGTATATGAAGAAGAGGTATATGTTGACCCGAACGATACAAGTTTTTGAAGTGCGCGATACTTTTG
This sequence comes from Rusavskia elegans, assembly GCA_011316305.1. Taxonomy (NCBI): domain Eukaryota; kingdom Fungi; phylum Ascomycota; class Lecanoromycetes; order Teloschistales; family Teloschistaceae; genus Rusavskia; species Rusavskia elegans. The sequence goes on from SAUG01000044.1 coordinate 164,142, forward strand.
CAGGCTGAAAGCATACTTGTCTTTCTCTTCAGACATGTCTCGTAAAATCCCCTCCTTCTCCTTTCAGGGCCTTGATACGGGCGGACTTGGTCTCGATTTCCAGCAAGAGATGTGAAACATCGACAAATGGGCGGTTGGTTCCACCCTGTGCAGCACAGTGTGACACTAGTTCCCCCATTCTAGCGTGGGCTTTCCAGAGATATTCCAGGTTCTTCTTCAGCTCAGTAGCGTATAGCCGACTCTGGTTGAGGAGTGAATGCAATTGCGGAACCGTCTGGGCTTCTTCATGATTTCGATCCAGCACGACTTTTTGTTCATCATACCTGCGTTGCATATCATAAAGAGCTGTTCGTTTCTTGTTTATATCCGATTCAGCCTGTCGCATTGCAGTAGTGGTCACCGTCACTTGGTGATTCAGTCGGTGGATCTCATCGACTAGTTGCCGTTCTCGCTGGTAGAATTGCTTGGCGAAGCCCCAATCTAGACCCCTGGAGGTGGTGGTATTTAGGGACTGCGATGCATCAGCAAATTCCTCTTTATTGGAGAGAGGAAGTTTTACAGAAGTTATTGGTAGGTCCTCCATGAGTGTCTGATGTTCTCAAATCGTGGAGGACATCTGCTTGAATGAACAAGCAGCTTTAAATACTCCTTGCAACTACGGGTCGAACTGAACAGAGCGCATCCTGACGCTTATGCTATTGGGCGATGTGGTCGGAAGGCGAAGAGGCTAGTTCCCACCTTGCTTATAGGAGTGTCCTCTAGATTGTAGGTCCCATAGCGCTATCCGTCTTCTGTTAAAGCATAGCTCCGTAAGTGGCTTGAAGCTTGAAGTTTGTTAAGCATTTACCGGCCACAATGACTTGCAGATTAGCTCTTTACCCCAGACCACTGGCAATAATCTTATACTATTGGTCTCCGGAAATATAGCGACCGGCTAGCACTGCAGATCAATAGGCTAGGTTAGCGGATTAGTCAGTCTGCGGACCGATTACCCAGGGGTCACGACTCAACTAGCACGAACTGCATGTCGACTAGTCAAAGCTTCGTACACCCTATTCCCTGCGCATCGAGTGGATAGAAGGTCAATGCTGGCATATATTTTTGCTGGATCAGCTTTCCTTAAATGTTGGACCAAAAGTGGGACCCCACTCCGGCTCACATTAAACAAGCTTGACAAGGAAAGATCATGTGTGTTGTTCAAAGTGCGCGAGAAGCTTCTGCGCATTGACTTCCATAGCAAAACCCGGAGGCCGAAGTAAAACCTCGAAGGCCGGAGCCGTACTCAGAGCCTGTGTACGATCCGTATGAAGTGGAACGTTAGGGACGAGTCATGCTCATAACCTGCGGTCCGTGCCAGCCACGAAAGAGAACAGTCCTTGGGATGACTTAAGACTTGAGGAGAATATGGAGCGCTAAAGGCAGCCTTAGCAAGGATTGCAAGTACGGGACGTTGGTTGTGTGACTTCGATCTAACCGGACACAGTATAGACTGAAGCTGTGAGGCGTTCACCGGCGTTCCTAAAGGCTAGGAACAAGAGGATCATCGTATTCCATGAGCTCGGTCATAATACGGTATGGATACGGGTTTGAGTCAGTACCTTCTGTCCTTATCGCATTACGGATGCTCTCGGCTTCTTGATATGCGATGCCACCTTTGTGCATCATGACTACTAGCAAGTTAGCTATGTAAGCCAGATCCCAGGACAAGGGTGGAAGGCTTGGTTGGGATAATGCTATTAAGCCTACTGAGTTTCAGCTCTTATTGGTTGAGAGCGACGATGTTCGGCTTCTGACGACATGTTTTCGAGCATTGGGACTTAGTTCATGGTGCTTCGAATGCTACGTTGAGGAAGTTTTCTGGAGCTGCCGCATTACAAGTTTAGATCCGGTCTTCTCCGGAGCTAAGCTTGTATCTTATCTTTTGGACGAGATCATTATCTTAATCTTGACCGTTATCTTATCTGATAGTTGTGCGTCTTTCAATCATTGTGGCTCCTTCTAACCGTGCACCCGTCCCCTTTTGCGAGTCATTAGCGCCGCGGCGCGAGATGCCCGTGAAACAATGGTTATTAGCATGCAGGGATTTACCCTACATTCATGAGTACTTATCCAGAACTTTTACTTTTTAACGCTATCTTGATGATGGTACATATGAAAATTGAAATGCCAAGGCAGCGGCACCTGGTACCTGCCGCGCGGTGGTGCGCGCAGCCACGGTTAGAAGGAGCCATCATTGTCTACCGTCCTTAATAGGTTACACAAGCTCCTTACAATACATGCCTCCAGACGAGAACTTCACAGCCAAGATGGAAGATGCCTTTGGCCCTGGGTACGAGTTGTTAGGTCTGCTGGGGTGGCTAGCGGCTAGCAGGCTCACTCGTTTCCAAGGCGTCTTTATATGTGTGCTCCTCATGTGGCCGTGCAGCTTGTTTAGATTGCACATTGTCAAGCCGCTCCGGGTTTTGAGGGTACGAGAATATCTGATGAGATTTGTGGTTCTATGTTATTCACTCCGTTGATGGGAAAAAAGCGAACAAGGCTTCCAGTAGCCCGTGCCAACATTTGGTCACTTTCCGCCCTGGTCCTGGAGTAGACTACATGGAGCGAAGCAATTGGCTGAGATTGCTTACCTGCCTCGATTCCTCCGCCGGGTTAGCACATAACCATGGCCTTAAGGCCACAAAACCCTAACAGGCATCCAAGACGGGACACCGGGAAATAAAGAACATTAATTGAAAAAGCTGATAGACTGATGGCGAATTATGCCGGACTTCATCTGTAAACTAATGACATTTGGCACAATACCTATACTGACAGTTCCTTGTAGGGCAATCCCCCTGTAACGGTGCACCCGATCTCCTGCAACGGCAACAGTACTTGATGAGATGGTACTTCTGTGTCTCAATCTTACGCTGATTATCTTCGGCCCTGGACTGCCTCATTTGCAGCCACTCTCTTCGGATCACGTCTATTGACAGATATGAGCTTTGGTCGGAGTCAACTTCGCAATTCGTACTGCTCGAGGAATCCGCAGGTCATTGAACTAAGTTCCCACCTTCTATTGGAGTAGCGCCATGTTTGCTTGGGCGTGCAGGTGAGACCGCCCTGTGATCCGTACCCTGCTGGGAGGTAACGGTAGCAGAAACCGGTTGGTCCTTTCGCTCCTCTTGTCGATGACACCATTCCTCGGGTCCTGTGGCCAGTTTTTCCGGATCGTGGTCGCTGGCCCACCTGCCCTGATGAAAGCCTTGCTGATCGAGCAAGTGTATCCCACGATATCATCTCAAGCGAGTTTAGAAACCGGAGTTTGGAGTGGTGCTCATCGAATAATGCTTTTGGTGATGATGTACGTAGCTGCATTTGCGTTTTATTGAGGTTGGATGTGTGCGGTCGGAGAAGGATACAGCCACGAGATGTTAAATGGTAATAGGGAGCTCGGGAAGTTTGTATGACTTATGCCAGCGATGAACAGGCAGTCCAGCCGCGAGCAGATGAAAACAGGGGAGGCACCGAGAGATCTCCTCAATTTCTCGCTTATTCAGAGTAAATCATGACCGATTAATCGTTCAGAGACGGGAAGCCATTTGTTAATTAACTTGTAATAGCCGGTTGACTAAAATGTTGCTACAGGAAAGTGGGTCGACGTACTTTTACCGAAGTCTGGGATATGATAGGATTAACTGAGCGATCAAATCTGTGCCTAGGCGTGATAACCGCAATTCTAAGCACCAAGAGCACCTAGCTCAGTAATCCGTTCCAGTTATACTTCGTATTGTTAGGCTAGCATTCAAGGATGATAGTTTCGCGGGGCCAGCTCATGATTGATCCCTTGAATAACGCCATTACCTGGTCAATGCGCGCCGCCATCTATGGTTTAGGGCGCTCCGGTGGGTCGATAGGTATCCATCGGCGGCGGCGGCGACGATTGATTGGACGGAGGTACCCTACCCATGGTAGGTGAAGACAGGAATTTGTCATAATGGAGCTTCTCGGGCATGGAGTAATCCATTGAGACGGGGTTAAGCACCTCCGACGTTCGGCATCGTGACTGATATTCCATGTCAGAGTGACCATATCCCAACACCCGCACTAGCGGGTTATGATAGTGACGGATGATTCATCGTACAGATTTGAGTGCCGCCATGGCTCCCCCAAAGGTAGTGCAGTCTTCTATCCAGTAGTCGTGCATGTGGACGGAGGGTCTCCTCATTAGCAAGGGTACCGTAATGGGCCTCTGTTTTTATATGGCATTCGGCGCACACTACATAACCACACTTGCAGATCCCGTTCTTGCGGTGTCTTTTAAAAGTGTCACAGGCGCAATAGCTCTGTTTATCTTCCTGCAGGACCAAAATCTTCGACTTCTCGACACGCTGCTGGCCTTTGAGAGGAGCTTCTCTCGATCACGCCCGCGCCCGCCACCGTTCACCTCTGCAAACCCGGATAGGTGTCGCTGCCCTGGGCATAGGCACCGGTGGTCATCCTACAGGCTTTCTTCGGAGTCTCTTCATATTCCCCTTAAGCGGCTGTGCTCCTGCGCTTTCGCAGGCCAGGTTGGGAAACGCACAGTTGTGTCGTCATCGGGACGTTACTTAGTTGTCCTCTTAGTGTAATAGGCGTTATAAGATTTACTGAATGACTGGTAATAGGATACATATAGATCCGTACAAGCTTGTAGCTGATACTCCAACTTTTAAACTAAAAATTAATCCCCCTACCAAGCACAACTTCCTGACCATGCGTCTCCTAGGGATGCTCACTTACTATTCCGGTTGCGCGTCCCGCAACAGCAGAGGGGTTACAGGTAGCAAAGGAACAAGATACAGAATTCGAGCTAGTGTTCGGACTAGACCTGTTTTTTATTGGTCGGGGCTCTATCTGCGAATTTGGTACAAGGAGGCAACACAAACCCTTTTTAGCGAACAAAGCGGCTAAGGACTGTGGTTTCAAAATCAACTCCGTAACAGAGTTCCACACGTTCAACCGGTCCGGCATTGCAACTGCTTACAAATTTGACCCTAGTAGCAGTGGCACTATTCCAGAAGAGTTTAACCCCCTAGACCTACTTCCACGCCGACATGCATCCTTCTACACAATCTGTACGCCGTTCGACGCCTTCTCAACGTTTACTCTATCCGTCGTCTTACCTTCGTGTCTATCTTGTAGTCAAGCGGCGATTCTACCACCTGTCTTTCGGCATGGTTTCGCATCATTCACTCCCTTGGAGTGGTTCTCACAGCTATTCTAATCCTGCTATAAGGTTTATAGATCCATCACATCAAGGCCGTTCACATTCTTCGTCCCTTCGGGCCCGAACTTTACCTCCTATCGAAAAACCTTCATCACTTTCGACATCAGAAATCATCCACCAGCGAGTACAAACAGCCCGCAGTGTCCCTGTGCCGACTTCTCTGCCCTCGGCGCTGGCAAATAAACCCGGTTCTCGTCGGATTGTTATTCCTGACCTGCTCAATCCTAGCATAGGTGAAGATAGTGGTAATGAATCTAGACCTCCCCTAAACAGGGCTGTAGGTTCTCAGGTTTTAACCGTACCCTCGGCAAGAGCACCACACCTTCAACAGAGGCAAGAGCACCCTTCCTCTCAAATAAAAGACTGTAAAGGCCTGGTTATTTCCAGCCCAACGCCTCAGCACCCTCTTACCCAAGACGTCATCCCAAGTACGCAGTGCTCCGTGTTCGATCGATTTCTATATACTGAGTCCAGTATAACGCTCCTTGGGGCGTTTCCCAGCCAGCCTCAGCCCTTCCATAGTCCTATGTCGTTGTCTTATCGCACTTCGACAGCGACTCCTGGTAAGGCAGATCGATGCTCTAAGGTGTCCACGGATACTTGGATAAACCTCCTGCTTGTTCCTGTCGATAAAGAAGTTGCCTCTAAAGCCGCTGACACGCAACGTAAGCGCAAGGCCGGCTTCCGGCGCCGAGAGCAGAGAGTCTCGAAACCGGTAAAGCATACCGAAGGGTTAGAGCAACGGTTGCGAGAGTTGAAAAGAGAGATGAACTTTTATCACGACTTAATGGCCCATACCTTCAAGAGCATGTGCGACCTTAAATTCCGGATCGATCTACAGGCCGAATGGCAGCCGAACCGCTAGTTGCAGTCGTATTTGTGACGGTGTCGAAAAGGGCCTGTTAGGGATGGTCATGGTTGAAGAACGGCTATAGGATAGATAGATGACATTGTCTAATCATTTGGTCGACGCGAGTTCATCGTACAACATCCGATACAGGCTGGCTTGTTGGAGGTTCGGGTTATCGTAATCAATCTGCATCTGCGAAGCTATACATCGTCTGATATTAGACAAGGGGTTAATTAAACTACCGATCTCGCTTGTCATCGTGATTCCTCCCCAGCATGTTGGAAAAAGGTTCGGAATGAATGGCTTTCCATCCATCCCTTTGCCATCGCCGCTGCCGGTAAAAGGTGGGTACCCAGCGCGGATGAAAACACGGGAGATAGCAAAACATCACCGGTCGCCAAATGCCAGCTGAGTACCAGCCAGCGATGATTGACCATTTGAACGACGGCGAACTATCTGTACCATGAGCAGCAGGGGCTGAGGAGAGTACCAACGACAAGTCGGACGCCAGCTCAATTTGATCATTTCTTGGTAGAGATAACCTCAGCTCAGCCGTCAGACCATACTTCGTTGTTGGGTAAAATTCTGTTGTAATACTAGGGAAGTATGAATCCATATGCGCCTATTCATACCGCTACCTACCAGGAAGTGTAGACTGAGTCTGCGCCGCTACAGCTGCACATCCGAGCGCTACACTGAAGCACCTACACGTTGGGTTAGGGTCAACAACCCACGTCTCTTCGGGCAGGAGCACAGTCACCACGTTTCTTTCAGTCCCACGACCTCAGCTCCAAGATATCCAGCATTCATCATCGCGGGAAGGCCACCTCTAGTACGTCTGCGCCTGACTTCCAATGTAGCAGCATTGCCCAAGACAACCATGGAATACCCGATCGTGTCTCGGCCCCAAGCCGACAGTTTTTCGGCACATGAGGGGCCATAACGTGTGTGGGACCTCAAAAAGAGCTGTCAACGTCCATGGGATCTGTGCCGGAGATGAGGGATCTGACGTTTTCTTTGGTAATACTGCGAGAAGGATTGGGGTAACGCCTTGGCACCTTCCCTATAGGGAAGGTGCAATCTGCATACACTTACTATGCCAACGCCACTAGGAGTAAAAGGATTTCTGAATTAAAACCGCCCAATTCGGTTTAGACCGTTATTTATACCACCTCGCGCCAGCGCAGATTTACCGTGCCACAGTTGTAGTGCAGGTTCGAGAAGCCACTGGAAGGGAAGCCCTGTGCGATGTGACTGTACTCGACACCTATCGGGCTCTCCTAACAGCACCTCCGCAGTCAGCTGCCAACCCAAATTTGTCATGGACTTCTAAGTCTGGGAGTTCTTGTTCTTTTGAGTTGGGACTCGCAATGGCACCTAAACTGAGTTGTACAGGCAAAGGTAGGAAGAATATATGGATACAGATACAGTCTCCCGTAGATGCAATTTAGGGTACATTGTGACTATCAGCCTCTGCTTCACCCACGGCCAAGTCAACTTTCTCAAATCCCTCCACCAAGTTGTTCGACTTTGCCTTGGGTTCTCCTTCCTCCAGCTCCTCTTCCTTCAATTCATTCATCTTAGCTGCTTTCTTGTCAAACGTCTTGTGCTCAGATGGTACATCGAAGTCGCTTCCAGAAGACGGGTTGATCATGTCCGTGAAACTTGTCGACTCATAGGCGTCCTCTCCTCCTTCCATCGAGAGATAGAGTTCCACTGTATGGACTTGAACGGCGAGGTTGCTCAGGATCGCCTTTTTGCCGTCGAAGGGAATATCTTCGCCCAGCGTGAGAACCAATTGGAAGATTTTCCGCTGCAGGCTCTTGTTGTCATGAGGATTATCCATGTAACTCATTTTGGGGTAGCGATCCTCGGCGACGCATTGTGAGAGTATCAGCTTGAGTCTTTGCTTCTCTTTCATCATCAAGGGCAGCATCGCCCGCTGTTCTGGTGTCGAAGTGATAGCCGCCAGCTGAGCAATAGGGACAAAGTTATACATGGTGTGATACAGCACACCAGGGGAGTAGTAGCCATAGAGAACGAGACCGTACCGAGACCAGGCGCTGTCCGCAGAGACCCAGTACATGTTATGGGAAGAAAGCTCCGAGAGTTCCACATGATCGTCCAAAAGTACATTGTTACCGGATCCATAACGCATCCATGCTGATCCTAAGCCTGGTAGCTCGAGTAGGAGTCCTGGTATGGTAGGAGGAGGAGGAGGAGGAGGAGGAGGAGGAGGAGGAGGAGGAGGACCGCTCAACGGTGTTTGGTGGCGAGTTGGAGCCAACTGCATGTTGATGTTCCCTAGTTACGAGTCAGCGGGATCTCTTCCTCGCGGCGAGCGGTTATGTTGAACAGACCGATGCTGCCAGCAACAATGGCTCCGTGGTGTCTGGCTAGTAATGCTTGAGTTTGGCCAGCATCGAGAACGGGTGGTGGCCCATCATCAGCAAACGGCAATGGTACAACATTTGTGGCCATACTAATGGTAAGTCTGCGAGTGCTCAATGGTAGGGTTGCCTAAATAATCAAAGGAATCTTGCGGGGACCAGCTTCCTTAAATTATTGCAGCAGACACATCGCGCAGGGAAGGCTGGGAGAACTGCGGACGTGATGGCAAAGAACGCGTGCCAGAGCCTGTCAGCATGCAGTGTGCTAGTATCGCTCATTAGCGTAGTGGAGCACTTGTCGGAGACAGGGTGAGTCTGGCTGATTGGTGCTGATAATTGGATTGGTCGAGGGGCAAGCCCTCGTCGACGCCTCTTCGGGCTGTGGTGGTTGGACGGGAGATATTGTGGAGCCGGTGAGAGAGATCATCATATCTCTCCGAGCCAGACAAAGTGTGGAAAGAAGAAACTGGCTTCGGTCACACGAGCAGTCGGAGATCGGCGATGGATCAATCCAGCGAAGTGGGTAGAGAAAGGATTTCAAGTGGATACCAACATCGGCCTGGAAGGTGTCTCCAACTCGCTAGCCTGATGTACGGCTGACCTCGCACACAACGACAGCCTTGTCCAATCGATGCATGTTTAGGTACGAGTCACCAATCCAAATAGGTGCCTTGTGGGCGGACGCGCAACGAGTGACTCCATCGCGGGCATATGCTTGAGTCTTACTTCTCCCCAGCCCGACGTGTTTTGTCCTATCAAGCCCTCAATAATCTCTTGAGCCGTGTCTTCGCCCAGATACCTAGTTCTCCTACACACGCGTACATGGCATTCACCAGAGCACCGCCAACTGGCACCGGAACAGCCAAAACCTTGGCGTGTGAAGCGATTCGCCTTCCTTCTTAGAGGTCGAATCATTTCCATCCTTCCTCGTGGATGTTGTTTGGGTAACGTAGTCGGATGAGCCCCTTAATAGACCAATGAAATGCCACCTGCGTCAATGCTTGTTACTTGACCTACTTGGCTTACCAAATTCTCCGAAGTCCAAAACAAATCAGCCTCGGGTAGACGATGCATCCCCGACCACCTTCTATTCTGGGATTCTAGTCCTGCCTGCCATCTGTCAACTGAAAAACAGCTGCAGGAGCCACTCGCTCTCAAGCGACTGTGAAGTACGATAGCTCAGTCCTCCGCAACAGCCCGATCACTTACCATCTAAGACGCTCTGTACTTACTCTAAGACGCTCTATCGGAAATATTAGCTGTGGGACGATTGGATGTGGATATATAATCGTATTGATTGAGATATACGAGAAGTCAAATCTATAGAGTTAATAAATTATATAAAATATAGCTATTACTAAAATACGTTAAACTTAATAAAGTAGATACTATATCTAAATAGGTAAATTATTTAGTTTTAGCGACTATTTTAGAGAAATTTAGATAACTTTTTTATAATAATCCCGCTATATAAGCTTTTATACTTTTTTAGAGTCGATTATTTATATTTTTTAAGCTTAACTCTGTTTTTTACTACTATATATTATTATAATCTTTATCTTCCTTTTTAGTTTAACCGGATTTAGATATATTAGCGACGTTTAGAATATTAGAGATAGTAGCGGAAGAATTACTATTATAACGTTCTTTTAGAAGTAGATTCTAGAATTCTAGTAAGTTTATAAATTCCTTATAATATTAAGCCGAAAGAGCCTTAATAAAGCTAACTACTAGAATTACTATAGAAGCTATTTATCTAATAGATATATTTCTATTATAAATTTTCTAGTATAGCTAGTAATAATATATATTAATAGAGCGGAGCTTTATTACAAACAATAAATTAATATTCTAAAATATTTATATTATTTATATATTATCGATTTAGATATACGGCTTATAGCCTAGATTAAATAATATTTTTTTAATAAACCGATTCTACTATAGGAGTTCTTTCCTACTAGCGCTAGCTACGAGGAGTTCGGCTTTAGTTAAATTTATTATAACTATCTTCTATTTTAATATTTTCTAGTCTATTATTCCGCCGAATAGTTTAAACGCGTAGTTCTATAAGCTTCGCTATATTACTAGATTATCTGCGAATAAAACGTCCGATAAAGCGATATTTTATATTTAGATCTATTATATATATATCGAAGATAATTAAATAGAATCTATAATATCCTAAATATTCTATAGTTTTAATTACTAATTTTAGATAATATTCTAATAGATTTATTAATAATTCTAAAAATTTTAAGGCGGTGTAACCGATATAAATATAAATAATAATAGCTCCGAAATTAAATAATCCGACTAGTTATTAGTATAGTAGAACTTACTAGAGTTCGACTATATCTATATTTTTAGTAAATATTTTAAAACTAATAAATAGTAATTTAAAAACTTTATTTAATAAATTAATATTATAATTTTTTATAATTTTATCGATATATAAGTCTTAATATAATAATAGCTTAAATGTTTCGTAATCGCGAGTAATACGAATTTCTAAAAAACTAGAATATTTCGCCTAGATATTTTATTTCGTAACGTTTAAAAAGTTTTACTTAGAATTCCTTTATAGATTTTATATAGTAATCTTTATAGATAATATAGATATTATCTATAAAGAATAAAAGTATTATATATTTTTAAATAAATAAATATTCGATTTCGGATACTACTATAAATTCTAGATCTACTAGGATATTTAAAAAATAGTAAACTATAGCGCCGGTAACTATTTTAAACTATAAAACGCTTTAAAAAGTTATAAAAAGATAGACTTCGATTTTTTCTAGCTTAATAGAAGCTTTATATAAGTAAATTCGTTAATATTATAATTAGAAAAGGCGTTAACCGTATTATACTATCTTATTTAGAGTCTAAAATACGTAACGATAGCTATAAATATCTAAAAGATACGAATTACTAAAATAGTAATATAGATATTAGTATTAGTATTCTAGAAGTTACTTCTAATATAAAGGTAAACCTTTAATTTAGTTAGATAATTCTATTTATCGAATTTATATTTAAAAACCTATTTAAAAGGAATTAGCTTTTTACTATATTAAGCTGTAGTATTAAATACCACTTTCTTCTAAATCTTTTTATTCTATAGCTTCTTTATTTTGATTTAAACGGCTTCTATAAATTTTTCTATAAATAGATACTTTAATATATTATTCTAGAATCGAGGTTCCGGCGATAGTAAATTATAATAATATCGTATTTCTAGCGGAAAAAGCTAATAGTCTAGTATTAAAGTACTATCTTCGTATATTATACGAGCTAAAAGGTAAGCGGCGAATACTATAAAGAATTTTATAGGAATTCCGCTAGCGGTTTATTAAAAGAAAATTATATAGATTTTATTCTATTCTAATTTCTTTATAGTCTTTTTAGTAGCTATTTCTTCGGCTTTACTTATTTTATCTATCTTTTTTCGGCGGCGTATAACGTTTAAAGGAATAATATTATTTTTAGTATATTATAGCTTATTAGGACTATAAGTTCTCTTTAACTCTAAAAGTATAGAAGTAGACGGAAGAGAATTTTTATTATTTTTAAAGATTCTAGGTATATTTTTATCGAATATAAATCTGCTATTAAGGAATTATATACCTATTTAAACGAATTCGTCTAGCTACTCTATTATCTTTATAAGAGGAATACCTTCTTTAATAGAATTATAGTATAATTTATTATCGGAATCTCTACTATTATTGCTATTTTATAGCGGCGTCCTATCCCCTAAAATAGGCGGTAATAGAAGAAGCTGGTTTTCCTTACCTTTTCTTTTATTATCGGGTATTAGAAGTAAGGATTCCTTTCTAGATACGTTCGGATTTATCTAAATCTATTTAAAATATCCGGTTAGATAAAAATATACGCGTATATTAGGCTTCCGATCCTCTTTTAGTACTATTTAGAATTAGTATATTTATCGTCCGGTTTTATAGAGCGGAAACTACTATAGCTATTAATAGAAAGTTTAGTTAACTTATATCTATTATATTCTATCTCTATATATTCTAAAACTATTTTAAGATATTAAATCTAGTCTATTCTAATCGTCCTTTTAGATCTATTCCTTATAATCTTTATACTAAAGATCTTTTCTATCTCTTCTAGATCTTTAATTTTAAAGATAATTTTAAAGGACGATTTAAACCAGTTAATCTATATTACTAAATTAGTAGTAATATAAATATTATTAACGTAGACTAGTAGAAAGATTTCCTTTTTATTATAAACGGGAAATAAAGGTCGGCGGCGTACTATCTATATCCTATTTCTAGTAGAGTTTTAATAAATTATTTATATCAGTCTTTTATAGCTTATTTTAATTTATATAGGCTACGGAGTATTTATAGTATCTTTTCTAAAAAAATAATCGACTCCGTCTAGCGCTTTTATAAAGATTTTTTCTTTAAATATAGATTTAGTAAAGGCGTTATTAATATCTATTTAGTAGTATTCTATATCTTTTATAATAATCAGAGTAAAAATTAGACGTAGAGAATCGAATTTAACTATTAGCGCGAACGTCTGCTCGAAATCGATATTTTAGACCTATAAAAAGCCTCGCGTAACTAGTCTAGCTTTAAATTTTTAAGGGAGCTATCTAAATATAGTTTAACCTTAAATACCTATTTATTTATAACGATATTAGCTCCTTTTAAAAAGAAGACAAGCTTCTATATACCGTTTAATATAAGCGTAATAATTTCTATAGTAATTATCTTCTTCTATTCATTACTCTAGATAGAGTTATTAATAGTTTACTTATATATTAGCGGCGTCGGAATAGTATTCGGCTAATTCTATATATCGGAATAGACTATTATCTATATAATTTCCTTATTATCTCTATCTTTTATATCTATAACGGCTATAAGCGCTAGAACGAGCGCTATATTAGTCTTAGAAATTTTATCCCGATAAAAGTTTTCATTATTATTATCGGTATTAGATTCTTTTTCCTACTTCGATATCGCTATATATATAAACATATATAATACTAATATAACCGGAGTAGTAGATTCTAGAAATAGATATTAGGTTTAAAGAACTTTAGACTAAATATTAGTATTTTTAAGCTAAACGGGCGGCTAGATTTCGGTTTAAGCGTCGGCTAGTATAATAGAGGCGTCGACTAATATAGTAATAGGTATTTTCGGAAATTATCCGCGAGGTTTTCTTTTAGGAAGTTTATTATATATCTAGGTATTAAAATTAAATTCGATACTTCCTCCTTTTATATCTTCGATAAATTTAATAGTATAAGCTTTAATTACCGACTTTATATCGGGAGTTTAAATGCGGTACTAAAAATTAGTTTCGTTATTATAGCCGAAGAAAATATATATTTTACTTCGATCTATAAACTTATTTTTTCTACTATCTATTAGTAGTAATTTTAATAGTATAAATAAATAGTACTTATAATTCTAGACTCTAAAATAATCGATTAAAGGTCTAATTCTATCGAAGGTTTCGTATAGCGAAACTAGCTGTCTATTAATTTTAGATCTATTCTCGATTCGATTCCTTATATACGCGTCCGATTTTACTATTTTAGACTAGAACTCTATTAGTAGATTAGATTTATTTAGTATAGCTCGAATATTATTTTCTATAGTACGAATATATTATTCTATAACGCCGTTATAATTAGAGTAATATAGCTCGGTAGTTTAGTATAAAATACTAGTAGAGATATACTATTTCCTAATCTATTTTAAAAGTTCTTGAATATTATCTAAACGAATAGTTTTAAACCTTATATTAGCTTTAAACTCGATAACTTTCTTCTAGTAAATTAGGACCGTATAGCAGTTATCTTTGGTTTTTATTAGCAGAGCCTAATTAAAGTATAAATAGTTATCGATAATTAGGAAGAAATACTCGTAGCCTTTTTATAATAGTAGAAAAAGACTGTAGATATTAATAGAAACTAGATATAAAATTTTAGGCTTACGATCGCTAATATAGTAGTTCCTACTATCTATTATTTTTATTTTAACGTAGATATCGTAGACTCTACCGAGAACTCGAACTATTAGAATTAACTTTACTAGGTTAGTAACCTTATTAGCTCTTATTATTACTACGGGGCTAAAGTAGTTAAGGCGCCTATACTATAGATCGTATTCGTATTTTTCAAGCGTCTATTTCTTTAAGGCGCTAGTAAAAAGGTTAGTCTAAATATTAGTCTAAATTGGAGCTTCGGAAGCAGGTAAAGCTAGGTAAATTAGTAAATATAGGAATTTAATAATTGGAAAAGTAGTTTCTTCGAAACCTTTTATAATTACTAAAACTATATAGATTCCCCTACGCTCTTTAGCTTTAATAACTTACTTACTTTATTTATCGTTTATCTAAAGGTAATCTTTATTATAATAACCGATAAAATCTTTTTAATATAACTTTCTTTTAGATAGAAGATTAATTCCGAGTAACGGAATATAAAGAATATCGACAAGTAACGTTTTATTACTATCTAGTACTTATAGTATAGTAGTTCTATATTAATCTATATATAATCTCCTTTTTCTAATTTTAAGAACTCGCCGTTTAATAGGAATTATAGGCAGTCTAAAAAGTTAGAGTTAGTTAGTTATATAGAATAAAGCGCCGGAATCTATAGTCTAGAATATAATAAAAAGCGAAAGCTTACCGGTAAGTTTTTTATTTAGAATAGCCGTTTTATAGCCTATTTTCTCGTCTTTATTATCTTCGGAGGAAGAAGATTCTAAAAACTTCTCGTTAGATAAACTTCCGATATTATAAACCCGGTAACCTGTCTTTTTAAAAAACTTACCTTTTTCTTTATATTTACTCTTGCTCTTAATAGCTTTCTCTTTTAACTTCGATATGGATTTAGCGGTTAGCTTTAAATTATTATTAGAACTCTTTCCTTTCGGGGTAATTACGTATTATATAGCTAGAAATATTATATAGGAAATATCTTTTTTCGTCTAATAATAAATCCCTTTTATATAACCTCGATTTACTTTCGCGGAAGCTAGGCCTCGAGCTCTATATAAATAGTCGGCCGGATCTATTTTTCGCCTAGTTAGTAGATTTATCGGCCTATAAAAACGTTTCTTTTTTCTAGAAGACTTTTATAGCGCGGTCGAAATTAGCGTTTTCTTATATATCGATAGTATTAATAATAGTCTAGTATTCTTCCGGGAGCGAATATAGAAGAATCTAGAATCGGTATTCTCTTATAGTTATTAACTTTATTATAGGATTATATTCGAGGAGCTTTTACGCTATCGAGGTAATTTTATCTATAGTACTATTAATTAATTTATCGGGACTCTTTTTAAAATTAATATATTAGCTATATAATATCCGATTTATAATTTAGAGGTAATTTTTTTACTTCGCTTTTAAAACCTACTATATCGCTCTAGTAGTAGATAACTTTCCGATAGCTTTATAGTCGTCTATATCGATATATTATAGAAAGATAATACGAGCTTCTATATCGCTTTTTTATTCTATAAAGCTATCTAGTAAACCGGCGAATAGTTCTTCCGGAGGCGCTAGTATCGATAATTCTGTTAATACTAGAATTGGGATAGTATACTACTAGATAATACGCTATAGATCTTTCGATTTTATATAAATCTATATAATACGGAACTAGTTATCTTTATTTCTGCGAGTAAAAGTAGTAATAGGCTGCTATCTGGAATTAGTAAATTCGTCGGCTATAGCGAACGTAGAAATATATTTATAAAGAATTAAGATATTAGTTAACGGTAAAATAAATAAAAGGGTTATAAAATCCATTAATAAAGAAGTTTTATATCTTATTAACCCGAGTAACCAGATTTCTATAGGTTTTCGAGTAACTAAGTTCCTATTCCTGCTTTTATATAGGCGTTTCGATATCGCTAGTTTATTCGTCTCGAACTCGTATCTAGCTACCGGGTAGTTTAGTTAATACGATAGTACTATTAGTCTAGATCTTTCGATCCTATTTACCGCTTTCTAAATAGACTATTCTATATATTAGTAGCCGCTTTCCTCGGTTCTATCGGGCGATAGTTTTCTTAACTAGATTATATCGAATCTTTTTCGATATATAGATCCTATTTTTAATTTAAATATACTATTCTGCGTATTAGATACCGTTTTCCTTTAGGCCGGATTTTTTTTTCGGATACTAATTAGTATTAGATTATCGAAATCTATTCGATTTAGGAATCCTATTTTCGATTTAAGTATACTATTCTATATAGTAGGTACCGCTTTCTATCTAGACCGGGATCCCCCCGGGGGTTCCTAAACGGCGATAGTATAGCCGGACTATCCCGGTCCTATTCTCGATTTAAATATACTATTTAAAGCGCTTAGCTCCTCGATATTAGATTCTAATACCGCTTTTCTATCGAACGGTATATACCAGCCTCTTACGGGCTATAGTAATCTAAAGTCCTATATCGGTCTAGGCGGTCTAGGATTTACTATATATATCGGTTATATTAGGAAGTACTGTTACGAACCCGGGTTTATAACCTATTAAAGTAAATACGTATCTTAATATAGTAGAGCAAGCTATAGAAGTAACTCTATCTATTTAACTAATTAAAAAATAGATAAAAATTCTATATAGAATTTTTACCCTCTAAACTAAACTAGCGCGTTAAATCTTCGGTATAGATTATATAATCTATATTACCGCAGCGCGAGCTTTAACGCGAATTTTAGCGCGAGCCTTATCTGAACTGCCGTATATTTTAACAGTATTATAAAATTTTTTTTTTTTTTAATCTTTTCCGATTTTATTTTTTCGAATTTTTACTGTATTTCTATAGATCGGAATTAATTTTTTTATCAAAAAATATTTTGATATTATTATACGATTAATTATATTTTTTTAATATATTATTTCTAATTAGATTTATACCTACTATATATCATTTTATAATAAATTAAAAAACAAAAAAACTAATAATAAAATAAAGTATAATTAAATATACCTCCGGACTATAAAAAAAGTAAATAGTAAAAGGCTTTGGTATAGAAATCCTATATAAATCTGTATGTAAATATTGTATTATCTATTCTAAAATCTTCTATTTGGTCTATTTAAAATAGGATTTATAGCTATATAGAAATTTAATATACTGTTAATTGTTCCTCGAGATTTAATACGTCTTTAAAGCGTTTTGATATCGAATGAATCAACGAATTAACTCCTTTGTGCGAATAACGATCCCATCCTTCTACTATAAGATCTCTCGGGGTCGACGGAAGAGGTAGAGGACGTTAAAGTACTATATCTACAAGAATTAGTGAGATAAATAGCAGAAAAGTAAGGATTTAGATATAAAAACACGAGGTTCTATCTCTAGATCTCCGCCAAGCGTTTGGCCTCACTGTTTACTTTTTTTGTGGCGATCTAAAATATAATACTGGAATTCGAATCACTGATAACTATCCGTTTTATCAGAATTACAAGTAACGTAACCGAATATTAAAATAGGATTTTTTGATACTAAATCTTTCTATATAGAATAACTTTTACGCCAATTAATATAATTAGCTACTTTTTACTTCCGTTTAAAAAGTTTAATAAATTCTATAAATATATCCAGATTATATATATATCTGACCAATAAACGTTAAAGAATCAGGCGTATAAAATATCTTGATCTATTGCGACCGTATAAAGACTAACAGCCCTACGAGGCCGGCGCTAAGCTCTATCTAAATCCAGCGACTGCAATCTTCTACTATATACACGCAATACGCATTTGACGTTATAGGCCAAAAATTATACAAATT
This sequence comes from Rusavskia elegans, assembly GCA_011316305.1. Taxonomy (NCBI): domain Eukaryota; kingdom Fungi; phylum Ascomycota; class Lecanoromycetes; order Teloschistales; family Teloschistaceae; genus Rusavskia; species Rusavskia elegans. Next base: position 182,449 of record SAUG01000044.1, read on the forward strand.
AAAAAGTTTATTTAAAATATTCGAATAATATAATAATAATCAGATTCTAACTAATAGGCGTTATAGAACTAGATATTTAAAAGAAGGTTATTAGTAACGTTCCTGACAGCCCTACTAGAAATACCAAGCCTTATCTAAATACAGTACCCCGAATCTATATCTTCCTACGGTACGAACGTAATACGTATCTGACGTTATAGATTAAAATTTATAGAAATTAAAAAGTTTATTTATCGTTTTCTAACGATAAAAATTTAATTAGATTCTAATTAATAGGCGTTAAGGAAATTATATATATAAACAAGAATTGTTAGTAACGTTTTGAACAATTTTATAGCCGGCGCCAAATCTTACCTAATATAACGTCTCTATACTTTAAAGGGCGTTACGTTCGAGCCTAACTATAGCCGTAGGCGTAGTCCGAACTACTAAATAGTAAAAGAGCTCTAGCGTAGGTTATTATAGCTAAATTTATATAGCTGTAAAAGTATAGTTATAATATTATAAAGTATCTTTATTACGTAGATAATTAAAAAGAAAATAGTAGAAATATATTTAATTTTTATATTAATTACTAATAAAAAGAATAATCTATAGGAGTAATAAGCGATATATATATTAAAAATAGTTATAAAAGCCGATAGATGGTCGCCTACTAAAAGCTTTATTAGAAGGAACGGCTACGGCAGCTTTAGGCGGCTATAGATAATTAGGTTCGTTTATTTAGCTGATTTTCTAGAATACTTTTATAGAATCGTAGATATAATACGACCGCCTTTATAGCGCTTTTCTAAATCTTTTTAAGGCGTTCTATATACTTTTAAGATATTTACTTAGTTTTTATATAATTTTTTTATCCGAAAACCCTTTCTATTTAATAAAAAATAATTAATAATTTTTTTAACTTTATATTCTTTTCGTTTCTAGTAATACTAATTTTTAGCTAATAGTATACTCTTAGATACTTTCTTAAATAGGCCTATATAGAATTTAGAAGAAATTTCAATTATAAGAAATTTAAAGTATATTATTATTTCCTTTATATCCTAGATTTTAAAAGCTCCGATATATAATTTATTTAACTTTCTATCGGTTAAATTTTTTATCGAAAATAGTATTCCATTTCTTTTTTAGATCTTTACTTTTATTATATCCTAATTATTTTTTATTTTAATAATTAATGTTTATACTATAGAATACTTTATATCTAAGTAAATTTCTTATTATATAGCTTTATTATAGAGAAGCTAATTAGATATTATCTAAATATCTTCATTATAGAATAAATTAATAGCTATTTATACTATTAAAAAAAGCTATATCTAATTTTTACTTTCGTTTAAATAATAGATCTTTAAATAGATTTCTAATATTTAATTTATTCATTCTATCTAACCGTCTATTTCTAGGTAGAACGATATTAATATAGTCTATTCTATTTCTACTGCCTATATTAGTTTATTTATAAAATTTAAAACTAAAGTTTATTTCTATCCGATATAATTCTTTCTATAATTCTATTTTTTCAAAAAAACGATTTTTAATAGTAAAAACGCGAGCTATTCCGCTATTATTATTTTTTTATACGGGATAAATTCTATATATTTTATGAATCTATCTATTATTATTACTATTATTCTATAAAATATTTATATATAAGAGTTAATCGACTTTAGTAAACCTATTATAAAGTCTATTATAACTTACTAGTAGGACGCGGTTAGAATTTATATTAGCTAGAACTTTCTAGCCTATATCTATTTACTTTTCTTAAATATTATATATTTTAAATAGTTTTTAAAATTTTTTAATAGATTTCTCGATATATTTATTAAATATTAGTATATTAGTTTTTTTTTAAATTTATTTTAAAGTCTTTATAGTTTTCTAATAATCTATTATTCTAGAATTATTTATTTATCGGATTATTTTATTAATTTTTTCGAAATTTTTTATTATTTCTAAATAACGTAAATCGCCGTCCATTATTAAAAAGATATATATTCCCGTACGTAGCGAATAGTAATATCGAGAGGTAATACGAATTTTAATATAATTATAGAAAAGAAACTATATTAAAATTGAATCTACTTTCGACCAAAATATATAAAACTAGGGTCTATATAATATTTTCTTAGATTTAAATCTACCAATTCGGACTATCGAAAACGATCAATTTAAAATACTATTATAAATATTTCCTCTAGAAAAAAAATTGATTAGCTATATACGATTTACGTAGATAGTTTTTAAAAGCTACGATATCATCTACGAACGAATGAAATCTAATTTAAAATCTTTATAGAGGTTAATATTGATCGGAACTATTAATAGCGATCAATATTCCTTCTATAAAATATTTGTATTTCTAGATTTTTTCTCTGTCGATTAATCTTTCTATCAATCTAGTAGTAACTAAAGTGATCTAACGTTTTCGTAAAAACTCGCTAGTATTTTTCTAGCTAATTTCTACTTTCCCGATAGTTTTTAATTAAAAGTTACTATCTATATAGCTTTTATTCAACGTATAGAAAGATCTTTTTGAATAGATATTAGAAAAGAGAAATATAGTAATATAGTATCGTATTTATCATCGTGCGATCTATCTACTAATAATAGATCGCTATCTAGTCGAACAGTAGATTTATTGTTTTTAATATAATAATTCTTTAATTATTTCAAAATGATATAAAGTATTTCTTTAGCTTTTAGTAACTACTTTTAATACGGCTCTTTACTCTAGTACTCTAGTATCGGTAAATAACTATATAGTATTCGAATAAGTTTAATTTAATTTAAAATACCTATATATCTTTGATATAATCTATCAGTTTCGAAAAACTATAAACGTTTCTAAACTGTTTTATAAAATAATTCTAGACGATTTTCTAGGCCTTTTATATGGGAGCGTCGGTTATTACTTTTAAGATATATTTTAAATCTTTTATAAACTTTTTAAATTTTCGATTTTTCTTTTTAATATTATTTTTCTTCTTTTTTTTTTTTATTTCCTCGTTATTTTCATTTTTCCAAACCGTTTGAATATCGGTTTCCTAGATTTTATAGATCTATTTCTGTAGATTATATTTATTTAAAAGCTTTTTCGTCTATATATAGATATTTCGTTAGATATAAAATTTATAAAGCAGCTAGATAGTACTATAGTATCCAGAAATTAAATCTATATTATATTTATTAGTACTTTATTTTCATTAGTAATAATTACCCGGGAGTTAAAGATATTATAATCGCGAAATAGAAATTTAAAAGTTCCGAAAATCTATTCGAAATTATTTTTATTTTTTTTAAAAATAAATATATAGAGAAAAATTAAAAAATATATTTATAGACTAATCTAGTAATAGATTAAAGAAATAGACTATATTTATTTATTTTATAGATAATATTTATCGAAAAATATTTCCAATTTTTTTTTAGTATTTTAACGGCGATATATAAAATAAAAAATTGATAGAAAATTCGGCTTTCTCTATCGAGTTAATAGACGGTTTTATAGTTATCTTTTACTGATTTTTTTATAATCGCCTATATAGCTATATTAGAACCGATATCTATACGGCGAAATATAATTCGCTAATTATCGATCCTCGCCGGAATGGATAGGAAAAACCTATTGAAATTTGGTATAGTAGACTCTTTTGGACTGGTATGGTATAGATTTTAGAGATTTCTAATCCAACCTATTTTAATAGTATGAGTTTTTTAAATTGTCCTACTAGATATCCTATATCTTTTTTCGTAAAATCTACACGTATTAGGCCTATTTAATTCTTTAAATTGAATATCGATCCCTACTCTATAAAAACCCATTTAAAACCTACACTATTTACGCTCCAATCTATAAAACCCAATATCCTATTAGTGTGGATTTTACAGGCTAAAACCTATACCAACCCAATCTATTTCGACGAGAAAAATTTATCGATTTCTTTTTAGATAATTATAAAACTTCAGTCAGTTTATTTGATGGAAATTCGAAAAATAGTAAATAACCGATTTAGCTTCGCGTCGGCTTCGGTATCGGTCTAATATTTCTTTTTAATCTCCTGTACTATAGCGGCTTTATAGAGACCTTTTGAATCTATTTTCGACGGATTGAAGTAATTATAATTTATATTCGTAACTATAAATTACTAATTTTTTTTAGCAACTATACTATAGAGGCGAAGAGATAATCGTATTAAATAGTTAAATTATCTCTAGTTCTATAACTTCGAATAAATCGTATTTTAATTTAAACGTAGCCGAAAGCCGTTCTAAAAAGGTTTTACTTTATACTAGTTTTAATACGGGTTTTAGAAAATCTATAGCCGTATAGATATAAATAAATAATAATCGCGAAATAAAGTTTATTTAAAATAAAACTGAAGATGTTAATTAATAGTACTATGACTAAAAAATCTATAGCAGTTTTATAATAGAGGAATAAATATTAGAAATACTAGATTAAAATATTAAAAGAATTAAAGAAAAGAATAAAGTTAGAAATTTTATATTAATATTAAAATAAACGAAATATCTTAAAGAAAGAACGTTAGATATAGATAAAGTATATAGCAGGCCTCTACTAATAGTCTAGTAAGCGTATCGCGGGGCAGGGATATCTCGCGACGCGTACGTGTAAAGTTTATCCCTCCACGCCAGGTAGGGTGGAGCGAGGAAAACCCTATACTTATGAAACGTCACAGATTTGACCGTATCTTCTGAACCACTCGATCCATGGGCTCCTCCCGTTTCAGGCTGTCTCTGTGAAGGCGCTTTATCCCTGCATGGCAACCTACAGGGGTAATCAATGAGCTGTATCCAATAATTGGTCGAACAGCGGAGAGAAACCAAACGACAGCCACAGATAATAGTCGATGTACATGAATCGTGCCTGTTGCCTCCTACGCGACTTCGATTCCAAGTGGATGTTTGGGGTCAGCTGACCCCTTTCATCCCTGCATCGCAACCTGCAGAGCTAATCATACCAACGAGCTGTATCCGATCATCTGATGGTCTCGGTGAACAAAAATGGGTTGCGCAAAGCAACTCACTCACTTTGTCATACCTCACATACGATGTGATTTTCCGGCAGCTTCTGACCTGTTTTAAAGAGATTCCGAAGTCGACACCCGTCAAGCTCTCTCGTGAGCCCGACCGCCAAGATGGACATCTCCAAATTACTCAAGTCCGGTCCGTCTCGCTCACCACCACCTCTATCGACAGCGGCTTCTAGTATCAGACGAACTGCGTCAACTAGCCCTCGTGCGAGCACTCGAGCTCGGAGTCGTGGTGGAGCCAGCTTCTGTAGACAAGAATCTCGTCATACGAGCAACAAACCGCCACGGCAGTGGACTGATACCGATAGCGACAAACTCCTTAAACTTAGGGGAGCGAATACCAAGTGGGATGAGGTAGCCCGTCACTTTCCAGGCCGTAGTCCAACAGCCTGTCGGCTGCGGTATCAGAATTATTTGGAAAAGAAGTACCAGTGGAATAACGAGAAGAAGAAAGATCTGGCAGTACTCTATGAAAGGTATGTTACAGTACGGCACCGTTTCCTTTACTCTTATTAATCTATCTATATTCCAAATTTGCAAACAATAGATATGCGAGTTGTTATTGTATCTTCGCGAGTGTTGATGGTATGCTGACTCGCCTTATTAGTCGCAAGCAGGAAATGTGGACGCAGATTGCGGAAGACCTTAATATCCCCTGGCGGGCCGTTGAAGACATACATTGGGTTATCGGGCAAGAAGATATGGCCAATCTTGCAGGAGGTCGCCTCCTTTATCCAGATCGGAGTGGTGGCAAACAAAGTCCAGGCGGTAGTCGCGTGCCATCCGTTTTACCTTCGTCACTTGGACAATCTCCCGTGCAAGCTCACTGTGTGAGCGCTCCGATCAGTACTTTCTCCAGGCATCCCTCACAGCCTGGTGCGATGCTGGGTCAACATGCTCCGCTTGCAACCACCAACGGGGTTGCACAGCCGAGGTACGTGCCAGGTAGTGAGGAAACCGGATTCGGCTTTCATCGGACGCATCGAATGCAGTCAAGCGCTGGAGGACAGCTACCCAGTCTAGCAGATCTGGAAAGAGGCATCCCTGCACAGGGTCGTTGAGAGGAAGATGAGAAAGAAGTTGAGACAAAGAAGAGGAATGTGGATCAAATAGGAAAGGAACACAGATCAACCGACGGACAATACCAGATTCTTGTGCCGTCTGTCGTACCTTGTATGAAAGGATGTACTCGTATCAGTGGCGGCTTCGTCTGGACGCAATCGATATGACTGGCCTAGAAGAAAAATGCATGGGACGCAGCGAACATATATAATGGTTAATGAGAGGTAATGTCATCGCTGTTTCCAATCTCATCTTTAAATTATACCTTCTGCATGTGCATGGGACTCACTCTTTGGCCCACTCCATACAGCATCCTCCCGGTGAGGCTTTGAATGATCCTACGAACAATGTGCCGACAACGAATTAGAGTATTCTGTCAGTATAGCAGTGGTACTAGAGTCGATATAGCGGTATTTTAGAACAAACTGATGTACACATCCGGTAGATCCTGATAACGTTCAGTCTGCCCACATGATTTGGGTTATGATAGACCTTTTCACTCTTGTGCTTCTCCTGGATCGACTGGTTTAATACCACGAAATACGGAAACATTGGTGACAGACAAGCTCTTCATCTCATATGGTTGGCAGACATTGATGCCTTTGCTTGTACCAAACTCAAAATGTCAACAGCTGCTGCGCCAAGCCATTTAGGCGCAATTTAAACCACTTTTCTACCTCTATACTCTATCTTCAAAAAATTATTCCTTTACGATATATAATCAGAATTCAAAGGAAATAAACGCTATAAAAATCAAAAGTAAATCGATATACTATAAAAGACTCGAGTTAAAATTATTAAACTGAAACGAAATACTGTAACTGATATCCTCCAAGAAATCGAGATTAAATAACGAATCCAATTAAATATCTTCAGCTCGAATATATACCGTAGCGAATTCCGTTCGCGTCGCCGGAAATTTAAAATCGATAATAATACTATTGAAAAGCGAATTAAATTTCTAGAAAATCGTTACAACTACCGTATCCGATTCGAGATCGAGTTCTGCGACTAATATAACTTTAAATACTCTGAACTAGACTGGCCGCGAAGATTCGCCAAAGACTCGCTAAGCCGCGATAAACGAATCTAACGCGACTAAATTACTAGTTCGAGCCTAGCAGTTGTCTATTCGGGTTAGAAGCTCGAATCCGAGACACGAACCCGAGTTCGAAACCCGACAAAACGGCCAATTTACTTTGAACAGACTATTAGACGAACTATAAATTGATATTGATTTTATAAAGATTGTTGATACTATAAAAGTTAGATAATTAAAACTAGAAGAATATAAGTTTTCGTTGGATTTACGCGTAAAAAAACGAGCAAAATAGCAGTAAAAACATATACGTTTGAATTCTTTTCTCTATTATTTTTTATCCAATCTAACCATTTCAAAATCTACTAATCTATTAGATATTACTTCTACTAGACTACTCGTTATAATGAATAGATTATAGATAATAGTAGCCTGGGTGGCGCAGTAGCAAAAACTGCGTTATCTGTATCAAAGTTTACGAAAAGTGACTTTGAATGTCTCTAGCAATTCTTTGAATCTCTAAAGCTGCGTTAATAGTATATCTATATCAACTATCTAAAGTAGTCTAGCCTGGCTTCTACAGAAAATATATTCCATTCGCTAGTAACGGCGATAGATTTTACGCGTATAAAAATTACCGGTTTAGTAGATTTTTTAAATCCCGATCTAGTTAATATTAATTAATCTTTCTATAGATCTTTAGCGAGTAAACGCCGCTAGCGTAGCTCTATAAAAACCTTTCTTTTAGATCGCGACTATTTATATTAGCCGCTTTTCTAGCTCGAGGCGTTTTAAACGCTTTTAATAGTTTCTCTGGCGCTCCGAGTTCTCGTAGTACGTTTAAGCTCGTAGAGTCCCTACCAATATTATAGGGCCTACAACCAATTTTCGAAAACCCGTTATAGTCTATAATCGACTTCGTAGAATAAAAGTTTAAATATTAGTAGTTTTTAATGGATTCGAATATCAGATCCGCTACTTTCGGATTTAACTTTTAACTTCGAAAAACGTCGGATCCGTTGGTATTAAATCTACCCAACGACGCAGTTCTTACTGCTACGCCATCCAAGTATTAATTACTTTAATTTACACAATTTAATCACTTGCGATAATTGGATTATAACTATAATTATATAGATAAGATCTTTTAAACATTATATTATAATAATATAATCAAAAGTGAAATCTTTAAAATTATTAAATTACAAAAAAAAGCTATAAACGCTAGATTCGATTCTAGTTACGCTAAACCCTTTATGGAATATCACGTGACTTTTTATTGAAAAGTGATAAACCGTTTGCTATATATGGAGTTTTAGTATATTATTAAAAATACAGCGGAGAGAATCTATCTATTGATATTTATCAATATACCATTTTACCGAAAAAATTATTGTTAAAAATCTGGTTCAAAGAACTCGTTTTGATCGGATAAATGTCGGCAATAATTGAAATAACTATAGAATTCGGGCCAGTAGATACTATATTATCATACTATCACTAAAAAAATCTATGGAAAAAATAAAAATCTATAGAAATAATAAGAGCTTGTATAACGGAATTATTATAAAAGAGTTATCTGAATTTCTCTGAAATGATCGCTAAAATTACGTAATTTATTTACTTAGGTATAATACCTATTCTATTAGGTTTAGCGTATCTTAGTAACGGCTATATTCTATATAATTTAGTAATTCTATAGATTTTACTTTTTATATATTTTAACTAATACGATGATATATCTATATTTTATTATTCTATAGTTATAAACCCGGATACTATAGATTAAAACGATATCTAGTAATCTTTACCGGTATATATTTATTACTTTAGAAAGAGTTATTTATTTAAGTAATAAGCGGAAGAATCCTTTACCGCGATATTTATAACTAGTAGAAGAAAATTTTTACTATAACTCTACCAGGAATAATTACGTAAAGTAGTTAATTTACTAGAGTATCTACTAAGCGACTAAGAGGAAAAGTAACTTATTTTATAGTTATAAGTCTAAGCTATATACTAGTAAATATAAAGAAAGATTTTATTACTAGATATTTCTTTTTTTAATATTATTCTAGCTCCTACCGAACGTTTAAATATCTTCCTATATTATCGGTATAGCGTCTAAACGACCTATTATTCTAGTTTAAACTAAAGATTAGAACTAGTAGATTATAATTATTAAAGATAAAGTAGTTTAAATACGTATTTAGAACTATATCGATTCCTCTTAACCTAATAAACTCTAATAAAGGTAAAAACTAATCTTTCCGGCGTATATTCTGCCGATAGGAATACCCCTAATAGTTATAGTAACCTAGAAACAAATTAGCGCAGTATAAAAGGCTTATAAAGATACTAAATAGCGTTATAAATAATTCTATAATAGATACGAAAAAGAATAGAAAGTAATCGCTAATATAGTTAACTATATTTATAAAAACTTTTTAGTAGTAAATCTAGTATTCTTTAGATTCGTTAAATCTTATCTATAGGACCTACTATATTTACTATAGTCTAGAATCGTATCTACCGACTCCGCTAGAATTATAGAAATAGAATAATAGTATAAAAAGCTATCTGTAAACTCTATACGAAACTAAAGTATTAAAATATAGCTCGATAAATATTCGTAGATATATCTTTAGATTAAGTATATTAGAGTTTTAGAAGTTAAAAATACTAAAAGAATATTATAGGATTTCGTTTTTATTATCTATAATCTAGCTTCTTTATTTTTATAAAACTATAAACTTAGACTAGATTCTATTACGGATTACGAAAAATAATATTATAAATTTATTTAAAAAGTTCTATAACTACGTTCGCCTATATAATCTTAAAGTATCTAATATCTATACTATATTTACTATTACAGAAAATTATAATAGTAATACCGACGCGGATAAAAATAAAGGTAAAAAGAAAAGTAAAAGAAAAGATAGAAATCCTTTATTTAAAGATAATAATAAGCCGCTAAAATACGTCTATAGCCTAAAGTATTTTTTTAAAAAATACTACTATATTATAGAGTATTTTAGAAAGAATTATCCGAAGAAACTAGCTAGCTTTAAGCTTAAAGTAGTAAAAATAAAAAAGATTAAAAATAAACTCGATAGTAATAAAAAAATATAGAAAAATTATAAGTACTTTAATTAATATATTAAAAAGAAATATAAAAGTAGTAAAAAAGATAACAAATTAGTATCTACTAGCGTTTTTTTAGCTATATTTCTAGAAATCTTTATTACTAATTATTTCTATTATTTTTTTTTAGATTTTTCATAGTAGTTTAGTAATTAATCTATATAATAATACTATAGCCTACCGTTTTATTAAAGACTGAAATTATACTAATAGCTTATATATTATTATAAACGAAAAATCTATATCTATTATAGTATACGGAAATATTATAATTAATATTAATTTACTAAATAATAAAATACTATTAAAACTTTCTAATATAAACTATATTTTTAACTTTAGAACTAATCTAGTTTTAGAAGAATATATTTAGAAGAAAGGCAATCTCTTTAAAGATTCTAGAACTCTTCGCGTTATATATAATAGAAAGACTATTATTAAATATAAAATAATTAGCGAGTTATCTATACTAGAAAATAATATAAATAGATATAGAAATATTATTCTACTATTTTATACTATAGCTAAATTAGATATAACTCAAGACTAGTACTAGCTCTTTATTTACGCCGCTAATAAAGCTATCTAGTATATATAATAAATAGCTAAAAGGATAGAAATTACGGATAAAACTAAAGTACCATTAACTAATAAATATATAATATACGTCGTTTCTAAAGTCTACTAGATTATTTTAACCTCTTTATATAAATTAGAGGACTCCGACGAGTCTTTTTATCGTATTACCTACGATTTAATTCTAATAGCTACCGGACTAAACTATTATTACTGGATTTTATATTTTATATATATTAAAACGGATTTCTATATTATCGAAACCTATCGCTTTAAATTAGAAATAACTAAGTTCCTTTACCGCTCTTTTAAACTTATATAAATATACTATAAAGATATAATAGTATCTATACGGTTATATATAGAGCTAATCCTAGATAAAGAATTTTTAAATATTATCTCAGAGCTAGAAATTTTCTAGGAATTGGCTACCCTAGATATATAAATTTAGAATAGTTATTCGGAACGATTAGGCTATATTTTTATTATTTAAACCCGAGTAATAATAAACGGAATAAATCTCCTATATTATTCTTAGTTCTAGATTTTCTAGCCGCCGCCTATATTATAAATATTATATTAAAAAAGAAGTTTATATAGAAGATTCTATTCTAAATAGTTATCGAAACCGTTTTATATTTAGGTTACTTCCGAGTATATAGCTATAAAGTCTATATATTAGATAAATATATTCTGAAATTCTAGAAGCTATATTCTAGAGTTTATATTAGATTTCTAATAGGATATAATAGTACGAATATCTATTTTATCTAGATTTTAGACTAGAAAAAGGTTATCCGTACTTATAATATTATATTTAACGCGACCTCGTTCTATTAATCTAGAAAAGTTAATTAAACTTAGCTATAAATAGAGCTATTTCTATATAATACGTTCGATATTCTATATATAAACTATTTTATTACTAATTTTAGTAATAGCGAAAGTAATAAAAATAATACCTTTATATAGGTTTAAACGAATCCGGATATATCTAGAGAAAAACACTCCCTTCTAATATCTAATAATAAAAGAAAAGATAAAAAAAAATCAGCTTTTTCTATCGCCTCCTACTTTAAAAGATGGATACCGCTATAAGACAGCTATAATAGCGGAAATTTAGCTAATAAATTATACTATAATCCTACTAATAAGAATACTTCTTTTATAAAGGTAATAGAATAGTTTAGCGAATTTATTTAAATAGATATATAATAATTTAATAGCAGATTTATATTCGATAAAAATATATCTAGATTTTTTAAAAATAATAAAGATTTTTTTCCGTCTACTTCTACGCTTTTAGAGCTAAAGAGAACTTATAGCCTAAATAAACTATACTATATTAAAGATAATATTATTTTTCTAAATATTATATATCGCCGAAAGAAGATAGATAAAATAAATAAAGCCGAAAAGATAGCTACTAAAAAGACTATAAAGAAATTAGAACGGAGCGAGGCCTATATAACCTTTTTTTAATATACCGCTACCGGAATTCCTATAGCTTTTTTTATAGTAATTACCGCCTATCTTCTAGCCTATATAATATATAAAAATAGCGTTCTAATACCAGACTATTAGCTTTTTCTACTAGGAATATAGTATTACTATAATTAACTACTACCGGAACCTCGTTTCTAGAATAATATATTATAATATCCGCTTATAGAAAAATTTATAGAGGCTATTTAAATCGAAATAAAGAAACTATAGGATAAAAATATCTAGAAGAAAATAGTATTCGATACTATAGTTTAATATAGTAAAAAATCTATTCTTTTTATATAGGTTTTTAAATATAAATTCGATAAATAAGATTATTTAACTAAATTAAAGGTACGTCGTTATATTAGAAGTAACCTCTAGATTACCGATACTAATATCTATACTACTATTTTAGCGATTCGTATCTTTCGGGTATTTATAGTTATTATAATATATTTTAGACTTTAAATAAAATAGTATAATACGGTTAATATATTCTATAATTACGAAATTAATAAATTTACTTTTATTAAATCTCTACTAGGCTAGAAAGGATCGAAGTCTATCTTTTTATAACTCTTTAAAGCGTTCTATAGTCTAAAGCAGTCGCCGGCGCTATAGTTTTACTATCTTTCGAATATTCTAGTAGATCTAGGATTTTTAGTAGTATCCGGAACCGAATATTTATTAATTTATAAATATATAATACTATTCTTTTTTATAGACGATATTTATATTACCTACAAGGACCGCTATATATAATATATTAAAGAATTCTAGATAAAGCTCCTTAAACGCTATAAAATAAAATACCTAGGTAAAATATCTTGGTTTTTAGAAATTTATATTACTCGCGATCTCGAAGCCTATAAACTATTATTATATTGGAATTTATATATCGATAAGATTTAAAGAAGTATAATATTAATTTATTAAATAAAGCTTCTAAAACTTTATTTATTAGCTCCGAAACGTTTACTAAAAATACAGGTATAGCCGAACTCTAGTAAATTCTATTATACTAATAACTAGTCGGAATATTTAATTTCGTAGCTATAATTACTCGCGCTAATATTAGTTATACCGCTTTAAAGCTTTTAGAATTCTTAGCGAATCTATCGGAACGTTATCTAGAGTTAGTAATTAAAACTATATAGTATTTAAAATATTATAAGTTCTACTTAATTATCTTCGATACTTATATAACCGATCTAAATATATTATTTATTACTTTATTGGACGCTTTATTTATAGATAATCTAGTAACTCGGCGAAGTTTATAGAGCTATACGTTTAAATTATTCGGCAGAATAATAGACTAAAAAGCTTTAAAATAGAAAACGTTTATAGTAAATTTAACTAAAACCGAGCTTCTCGTAGCTACTACTAGCAGGAAAAAATTCCTATAGTAGAATCGGTTCTTTAAAGAAATATTATTTAATCTAGGCTATAAACCGTATATCTAAATTAATAATATATAATTAATATAAATACTTCAGAGTATTAACGCGCAGTTTATAATAAAGCTCTACTATATTGATATTTATTATTACTAGCTATACTAGAAAGTTTATAATAGAAATATATCTATCAGATATATAGCCTCTGTAGTAATTCTAGTAGATAGCTTTATAAAAACTCTTCCGGTTTAATATTATAAAGAATTTATAAATTTATTAGAATTCTAGAATCTACTTCTAAAAGAATACTATAATAGCGATTCTTCTACTACCGCTTCTAATATTCTAAACGTCGCTAATATATCTAAAATCCGGTTAAATTAAAGAGAAATTTAAAGGCTATAATAATATATAGTAGCGAGGAATAGAGTTAAGTTTAAAAATATAAGTAATCGATTCTAAAGAGGTATAAAATCCTATATAGCGGGAATATTATAAGAGAGTTATCTAAGTTTCTCTAAAATAGTCGCTAATGTTACGTAATTTATCTATTTAGATATAGTACCTACCCTATTAAGTTTAGCGTATATTGGTAACGGCTATATTCTATATAATTTAATAACTCTATAGATTTTACTTTTCGTATTATTTAATCAATACGATCATATATCCATATCCAATCGTCCTACAAATAACTAAAAAATACTATCGTTATAGTAATATTTTTTTGAATTTATATTATTCTAATAGACAAATTATAATATAAAAATCAATAGAATTGGAATTTAAAGTAATTACTAACTATATAACGGTTTATTTATTTTAATAAATCTTACTAACTATTTCTATTTTTATATAAATTCGATATCTATATTGAAAAAATACTATAGCTTTAGTTTTTTCTATTAGAATTAAATTGATTTAAAAATTGATATTATTGAATATAATTATAGCTGTTACAGTTCTAATATTAATTGAAACTTAAACTTTTTACCTCGCGTTAAAATTATAAAAAAAAATTTAGATTTTTTTTTTATTATTTTTTTTTATTTGTATCGCTATTATGGTTCTTTTTCTATAAATTCTATTTTTTTCCATCGATTATATATATATATATATATTCTTCTCGATAAATCTATCGCTAACGTTAATATTTTTAACAAAATTAAAGCTGTATTATTCGAAAGATAAATATTGAAAAAGATATAGTGGATAAATAAAATATTATTTAAATCTTTTTCGTTTATATTAAATCGAATAAAATTAAAAATGATTAGAAATGTTATAATATAACTATCTATTAATATTTTTATCTTTTATATAATTTTTGTTCCGAATTAAATTATATTTATATATATATAAATTTTATTACCCCAGTTTTGATCCGGCAAAAATAAAGGTTTATTTAAACAATTTAGAAATTAATAGTTGAAAGAAGCAGTAATATTAGTGTTTTCTAAAAGTGGCTCTGAAAACCCTTGAATTTTGGTAGAGATCCTGCGAGTTCAGACGTATCTCGTGAGTTCCGGGCGCTCGAAAGACTATTAGAAAGGTTTAAAGCGTCCGAAGCTAGAAAAACGGCTAGTTATATTAGCTGTAGTCTAAAAGAAAAACTTTTATTAAGTTAATCTCCTTCCTGGAAGGCTCCTGTCTGGAGTTATATTGAGTTTTCATATATATATATATGTGTTTCATCAACGTTATATACGGCAACGATTGTTATATTTCACGTGCAGCAAAGAAATTTTCACAGCTAAAACAGTTCGTCAGGCAAGGTTTACAGCGCAATCAATCACTTCTATTTAACTATTTCTTTCTTTATTCGATTACGAATCCTCTACTATATTTAAATACTATATATCTAATCCTTCCTCGATATTATATATAATTATCAGCTTCTAATATTTCCGCTATATCTACCTGCTATACTACGAAATAATTATCTATATCTATTACCTCGGCTATACTTATTATATATCCCGTACCTAAACGTTCCGCTAAGCTATTAAGGTACTCTTTAGCCTATCTAGCTTTAAAAGGGTCGCTAGGTAGTACGCTAGCTACTACGGCTAGAAGCTTTACCCGGTCGATTAGGCTGAAAGGGGGTAGGGAGGTCGGATAGCGCGTTTTAAGGGCGGTAAAGAGGCTATTTTTATCGAAGTTAAAATAGGTTGCTTTAGCTATAACGAGATAGTCGACGACCGCGCGGGTAGCTATAGTTATTACGGATATACTACCGTCTGGTTTAGCTTATAACTATAGTTATTAGCGGGAATATATACGTACGTAAGGGCTTTTAGTAAATCGCAGTACTTAAGAAGGTATAGTATTATAGGGCTTGTATTACTGGTAAAAGAAGAAAAAGCGAGAACTGCGAGGTATACTTATCTATAAAAACTTCTACGTTAATTAAATTATCGGTAGAAGGATACGTTATATTGCTAAATAAATTTAAATTAAAATTCTATAGAAAGAACCGTTATTTACGTTAACTAAACTTAGGTATAAATTCTGCTACCGTATATTTAATGCTGGTATACCAACGCTTGATTTGCTCACCGAACCACTGGTTCACCGGGCACCAAAACCAAAACAAAGAACTAAATTACGGATATACTACCGTCTGGTTTAGCTTGCAGCTATAGTTATTAGCGGGAATATATACGTACGTAAGGGTTTTTAGTAAATCGCAGTGCTTGCGAAGATATAGTATTATAGGGCTTGTATTACTAGTAAAAGAAGAAAAAGCGATAACTGCGAGGTATACTTATCTATAAAAACTTCTACGTTAGTTAAATTATCGGTAGAAGGATACGTTATATTGCTAAACAAATTTAAATTAAAATTCTATAGAAAGAACCGTTATTTACGTTAATTAAATTTAGATATAAGTTCTGCTACCGTATATTCAATACTAGTATACCAACGCTTGATTTGCTTATCGAACCACTGGTTTACCGGGCACCAAAACCAAAACCAAATTAACTCTAAATAAATGAATAGAGTTAATCTAGCGCCGCTACTCGTTAATATTATATAGAATAAACGATTAACGATAATAAAATCGATATTAAAAAAATTTACTAAACCGGTAAACTTTATATACGTAGAAACTGGCGCCGTTACTAGCGTTTATAGTATCGTCTATATGGAAATCGAATTTGATTTTTCTAGAAATCTTTTTGAATATTATATAAATATTTTTATTAGAAACTTTTTCTTTTAAATTATATTGAATATTAAAATATATTTGTTTTCTTTACTAGATTTATATACGGAAACTATTATATATTTTACGTGTAAAGATATCTTTAAAGCTGAATATCTATAGTTCGTAAAACAAGTTTTATAGCGCTGTTAATTACTTCTATTTTTTTATTTTTTTATTTATTCGATTGCGAATTTTCTGTTATAAAAATAAAATCTTCGATTTATTTTTCTTCGATATTATAAATATTTAAATACATTTCCCTCTGAAAAGTTTCTATTTGAAACTATATTGAATTTTTATATATATATATATTTATAATTCATTAACGTTATATACGACAACGAATATTAGATTTTCGATATAACGAATTGTTCGCAGCGAAAAGTATATTCGTTAGGTAAATTTTATAGCGTGGTTAATTACTTCTATTTTACTATTTCTTTTTTTATTCGATTTCAAATTCTCTACTATCTAGTCTTTTCTCGTCGTTATAAATAATTATAAATGTTTATTATTTCCTTTAAAACTATATACTATACTGCGATGTCATTATTTACAGTCGTTATTTCGGCTATTTTTATTATATAACCTGTATCTAATTGTTCTATTAAACTATTTATTTACTTATTAGTACGTATAGCTTTAAAAGAATCGCTAGCAAATATACTAGCTACTACAGCTAGAGGTTTTACCCGGTCGATTAGAATGAAAAGAGATAGAAAAATCGAAAGTACGTTTTAAATATAATAAAAAAAAGATTTTTATTATAGTCGATATAGATTGCTTCGCCTATAATAAAAGAGTCTACGTCCGCGAGAGTAGATATAGTTATTATAGATATAGAAAAGTTTTACTATCGAATTTAATTTACCAATATAGTACCTATTAGTATATATATATATATGTAAAATATTTTAGTAAATCGTAATACTTGCGAGAAACTTGTATTATAATTAAAACAATATAAGAAAGCGATAACTACAAAATATATTTATCAGTAAAAACTTCTATATTAATTATATTATCGATAAGAAAAATATTTTATATTATTAAAGAAATTTATATTAATTAAACTAGGATATAAATCCTACTACCGTATATTCGTGTAACGTCTCTGTACGTCAAAAGGCGTTACGTTCGAGCCTAGCTATAGCCGTAGGCGTAGTTCGAACTACTAAATAGTAAAGGAGTCCTAGCGTAGATTATTATAACTAATCCCGTATAGCCGCGAAAATACGGTTATAATATTATAAAGCGTCTTTTTTATATAGATAATTAATAAGATAATAGTAGTAATATATTTAATAATTATATTAACAACTAACGAAAAAAGCTATCTAATAGAAGTAAAGAGCGATATATATAGTAAAACTAGCCGATAGTACCGATAGATAGCCGTCTACTAAAAGCTTCCTTATAAAGATCGGCTATAGCGGCTATAGACGGCTATAGATAATTAGATTCGCTTACTTGGCTATTTTTCTAAAGTACTGCTATAGAGTCGTAGATATAATACGGCTTTTTCTATATCGTTTCCTGTCTAGCCTTTCCGTATATAGAGTTCTTAAAGTCTTTCCTTTCCTTTTTCTTTATTTTTCTTCTTTTAATATTTTTATTATACGTTCTCGAAGAGGTAATTATTTAAAACCTTTTTATCGAATTTAGTTAAAATGTATTATTATAGTTTTTCTTTATAGCTTTTATATCTATAATCTTTTAAAAGAGTATAAAATTAAAGTAGATAGTAATACCTATAGTAAATATACTTTTACCTAGAAATATTACGACTTTTTAATTTCTAATACTATTTATATTATATACTTTATTTTTATAATTTCTCTAATTACTAAAATCTATAGAGAAATATTTTAAAGATAAGAAGAATAAGCTTCGGTCTAATATTAAAAATATTTTTAACGAGTATTCTATAGCGCGACGCTGTATTAAATCCTTTTCAGATTCTAAAAAGGAAATTCGTAATTAATATCTTATTTAGGAATCGGATTTCCGCCGACTTTTTAGAAAGTAAAAATATTTTATTACCTATTACCGCGTTTTAGATAAGCGTAAAAGTAATCTTATTATTTAAAAGTAACGCGTATTATCTCGTTTTAACGAGCTAGATAATCCTATTATATTCTACTTTTCTATAGGTTTTATGCCAGCCGCGTAAAAGGTATCTATTAAATTTATTTCTAGTTTCGATTCGGTTAATTTAGATTAATTTTTAAAGATATTCTATTTTTCTTAACTTCTAGGTCCGATAAACGTATAAAAGAGTATCTAATTAAAGATTCCTTTATACTATAAAAATTTATTCCGAATTATATATTTAAGTTACAAGTTACGTCTAGATCTTCTAATATTTCTATTAACTTTTATTTTTTAGTAACTATCTTGTCCTATAATAATAAAATTAGAAACTATTTATCCCGTAGTTATATATTTAGTATAGGGTCTAGTATTTTACTTTCTAGATATTCTTCTAGTTCGGGCGTAGGATTATATTTAGTCTTTTTTATTTTTCTAATAATACTTTTATAGATTTTTTTAATATCTTTTATCTATAGTTTTTAGATTATTTCTTAGGTCTTATCGTATTTTAGCGCTAGTTATAAAAATAAATAATAGTATTTTTTCTAGATTTCTATTTCCTATACCTTGCCTTTATTTTCAAAGAGGTTATCGATTTCTTTAATTTATTTATAGTTTATATTTAATATAATATCCAGTTTTCTATATTAGAAGTTTTTATATATAAAAAGATATATCGTTTATAGTTCTATTTCTTTTCCGACTATATTTTTTTATATCGGTATTCTAGAAATTAATTCTTTCTATTTATTTCTAAATATAATATACTATCGCGTACTTCCGATTATTATAAAGTTTAAAATTCCGATAAATCTATTTTTTATTTTAACTTCTACTTCCGTAATTCTATTATTTTATTATAGGTATTTTTAGATATATCCTCTAATCTAGTTATATAGTCCTTTTATAATCTTATTTTCCTTTTTTCTATTTACTAGAGCTATTATTTTATAACCTCTAATTTTAACTTTAAGCGTTACTATAAAAGATTTCTCGATTTTATATAGTTTAAACTCTAATATTAGCTTTCTCTTTATTTATTTTAGTTTTATAGAATACTATTCTAACCTCTTTTTATCCGATAGATAGATTAGATATTAGTTATTATAGCAGGCTATCTAGCTTTCTACTATATACTTTCTAACTCTTTTTTAAATAATTTTTCTATTACTTTAAACTAGTATTCGGTTACCTCGGTAATCTTTTTAGTTAAGTAATTTCTTTTAAAGTATCCAGTTTTTCTCTATAAGTAATAAGCTTTAGTCCGCGATTTTTTAGTTTCGGTAGTATCGAGCTCTATTAGATCTTCTTTAGGCTATCTTTTAACAGGTCCTATTTTTTTAAACGTCTATTTATCTTAGTATATCTTGTACTATCTAGTATTAATCTTAGTCGCTAGTTTAGTAAAAGACGCTAGCGAGTCTGGTTCTTCAATTACTATTATAGTTTCCTTAATTTTTATATAGAATCCTTTATGGAAATAGATATTTAAAACTAAATCCTCTTAGCCTATTTTATAAACTAATATTCTAAACTAAATAATATAAATAGCTATCGACTTCTATTACTTTAAAACTATTAGTTTCTTTTCTATTACTTTATCTTTATTATTATTTCCGAGAGCTTCTTTTATAGCCGTAATTAAATTACTAAAGGCGTAGAAAATTTATAATATTTTATCTTCCCTTTAGCTTTTCGGGTTATTAAAATAGTCTTCTATACGGGACTATACCTAATTAAAGGCTATCTTTCCTAGATATAATATTATAAAAAGAACTTTAATTACTTTACTAGAAAACCGGTTTATATATAATACGAAGTAGATATTTATCTAAATAGACTAGAATTTTAAAGATCTTTTATCTCCTTTATAGATACTAGGTTTTACCGCTTTAATTATATTACTTCGATCTATAGAACGGGATAACGAAACTAATATAGTAAGTCGTTAAAATAAAATATTCCTATATATTAAAAGGTACTACGCTTTAACCTAGCTATAGCCGTAGGCGTAGTCCGAATTACTAAATAGTAAAGAAATTCTAGCGTAGATTATTATAACTTTTCTCGAATAGCCGTAAAAATATAGTTATAATATTATAAAGCGTCTTCGTTATATAGGTAATTAAAAAGAAAATAGTAGTATCGTATTTAATAATTATATTAACGATTAATAAAAGAAGCTATTTAATAGAAATAAAAAATAATATATATAGTAAAAGTAGCCGATAGTACCGATAGATAGCTATCCGCTAAAAGCCTTTTTATAAAAGTCGGCTATAGCGGCTATAGGCGGCTATAGATAAATAGACTCGTTTGCCTAGCTAATTTTCTAGAGTGCCTTTGTGGAATCGTGGACGTAATAATTCGATACTGATATACTAACGTTTAATTTGTTTATCGAATCATCGGTTTATCGTATTACGTCCACGATTCCACAGAGGTTCTATAAAGAGATTAGTCAAACAAGCGAGCCTAATTATCTATAGCCGCCTATAGCCGATATAGCCGCCTTTCCGGATAAGACTTTTAGTAGATAGCTACCTGTCGGCCTTTACAGCTACTTTTACTATATATATCGCTTATTACTCCTATAGATAGTTTCTTCTATTAGTCGTTAATATAATTATTAAATACGTCTCTACTATTCTCTTTTTAATTACTTTATAATAAAGATATCTCGTAATATCGTAACCGTACCTCTGCGGGTATATAGGATTCGTTATAATAATTTATACTAGGATTCTTTTACTATTCAGTAGCTCGGACTATATCTATAGCTATAGCTAGGCTCGAGCGTAATACCTTCTAATATATAAAGACGTTATACTTTAACGATTCCGGAAGATAAATAAAAATCGGATTTTTATCTTACTAATATTATTTAGACGACCTGTAGAAGCCTTAGTCGATTTAGAAACTATTTAAAATATTATATTAGAAGAATATATAAAAAAGTTTAGCGTCCCTTTAATTAAGAAAATAGAACTTTACTTTATAGAAACTATTAATAAGGTAGAATTCGTTAGAATTAAATATTAGACTAAACCCCTATAGATACGAAGTAATAGATATAAAAAAAGGATTATTTTTAATATTATAAGAATATAAAAGGATATCTATTTAGATATCCTATATTTTATATTATAGAATCTAGAAATCGCTTGGAAAACGATACAGGTAAAAATAGGAAACTATCTTTTTAATATATCTAAGAAGATAGCCGAGATATAGAAGATATATAATATCTTTACTCGGAAATAGTAGACTAAAGGAGAATTAGCTACTATAGATAAAATTCTATAACTTTTTAAAAAATTCTAGAACGTATTAAAAGAACCGGAAAGAAAGCTATCCTTACCGGCTTATATCTAAAAGAACTATAATATTATTATAATAGAACCGGAAAAGCTAAAAGCTAGACTAATCTATAGATTAAATAATAAATAATTAAAAATATTAAAATAATATATCGATTATAATTTTAGAAGAGGATATATATAATACTTTAAATTAAAAATAGGATAACCGGTTATATTTATCCCGAAAAAAAATAGTAACTTTCGACTCTATATTAATTTTAGAAGACTTAATATAGTAATATAAAAAGATAAATACCTACTTCCGCTTTTAGTAAATTTAAAGAATAAAGTTAAAAAGGCTAAATTTTTTATAAAATTTAAACTAAAAAATATATTTAATCTATTATAAATTAAAGCTAGAAATAAATAGAAAACTATATTTAGAATAAAATAAGGGCTATTCGAATATTTAGTTATATTTTTTAGATTAATAAATATACTGGTAACTCTATAACGCGTAGTTAATAAAGTATTATATAATTATCTCGATATCTTTATTATAGTCTATATAAATAATATATAAATCCTTTTTAAAATAAAAGAGAAATATATATAATATATTTATAAAGTATTATAAAGGTTCCGAAAATATAACTTTAGAATTAAAAAAAAAAATCGGAATTCTATAAATAGAAAGTTATATTTCTCGGATATATAATTCAGCTAGAAAATATTATTATTAAGGTAAATAAATTATAAATAATATAGAAATAGCTAGTCCTAAAAAATAAAAAAGATATTTAGAACTTTTTAGAATTTATAGATTTTAATTAAAATATAATAGGAAAATATATAAAGAAAACTATTCTATTTATAGATTTATTTCGGAATAATATACCTTTTTAATAGATATATATCTAAAATAAAGCGTTTAAAAGATTTAAATAAAGTTTCGTATCTAAAGAGGCTTTAGTAATTTTTAATCTAAAAAAATAAATTATCTTTTATATAAATATTTTAGACCGAGTAATAGAGTTATATATTTCCTAGAATAGAAGACTATTTAGATACTATTCTAGGAAATTAATTCTAGTAGAAGTTAATTATATAATATTGAATAAAGGAATACTAGTAATTATAGTAAGCTTTATATATAAGAAAATATATATAAGCGGAATAGATTATAAAATAGTAATATATATAGATTATAAAAATCTATTATTACTACTAATAGATAAAGAATTAAATTAATAATAAATAAAATAGATAGAGGAAATAATCTACTATAATTTCGAAATAAAATATATTAAAGATATAGATAATATAGTTATAAATACTTTAAATAGAAGAGCAGATTATAAAGCTATAGAAAAGATATTTAGGCCTTTATTAAAAAAAGTCGGAAATATTTTTAAAAGAATAGAAACTTTAGAAGAAATTAATAAAATAATTAGATAAATATATAATCTAAAGACGGCTAGATACTAAAAAATTACTAAAATACTAAAAAAAATTTAAAAAAAAACTAATATACCGGTACTTAAAAAATATATAGAAAAATTTATTAGAAACTGCCTAGATTATATAATAGTAAAGAAAAGTTACTAGAAACCGGTAGAAAAATATTAGCCGACGTAAATACTAGATATACTTTATTAATAAATTATATTAGACTTTATTATAGAATTACTAGAATTAGTCGACCTATATATATAAATATTATATAATATAATAGTAATAATTATTAATAGATTTATAAAGTATATAAGATTCGTATTATATAAAATAACTTTAATAGCAGAATAACTAGCCTTTTTACTATTATAAATAGTATTCTATAAAAATAAAATTTCGGAAAAAATTATTTTAAATAGAAATTAGTTATTAATTTTAAACTTTATAAAAGGTCTAATATATATAGTAGGTATAGAATAAATAATATCTATATCGTTCTACCTATAGACCGATAGATAAATAGAAAGAATAAATCAGATATTAGAAACCTACCTAAAAATCTATTATTTAGATAAAAAGGAAGATTAGATTTAATTTCTTCTAATAGTTTAGATAGTAATTAATTTATTATATAATAAAGATATCTAAATAATATCTAATAAATTACTATATAATAAAAGTATTCGAAAAGAAATATATTTAGATATAAAAAACCTAGCGGTATAAACTTTTATTAATAGAATAAAAAATAACTAGAATAAAATAAAAACGCGGATTTAAATAGCGAAAGAAAAAGTTAAATAGAAGTTAAATAAAATAAAAAAATACTATAAAATTAATAAAGGAAATAAAATACTACTTTTAATAAAGAAATTTAATAGATAGAAAGCTTAATAAACTATATATAAAAGCCTTCGAAATTTAAAATATCCGAAGAATAATAATATATCTAAAATTCCTAATAATAGGAATTTTTTCTAAATTCTATATTAGACTATTAAAAAAAGTACTAGATAGCGTCTTATTAGCGAAATATTAGTACTATTAAAAACGTAAAAAATATAAAGTTAAGAAGATTTTAGATAAAAGGAAAGAAACGGATAAATTCCTAGTTAAATAGAAAGAATTTCCCGACGAAGAAAATATTTAGGAACCTAGAAAATACTTTAAATACGCCTAAAGAGCCTTAAAAAGTTTTAAAAAAGCGATATAAAGGGGGCTGTATTATATCTATAACTCTATAGATATTTTATAGAAAGATTAGTTAGATAAATAAACCTAATTATCTATAGCCGCCTATAGCCGATATAGCCGTCTTTCCGGATAAAACTTTTAGTAGACGGCTACCCGTCGGCTTTTATAGCTACTTTTACTATATATATCGCTCGTTACTCCTATAGATAGTTTCTCTCGTTAGTCGTTAATATAATTATTAAATACGTTTCTACTATTCTTTTCTTAATTACCTTATAATAAAAATACCTCGTAATATTATAACCGTACCTCTACAGATATATAAAATTAGTTATAATAACCTACGCTAGGATTCCTTTACTATTTAGTAGCTCGAACTACGTCTACGGCTATAGCTAGGCTCGAACGTAACGCCTTCTAATATACAGGGACGTTATATATCGGATATTAAAACCGAAACCAAAATTAACTAAATAAATTTAAAAATATCTAATATTTTTCATATAGCTATCTGTTATACGACGAAGTAAAAAATTATAATCGTCGCATCCGCAGGAAAAATATATAATCTATATTTAAACGATTTATTTAATTTATAGAATATCTTTAAATCTATATCGATCTATAATATTCGCTATCGAATATACTAGCTACTATAGCTAGAAGTTTTACCCAGTCGATAAAAGTAAAAATATATAGAAAAATCAATAATATATTTTAAAAGCGGTAAAAGTAAATTTTTATTATAGTCGATATAGATTACTTCGGCTTTAACGAAATAGTCGATAACCGCGAATATAAATGGAATTATTATAGTTGAATAAATATTACTATCTAATATAATTTATAGCTTTAGCAACTATAGAAATATATACGTATATAAAAGATTATAGATTTTTATTACTAATAAAAAAAAAGCAATAACTGAAATATATATTTATTTATTAAATATTCCACGTTTTATTATTATTAGATTTATTATATTATTATACAAATTTCAATTAAAATTCTAAAAATCAATTATTTAAATCAATTGAATAATAATATAAATTCTATAATCGTAGATTAGATATTAATTTAGTAAAAATTTAATTTATTTATCGAATTATTAGTTAAACGAATAATAAAACTAAAATAAAAAATAACTAAATATAAATATATTTTAAATATCACTTTAGAAATTTTAAAAATTACTGGAAAATCCGGGGCGTTTTGGATTTCCAAAGGGTCGTACTAGAAGCCCGGAGCTTTTTCGGACTAATCAACAGTCCCGGGCGTCCCGGGCGCCCAGGGCACAGCCCCTGCCGCTAGGCCTTTTAAAGTAGGTGGGACCTTAGAACCCTTCGCGGTAGGATCAGACTGCTAAAACCCTCTATTATCTTTTACGCCGTCTGACTCGACCTCATTCAACACCTTGTCATACAAGTAGGTGCCGATACACTTTTATCAAGGCTACTGATATTCGATGGGCTTAAAGCTCGCCACATATCCATTCGCTAATACTAAGTCTTTTATAGAATGACTATAAGTTCTGGCGCATCGGGGTTCTGTAAAAACGGCAATTGCCAGCATGCAAACAACGAGTATAAAATCAAACCATATGTGGCACCAGGATGCTTGGTAAGGTGGAAGCGTTGTCAAGTCGCTTCGGGGTGTAATGGCGTATATTACAGGGTATGTAAAAAATGCGAGGCCCATCCTGCTGCTGTGCCTGAATGGGTATAAAGATCGTTATACGGGGCAAATTGTTAGGTGCAATGAGGCCTCGAAGTAACCTGTGAGCAGGGTAGAGGGCGGTCACATTTTGGAAGGAAGGTCATGATATTAGATGGTCTATGGAAAATCTAATTGCCAAATTACGCGTGTTTGGTAGAGAAAGTATATCGATTTGGGCCTGCATGGCCTTAATCTTCTCCTCGTATGTTTGCTTCTGCTCATAGAGCTTTTGACGAAGGTTGTTATAATGGTCTCGATTGAATTTGGCCTGGAGCTGGCGGAGCTCGTTTGTGTGTAGTTGCTTAAGCTTTTCGTTCTTCTGTTGCCAGGCTTCTTGCCGTTATTACCATTGTTCGAATTGTTCTTGATATTGCTTGGTGAGCGAAGCGAGCTCTTCTTGGTGGTGTTGTTTAGTGATATCCTCCACCCCCTCAGCGACGTGTGTTCTGGCGTCGTCTAGGATCCATGACGATCGAAGATCTGGTAGGTATTCGGGTGTAGTTATAATGCTTGATGGCGTTGTAAATAAATCTTGATGAATCGTTTCCGTGATTGAGCCCTGTAACGACGTTGTGAATGATTCTTGATCAATTCTTCTGTGTGGCTAGGCAGTGATTCCTGCTAGCTTCCTTCCGTGTATAATGGAGTGAATACGTCTATTCCTCCTTGCTCTTATAATATAAAGCGAATCTTGGCGATTGCTTATTCCTTCCGTGCGTCTTGATTGAATAATAGCTAGATAGCTCGATAGCTCGATGGTATAATGCTCGATGGCAAAGGTTCGATAGTGAAGGTTCGATGATGAATTGCTTGAAGAGCAGCGAATTTTCGCGTTTAGGGTCTGCTGTGGGGTCTGATTCAACGTAGATGTAGCGGATCAGTATAGATATAGTAGGATAGTAGAAGTAGATGCAGGGGTCTGCGATTCCGGGTTTATAACTGTGAGCCTCTGGAAGAAGGAGGCAGTATAAAAGATTCGTATAATAAAGTTTCTTGGGTGTAGGTTCAGGATATAGGATATAGAAGGAGTATAGATATAGAGGTTTACGATTCCGGGCTTATAACTGTAAATAGGTAGAGGGCGGTCACCTTTTGGAAGGAAGGTTATTATATTAGGTGATCTATGGAAAATCTGATTTATATAATATATACGCCAAAGATAATAACGCTAAACCTGATTAGATATCAGATTTTGTCTGTATATTCAGGTTCATATAATCTAGACTGGGTAAAATACCTTCCTCGTTCCTCTCTTTTTACTCACTCGCTTTTTCGGAGCAAGCCCCTATTGGTAATACAAGCAAGCGCAAAATCCCACCTTATATAGGCAGCGTGGGCAACCGTACCCCGCATCGCACAAACGCTAGTGCTGGTGCGGTGCGGGTCCACCAATCAGACGTGCGATACGGTGCTAGGTTTTTGCGGAATATTAATCTTGGCGTCAAGCGCTCGCCTACGTATTCGTATTTTCTCGAACTTATAAACTCTATAAGGCCGTACTATCTACTATTTTATATTTCTACTATTTCCGTCAATAAATAAATAAAAAATCTATATATCCGATAGAATATATAAAAGAATTGAAGTTATACCGTAACGTCAGCGCGTAATTTCGATTCTATTCGCGCGGCGCTGGCTTCCCAAGCAACTTTAGAGGGTAAAGTTGAAAAAGTACTGTACACCTAATTTTGGCTGCGTATATTGGATCTTTTCAAATCTGACAATATAGTCTATGAACTAAAATATTTGACAGTTTTAGCTTCAAAGCTTGTATGGTTGATATATAGTACACCGATATAATAGGTGGTTGAAGAAAAGGGAATCTCGGAAAAGTGGGATTAAGACCTCTATAAACTGGCCACATGCTAGCCCGTATAGAGTTCGGTGCGGAGCGGTGCTAGCTATCTGATTGGTCGGTGCGGTGCGGTGCGGGCTAGTGTGGTGCGGAATAATGGCTAGCTTTGAGCGGTGCGGTTGACCACGCTGCATATAGGTTGATGACTAATCAATCATTCGGAAGCCAATTATGGACCATTTGTTTGTTCTTGTCACCTTGCAACTTTCAACCATGAATCTAAACCCACCATTGTCTGTGATGTCCGCCGATGTACGACAGGTGCGGCTTCCTCTCTTACCTGATGACGAGAATTCCCATATTAGGGAATCCTGCTCACTACGGAAGTCAGAGGTAGTTACCATTATCGTTTCGTGTACAGTAACTAAATGCTCAAGATTAGGCTCGAAGCGTTAGCGAATGCCTTCAGCCTAATTTACAGCAGTTGGAGGCCGCGACGGTGAGCGCCCGGATGTACTGGTGCCATCTTGCTGAGAAGGCCCTGTCACATCACAAACGTGGACTCTTACCTCAACATGTCGACCCTTTCAATATGCTTGGTAGAGTTCCTACCATACCCAACAAGCCTGGAAGTAGGCGGATACTTGCCTTCGACGAGTCTTCTACCACTAGTACGCTTTATCTCGAAGCACACTCCACCTTTGGTGTTGCAAGTAATAAAGGCTGTACCGTCGGCGACAACACCAAGACAATCCCCGCCTTATTGCAACTAGGCATCCAATCTGCGACACCGGTTGATTGGAATGGAACAAGCTTTCGCCAGTGGGTAGGAATCAGAGGGGAAAATACGAGGAGGAATTACATCTCAATTTTAGCTCTGGGCTGGTCTTATATCCTTTCTGTTCGCTTGCTTGAGATGCAAGGCCAAGAAGATACCGAAATAGCATATACGCAGTCAATGGCGACTGGATACAAGCGTGAGGCTGGAGATAGAAATGCTGCTGGTATCACTGTGGACATCGGTGACGTGGACAAGGATGCCGCCCGGTGGTGGGCTGCCATCTTAGCTCCCGGACAAGGTTGGAAGGCGATCATTTCGCGGAAAAACGACGTGGTTTACCAGTCGCCATGGTCCGTGTGCGTTGAGGATAAGCAGCGCTTTAGTATAGCGTGGGGAGGGACCTCATCGCCGTGGCAGGATTCCGAGGTTTCGACACCCCCATCGTCCAAGAACGCTATTGAACTACTGACCAGATTTTGTCTGTTACATGACCTGGGCAGCCAGTGCTTCGCGGCTCTCGCAACAACACTAATTTTTCCAACGCTCAACCACCACGGAATCGTCGCCACGCTACCGTTCCCTACCGACGTGAGAGGCCGAGACGAAGAAAATCCGGTGAAGCTTACCGAACCGGACCTGGCCCGGATAACCGCGGGGCTTCCTTATTACATGGCTTTGAGCTGCAATCACAGTGTTATCGTGTCAAGTCTTTGCGGGGTGTTCTGGGAGCCGAAGATCCCATGCAACCTCGTCAGCCCTTGGTTACACCCTGTCATGAACGAAGTGCCAATCATGGACGAAGTCATCAACTTCAAGGGCCGTTATCATGAAATCGTCGCTATCATATGCGCTATCCGTCGCCCTAACCTCTCAGCGCTTTGGCTTGGAGCCGTTATCAGTGGACTAGCCCCAAGAATCCTTGATTTCGTTAAGGGTGGTGCGCCACCCCTCGACCCCAACGGTTTCGCGTGGATAGGTTGTCCTCAATCTTTTATGGACCTTGCAGGTTCAGGCCCATATTTCCAGACCGAAGCTTCCGGTGAGAAAATTCAGAGAGCAGATGCCTGGCGGCTTCTTTTCCTCCCTACCGTCGTCGAGGACGATCTCCATTATGAGAATTACCCATTTACACCATGGGAGCCCGTTGGGAAAACCAGTGCGGAAAACTGCATGCCTCGAATCAGAATTCATCGGTTCTGTTCCAGACATTATCTGACCTACCAACACTGGGCCTGGCACCTAGGAGATGGTTCGACCTTGGTTGATCAAGGGTTGGAGAGGGTACCGGTCCAACCTTCGTCCCAAGAGGTGACATTAGGGATCGAGACGCCGGCGAGTCTAATGCTCCCCGCTGCAGAACTTTCACTCGATCAAGAAGCGTCCCGTAGAGCATCGTGGGA
The DNA here is from genome assembly GCA_011316305.1 of Rusavskia elegans. NCBI lineage: Eukaryota > Fungi > Ascomycota > Lecanoromycetes > Teloschistales > Teloschistaceae > Rusavskia > Rusavskia elegans. Next base: position 213,172 of record SAUG01000044.1, read on the forward strand.
AATTTTTCAATGGGTGACGGCGAATGGGGAAGGGATACCAGCCGACGAGCTGATATACAAAGACGAATGGTTACGTGACGAGACCGTCAGTGAAGTGTCAAGCTCAGCTCAAGATAACGCTACAGATAGTCATATTAGACGGCTCAGCTCAAGCACAATATTACGTAGCATAGTTGATGGCGATAAGGTAATTTCTCCGACGATGACTCTAGGTACGGCTTCGTCTATACAAAAAGTCAGTATAGACAATTGGTTCGAAGGGCTTCATTTGGAGGGGGAAAGCGAATAGTTAAAATCCGAAGAATTCTTGTCGCGGTTCACTCTGCAGCTTCTACACCCAATCTCGTCCTGAACTCACAATATTTTATGAACACCGCTTTCCCTGACGCTGTAGCTCACGATTCCAGATTCTATTTTGCCTTTTTCAGTACAGCTCTTATCTGATAATATAGTTCTTTGTTATCTCCGAGCCAACGTTTGCCGTTTGGAAAGACGTATTGACGCAGGGAGCCAACGATTGGAGAGTATTAGTAAAGCCGGCGGTGGCCTTGTTAAATCTCTCTTTTTCGACGACTAACTCTTCCTTGCAGTCTGCTAACTCTTTATAATCTATTTGTAGGTTCTAATATAAATTACCTATAAAAGTAATAGTAATTAGACTGGCTACTTCGATATAGGTTTCTATCGTTATCTAGAAACCGACTCGAATTTTTAGCGAGTCGAACCGGTTCGACTCGCTAAGCGGTCGGTTCCGGATCGAATTTAGAAATCCGATAGAAGCCCGTTAAACTATTATCAATATTTATAGATTAGATACAATAGAAATTTAATAATTATATAAAGATAATATAATTTGATAATATATTTAGTCTAACTAGAATCTTTCTAGCTAGCGTATTTAATTAACTAAAGTTTTTTTTAATAAATAGAAATAAGTTTTATATTAGAATTATACTAGAGTTTTATTTATATACTAGAGCTTAGTATATCAGCGGTCCCGAGTCGAATCGAGTCGATTCTTCGATTAGAAACTGATAACCCGTCGGGTCGATATCTAGAAAAGTCAGAACCGATTCGGGTCGGACCGGTTCTTCGAATTTAAATTTGAAACTCGACCCGACGGCCAGTCTATTAGTAATATTAACTAAAGTTTCTAGAGAATATATTAAAAAGAAATTTCTAAAATAATTTAATTATCGACTGGAAATCCGTTTCTTTTTATATTTAAAATGAAAAAAGCTAAACGATATTATAATTAAAAATCTATATTCGAATTTTATTAAATATTTTCCAAAAATAAATATTTTACTAAATTCGATTATCAAAAGAATTATATATTTGTAAATTTTAGATTTACGAATTTATAAAAAATATTTTAGATAAATAATAGGATATAAACTATAGAGATTCCTTATATATTTATATCGTCTTTTTCGATAATATTTAAATTTATTATAAAATATCGAGAAAAATTAATATTATATAGTCGTAATGGCGTAGTAGTAAAATTTGTAGTGCCTGATAACTCTAATACCAATAAATCTAGCGTTTTTCGGAGTTAAAAGTTAAATCCGAAAATCGCGGGTCGAAGATTCGAATCTTTCGAAAACTACTAATATTTAAGTTTTTCCGACGAAAAAGTCGATTTATACAGAATTTTTATATAGAAAAAATATCGGCGATTTATACGATCTAATCGTATCTATCAGATTCAAATCATTTAATAGAATTTAATAGACTACTATTTTACTAATATAGTTTTGTTTCAAATCTAAAACAGATTTTCGGTAAAAATATTAAAGTTTTTAAAAAAATACGTCGTCTAATCGATCAATAACTTCTGTATTAAATCGTGAAAAACAAAAATCAAAGATTGAAATAATAACAACGTATAAATTGAAATTATATTATTAAACATCTCGAATATTTAAATATAAAAGATATAGGTTCTAAATTCAATAAATATAAAGATTTAAAAATGAGATATTCTAAATTCTATAAAAAACAAATTGATTTTCGAGATATTAAAATATTAATTCAAAATATCAATGATTAGATACTATCTACTAGTGTTTAAAAAAATTCAAAATTGTTTGAATTTATTAATTATAACGATAATTTTATTTTTTATTTTTCGAAACGTATAATATTATTATTTTATCCATCTGTTATATTTTGTGATTAAATATAGTACTTACAGAACTAAAATAGATAGAAATTATAGTTTTTATTTTCAAAGTTTTTAATATAACGAAAAGGCCTCGGATCGAAACCGATATATGAAATTAAACTAAATATAAAAAATTTAAAAGGAAAATAAAAATAAATAATAAATAATAATATATATATTGAATAATCCATCGTATATTAAATAAAAAAAGGATATATATAAAAGAAATAACTAGATATAGTCGTGATACTAGAAGTTTGATAAATATACGTACAAGAGTAACTAATTCAATAAAAATTTTAGAATATAAAAGTTTTAAAATTTTAAAATATTTGTATAAATTCATAAATAAAATATATAATTTGAATTTTTCAATTAATATAAACTTCTGATCTACTATATTCTAGATAAACAAAATAGAATGTTAGACTATTTAAATAAATAAAGTTATTATACAAAAATGAATTATTTTTTAATAAATAAAATTTATAGTTAAAATGTCATAGATTATTATTTATAAATAGAAAAAAAAATCATATAGTATTATTTATAGTTAGAAATGATTTAAAATGGAAAACTATAAATATTAGATAATAAAATTGATAAATATAATATAAAATATTATAACAAAATATTATACAAAAAAATAATAATAAAGATTTTATAATAATATTATTATTTTTCTTCTATAGAAAGTTATCTAAGAGTGAATAGAAATATATATTTATTAATTAATAAAATATATAATCAACTTTTGTTCGTTATAATAATATCTAATACTAGAATCTACTGAATCTATTACTAAATGAATTTATAATAGATTTATCAATAAATTTTCGATATTAAAAATCTTAATAATTCAAGAAAAATAAGTCGTTATTTTTAATATTGTAAATGAATTTGCGAAAGATATCTATCTAATTCTAATAAAAAAAAGAATATAATAGAATAATATAAAATTATTATTTTAAATCGATTAATTTAATACTACGGAATATCTAGTATTGAAATATATAATCGATAAAAACTTTATATATTAAATTATTAGATAATTTCAATTCTGCTATTTAATACAAAACTCTAAATAATTGATAGATTTCTATCAGATAATAGATAAATAGATAAATGGATAGAATATACTAACCAAATTATCGACTAATGATTTTAATATTATATAATATATATCCGAAATGACTAGACAGCCTTTCTACTAATTATCTAACTATAGTTTAATATTGAATAGCGGGATAAAATATAATGACTACTATAGATTATTTGTTATAAAAGTAATTTATATTTATTGGAAAAAGATATATTTTTTAGATTCGTAGATTTAATAATTGAACGAATTTAGATATAATAAAGAGTTTATAGTAATATTATTGAAGTATAGAAGCATTCGGATAATTTTTAAATTATAAAAACTCAAAAAATACTTTAGTTAAAAGAAAAAGATAAAGAATATATTTTATTATAAAAAATATTAGGCCTAGGTAGCGCAGTAGCAACGCTGCGTGACCTGGAAGCCCGGCGGATCTAGCGCTCTTCGGAGTTAACGGATTTAATCTACGGGTCGGGGGTTCGAATCCCTCGAAGGTTAACTAAATATTTAAATTTTTTCTAATCGATAAAATCGATTAATAAATAGAATTATATAAAAATTATATAGAAAGATTATTTAGAAGATTATCTCGGCTTAAAAAAGTTAATTAAATCGAAGTAAATTAAATTAATTAAAGTTAAATAGATTAAGGTTTCCCTAAGTAAGGTTTAGTCTAGATTTTACCTCTTCGAAGGTCCTAAAATTAAGTTTTCGGTAAAAATACTTAAATACTAAATAATTACGTAATCTAATCGAATTAACGCCTCTAGCGTTAAATTCGTAAAAGATTAAAATCAAAATCCAAATGATTAATCGCATAGATTATCTAATAAATAAAAAATATTAAAAATCAATCTTTAAATAACAAATTCTACTATATAAAAAACGAGCTATTTTCTATTAAAAGATATTTAAAAAATTTAAATTTTCGAATCTAATCTATTTAATAACGCTAGAATTCATCTAGTATTCCATTTCTTATTTTTAGAATCAATCGATTAAGAAGTACTATTTTAATAGATATTGAATTTCAAAGTCGATAAAGAAAATAATTTTAGAATATAGATAACAAATAATAGAAATGTTTTACTTATTTGATAATATCAATTATTTAGTTAATTTTGGTTTTGATTTTGATATTCGATAAACTAATAGTTCGGTAAACAAATTAAACGTTAGTATATTAATATTAAATATACGGTACTTGAATTTATACCCTAGTTTATTTAAGGTATATAAATATTTTTAATATTTTTAATTTATTTGAACTTTATATTATAATATACATTTCTAACGATAATTTAATATAGAAATATTTATAGATAGATATACTTTATAATTATCGTTTATTTTTTTTTTACTAGTAATATAAGTTTTAAATTTTCTACGTACGTATATATTCCAATTATACCTATAGCTATAAGCTAAACCAGACGGTAGTATCTTTCTATATCTATAATAACTATATCTATTTTCGCGGACGTTAACTACTTTATTATAGACGATATAATTTATATTAATTATTATAAAATTTCTCTTTTTATCGCCTTTAAACGGTACTATTCGACCTTTTTATAATATTTTATTCTAATCGACCGGGAAAAGCTTTTAACAGGCTAAAAAATATTTTAATAACTTAACGAAACGATTGGATACAAAATATAAAATAAATATAGCCGAGGCGACGGATGAAAATAATTGCTTCGTAGTATAACAGATAGCTATACCGGACAAACTAGATAATTATAGTTATTTATAAAATCGAGGAAGAATTGAATAGTGGAATATATAATCGACTAAAAAATAAATAGTTAAATAGAAGTAATTGACGCTGTAAACCTTGCCTGACGAACTTTGGCTGTAAAGATTCCTTTATACGTAAAATATAATATTTGTTGCCGAATATAACGTAAATAATATATATATAATCACTTATTATAACTTTAGATAAAAACTTTTCAGTAGAGATTTAATAAAATAGAAAGAATATACTGGTTCGAAAAATGATTGAAAATAAAAAAAATATTTTATAAATTACTAAAACATTCCAAAAATATTCTATCGATAATAAATATCGAAAGATTCCGGAAAAAATCCGATATATTATCTAAAACAATTTAAATTTAAATAAATAAATCCAAAATATAAATTTATAAATCTATTAGCAATTTATCAAAAACAATTTAAATTTAAATAAATAAATTCAAAATATAAATTTATAAATCTATTAGAAATTTTAAAACGATTTTAATTAAAATATTATTTTTCTATATAGTTTATTTTTCTATCTAAATTATCCTTTTAGTTTATTTATCGAATATATCTATTATCTAATAAAGCTATAATTGTTTATCAATGTAATATCTATTTTTATTCAAACTTTTTTTTAGATTTTATAGAATTTTCGGATATCCTCGTATAATTTTACTATTTTTAATTTGAAATATTTTTTATTTGAATAAATTATCTAATAATTGTATTTCGAGATACGATATAGATATTCACTATATTTTATAGTATAAATATAGTATTAATTAAATTTCCATATTTAATATAAATAGAATAACTTTTGATTATAATATTACTAAAAAGCATCTAAAATATACTGAATCTATAACGACTAATTGAATTAAATAAACGATATTCTTTTTAAAACGTTCCTTTCTAGAATTATCTTGGAATTATATATATATATATGTTTTATTAACGTTATATACGGTAACGAATATTGTGTTCACGTATAATAAAATTTTTACAGCCAATATTCGTCAGGCAAGATTTACAGCATAGTCAATTACTTTCATTTAACTATTTTCTTTTTAATTCGCGATTACGAATCTTCTACTGTATTAAAATACTATATATATTTTCCTCGACGTTATAAATAATAATAAATATCTATAATTTTCTCTGTATCTCCCTATTATAATACGAAGTAATTACGAATAGATTTTACTTCGGCTATATTTATTATATAATCTTTATCTAAACGTTTCGTTAAGCTATAAAAATACTTTTTAATTCGCGTAGTTTTAAAAGAATCGCTAGCCTTAAAAGGGTTACTAGCTTTAAATGGGTCGCTAGCTAGTACGTTAGCTACTACGGCTAGAAGTTATACCAGGTTAATTAAAGTAAAAAGGTATAGAAAAGTCGGATAGTACGTTTTTAAGGCGGTAAAGAAAAGATTTTTATCGAAGTTAAAATAGGTTATTCTAGCTATAACGAAGTAGTTAAAATCCGCGAAGGTAAATATAGTTATTATAGATATAAATAGATACTACTATCTAGTTTAGATTATAGCTATAGCTATTATAGAAATCTATACGTTTATAAAAAACTTTAGTAAATTGTAATATTTACGAAAAGTATTACAAAACTTATATTATTAGTAAAAGATAAAGAAATAATAACTACGAGGTAAATTTATCTATAAAAATCTCTATATTAAATTATCGATAGAAGAATACGTTATATTATTCAGCAAATTTAAACTAAAATTCTATAGAACCGTTATTTACGTTAATTAAACTAGAATATGAATTATTTTATCGTATATTTAATACTGGTATATCAACGCTTGATTTATTTATTAAACCACTGATTTATCGGGTACTAAAACCAAGATAAACAACTAAATAAATAAACGATATTAGAATATAATTTAGAAAAAAAAGAATTTAAAATATAAAAAGAATATTTAGTTTCGAAATAAAAATAAAACCAGATAATATCATCATAGTTTTATATTAAATTTTTGGAAAAATGATTTAATATAATATTTAGTAATCGATTTTTTAATATATATTAAATAGTCAGATATTATTTAGTAATCAGTAGTATTTAGCGATATCATTTACTAATAACTATTTTATTATAACTCAACTATTTAACTAAATAGATTGGCCATTTCGACTCCGATCCGGATCGAGTTTTCGAATATCCGACCCGATTTTAGCGGTTTAACTCGGGTTCGACCCGAAAGTTTAGTAGGTCGGATCGAATTCGAATATTCGAAAATAATTCGATCTAATCCGAAAATTCGAAAATAATTCGATCTAGTTCGAAAATAATAGAAATAATATCTAAAATATTTTCTTTCTTAAATTTATTTAGTTAGTTCTAAATATAAAAAGATATTATATTTAGATAAATCGTTATATCTATTTTAAATATTAATAATTGATTTATTTAATTAATTAGATTTTTTCTAAAATATTCTAGCAGACTTTAATACGTTTTAGCGGGTTTTCGAATCCGACTTCGAAAATTCGATCCGACTTCGAAAATTCGATCCGACTTCGAAAATTCGATCCAATCCGAATCGAGTCCGGGATTTTTAAAATTCGATTCGAATTGGATCCGGGATTTTTAGGACTCGATCCGACAGGTTTTCGAGTTCTAGTATAAAGTTCGTCTCGGCTCTGAAAACCCGCTAAAATATATTAAAACCTATTAAAAACTTTTAAAGAAATTCTAATTAATTAAATAATATAGATTTTTAATTTATTAAAAAAATAAAACGTATTTTCTAGTTATATTTCCCTTATATATAAAGAATAAATTGAATAAATTGAATAAATTGAATAAATTGAATAAATTGAATAAATTGAATAAATTGAATAAATTGAATAAATTGAATAAAATGAATAAATTGAATAAATTGAATAAAATGAATAAAATGAATAAATGAAATAAATGAAATAAATTGAATAAATGAAATAAATGAAATAAATGAAATAAATGAAATAAATGAAATAGATGAAATAAATGAAATGAATGAAATAAATGAAATAAATGAAATAAATGAAATAAATGAAATAAATGAAATAAATGAAATAATTGAAATAAATGAAATAAATGAAATAAATGAAATAAATGAAATAAATGAAATAAATTAAATTGATCTACAATTTTTAATCGGATTGAATCGGGTTTTCGAATCGGATTTTCGAATCTAATTTTATAACCCGATGCGACTTTCGAATCTAATATTAGAATTCGACTCGACTCGCTAAAATCGGATCGAATATTCGAAGATTCGATTCGGATCCGATCCGAAATAGCCAGTTTAATTTAATAGTTTCAAAAATTATATCTATAGCCGACTCGATATTTATTAAATAACGATTAGAAATATTAGCATCGAATATTTTCTCCGATTATTTCTAATTCTTTAAATTGTAAAATTCTATTGTTTTTTAAAACGTTTCGTTATATAGTAGAACTATTTTCTAGTTTTTTTACTCGTATATCTTGTATCAGTAAATTTTACTATTGATATACTATTTTCTAAAAACTATTTTCTATTCTATAGAATTTAGGTATATATATCGCTCGTATAGAATCTACTTTATCGTTTATTCAAATAAATTAAATTTAAAATAGATTTTAAATTCGAAACACGACTTTTTTTTTATAAGTCTTCGATATTTAAAATTCTCTAATTATTTTATATCAATATTTTCAATTTATAAAAAATAACTTAGAATTATATATATTAATATAATATTATTCAACAGATTTCGAATTCGTATAATCTATTTACAATATAGTAATAGATTTCGTTAACGATATTCTAGCGATAGAAATTCTTTTTATAACGGTACGATTAAAAAAATTCTTCTAGCGAAATATAGTAGCTCTGATCTAATCTACTACAAACTATTCGTATTATTCGGCTTTTCGATAGTAGTATTAGATTTTGTCTAATATAAAATGAATTTTTAAATATTTGGTTTTACTAAATATAATAGCGTAGATAATATAAATAAATAGAAAAAAGATATTAGATTATATATATCGAATTTGTTATATAAAAAATGGAATAATAAATTAATAAATATAAATTCAAACGATTATAAATAGATTTATATAGAAATTCTAGTACTAATTTGAATATATATTCAATTACGCAAAATCGCATTGAATATAAATTACCAAAGGCCGCGAAAAATCATTAGACGTCAAAGTCTATATGGTCTCTGAAAAATCCCATCAAAATATTTGGAAAACTCTAGTTTTTAATATTATTTAACTTTTTCTAGCATTTTATTTATTTGACTTCTTCACTTCCGCTATTTGCTATATATTTACAGCGAGCAGGTATTTCGGCTATTCTAGCCTGGATTTCCTCCTGAAATATTTTATTTTTCTATAAATTATATAAATACCATTTCAAATCCTCTAACGTCTTCTATTACTTCTTCCTTATACGTTTCTTTAGTATATAGGCGACTGGACATAATTCGGATGAGGAAGGGGTGGTCAATAGGCCAATTTTGGGTTGCTATGGCACTGGTTTCTCGCCTTGGCGCCCAATGACTTTTCGCGGCCCCCGGTGGGGCGACACGAATCGCGTCAGGAGTTCACGCTCCCCTGCCGTCCGCCAAATTGCGGGCATACTTCTCCACCTTCTGTTCATCTCTCAGCATGTCTTCTATCGACTATATAGACTCGTTCACGCCTACATCCTCCGTCCTCCAGATAAGTTTGCTGCGGTACGTCCGTGATAAGAATAGAGGGAACTGGTATAAGGATCGTCGGAAGTGGTTGAGGAATTGGTTCCATAACCACAATCGTCGAGATTTTTCCTTTCCCCACGTATCCCGCCACAACTCGCCTCCTCCTGTCGAAGAATATCGAATTCAGGACCTGTACAGCTTAGAGCTACAGGCGGATATCATCAGACGGCGACCAAGGTACGAGCTTACCCGTCCTACAACAACCCGCCCCTTCAGGCATGACCTCCTTTGTTTTGATCGTCAATCTTTTCGCAGATGGCTTGTAAGGGATCCGGAAAATCTGGACGAAGGCAACGCGGATAAACTGGCGTAAGGAACAATCGATCTCGAACCCACCGGACCACGATACTGATAACTCCATTTTCTCAAGCCCGCTGCTGGACCGCTATACGGTCGGTCAGTCCTTACGACCTTTGCTGCAGAACAAAGACGCGATCTATGAGATCTACACTGCTATAAGGTGAGGAGTTGGAAAGCCTGTCAATATCCGTATCGTTCCCATATGCAGAAATATGCTGATACTTCCGAAATACCCAGGGAAAAGGGGTTTATACACTTCATCGGGGATGAAGCCGCACTGGAACACGAAGAGAACAGCTGGCCCAAAGTCGCAGCCAAGCTCGTCTACGACGCTCTTATACAACTAGGGGGCAGACCGAGCCGGCCGATTCGGTCGCGGCCCATCTGGGAATCCAACGTTATCTACGGCCGGTGCTCTGGCGGTACCGACAACATCTGGAAACAGTATCAGGCCCGCCAAGCTCAAAGTTACGATGGCGGCGAAGAAGTTTATGAATTTGCTGAGAACGAGATCAAGAACGTGCGCAATAACTGGATCCATGAATTCGAGCAATTTGCGGTAGAACTTCGAGACTGGCAGGAATTCCTCGCTTGTCAGCAAGACGCTCGGGAGAGTCAACAAAGCGACCCAACGGACGCGGGGGCAGACACGCTACTACAATCGCAAGACGAACTGCTAAAAGCATGCCGGACCAAGTTGAAAGACTGGCGAGAGTACCGGCTTTGGTATCGAGCGGCGATCGGCGCGCTTAGCGAAGAAACCGAGATGTTACGGCAGGTATACGGGGTCGATCTACTCAATTTCCGTGGAGGCCGATGGTATACCCCCCGAAGCCAGTTGATCCAGTATTTGGATTCGCTACACGTTTCTCATATCGCGGTTGCAATGGGTCGAAGAGCAACTTGATGAGGTGCTGTCAGAATGCAGCACTTCGTTGTCAACCACGCCGCTCTCTCGCCGGCGGTTCGAAGAGAGTTGCGAAGCCGACGTCAAACAAGTCTATCAGATTCTACGGGAACTAGGCGGCCGACCGACTCGTGTAATCCAATCCCTACCGAACACCTGGGATCTTCAACGAGTAGATGCGCATGTTTCCGTTCTCCGCCACTGGGAGAACGAATACCAGCATTTCGAGGAGGAGTTAGAGGAATGGAAGGAGTTTTTGGGTTACTATCTGAAAGCTCAGGTCGTCGGGAACGAGAACGGGCAACCCCAAGAACAACATCCGACACATCACCTTCGCCAGTCCAGCCTGTGGCCAGGACGATGGAACGAGTTCTTAGATCACCACCCAGATTCGCAGTTGCATGCGAACCCGAAAGTGTAAGCGCGGGGGCAACCTTTGGCGCGAGGCTCGGATATATTCAGATTTTGGGTCAGGCTATAGAGGGAGTTTCTGACTCAACACCTACAATCACAAGCGGACCCAGACACGGGGGTGCAATCGTAAACGCAGGGTTCAGCGCAATGCCTGAGCGAGTCCAACCTCCGGAAAGAATATCAAGACTTCTACCAAGTCAAGCTCGGCAGCGCCCAGCGATTGGTCGGACTTTGGCACCGAGAGGTAGAAACAGACCTACAAAACTTGGATACGGCTCTCCAGCGTGCGGTCGTCACTCTAGAGGCAGAGGGTATGGCTCACGGTCGGAGAACGCCGGGTGTCCCTTATACTGTAAGACAGGCCGTAGAGCATCCCTATTACGGCCTTACTATATCCCGAACACGCTTGGAAGAGGCACAAGAGCATCTCGAGCTTACGGAATGCCGGCTAAACAAGGTGAAACATCAGCTTGCAGTTATTCCTGAGCAATATACCGTATCAATAGAAGGGAGTACCACCATCCGAAACTCTCGTTATCCTGCCGGAAGTTCAGCTGGAGCCAGATCAGGCTATACTCGAGAACTGCGAGTTTCGAAGGTCCAGCGAACTGACTGTAGCTTCTAGTCACCAGGTGTCTAGAAAGCGCAAAGAGAGGCCCGACTCTGGCGCTGCCTTGGAAGGGATCCTCTGCCAAAATTATCAATCGGAAACGGCCCGGCCAATAACGACTCGATCCCTATATAACGAACCCAACATCGTTGCGAGCTAAAGCTCCGCCGCGAAGAAGTTGCCGGTTGTTGAATCTCGGGCAATCAGAATGTTTCGATGAATGTTATAGATTATGATAAAATGTCACTGTCCTTTTAAATCAGTTCACGATACAGAGGACTCAATGTATCTTGTTTGCGATAGACGCTGATGTTGGAATTCGCTATCTCTCTTAATGCGGTGTTGCAGGGTTTGTATTCTTTCGGGTTGAAAATGCAAGGCTGGTACGCTGATACTATAACGTTGAGTCTACAGCTGTGCAGACTGGATGTCAGAATTGGACGCAAATATGATAGTAGAAATCCTCTCGTAAATACCACCTGCAAGTTCCCCGTCCCAACTCACCCCTCCATTATCCAAATTATGTCTTCTATCCGTCTCAAAATAGCCTTGCCGGTTGCCAAAGACTAGCTTGGAAGGGAATACTCTTACTGGGCGCATTGGAGTTTCGAAACTGTAACTCCCGCGACCCCTTGTACTATGCCGGCTTGACCTGCCGCCCTCGTCACTGCCCATGGAGCTGCCCCGCCGAGGGCCCCAGCGTGGCGTCGAAATGGCTGCGCCCCCCTGTGGCTGGGGTACTTTAGTCTGTGTTCAGGTTATCTGAGGTGTCAGCTATTTTCGGCCACTACGGAGTATACCGGCCTCGGTGGAGTGGTGGCCCGAAGGGTTGTCTGATCTTGCCATCGCTGCATATCTCGATGAGGCCATTGTAACATCCTCTGCAAGCATTGGGCCGCAGAAAGCCTGTCTCCGACCTCCTTCACCTCCATGCGCTTGAATCACTTGATCGTTGTTTTCGTCCAGCTCGTCCACCTGCTCGACGGCAAGGTTGGACTACGCCGTGATCCACTTCTCAAGCCGCAGATGGTCTATATCGTGATGATGCAGAGGACCAAAGACGAACTCCGACATAATGACGCCTGCGGATCAGATGTCTGTCGACCGAAGAGTCGTAACCCTGCGTATAGCCTTTGCAAACAGGAAGAACCCAGGCGCGGCGTAGAGTCGAAGTCCGATACGACAACAGTGAGTGGGTCCTTTGTCGCAACCAGCACATTTGAGGGCTTGAGATCGCGGTGGACCACCCCACGCCCGTGCAGGTGACGAAGGCCGAGAAGCATCTGGTCTCCTGCAAGCTGATAACTTGCAATCAGCGCCGACGTAAAAGCTGATAATAGTGTGACACACGTGCAGATTGTTCTTTATATTGGGTCATGATCCGCGCACTCCATAGAGATCACTATAGAACTCCGCGCTTATTAAGCAGGATCTGACTACTCGGCGTACTCAGTTGCCTCTGCCCTATATAAATTCTGTAATTATAATTTACTATATCGGGTAGTCTAGCCTTATTAAACTAGACTACCGAACTTAAACCGACGGAGAATACTAAAGAAACGGAAAGAAAATAGGGCTAGCCCTATCTTAAAGTATTTCCAGCAGCCTAGAGTAGTGAAATATTTTCTACGATCGAGGTAAACGAGATTTAAAAAATATTCCGTATCTAATTCAATCCGCGTATATATAATAATATTACGTTTAATAGTATATATATATAACTAAAAGATATAAAAGTTCTAGTTCTAAACTTTAAATATTAGGTATATAATATAAGGTTATACGAAATAGTTAAATAATTAGAATCTCGATAAAGTTATTTATAAAAGAGAATGGACCCTATAGAATTTTAATATCTAATTAGTTAACTCGGATACGTATATTTTATATAGTAAAGATTAACTATAGAATGTTTTAGTAATTTCTATAGAATGCTTTAGTAATACTATAGAGTACGCAGATCATAACCTTTTATATTTTCAAATTCATTTCGTCGTTATATCTTTGGGACGTAAGAAATCATCGTAAAATCTTAGCGGCTATAAAAAACAGAAACGCTATATTATTTCTATAGAAATTTATATCTAATTATAAATATCTCGTTCTATTACTATATACGAGATATATATCTATTAAATATATTATAGGTATTTTCTATATAGTTATATATATATTAGTAGTCTTTTTTTCTATTTTCTTTATTTTCTCTACTATTTCTACTACTTTTCTATCTAATTCTTTTTCTTTTTAATCTCTTTTTCGATAATTTCTTGAGCTATTATTATTCGCTGGTTAGCTTTACTATAAGATTTCATTTACTAAAGCTTTTTTTCTTTTCGGATTAGTTTAAAAGCTAGAAAAAAAAAATTTCGATTATTATTAGTCTATATATAATTATCTACTATAGTCTCGATATATATCGAAAGTTTATCGGTAAAAGACCGGAAGAACTTTTTAAAAAAATTATAAAATCTAGTAATTATATTAAATACCGTATCTTTAATATAATTCTATATAGGTCTAGAGATATCCAGATTAATATCTCTATTTTTAGAAGTTTTAGACTTCTATTATATAGTAATTAGATCATTACTATCGATAAACTATCGAAGATAAACCGATTCTGGTAAAATATATATTCTTCGACGAACGAAATATAGTAATAGAAACCTATAAAGGAATTAATATCTAATTTTACTTTTATAATAGTATTTCGAGATTTCATTTTTATTTTTATTAGTTTCAACTATATCTAGCGTCTATTTTCATTTTTTATTCATTCTTTAGATTATAAAATAGTAATATAAAAGATAAATAATTAAAGTATAGTATTCGATATAATTTTAGCTCGAATTCGGCAAATTATATTAATATTTTCTTTAATCGCGCGATATTAAATTACTAAAATATCGGCTATAGCTTTTATAGATCTTTCTAAAATTATCTAAATTCTCTATACTAAAGTATTTTCTAGATAATAATATTGATAATATTTAGATTAGTAGTAAATAGTTATTATCTTTTTTAATTACTAGATTTTATTATTAAACCGGCAATTCAATAGTTTAAAGATAGTTATAAATACCTGGCAATAAGTAGTAAAACTATATTCGGTTACGGATTTAATATAGATTTACTTTAAAATTTTTAAAAATATCTTTCTATCGTTTAATATATAATTAGTATCTTTTTACAATTATATATTTTACTAGAAAAAGATTACTTTTTATTATAGAGGAATTTATTTTTAAAATTTTTATTATTATTATTAATACAGTATACAATTTATATAGTTACCGCTATATTTAAACTATAAGATTGTTTTATACTATTTTTATCTTCGAGTTCTAATCCGTAATATATATATAGAATCTAGAGTAATTATCGAAAATTTTATTATATATATAGAGATAAAAAAACTCGATTATCTACTAGCTTTTATTTCGATAAAATGAAAATATTATAGAAAAAATTCTATTATAATTTATAGTATTAATAGCAATAAAAATATATATTTCGAAATTATTTATATTAAATATAGTATCAAACTATAGTATAAAATCGCTATAAAAATATTTAGTATATCTTTTATATATTTTATTAATAAAAAAGATCTACTATAACCATTTGGATATTATATCAATAGTTACGGCAAATATATATAGTCTATCTATTTTTTTTAGAAAGTTATTAAAAAAGTTTTTATAATTTCTTCGCGGTTTTTAATAGCCGATAGAATAGAATTATAGTATATTTTTCTATTAATAAATAGCTTTATATCTAATAGTTAATCTACTATATCGAATATTTACTTATTAATAGAAGATTTAAATTAGATAGTATAATATACTTTTATTAGCTCTATCGTTTTAGCGGTATCGAGATAGCGATTTTTATATTAGAAATATTCTAAAAGTCCTAGTATTATATTATAAAAGTATTCTAGATTTCTTCATTTTATAATTGTAATCTACTATAGGTCTAGATCCAAATGCAATAAATATAGCTATTAACTAATAAAAGACTACCAATTATTGTCTTTTACGTTAATATATATATTCTTTTATTTATATTCTAAAATAATTATATCCCGTTTATTATCATTTATATAGAGTTCGAATTTTCTAGAATAGATATACTAGTAGGTTTTTTTTTTAAATATTATTAAATCTACGGTCGTTAATATAAATGATATAGAAGTTCTAGAAGTAAAACTAATTTAGAAGACATTTATAGGCGATATCGATATTAAAGAACTATTTATAGATTAGCGGCGGAAGTAGATAGTTAAAGAATATTATATTAATAATCCTCTAAATAAAAATATAGTATCTTCTATCTAATTTAAAATAAAGAATTTAGGCGGCGGCTATTATAGATAGAAAGAAAAAAAAAGAAAAGATTTAAATAATAGTAAAAGACGACGCCAGCGATGATATAGATATTAAAAAGATAGAAATTAGACGTAATATAGAAACAAAAGTAGAAAAAGAAAATAATATAAAAAGGAAAATTAGCAGATATAGACAATAGATTATATAATATTTACTAGTTAAATTAATTATAATAGATTACTAATCGTACGGTATAATAGAAAAATATATTAATAATTAGATATAGGCTTCTACAGAAATAATATATCGTTTCCGCTTCTTGCGGCCGCTAAAATCTTGCGAGGGTTTCTTGCGCCCCGAAGATATAACGTTATTTCGTATTCTCACAAGCCAACCGATTTTCTCCAGGTTTCTTTTCTTCCCGTCGGCCGTATAGGAGCATGTGGGTCAAACGTTTTGCTGGCGTAGACGTGTTCTTGCCAGATATAGATAAACTTGGAAATTTGTCTATATTTATCTGTCCGACAATTGTACTAGCCGTAGAGCACTGGCAGTCGTCGAAAGGTCCGAGGTTGACGACTGACAGGCGCGGTAGTCGAATAACTTCTAGCAGCG
Source organism: Rusavskia elegans (assembly GCA_011316305.1). Lineage (NCBI taxonomy): Eukaryota > Fungi > Ascomycota > Lecanoromycetes > Teloschistales > Teloschistaceae > Rusavskia > Rusavskia elegans. Next base: position 230,145 of record SAUG01000044.1, read on the forward strand.
GGAAGTGACGTCCTGCAAACTAAATTCTAAATAGAATAATGAAACTTCTTTTAAAACTATTTAGTAATATCTTTAAATTTAGATTTAGAACTAATAGTGGTTACGTTATTACAGTTCTGATAAAACGAATAGTTATCAGTGGCTCGTATTCTCGCTTTATATTTAAAAATACTAATTTTATTTTTCTGATTTCATTTCGAAATATATATTTTTTTCTTTATTTTAAATCTTTTTTTCTCTATACTATATTCCAATATTGTTTCGAATACGAAATTTATCGAATACCGCGATTAAAAATTTAATTTCCGAGTAATTCTCTTCGAATACTAACGTTTAAAAAGTGGAATGCAAGAATTATATAATAATATTCGTAAAGTTTTTAAAGTCTATTCTAAAGTTCGAATAATTTCACTTTTCTTTAAAAGGAATATATATTTATTAAAAGAGTGATTTATTAGATAAACGTACTATTAAATTCAATTTCGATAGAAATATCTAGTATCTAAAATAAATAAACTGCTATTAAAAAATACCGCAAAATTTTTTCAAATATTTAGTTTTAATTTATTTCTACGGAATTGTAATATTCTAGATAATCAACTAGATAATTTCTAGAATTTTCCGATATCTATTACTAGTAAAACTATTCTAGTATCGTTTAATAATTTATCAAATATTATTTAGATTTCTATATATATTTTAGAATAAAATAATTTTTTCATTTAAATAGATAATCCTGAACTTTCTATTATAGGATTTTTTTAAATATATTAATATTTATTAAATTGATATTTATATATCACCCGGTTCTAAAAAAAATATATAAAATACTTTTTTTTTAGAAAGTTTCTATCTGGAATTATATTGAATTTTGTTATATATATATACTTCATCAACGTTATATACGGCAACGAATATCGTATTTTATAAATAAAGAAATCTCTACGTTATATTATCAACAGAAAGATACGTTATATTGCTGAGTAAATTAAAATTGAAATTCTAAAAACTGTTATTAATAGTAATATTGTATATTCTATACTGATATACTAGCGCTTGATTTATTTACCGAACTATTGATTTACCGGATATTAAAACTAAAACCAGAATTATTTAAATAGAATAATATTAATATTCGAATATCTTTAAATAGATTAAAATCGAAGTTCAAAAAACGTTGAATATCTTGAATTAAAAATAGTTCGACTTTAATATAGATAATTTTTTTGTAAACTTTTTCTTTTTGAATTTTTCGTAAAAAGATATCTTTTATCTCTTTCCTTGAATTAAAATATTGTTTTTTTTATTCTATTCTATTAATAATTCGAATATTAATTTCTTTATTTAATAATTTTATAAATTTTCTTTTCTTTTTTATTTTATTTTTTTTTTCTATATATATTCAAATAGATTTAAATTCTTTTTATATTTAGTATAAACGAAGTTTCTTTTTTTATAGATGATATTTTTGTAATAACAGATAGTAATACTATATTTAAAAATATTCTCTATTTATATTATACTTCGCTGATTAATTGATTTATAAATTATATTTTAATTTGGTAAATATATTCTATCTATTCGTCTATTATCGAATATAAATTTTGTTAAAAATCAAAATTTAATACCTTTCTCTCATAGTATAGAGTAAAATGTTTATTTCTATTTTTTTAATAGGCTGGCCGTCGGGTCAGATTTCGAATCCGATTTCGAAGATTCGATTCGACCCGCTAAAATCTTGTCTTCTATATTACAATACTAAAAAATCCCTGTTTTTCCGAATTAAAATACTATATATTTATCGAGATTTTATCACTAGATATTAAATAATAGTGGAGTTAATACGTATATATCTAAATAACTTTTCTCTATTATATATTATCTATTATCTTTAACTATATTGATATTGTACTATGTCATACGATTGTAAATCGTATCGATTCGAGTCGGATCGGGTTTTCTAGTCTAAATTTATAATCCGACTCGATTTTTGTATTTAATATTGGGATTCGACCCGATCCGTTTAACAAGTCGAATCCGATCCGATTTACTAAAATCGGGTCGGATATTCGAAGATTGCACCCGGATCCGATCCGAAATAGCTAGTCTATTTTTTTATATATTTGGAATTCCATAAAATTAAATCAATCGAAATTGAATTATAAATATTAATTATCCTAGTAATTTTTTTAATTTAAAATAAAATTACAAAATAGTATTTTATAAATTTCACTATAGTCTAGATGATCTAGTAGCACCACAGCGTGATCTGGTATCAGCCGGCAGGAAGAAATCATATAGTGATTAATTGATAATAGAATGAAAATCCATGGAAAACTAGTTTATATAAAAAGTGGTAAATATTAAAAAGACGCTAAATTGGTTTAGGACCACGCTAAATCTTATAGAAAAGATATACGTAACTTTAGCGAGTTTTAGTAAAAAATATTAACTAGCTTTTCTTTAAACTTTTTATAATCGTTTCTATATATTAATATACCTCTTTAGAATTGATATAATATCGATAATAAATTTAATTCTACTATTTCTCTTCTAATATTTTATCCTTTTTTTAAATTTAAAGCTTTAGATTAATTTATAGAAGTATTTTAATATTAGAAGCGACGGTCGACTTTACGAAATTTAACTATAATTTTAGTTAATAATTTTGAAATCCGATAAATTTATTGAAATACTTATAGTATAATAGGGCTAGTACCTTTATAAAGCTATTGGTCAAGGTTTCTACGGAGGCGATCTATTTAATATTAATATTTTTATTTTTAATTTACTAGCGGAACTAATAATAATATATATTTATATTACGGAGCTTTATTATATACTATAAACTATTACTAGTAAAATTCCGGATAGTCTATATATTATTATACTATAATTATATAGTATAGCCGAAATCTAGTAAAATTTCGCTAAAAAATCTATTCTATTATAATAGCGAGAAATTCTACTTTCGTTAAATTTATTATTTCGATTTTCTTTTTAGATATTTGCTAGTTATTTATACCGTTAAATAATTTAAAGCTATATCTCTAAAAGCTCTAGCGAGTTACCGGGTTCTCTGTAAACGAAACGTTTAAAAGAGCGAAAAATATAGTATAAAGATCGTATACTATATTATATACGATATTATAGTATTTAATATAATTAAAATATCCTAATATTTCTTCAGCTGTAATCTAATACTCTATAATAGAACTAGTTATAAATTCCAAAAGTTTTAATACCGTATAGGCGATATCCGATCGAATTATAATAGCGGTAAAATTATTTAAATCTATATATTACTAGTAGGCGTAGATCTGCTAAAGTATTAGTTATCTAGTACTTTTAATTAACGTTTCCGTATTCGATAGAAGCGAACTAGAATATCTAGTCGTAAGTTTAGCGTTAAATTAAACAATAAATTAATTAATATAGCTATTTTAATAAAAATAGAATCGACAATTCAATCTATTATAAAATATTCTGATTTCTAAAAACTATTCGATTTCTTCTAAATAACGTATTTTATAGACTTCGAAAAATTTAGTTTAAAATTCGTCTATTATATATATATCATATTACTCGTAAATAATTATAATATTATCGATAAAAAAAATAGTATAATATATTCGGTAATAAATAGATATTTTGTTTCTAGTATTTAAGTAAATTTGAGGTTGTTTAATATATTTAAAAGATAATTAAATACTAATATAGAGGATTATTTAAGTCTATATAATATACGCAGTAGTAATAATAGTACTTTCGGTCCTTTCTACTTTTATAGAAGTCTGACGTATATTACTTTATCTATATCACTATTAGCGAAGGTATTTACGGTATTATACTAACGAGTCTTAAAGTCGAATACTATTATAATCGCTATAAAAACTCGAATAATATATATCGCTAGCGTAGCTACGTATAAATATTATTTAGTATATTATATATTATCTCTAGCAATAAATCTTGCTTTAAATTTAAGAAAAAATCTCTAATTATTCAGTTTATATTTAAATATCTATATAAAAGAAATAGAAGTTTTCTCTTTTTTTTCTATATATTTATATAGATTCTCGCGCTAGGTTTGCTTTCTCTGGAGTTATTTAATCTTTAATTCTGCGGTATTCATAAATTCTACGTAGTAGAGATATTTAAATATCTTATTCTAATCATATAGTTCGAAGAGGAACTAGTCGCGATAGATTTTTATCGATAACGAGTTTAGAGCCTATATAGGCTAGAGTAATAGAATCTACTTTTTATAGTATATATAAACGGCGATAAATACTGCGAATACTATATAAAATAATCAGATTATTCTATTTACTATCTTATCTAATTTTACTATATATTGTACTATCTTCAACTTTCGCTAGCGTTTTACTATACTAGGTAAAATAAAATCTTTATCGTATCCAAAAAGACGAGGTTTGCGAGTTTTTTTTAGTAGAAGGTCTTTTAATTTTTCTAATCCTTCTAGGATATATATATTATTATCTACGTAATTAACTTTTATATTTTCAAGAGCTTTATCGTTATAATAAAAATCTTCCCGGATATTATCTATAGGAGGAAAAGTACTTTTATCTAGATTGGTCGTCGAGTCGGATTCCGAACCCGGATTAGCCAACCCGACCCGATTCGATCGGGTTTCGGATTCTAATTAGTAACCCGATCCGACCCGCCAAAACTGTTAGACTCTAGTATAAAAGTATAAAGCTAGTATACCTTTTATACGAATTTACTAAAAAAATTCTAATTAATTGACTACGCTAGCTAGAAAGGCTCTAATTCGAAGAAATATATAGCCTAAATATATTACTTTTGTAGAATTATTAAAAATATATTCTATTAAATATATTTTATAGTCGAGTCGGATCCGGATCGGATTACTAAATAACTCGACCCGGATTTGACCCGCTAAAACTCGAATCGGGTCCGGATCGAATTATTAAAATCGGGTCGGATATCTAACAGTTCGACGGAAATCCGACCCGAACCGGCCAGTCTATTTTTACTTTCTAAAATTAAAGAAATTAGTAATAGTAGATAGAGTTTTTATATTTTCTTTTCTATTCCTTTTTCTAATTACTTTGAAATTACTAGAATCGAAAGAGTTAGAAACGTAGAAGGAATAACTATAATATAGTTATCTTTATCGCTATCTAATAAAAGGTTCTCGATTATATAAAAGGGTTCTATATAAAGGATTTCGAATATAGAATATAAAAATAGTTTCTTTTCTAATTATATAAAATTAATTTCGTTAGATTAATAAAATAAATTTTTATTGAAGATAATATTATAAATCCGGATAACCTTGTATTAGTTAGATATCCAGATATTATAATTCTTCGTTCCTTCGTAGTCTACGAGGAATTCTAGATAAATTCGAGATACTATCTTTTTTTTATAAAGAATTAATTTATTAAACGAATATACTTTATATCTAAAGGCTTTTAAATAACTAAAGTTTAGCCGATAGATAGTTACTATCTAGAAAGGAATTTTCTATTTATATTTATCTATTAGAATATAATTTATTATTAAATCTGCCGTTTATATATACTAGAGTTAAAGATAGATAAATAAATTTACTTCTAACTTTATAGCTCTGGTTTTTATTATTAGAACTCCGCTTTTACGTTCCGAATAACTATTCTACGCTAAAGTATCCGGAGTTAACGGCTTCTATATAATATTTTATACGGCGATAAATTTCTAAAGTTTTTGGTCTAATAAAATTTCTTTATCTAAACGGATAAATACTACTTTTCTATTAAAACGAGCCTCGATTATCTTAATTATTTTACGAAGAATACCTGGTACTATATTTTTATAGCGATAAATAAAGACTATTTGAAAGTTTATTTCTATATATATAACGTAGAAGATCTATTTGTTTTTATTTAATATAGTTACTAATTAGATAAAATCGTATATAATACGATAAAAGAATTTATCGAATATTTCTATTTTAAAAAATGATTTTAATATAATCTTATAAATATTTTATAATATAAATACTTCGTATTTATTTAGTATAGGAATTTTATCTTTATTAGTAACTTCTATTCTTTTAATAGTTTCGGCGAGGTATTTAATAGCGTTATTACTAGTGTAAATAAAGAGCTAGTACTAGTTATATATAGATCTCGATTAAATTAATACTAGAAATCTTATTGCTAAAACTATTATATCTAAAACTTTAACTAAATTATCTTTATATAGATAATAACTTCTGATTCTAGTAAACGAAAAGATTATTTTACCGGAACGTTTCTTTATATAGTATTTAAAGATATTAATATATAGAATACTTTTATCTTCGAAGACGCTAGCGAAAACCAGATTAGTAATAAAATTTAGAGTATATCTAACGTTTATAACTTTTTATATCCTTTACTAGATAGAATTATAATAATATTTTTAATACGGTCGTATATAACGATTCGTTCTTATTATATTCCTATAAAAAGAGTAGAACTATCGGTATCATTTCTTTTTTTATAAATAAATAATCTATTATATTATTTCAGACGTTTATAGATAATCTAATATCGAAGGTCTATAATAAATAGAAGACGTAGTCGACGGCGAATATCCTAGAAAAGACGGTAAAGATACTACAATCCTATATATACTAGGAAGAAAAAGATAATAAATTTTAAAAATTTATTTCTTTTTTCTTTACTTTATTTTTAACCTTCTATTCTTTTATTTTCTTTAGAATTCGTTCTACGTTTATTTTCGTTTATAGGTTTTTTATCGCCTCTTCTACCTTTTATTTTATATTTAGATTAGGTTTAAACTTTTACTTTGTCCCTTAGATCGATCGGGATAGAGATAATCGTAAGTATTAAACTATTCTAATTTACTATAAATATATTCTTTCATTAATTAATTATTAGATTTATTTTAGAACAAAAGGTTATACGGTAGCTTATTATTAGATTATTTAGATATACCTACGGGGAATACTAGGTAAATAGCTACTATATAAGAGTTTTTAATATTATAGAAGCGAATATACTAGCGAAATCTTTCTGCTAGATTAAAGAGGAAAAGTTTATTGTTAATATTTATTTCGATTATATATTTATATATCTAAGTAAATAATAGAATTTACTTATCGATTATAATAATAAAATTATAGAAATCTTTCTATATATCTACTATTTCTACTATTTTCTTCTCTTTCGTCTAATTATATATTTATTTCTATTTATCGACTTATATTTTAATCTATTATTTTAATGTTAGTTCTATTCTAAATTTCGCGTATTAGTATTCGAGTTTAAAAGTTCTAGCGGAGTCTAATAAAGCGAGCTTAGCTTTAAAAGTTTATAGAAAATTTTATAGATAAATTTTTATCTTTTAGATAAAGACGTGATTTAGTATAGTAATTAAATTCTAAATAAATTCGATAAATTTATTAATTATATCGTATTTTTTTTTCTATTTAGCAATTTTAATTTATATTAACTTATATAGGTATTATAAGCGAATACGGCGTTTACTATAGTAATTATATTCGCGCTATTTAGTATATCTAGTTTAGGCTCTAGTAGACGAGCTATATATTAAGATTTAGTTAATTTTAATAGATTAATAAAGTTCTAAACTAGGAAGTTAACGGTTTTATTTCTAATTGTAGAAATCTAGGTATTTTAGTTTTTAGCTTTATCGAACTTTAGCTCGCGTTTATTTATTTTAAATTCTTAAATAAATATATTAGAAAAGAAGAAAAAGGTTTTCTAATAGGATATAAATTTTTTTCTAGTAAATTTAATTAATTAAGTAATTTTAAAAAAATAGTAAATAATCTATTAATAGATCCGCAGTAGAGATGTCTACGGTTTTATTATATCGTAAATAATAATTGAACTAATATTTAAATAATTATTAATATAGAGGTATCTATTACCGGGCTTATAACTATTAGCCGTTAAAGAGAAATTATATAGTAATTAATTAATAATAGAACAAAAATCTATAGAGAACTAGTTTATATAAAAAGTAGTAAATTTTAAAGAGACGCTAAATCTATTTAGAAATACGCTAAATTTTATAAGATAGATATACGTAACTTCAACGAGTTTTAGCGAGAAATATCAACTGGCTTTTCCATAAATTCTTTATAATCGCTTCTATATACTGACATCTGATAGTCTAACGGATCAACGTTTTTCGGGATTAACGTGATTGAATCCGATAGATTAAAGATTCGAATCTCTAGAAAACTAATTAATATATAAATTTTTTTCTTTTTATATAAAAAGATTATTAAAATGATTGTATATTTCAACTAGTTAAACAATATCGATCGAATTTAAATTAATATAGTTAAATGGTTTATGGTTTCTCTAATAGAGTTCCAGTTTGAATCTAGTTTCTTCGGAATTTTTAAATAGATTTTCGGTAAAATATTTAAGTTTTTAAATATTTATATAATCCGATCGATTAGTACTTCTATTATCAAATCGTAAAAGACTAAAATCAAAATACGAATAATGAAACCGTATATATACGTTATTTAAATCCGCGCCGGAATATAGTATATAGAGTATTATTATTAGATTCTATTAATAGTATATATTTTCTTAATTTAACTATATAATCGGTTTTAGAATTCTTTTTCTGAAAATATTGAATATAGCGTTATTAAAAGCTCGAGTAAAATAGTATCTATCGAAACCGCGACGATACGCTTCGAAGCAATTAATTAATACTATCGGTTAATATAATACGTGTAATTATTTCAATCACGACGGTTGTAATAGAAATAAATATTAGAAAAACTAACAGATTAAAGTCTACTATAGGAATATTTATTTTAAATTCTATTAATATTGAAAGGGCAAAGTCGATTTTAATCTATAAAAGAAAATATAGAGAAATAAATTTGATAACGAGATAGAATATAAGAAAGCTTTTAATTATAGATTGTTTAACGATTAATTGAAAAAGATTTAATCTATACAACTATATCATACAGTCGTACGAAATAAAACAGAGAAATAACCAATGCTATAATAATATTTATAATAGAACAATTCAATTCAACAGTTCGGAAATAGAAAATAAATTTATCTAGCTATATATTTATATTCGTGATTAGAAAATTTATCAAAACTAAAAATAGATTGTAAAAAGCTAAAGTAACAATAAATCTAGACGTAACGGAAAATTTTTTAATTAGAGAAATTAGTTAAAAAAAAGAGTTTTTTCGAGTAAGAAGAAATTTCTATTTAAACTAATGCACCTCGGAACGGGTTAGATCTGGTCGGATTCTAGAATCTCTAACCCGACTCGAACCGGGTTAGAATATCTCCGGGTTGAAATATAAACGGGTTAGGATATAAACGAGTTTTCGCAGGATTGGACCTCGGAACGGGTTAGGTCGGGTCGAGTTCTAGAATCTCTAACCCGACTCGAACCGAATTAGAATATAAACGGGTTAGGATAGAAACCGGTTAGAATATAAACGGGTTTTCGCAGGATTTTTCCGTTAAAAGACGAATTAATTAGTACTCCCGCTAGTATAGACGCTATATTAGCCTATAGAAGTTTTTCTAGTATTTTATTATATAAAGAAACTAAAATTTATAAATACGCTAATTCAGCGCCTATATTCGATTTTCTAGAATCAATTCTAAAAACTACTATTTTTATTAAATCTCGACGCGAATCTAACCCGTTTCGATTCGGGTCGGGTTAAAACCTATATAATCCGACCCGAACCCGATTCGAACCCGCTCGGGTCGAATTCGGGTCGGGAATTTCCCTATCTCGTTCCGAGGAATACGTAGAATTAATTGGTTTTAAAAACGAATTATTTAGTTATCGTGTTAGTATAGGCGCTAAATTGGCGTATATAGTTTTTCCTTGTTTTTTAGAAATAAAGAATTCAAAATTAATTTATAGCTTGATTTAGCGCTTATATTAAATTAATAGGAATTAATTTAAAAACTATTATTATTAGTAATTCTCGGCCCGAACCTAACCTAATCGAACCGGGTCGGATCAGATATTCTATAACTCGACCCAGACTCGATTCGAACTCGCCCGAGACGGTTTCGGGTCGGGAATTTCTATATCTCGTTCCGAGAAATATAAACTAATAGTAGTCGATAGAAGTTTATTACCAATCGGGAACAGAGAAGTTATAAAATAAATAATATCTTTAAAATTAAAAGTTTACTAGTAATACGAAAAGTTTAAATTTTATAATATCCGTATAGCTAGCTATAAAATCGTATTCAAAATCTTTTAGTTAAAGATATATAATCCAGCTTAGACTGGCCGTCGAGTCGGGTTTCGAATCCGGGTTAAAAGAACCGATCCGACCCGAGTTAGTTCCGATTTTTCTAGATACCGAACTAAATCGGAAGCTCGCTAGTCTTGGCGGACACGGTGCGATATACCGATTTTTAAAACTTTATTCGCCGAAATTAAGGAGTCGATATATATTTGCTAAAGCTTCTCGCAGAATATTAGATTATTTTAGAAAGGATTTCGTCGTGCGTTTACGATATTTAATTTACTTCTTCTCTACTTTTATTTTATAAACGGCATTAGGTTTAATATTACTAATAGACGAACTATCTGTTAGTTTCGTTTCTAGATTATAGATTCACTTATCAAGTAAAGTTAGCGTAGAGATCTATAAAGATCTAGTAACCCTTTATATCGAGATTTTCTTTTTAAGATTTTCTTATTTGAAGCCATATATACTTTAGTAAAAGGAAAATCATCTAAAACTAACTTTTCACCGTAAATATAATCGCTAAAAATAAAGCTTGTTAGCTATAATATAGGTTATATAGATAATAATACGTATTTTATTATTACTATTTTTACTTCTGTTTTCTAAATCTATTTAGAGAGGATTAGTAATAAATATTACTTTTAATAATTTCCTTATAATCTAGTAGGGTCTGCAAATCTTTATTATATTTCTCGGAAATATCGAATCTATTTATAATAATTATATATTATTTTTAATCACGAATCGACTGTAATCTATAGATCTATTCTCGGCCTTTTTTTACAGGCAGATATAAATAGGAAGTATATTTCTATTATAACTTTAAAACGCCGAACTTTCTAACAGTCCTTTTAGAAACTCTATATACGAATTTAGTCTTGAATTATAGTAGAAATAGTTATTATTATCTTCATTCTAGTCTAAAGACTTTTTCGGTATAGTACTAAATTTAACTCTCGTCTTTCTATCAACCTTTCGCGTATTATTAGCCTATATATTTTTATATATTAATTAGTTTATACTTTTTTTATTTTAGCTTATTTCTATTTATCTAGAATAAGGGAGAATCTATTAATTAATAAGTATTATATTTCTTCTACGTTCTCTAGACCTATCGTTACTTTCGCCCGTTTAGTTAACTTTTCGAAATAGTTAAGCAGTATATATTACGGCGTAGGGCGCCTATATTACTATATACCAAATTAGTATCGCTCTGTAGAAATATAGGCAGAAAAACTACTTATAATATAGTCTAAAGTCGGCGGCTTTAAATATCGATCTATAGATCGGTAGGTATAGTATTGGCCATTATCAGATTTGTATACAACCACCGCCACATCAAGACCGTACAGCTTTCCCAACTGATACGCTTTGTTGAAAAGCTCCCTTTCCCTTTTTCTTCTTTGGGTGTTTTGTTCCTTCCGCGTCTGATTTCTCTTTATATTGCAAGCGAGTTACGCGATGTACACTTTGGACTCTGAGCCAACCAGATCTTTTAAATGCTGAAAGATTGGATTTAGCGATGAGCAGAAACACGAGGCTCCGTGTTTCAGGTACATTTTACAAATTTACTTCGTCTTTACCAAACATCCAAGCAAGGACAATATTTCAGGGTATATAGCGGTCCTGGAGATTCTGGCAGACACTTGGAAAATTGGTAGCGTGCGAAGGTGTTTTCAAAGTTTTATCCGTTGGAAGCTGCCGAGAATTACACAAGCTTCGGAAGACAACGCTGGAGACTTTACAAAGATCTCCTCTATCAGCTTGCTATTTATCTGGAATATATAGGTGCGGATCTTTGGATCTTTATTGAATATCGATTCCTGTTATACCCGTTGCCTCTTGAAGCTATTATCAGCTATCATCCTAAACGATTTCCTCAAGTCTTAGACACTGCGGCCACTTTGCAAGACCTTATTAAAGGAAATATCCGTTGCTTCATATCCATCCCTCTTATAGCATGGTTTGCCATATCAGTTCGGCGCAAGGCCGATCTCCCAGTCAGATTTATCGAGCAACTCGAGCAGTTATCGCTTGAGTATTATACTATACCAGCCCTGGAAGATCTATCTCTGCTACAGGCAAGCTGCTGATTTTGCTAAATTGTTTGAATACTGATAGTTGTACGGAAAATAGTTCGTTATAACCCCTTCGTCGTCGGAGCCCTTGCCAGCGGCCCAGGTCCCACTATTATATCCTTGTTCTACAAGATAAGCGAACCGCTTGTATCCTTTTTGAAGATTATTTATTTTTACGGGATTGAACAGAATTTGGCTACGTTGAAGGAGCTAGGTATCCAGTTTAAAAAGGCGCAGGAACTGCTGCAGAACCAGTCAAGCAGTTAATATTCAATTGGCACTGTACTACGCGGCTTAGCTAGAGGTATAGAAGCCAGCGAGGATTCTATTCAGAATTCAGATCAGCGATGCCGTGGGCACGTAATGGTAGTACCTCTTCGGAAGCCTGGTGCCCCTTGCAACGAATCACTAGATACCCATCCGACCATAGCTCTGAAAGGACTGTTAAGTGAATCTTGGCGGCTCCTTTGAACGCTTCAGCCACAATCATACCCTTCCCAAGCTCTTCTTCAGTGAAAATCCTTTCTTCCTCCGGATGCGTACCACATGCCTCCGTAGCTTCCATTTCTTTCTTCGATTCCTCCAAAAGGGCTTCAACCTCGACTCGGTCAATAGCGTGCTTCGCAGCGTCGAAGGTGTTACTATCTTCACTGTTGTTGCTTTCGGTCTCGCTGCCTACGGCATCAAAATTGTCCTTTGCAGTGTAGGTCTGATAGCGGATTCGATCGATCTTTCTCCTCAGCGATGGTGACGTGCCATCTACATCCGATAGATCTTCTGTCGTGCTATCAATTTGTCCGCGTCTTCTCTTTCGTTGAGGCTGCATCGGCTGGATCTTCTCTTCGGTTGTACCTCTGAGCCAGGCGGCTGTAAAGCTGTAAACTTTTGGTGTCACACTCTCTGTAGAAGCTTTGGTCTCTTGGAGTCTTGCTATTTCACTTCTGTTTGCTCTCCACCGGTGTCGAGCCTTGGACAAGTGATGTTCAAATACACTTTCTGCCACAGTCTCTTCGTCTCCGCTGGCAGACGTAATTTCGGATCCAGCGCAGCTCGAAATTCCATCACCGCCAGTACCCGAAGTTAAATCCATGCTTTCACTAGCTTCGCCAACAGCTCCTTGGCGACCGGCTTTAGAGGCCTCGTTGGTGACCTCAATGCCAGATCCACTTCCGTCTGATGTCTCATGCATCCTCTCCCGTGTGTCGTCAACGTGTCGACCGAGGTCGGTGTCGGAGGCCCGGTCCAGTTGTTCGCTGAGTTTGAGTATCTCGAAGTGCTTGCCCACGTGGATGGCCGGGTCTGCTTGGGATACCGCCTCTTCTGACTCAGTAAACTTGTACGAAAGGACCGAGTCATCTGTACAAGAAGCATCGCTCTCACTTCCGCTCGTTTCAGAACCTCTCTCATATCGATATCGCGTATCGCCATCGTCACTATCGTCATAGCCAGCCAAACGGCAACGTAATGTGACGAGATCTCCAACAAGGTTGATCAAGGAACGAGTTATGAATGTAAGAAAACTATCATATAACAATGCTGAGCAACACCATGGGAGGGCTTTGAGTTCTTCAAAGACAGTCAGGATCTGGCGCAAGATCGGTAGTATCCCATAGGGATCTCCACTCATGTCAAAGTGGCGGATCTCCGTCTTCAGCTGCTCAATAAATTGCGACATTTCGGACATGATGATAAGATTTCGTACCGCTAGCGACAGAGTTAATCTAGGATTGGAAGGAAAAGACAGCGAAAGTCATAGAGTAAAAACCTGGGGGAAAACACATGGAGGCTGAGAAGGGAACCAACGCGGTCGCGTAACGCGTCAGGTGGTGCCTCTGTCTTCGGCTCCGCCAATCAATCTGCCATCCAATCATGGCCTTTCCTTGCCTGTGTCATGGTATGGGTTGAATCAATTGTGGTACCTATCGTGTCTTGGTCAATCCCAGTCAACAGTCAGCCCATCGGATTGCCCACTCTTGTTTTGTCATTTGAGGACCGAGTGCCAACCCCTGCAGGCCTATCGTCATATGATCCCATGCTATAGCATTACCTGCCCGAGAACCTGCCAAGGAAACCAATCAGCCACTTCTACGACAGACAATAGCGACGATTTAGTGTGATGACAGGGATACCAGAAAGCTGAACAGCAGCGTCTATAACATCGTTCTTCATTCGTATATCTTGCAAAACGATGCAAGGCTTGGAACCGACTCTGGGATCTTACAAATCAGAGATTGACCATTGTGATAAACTGCCAACTGCTTGTCCTCCAATACTTAAAGGTTTCCCTCGCGGCACCCACCCCCGGGTGCCACTATGAACTTTACACGAGGGCGTCGCGAGATATCCCTGCCCCGCGACGCGCTCACTGGGCCTTTATCTACAGCCAACGCTTTTCTTCCGAGATATCTCGCTCGTCTTGGCATCAACATATAATTCCTGACCCCTCTCTTTTCCTTAATATCGTTCTACAGCATCCCTAACGCCTCTTCCACCATCACTATAGATCTTATAGGGCAGGTCGACGAGCAGCTTCAAGGTCTCGAGGATCCCAGGGAGGTGGTGGTGTCAGCCGGCAGAAAGGAGTCATGTAATGATTGATCGATAATAGAGTAAAAATCTATAGAGAAGTAAGAGAACTAGTTTATATAAAATGTAGTAAATGCTAAGGAGACGCTAAGCCTAATTAGGACCACGCTAAATCACGTAGGACAGATATACGTAACTATAACGAGTTATAACGAGTTTTAACGATTAGCTTTTCTATAAATTTTTTATAATCGTTCCTATATACTAATAAACCTCTTTAAAAAAATCGTTATATTATTAATATTAAATATAATTCTACTACTTCTTTTCTAATACTTTAATTTCCTTATAAATTTAAAGTTTTAAATTAATTAGTAGAAGTATTTTAACTTTAGAGGCGGCAATCGATTTAGCGAAATTTAATTATAAATTTAGTTTATAATTTTAGAGCTCGATAAATTTAAAAAATTATTAATAACGTAATAGAGCCAGCGCTTTTATAAGACTATTAGCTAGAATCTCTACGGAAACGATCTATTTAATATTAATATTTCTATTTTTGATTTTCTAGCGGAGCTAATAACGATATATATCTATATAACGAAACTTCGTTATATACTATAAACTATTACTAGTAAAGATCTGGATAGTCTATAATTTATCGTACTAAATTTATATAGTATAGCCGGAGTCTAATAAAATTTTACTAAAGAATCCATTCTATTATATAATTTCCTTCGCCGTTACTATAATAGCGAGAAATTCTATTTCTATTAAATTTATTATTACGATTTTCTATTTAGATACTTGCTAGTTAATTATACTATTAAATAATTTAAATCTATATCTCTAAAAGTTATAGCAAGTCATCGAGTTATTAGCGAATAAAGTATCCGAAGAAGCGAGAAATACGGTATAGAAATCGTGTAACGTACTTGTATATCAGAGGGCGTTACGCTCGAATCTAACTACAGCCGTAGACGTAGTCCGAGCTATTAAATAGTAAAGGAATTCTAGTATAGGTTATCGTAACTAATTCTATATAGTCGTAAAGATATAGTTATAATATTATAAAGCGTCTTCGTTATAGAAGTAATTAAAAGAATAGTAGAAACGAACTTAGTAATTATATTAATAACTAACAAACGAACCTATTTAATAAAAGTAAAGAACGATATATATAGTAAAAGTAGCTAACAGTACCGATAGATAGCCGTCCGCTAAAAGTTTCTATTAAAAAAGTCGGCTATAGCGACTATATATAACGTCTCTATACGTTAAAGGGCGTTTCGTTTAAATCTGGCTACAGACGTAGGCGTAGTTCGAACTATTAAATAATAAAGGAGTCCTTGCGTAGGTTATTATAACTAATCCCGTATAGCCGCGAAAATACGGTTATAATATTATAAAGTATCTTCGTTACGAAGATAATTAAAAAGAGAATAGTAGTAATATATTTAATAATTATATTAATAACTAATAATAAAAGCTATCTAATAGAAATAAAAAGCGATATATATAATAAAAGTAGCCAATAGTACCGATAGATAGTTATTCGCTAAAAGCCTCTATTATATAAATCGACTATAGCGGCTATAGACGGCTATAGATAATTAGGCGCGTTTATCTAACTAATCTTCTAGTATATCTCTATAGAATTATAGATATTTAGTTATTTGTTTTGGTTTTGGTGCCCGGTGAACCAGTGGTTCGATAAGCAAATCAAGCGTTGGTATACCAGTATTAAATATACGGTAGCAGAACTTATATCCTAGTTTAGTTAATATAAATAATAGTTCTTTCTATAGAATTTTATTTTAAATTTGCTTAGTAATATAATATATCTTTCTACCGATAATTTAACCAACTTAGAAATTTTTATAGATAAATATACCTCGTAGTTATTGTTTCTTCTTTATTTACTAGCAATACAAGCCCTGTAATACCCCTCGCAAGTACTACGATTTACTAAAAGCCTTTACGTACGTATATACTCCCGCTAACAGCTATAGCTGCAAGCTAAACCAGACGGTAGTATCTATATCTATAATAACTATATCTACCCGCGCGGTTATCGACTACCTCGTTATAGCTAGAGCAACCTATTTTAACTTCGATAAAAATAGCCTCCTTACCGCCTTTAAAACGTGCTATCCGATCTCTCTACCCCCCTTTAGCTTAATTAACCGGGTAAAGCTTCTAGCCGTAGTAGCCAGCGTACTACCTAGTAACCCTTTTAAAGCTAGATAGGCTAAAGAGTACTTTAATAGCTTAGCGGAGCGTTTAGGTACGGGTTATATAATAAATATAGCCGAGGCGACGGATATAGATAATTACTTCGCAGTATAGTAGGTAGATATAGCGGAAAGATTGGAAGCTGATAATTATATATAACGTCGAGGAAGGACTGGATATATAGTATTTAAATATAGTAGAGAATTCGTGATCGAATAAAGAAGGAAATAGTTAAATAGAAGTGATTAACTACGCTGTAAACCTTGCCTGACGAACTTTAGCTATAAAAATTTCTTTATACGTGAAATACAACAATCGTTACCGTATATAACGTTGATGAAATATATATATATATATGAAAACTCAATATAACCCCGGATAGAAGCCTTCCAGGGGGGGAATTATAGATATAATATAGTTTTTTTATATCGCTTTCTATTTAACCTTTTCGTATACGGGATTTTTAAAGTCTAGCTTTTCTCTTTTTTTTTTCTTTTTTTTTTTTTTGAATATTTTTATTATATATTTTCGAAGAAGTAATCGTTTAATATCTTTCTATCGAATTTAGTTAAAAGATATTATTATATTTTTCTTTTATAGTCTTTATATTTATAATCTTTTAAAAGAATATAAGATTAAAATAGGTAGTAATATCTATAGCGAGTATACTCGGGCCTAAAAATCTTATAATCTTTTAATTTCTAATACTATTAATATTATCTACTTTTTTTTTATAGTTTTCCTACTACTAATCTCCATTAGGAAATATTTTAAAAATAAAAAGAATAAATTTAGATCTAATATTAGGAATAGTTTTAATAAATTTATCGAAGCGCGATATTATATCGAGTCTTTTTTAGATTCTAAAAAGGAAATTCGTAATTAACGCTTTATTTAGGAATCAGACCTCTGCCGACTTTTTAGAGAGTTAAAAATATATTATTATTTAT
Source organism: Rusavskia elegans (assembly GCA_011316305.1). Classification (NCBI taxonomy): domain Eukaryota; kingdom Fungi; phylum Ascomycota; class Lecanoromycetes; order Teloschistales; family Teloschistaceae; genus Rusavskia; species Rusavskia elegans. The sequence continues at coordinate 248,210 of SAUG01000044.1, forward strand.
TATCGCGTATTAGATAAATATAAAAGTAATTTTATTATTTAGAAATAGCACGTATTATTTCGTTTCGACGAGTTCGATAATCTAATTACGTTTTATTCCTCTATAGATTTTATACCAGCCGCGTAAAAGGCGTCCGTTAAATTAGTTCCTGGTTTTAATTCGATTAATTTAAATTATTTTCTAAAGGAATTCGATTTTTTTCGACCTTTGGATTCAGTATATATATAAAAGAGTATCTAATAAAAGATATCTTCGTATTATATCTAGTAATACTAATTTAGATATCGATATTATAAGTTACGTCTAGGTCTTCTACTATTTCCGCGAACTTTTATTTTTTAGTAATTATTTTATCCTATAATAATAAGGTTAGAGACTATCTATTTTTTAGTTATGTATTTAGTATTAAGTCTAGTTTTCCTTCTTTTAGCTATTTTTTTAATTCAGGCGTAGAATCGTATTTAACCTTTTCTATTTCTTTAATAATACTTTTATAGATTTTTTTTAATATCTTCTATCTATAGTTTTTAGATTAATTTTAAGGTTTTATTATATTTTAGTACTAGTTATATCAGTAAATAGTAATATTCCTTCCAGATTTATATTTCCTATACTTTACTCTTTTTTTTAATAAAGATATCGATTTCTAAAATTTATTCGTTATTTATATTAAATATAATATCTAATTGTCTATATAGAAGATTCTTAAATATAAAGAGATATATTATTTAAAGTTCTATCTTTTTTCCGACTATATTTTCTTATATCGGTATTTTAAAAATTGATTTTTTTTATTTATTTCTAATTATAATGTATTTTCTAGAACTTTCGATTATTATAAAATTGAAAATTCCGATAAATTCGTTTTTTATATTAATTTCGACTTCTATAATTTTATTATTTAATTATAGACGTATTTAGATATATCTTTTAATCTAGTTATATAGTCCGTTTATAATTTTATTTTATTTTTTTCTATTTATAAAAGCTATTATTTTATAACTTCTAATTATAACTTTAAGCGCTATTATCATAGGTTTTTCGGTTTTATATAGTTTAAACTCTATTATTAGCTTTTTTTTCGTTCTTCTAAGTTCCGTAGAATACTATTCTAATCTCTTCTTATCTAATAAATAGATAAAGTAATTATTATTATAGTAGACTATCTAATTTTTAGTTATATATTTTCTAACTCTTTTTTCTAATAATTTTTCTATTATTTTAAATTAGTATTCGGTTACTTCTATAATTTTTTTAGTTAGATAATTCTTTTTAAGGTATTTTATTTTTCTTTATAAATAATAAACTTTAGTTCGTATTTTTCTAATTTTAGTAGTATTAAATTCTATTAAATTTCTTTTGGGCTATTTTTAAGCGGGTTCTATATTACTAAATATCTATTTATCTAAATAGATTTTGTATTATCTAATATTAATTCCAGTCGCTAGATTAATAGAAAATACTAGTAAATCTAGTTTTTTAATTATTATTATAGCTTCCTTAATTTTTATATAGAGTCTTTTATAGAAATAGATTTTTAGAATTAAATCTTCCTAGTCTATTTTATATACTAACGTTGTAAACCAAATAATATAAGTAGCTACCGACTTCTACTACTTTGAAACTATTAGTTTTCTTTCTATTACTCTATTTTATTATTATTTCCGAAGGCTTTTTTTATAGCTATAATTAGATTACCGAAAGCGTAGAAAATTAATAATATTTTATCTTTCCTTTAGTTCTCCGGGTTATTAAAAGATAGTCTTCTATATAGAACTATACTTAATTAAAGGCTGTGTTATAAACACGGGCGGCGTGACCTCGGGAACGCCGTAATACTTAGTATAGTACTGGATTTTCTATTACGCTTTAACAGATAAAGATATATAGGAAAGCCTTAGTATTAATACTAAAAAGTATTTTAGTAGTTTTAGTAAATAAATATTCTAAATTACTCTAATCTTAGTAATTTTAGTAAATAAATATTATAAGCTACTCTAATCTTAGTAGTCTTAGTAAGTAAATACTCTAAAATAAAGCTATTTTAGTCGTTTTAGTAAATAAGCGACCTAAATAGCGGAGGATTTTATTTATCTATATAGATCCCGAACTCGATACCTTTATAGCTCGTATTTAATTTATTAGTTATTACTATATACTGCTTTAGTAATTAAACTAATTTATTTTTATATTAACTTAAATAATTACCCGTTATACCTCCGTTTATAGATATACTAATAAGTCTAACTAACTATTAGAAATACTAGGACCTCTAGATAGTTCTATAATACTTTAAATACTCTTAGGATATCTATCGTAGGTTAATATTAAATTCCTACCCTAAGTTACTCTAGCTCTACAGCTTAGAAGTCCGGATCTAAAAGTAAGGAAGTCCAGATAAAAGATAATAGTAGTAACGAGAAAGTTAATATTCCTATTACTAATTATCGCTTATATAGTATTAAGGTTTATAAACCCAATAAATACTATAGGGATTATAATTAACTAGAAGACTGGCTTATATAATTAGAAATATACTTCGTATTCTATCTAATATTTAAAAAGAAGAAAATTCTCTTTACCGTATTTTATTTTCGAGGACGAGCCTAGTATTAGATAAAATCTCTCTTTCGCTAATATATAGACGACGATAAAGATAATAATAATATTTTTATAAAATTTATAAAATTTAAAAAAGCTATTTATAACGTTCTCGGAATTTCGAATAAAATACTAACTATTAAACGCTTTATTTAATACCTTTAGTAGAAAACTGTAGTATTAAAGTACGCTGTACGATTCTAAAAATAGGTACTATTAATAGAATAGAATAATAACGCCCTATATATAATATATAGACGAGGATTTAAAAAATAAGTAAAAAATAAATTTATACGCGACAGTCGAATATACGAAACTCTAGATAATCTAATTAAAATATTTATCGACCTCGATAATAAACTATATAAAAGAGATATAGAAAAACGCTATAATAGTAGACCTTGAAATAATACTAGATATTATACGGGTAAAACTTATAGAGGATAGCTACTAAGTAAAAAGACCGGAGATAGCTACTATAGATCTATACTAATAGAACTAGACTCGATATAATAGTAACGTAAAAGAAAAAACTCTAGAAATAGTAAAAGGAATAAAAATCCTAAAATATACTATAACTATAGTAAACCAGACTACTTTATAAAAAAGTATTAATTAAATAAAGTATAGTAACGATAGCTTAACGCTACGCTAAAGAAATCTAAAGACTAGTAAAAAAAAATCTTAGAAGACGATAATAGTAGCTTTAAACTCTAGGAAACTAGTTCGGACGAAGAATTTATATTTATAGAAAACGATAAAGTACTATAAGAAGCTATAATAAATAACGTTTCCCTATAAATATTAATAGAACTAACTAGAAAGAGAGCCGTTTCTAGATAGGAATCCGTAATAGAGGACGTTTAATAAGCGAGACTAAAAACTCCTTACCCTAGAATAATATACGATAAGAAACTAGTAAAAAAAGAATTTCTAGTAATCTATAAAAGATTTAAAGCCGTTTATAAAATATATATTAACGACGAGTACCTATAAGATAAATAATAGGACTAAAAAGTAAGTAATATCGTCGATATATTAGAGAAAGAACTAGGAAGTAACGTCTCTAAAGATAAAGTTATTCCTAAACTAATATTATAATATAGAAATATAATAATAGGAGATTAATACGTACTATTTAGTTAGACTATATACTACGATAACTACTATATAATCTATAAATCGGAAAAATAAGGAGCCGGGTAATATCTATTAAAACTACGCCGATAAGCTCCTACTATATCTATTAAAATCGGAAGTTATAATATTTATAATTATTCCGGATATATTATTTATAGTAAATACGAATATTAGAAAGAATAGTAGGAAAAAAATAAAATCCTTAATTAGAACCTTTATAGATATATTTCGTAAGCAGACTATAAAGATAAGAAATACGAAAATATTAAAAATAACTCGGAAAAAGATAAGATCTTATAGTAATAGGTATACTACGAGCGTATAACTTTATAGCCCGGAAAAAAAAACTAAATTTAGCTAGCTACGTATATATATTCGAAATTAGAATAATTATTAAAACTAATAATAGATTATAGAAGGTTAAAGTATTTATTAATTTAGGCGCGACCGGAAATTTCGTATTAAAAAACTTAGCTAAAAGGAAAGGATTTTTTTAGACTAAAAAAAAAGACCTATATAACCTAATAGTTATCGATAGAAGTAAAATACCGAATAGAGATAAAAGAGTTATAAAAGAAACGATACTATTTTAAATAATAATTAACTAATACTATAAGAAACTTTAGTTCGATATTATTTAGATAGCTAGCTACGATATCGTATTTAGAATACTTTAGTTAAAGGATTATAATCTAGTAGTAGACTAGGAAAAAAGAGTACTTAGCTTCGAACGATATTCCTATATAAAGAATATTTAACCTATATCGAAGCAGCAATCTCGGGTAGATAAAATATAGAATATAAAACGCGAACTTATAACTTCGAAAAAGGATAACTAAAAACTAATTAGGTCCGACTTATTAAATACCGATAGAGGTTAGCTAGATTAATAAGATAGAAATAGAAAGGAAAATTACAAACCTTTCGAAAACCCTATACTATTTAATAAGAAGTTAAAGGAAAACCTATTAGAAAGGATTTTAGATAAATATAAAAAATAGATATACTTATTTTAAGAAAAGGTAACTATAAAAGTACTACCTAAATATTAACTATAGGATTACGAAGTTAGATTAAAACTAGGTAAATAACCTATATTTAGACCTATCTATTTACTATCTATAACGGAGCTCGAAATATTCTATAAATATCTAGACGAAAATATAAAAAAGGGATTTATTAAGAAATCTTAATTACTAGTAGGATACCCGATCCTCTTTATATCTAAAAAGGACGGAATACTCTATTTATATATCGACTATCGAAAGCTAAACGATATTATAATTAAAAACCGATATCTTTTACTAAATATTAGTAAATTTTAGGATCGACTTTCTAGAATACGATACTTTATTAAACTCGACTTTTAAAAGATATATAACTTTATACGAATAAAAGCCGGAAAAAAATAGAAAATAGCTTTTCGAATATAGTATAGTTATTATAAATATATAATAATACCGTTTAGACTTACGAACGCCCCGGTAACCTATTAGAATATAATTAATAACGCGCTTAGAAAATATCTCGATATATTTATTATTGCCTACTTTAATAATATTCTGTTTTTTTTTTAAGATATTCGAAGAATATAAATAATATATTAATAAAGTTCTTAAATATTTAGAGGGGAAAGATTTACGCTTTAAACCAGAAAAGTATAAATTTTATAAAAAAGAAATTAACTTTCTAGAATTTATTATAGGACGAAATAGATTACGTATCGACCTTAATAAATTTAAAGCTGATATAGAATAGGAAACGCTAATAAATATTAAAGAAATCTAAAGTTTCTTCGGATTTATAAACTATAATTAAAAGTTTATAAAAAACTATTCTAAAAGAGCTCTTACTTTTATAGCTTTAATAAAAGATACCGCCGAATAGTAATAAAGAAAAAGGGAATAATAAATATTCGAAGATTTTAAAAAGGAATATATAAAAGACCTAGTACTTAAAATATTCGATCTAACTGAACTATTATAAATAGAAACGGATTTATTAGATCTAGCTATAGGTATATACCTTCTATAATAATACGATAGTAGATAGTACCCGGTAATATATATATTAAAAAAACTATCGCTAGTAGAATAAAACTACAATATCTATAATAAGGAACTACTAGCTATAGTAGCCGTACTAGAATAATAGAGAGTATACGCCGAAGGATTACTAGAATTAATAATCTTTATAGACTATAAGAATCTTTTATACTTTATAATAATAAAATAACTTAATAGAAGATAAATATAATAGTCTAAACTTCTCGGTTAATATAAATTTAAGATATACTATATCCTAGATAAAAAAAATTGAAAAGTAGACGTTCTAAATCGAAGAAGTAATTATATAAAAATAAAAGAAATCTTTAGTAATAGTATCTTTAAAGTTAATAAAGACGGATTACTATTAGTAAACCAGTATAAGCTAAGTACGACGCTGCGTATATTTAAAGACGACTAGGAATAGTTTCTTATCGAAAAAGGAAAACTATAGATACCGGATAATAAAATCGACGAATATATTAAAGAATACTACAATAGAGTATTATAAAAATATCTAGGCGTAATAAAGATAATAAAACTTTTATAATAATATTACTAGTTACCTAATATAAAGTAACGTATCGAGATATATATTAAGAAATATTTTAGTTATTAGTAAAATAAGTATAATATATATACTCGTTATAGAGAGATTTCGTATTAGGAACTACCGGATTTACTATAGAAGAAAGTTATATTAGATTTTATTATTAAGCTCCTAAAATTAAAAGACCCGATAAAAAATATAGAATATAACTCGATACTTAATATAGTTAATAGACTTATAAAGGACGTCTATATTATTCTATTAAAAGAAAATTTTACGGTAGAATAACTTGGATTTATTATTCTAGATCGATTATTTCGATACTGCGGACTATCTAAAGTACTTATAAATAATAGAAATAAGCTCTTTACTTTAAACTACTAGAAGACTCTTATTCCTTTATTTAGTATTAAACTAAAAATATTAATAGCTTTCTATCCGATAACGGATAGATAGATAGAATATACTAATTAGACGCTTAAATAATACCTAAAGTATTATATTAACGACGTTTAGAATAATTAGATTTTATATTTATTAATAGTATAATTAGTACTTAACGCGAGAAAATTAAATACAATAAAAGAAATACCGTTCTATACTAATAATAGGAAAAATTCGTATCTATTTAAATAACCGCTACTTTATAAATGAGCGGAATTAGTAATCTAAAGAATAGATATTTAAAAAAGGATCTATAAAAATATCCTAAAAATATAAGAATATTCGGGTAACTACTAAAATAAAAAACGAAAAATAGTACCTTAGCTAAAAAAAGGGGATAAGGTATACTTTTTTATAAAAAATCTAAAAATAAAAACTCTAAATAAAAAACTAGACTATATTAAAGTCGGACTATTTTTAATTAAGCAGGTTAAAGGACCTTAGAACTTTAAATTTAATTTATATAAGGATATAAAAGTATACCCGGTATTCTATATATTTCTTTTAGAACTAGCCGACTCCAGAATACTATTATAATAGACGTTTAACTTCGAGATATAAGAGGAAGATACCTTTATAGTCGAAAAAATTCTATAGAAAGAAGGTTAGAACTATCTAATTAAGTAGAAAGGTTATTTAACCTCGGAAAATACCTAGGAACCTAAAGAATACTTAGTAAACTGCTAGAAGGCTCTATAATAGTTCTACTAAAAGGAGTTTGAAAAGTTATCGACTAACTAAGCTTATTAGGTAAGATAATCTACTTAGAAGCTACGTCGATAAGAAGATTTAAATCGATAGAAAAAAACGAATCTATACTATCTTTATATTCTAACTCTTTAATATTTTATAGTTTACTATTAACTATAATACGCTGCTTTTCTTTAATATAATCTAATAAACGAAGTAAATATTACTACTTTATATACGCTTTATATAACTTTTTTTTTAACTTTTTATACTTTTCTTTAAGACGATGCTAACGCGTAGTATTTAACGGAACAAGATTATAAAAATAGGTTTATTCTATATAGTTTATATACTTTTCGGAACCTTTACTAATATAATAAGATTCCTCTAGTCGGGAATAATTCTAATAAAAACGTATAGCTAATATACTAATATCTAATAATAGGACTTTTTTATAATAATCTTTAGTTAACGACTTTTCCTTTTTACCTATAAAAAAAGAAGGACGATAGTTTTTCGGGACGAAAAATCTAAAGAGGGAATCTAGTATTATAAATACAGGCGGCGTAATCTTAGAAACGCTATAGTACTTAGTATAGTACTAGATTTTCTATTACGCCTTAATAGGTAGAGATATATAGGAAGGCTTTAATATTAGTATTAAAGAGTATCTTAGTAGTTTTAGTAAGTAAATACTTTAAACTACTCTAATTTTAGTAGTTTTAGTAAATAAGTACTATAAGCTACTCTAATCTTAGTAGTTTTAGTAAGTAAATACTTTAAAATAAAGCTATCTTAGTCGTTTTAGTAAATAAGCAACCTAAATAGCGGAGGATCTTGTTTATCTATATAGATCCCGAACTCGACGCCTTTATAGCTTATATTTAATTTATTAGTTATCGCTATATACTGCTCTAGCAATTAAACTGATTTATTCTTATATTAATTTAAATAATTACCCGTTATACCTCCGTTTATAGATATACTAATAAGTCCAACCAACTATTAGAGATACCAGGACCTCCAAGTAGCCCTATAACAGGCTGCTTTTTCTAAATATAATATTATATTGTTTTATTTATTTTTTTTTGGTACCCGGTCAACCGTCGGTTCCGTAAGAAATTCACTTTAGTATTAGTACGCTAGCGTTAGATATACGATATAAGAACTAGTACCCCAGTCTAATTAATTTAAATTAAAGAACTATATAAAATTAACTCTAATCTATTCCGTAATACGCTCGTAGTATAAGTTCCTATAGTTTACTTAAAATATAACGTAGCAGAATTTTCGTATATATATATACCTTATAATCGCTTTTTCTTTATCTTCTTTTACTAGTACCTGTAACTACTACGGACTGACTTAACTTATACTATCGTATCTGACGTACGTATCTTCCGTAACAGTCCAGGCTGCAGGCTAATATATACAGAACCTCTATCAATACTGGACCTGGATTTTTAGTATTTCTCTTAGAGTAGTCGCTGACAGAATGCTTTATCTACAACCACGATTATATCTTTCTAATTTAAAGAAATAGAGCTTAAAACCGCCGAATTCGAGCTATTCGATTACGTCGACCGAGTCCTCGCTAGTCCGCCTACTATAACGGACTTCGAATCCTAGGATCCGGTAGTTCTAAATACGACGCTAAAGCCTCGTATTCCGAATCCGCCGGAGCTATATAGCTTTAGCGACCGTATTAGACTTCTAGTAGGAGCCCTTATCCTACTAGAATTCGAGCAGGAATCTAAGCTAGCCGTTAAGCTAGTAGTTAAGCTGGCAGTCGTCGAGTATCTAGATAGATTAGCAGGCCGTCTGGATTCGAGTACGACCGTAGACGAGGACGAATTAACGAGGATAAAGGATAGTATTACCGCCTAGCAGGTAGTCCTGGAGGCCATATTAGTAGCTTATAATCGTACGTATTTCGAAGTAGTATAGGGGAATCCTGGGATAAAGCTACGTACTAGAAGATCGCTCGCTCCTCCGTATATATAGAGCGATGTTTGTTTATAGGAGGGGAATAGTAATTAAATAGAGGATATAATAGAATAAAAACGATCAACTGCGCTGCAAACCTTGCTTAACTTTTAACTGCGAAAATTCTTTACTATATAAGCAATATTTATTGTTGCCGTATAAAAACTACGGTAATAAAACGTATATATATAATAACTCAATTATAACCCCGGACAGGGGCTCTATAAGAGGAAATATAATATTATAAATAGAACTTTAATTATTTCGTTTAAAAACTGATTTATATATAATATAAAATAGATATTTATCTAAATAAATTAAAGGTTTAAAAATCTTTTATTTTTTTAAAAGATATTAGATATTATCGCTTTAATAGTATCGCTTCGATCTATAAGGCGGGATAATAAAACTAATATAGTAAATTATTAAAATATAATATCTCTATACGTTAAAGGGTATTACGTTTAAATCTAGCTATAGCCGTAGGCGTAGTCCAAACTACTAAATAGTAATAAAGTTCTAATATAGATTATTATAGTTAATTTTATATAGCCGCTAAAATACGGTTATAATATTATAAAACGTCTTTGTTATAGAATTAATTAAAATAAAAATAGTAGTAATATATTTAATAATTATAATAATAATTAATAATAAAATCTATTTTCTAGAAATAAAGAACGATATATATAATAAAAATGGCCGATAGTATCAATAGATAGTTATTTACTAAAAGTTTCTATTATATAGATCGGCTATAGCGGCTATAGACGGCAATAGATAATTAGGCTCGCTTGCCTGGCTAATTTTCCAGCGTGCTTCTATAGAGTCGTAGACGTAATACTATAGGCGGCTATAGATAATTAGTTTCGTTTAGCTAGTTAATTTTCTAGAATATTTGTATAGAATTATAGATATATAATAGTTTCTTTTATATCGTTTTCTATCTAGTTTCTCCGTATACGGAATATTTAAATCTAACTAGCTCTTTCTTTTATTTCTTATCCTTTAATATTTTTATTATACGTTTTCGAAGAAATAATTACTTAAAATTTTACTATCGAATTTTATTAAAGTATATTATTATACTTTTCCTTTATAGTCTTTATATTAATAATCTTTTAAAGGAATCTAAAGTAAAAGTAGATAGTAATATCTATAGCGAGTATACTCGATTCTAGAAATTCTTTAATCTTTTAATTTCTAATATAATCTAAATATTTACTTTATTCTTTTCGGGTTTTACTTACTAATATCTATAGAGAAACGTTCTAAAGATAAAAAAAATAAACTTTATTCTAATATCGAAAGAAACTTTAAAAAATATACCGAAATACGTTATTATATCGAATCTTTCTTAGATTCTAAAAAGAAAGTTTATAATTAGTATCTTATTTAGAAATCGAATCTATACCGACTTTTTAGAAAATAAAAATATTTTATTATTTATTATCGCGCTGTAGATAAAAATTAAAATAATATTATTATTTAGAAATAACGCGTATTATTTCGTTTTAATAAATTTAACAATTTAGTAGTATTCTACTCTTCTATTGGTTCTACGCTAGCCGTATAAAAAATATCTATTAAATCCCCTAGTTTTAATTCGGTTAATTTTAATCGGTTTTTAAAAGAGTTCGATTTTTTTTATCTTCTAGAAATAATAGGCGTATAAAAGAGTCTTTAATTAAAGATTTTTTTTATTTCGTATCTAGTTATTGGTTCCGAATTATATATCGATATTATAAATTATATCTAGATTCTCTAATATTTTCGCTAATTTTTACTCTTTAGTAACTATTTCGTCCTACGATAATAAAATAGAGAACTATTTATCTCTTCGTTATATATTTAGTATAGAATCTGGTTTTTCTTCTGGTTCGAATATAGAATTGTATTCGGTCCTTTCTATTTCTTTAATAATATTTCTGTAGATTTTTTTGATATTCTCTATCTATAGTTCTTGGATTATTTCTTAGGTTTTATCGTATTTTAAAGCCAGTTACGAAGGTAGATAGTATTGAAGTGAACACGTATATTGATATAATAGAGCAAGCTACCGATATAACTCGATCTGCTTAACTAATTAAAGAATAGATAAAAACTTTATATAAAGTTTTTACCTTCTAAATTAAACTAGCGCGCTAAAGTCTCGATATAGATTATATAATCTATACTGATTTAGCCCGAGTTTTAGCGTGTACCTTAGTACGAGTCTTAGTACGAGCCTTATCTGAGCTGCCGTATATTTTAATACTCTTACTCGGCACGCAGATAATTCTTTCTTAAACTATTAGTTCCTACTATCTTCGAACCCTATCTAAACTAATAGAATCTTTCTATACTACGCCGATAATATTATTCTAAAATGTCAGTTTCTACTACCGTTAAACCCCGAATAGTAAACGATCTGGATCTAAAGAGATCTAGATAACTAATATTCAGTTTAAATTCCTACTAGTCTTTATACCGAGTTACTTTTTAAACGTTCTATATTTATCCTTTATTAATAGCTTAGTTAAACTATCGGCGACTATTTCTATATTCGGTAAAAATTTAACGACGATAAAATTACGTTCGTATAGATCGCGGATATTATAGTAGTTAACGTCGATATATTTAGATTGGTTATAAATATATTTATTATCTACTAGCGCGAATACTATTTAGTTATTATCTCTAATTTAAATAGGTAAAGTTAACTTATATATTTTATCTTCGGTAATACTAATATACTTAAAGTTATCGCTAATAAATTCGGTAAATCTAAAATCCGCTAGTAATTATAAAATCTAGAAGTTTTCCTTCGTATAAATCGATAATATTATATATTCGGCTTCAGTTATTAAAGTTATAACTAACTTCTATCTACGGTTTATCTATAATATTAGTCCGTCGACGAATATATAGACGTTGGTAAAAATAGATTTTCTATCGATTAAATCTATTATATAATCGGAATTGGAGAAATTAGTAATTATTTAATTTCTACTAACGCTAAATACTAGACTTTTACTAATAGTTAATCGAAAGTACTTTAGGAAATTCTTTAAAGCTTATCGGTAATACTTCGCGAGATTACTAAAATATTAACTAAAGCGTCCGAAAGCGAATATAATATCTAATCGAATAAAAATATATATATATATTAGATTTCCGATCCCTTTTTAATACTATTCGAGATTAATATATTTATCGTCCTATTTTACGAGATAGAAACTATTATAGCTATTAATAGAAAGTTTAGTTAGCTTATATTTATTATATCCTATTTTTATACGTTCTAGAACTATTATAAAATAGAAAGTTTGGTTTATTCTAATCGTCTTTTTAGATCTATCCTTTATAATCTTTACGCTAAAGATCTTTTCTATTTTTTCTAGATATTTAATTTTAAAAATTTCTTTAAAAGACGATTTAAACTAGTTAATTTAAATTACTAAATAAGTAGTAAAGTAAATATTATCGATATAGACTAGTAGAAAGATTTCTTTTTTATTATAAATAAGGAAGTAAAGGTCGGCGGCGTATTATCTATATTCTATTTTTAGTAGAACTTTAATAAATTGTTTATACCAGTTCTATATAGTTTATTTTAATCTATATAGGCTATAGAGTTTTTATAGTACCTTTTTTAAAAGATAGTCGACTCCGTCTGGCGCTTTTATAAAGATTTTTTTTTAAAATAGATTTAGTAAAGGCGCTATTAATATTTATTTAATAGTATTCTATATCTTTTATAATAACGAGAATAGAAAATAGGTATAAGGAATTAAATTTAACTGTTAGCCCGAACGTTTATTCGAAATCGATACTTTAGACCTATAAAAAGCTTCGTATAACCAGCTTGGTTTTAAATTTATTAAAGGAGCTATCTAAATTTAGTTTAACTCTAAATATCTATTTATTAGTAACGATATTAACTCTTTTCGGAAGGAAAACGAGCTTTTATATATCGTTTAATATAAGCGCGATAATTTCTATAGTAATTATCTTTTTCTATTTTTTACCCTAGATAGGATTATTAATAGCTTACTTATATATTAGCGGCGTCGGAATAGTATTCGGCTAATTCTATCTATCGGAACAAACTATTATCTATATAATTTCCTCGTTATTTCCGTCCTCTATATCTATTACTGCTGTAAACGTTAGAACGAACGCTATATTAGCTTTAGAAATCTTATCTCGATAAAAGTTTTTATTATTATTATCGGTATCGGATTTTTTATCCTATTTCGGTATCGCTATATATATAAATTTATATAATAAAAATATAATCGGGATAGTAGATTCTAGAATTAGATATTGGATTTAAAGAGCTCTAAACTAAATATTAATATCTTTAAATTAAATAGACGGCTAGGTTTCGGCATAAATATCGACTAGTATAGTAGTTATACTAACGAATACAGTAATAGGTACCTTTAAAAATCGCCTATAAGATTTCCTTTTAGAAAGTTTATTATATATCTGGACGTCGAGATTGAATTCGATATTTCCTTCTTTCGTATCTTCGGTAAATTTAAAGATATAAGTTTTAATTACCGACTTTATATTAGGAATCTAAAAGCGGTACTAAAAGTTAGTTTTAGTATTATAGCTAAAAAAAACGTATATACTACTTCGATCTATAAATATATTCTTACTACTATCGATAAATAATACATCTAACGATATAAAGGAATAGTATTTATAACTTTAGACTTTAAGATAATTAATCGAAGGTTTAATCCTATCGAATACTTCGTATAGTAAGACTAGCTATCTATTAATTTTAGGACTATTTCCGATTCGATTTCTAATATACGCGTCCGATTCTGCTATTTTAAACTAGAATTCTATTAATAGATTAGTTTTATTTAGTATAGCTCGAATATTATTTTCTATAGTACGAATATACCGTTTCGTATTACTATTTTAATTAGAATAATACGGCTCGATAGTTTAGTATAAAACGTCGGTAGAGGTATACTATTTTTTAATCCACTTTAAAAATTCTAGAATATTATTTAAGCGGATAGTTTTAAGTTTCGCGTCGATTTTAAATTTAATAACTTTTTTCTAGTAGATTAGAACTATATAGTAGTCGTTTCTGGTTTTTATTAATAGAATCTAATTAAAGCGTAAATAGTTATTAATAATTAGGAGGAAGTATTTATAGCCTTTTTATAATAGTAAAAAAGGGCTGTAGATATCGATAGAAACTAGGTATAGGATTCCAGACTTATAATCGCTAATATAATATTTTCTATTATCTATTATTTTTTTTAACGTAGACGTTATAGATTCTACCGAAAATTTAAACTATTAGAATTAGCTTTACTAGATTAGTAACCTTATTTACTCTTATTATTACCGCGAGACTAAGATAGTTAAAGCGCTTATACTATAGATTATACTTATACTTTTCGAATATCTGTTTTTTAAAGGCGCTAGTAGAAAGATTAGTCTAAATATTAATCTTGATAGAAGCTTTAAAAGCAGATAAATCTAGGTAGATTAGTAAATATAGAAATTCGATAATAGAAAAAGTAGATTTTTCGAAACCTTCTATAATTACTAAAATTATATAGATTCCTCTATATTTTTTAACTTTAATAAATTACTTATTTTATTTATCGTTTATCTAAAGATAATCTTTATTAAAATAATCGATAAAGCCTTTTTAATATAGCTTTTTTTTTAGATAGAAGATTAACTCTAAATAATAGAATATAAAGAATATCGATAAGTAATACTTCGTTACTATTTAGTATTTATAGTATAGAAGTTCCATATTAATCTATATATAATCTTTTTTTTCTAATTTTAATAATTTGCCGTTTGATAGGAATTATAGACAGTCTAAATAGTTAGAATTAGTTAGTTATACAAAATAAAACGTCGAAATCTATAATCTAGAATATAATAAAAAGCGATAGCTTACCGGCGAGCTTTTTATTTAGAGTAGCTATTTTATAATCTATCTTTTTATCTTTATTATCTTCGGAGGAAAAAGATTCTAAAGATTTTTTATTAAATAAACTTCCGGTATTATAAATCCAGTAACCTGTCTTTTTAGAAAATTTATCCTTTTTTTTATATTTACCTTTGCTTTTCGTAGCTTTTTTTTTTAGCTTCGATTTAGATTTAGCTTTAAACTATTGTTTGAATTTCTATCTTTCGAGATAGTTATATAGCCTATAGCCCGGAACGTTATATAGAAAATATCTTTTTTCGTCCGCTAATAAATCCATTTTATATAATTTAAATTTACTTTTACGGAGGTTTAGTTTTAAGCTCTATATAGATAGTCGGCCGGATCTATTCTTTATCTAATTAATAGATTTATCGGCCTATAAAGACGCTTTCTTTTTTTAGAGAACCTTTATAGCGCGGTCGAGATGGATATTTTCTTATATATCGATAGTATTAACGATAGTCTAAAATTCTTCCGGGAGCGAATATAGAAGAATTTAGAATCGGTATTTTCTTATAGTTATCGACTTTATTATAGAATTGTATTCGAGGAGCTTTTACGCTATCGAGGTAATCTTATCTATAGTACTATTAATTAATTTATCGGGACGCTTTTTAAAGTTAATATATTAGCTATATAATATCAGATTCGTAATTTAGAGATAATCTTTATATTTCGTCTTTAAAGTCTACTATATCGCTTTAGCGGTAGGTAATTCTCCGATAAGCTTACGGTTATCTGTATTAATATACTATAGGAGAATAAAGCGAGTTTCTATATTACTCCTTCGTTCTATAAAGCCGCCTAGTAATCCTGAAAAAAACTTATCCGAGAATACTAATATTAATAACTCCGTTAATACTAGAGTTAAGGTAGTATACTACTAGATAATATACTATAGGTCTTTCGATTCTATATAGATCTATATAGTACGAAATTAGTCGTTTTTATTTCCGCGAGTAAAAAAAATAATAGGCTACTATCTAGAATTAGTAAAGTTATCGGCTATAGCGAATATAGAAATAAATTTATTAAAAATTAAAAAATTAGATAATAGTAAATTAAATAAAAAGATTATAAAATTCGTCCGCGAAAAAGTTTTATATTTTATTAACTCGAGTAACCAGATTTCTATAGAACTTTAAATAACTAAATTTCTATTCCTACTTTTATATAGGTATTCTAATATTACTAGTTTATTCGTCCCGAATTTATATCTAGCTGCCGGGTAATTTAATTAGTATAGTAGTACTACTAGTCCAGATCTTTCGATCCTATTTACTATTTTCTAAATATACTATTCCGTATATTAGTAGCTGCTTTTTTTAGTTTTCGCTAGATAATAGCTTTTTTAGCCGGATCGTATCGAATTTTTTTCGATATATAGATTTTACTTTCGATTTAAATATACTATTCCAGGTATTAGATACTATTTTCCTTTAGGCTAGATTCTCTTTTCGGTATACTAATTAGCGTTAGATTATATTAAAATTCCTTTCGATTTAGGAATTCTATACCCGATTTAAATATACTATTCTGCGTAATAGATACCGTTTTCTATTTAGGCCGGGTTTTTTTCTATAGTTTACTAAATAGTATTAGATTATATCGAAATTATTTTTAATTTAAAGATTCTATTGGCGATTTAAATATACTATTCCGCGTAGTAGATACCGTTTTCTATTTAAATTAGGTCTTCTCTACGGTTTACTAAATAGTAATAGTATAGCCGGACTATCCCGGTTCTATTCTTAATTTAAATATACTATTCGGAATATCTAGTTTCTTAATATTAGATTTCGATACCGTTTTTCTATTCGAATAGTATATATCGGCTCTCTCGCGGGCTATAGTAGTCTAAGGCCTTATATCGGTCTAGGCGGCCTAGAATTTACTATATATATCGATTATATTAAAAAGTACCGTTACTAACTCGGGTTTATAATCTATTAAAGTAAATATATATTATAATATAGTAGAGTATACTACCGATATAACTCGATCTATTTAACTGATTAAAAAATAGATAAAAACTCTATATGGAGTCTTTACTTTCTAAATTAAACTAGCGCGCGAAAGTTTCGATATAAATTATATAATTTGTACTATCTTAACGCGAGCTTTAGCGCGAATCTCAGTGCGAGCTTTAGCGCGAGCTTTATCTGAATTGCCGTATATTTTAATAGATAGTAGTATTTCTTCTAGATTTTTACTTTCTATATTTTATCTCTTTTTTTAGAAAAAATATTAATTTCTTTAATTTAATTATAGTTTATATTTAATATAATATCTAGTTTTTATATAAATGATTTTTATACGTAAGGAGATATACTATTTATAGTTCTATCCTTTTTCTAACCATATTTTACTATACCGATATTCTAGAAATTAATTTTTTCTATTCGTCTCCTAGTATAATATACTAACGGAAGCTTTTGATTATAATAAAATCAAAAATTTTAATAAATCTATTTTTTATTTTAATTTCGATTTCCGTAACCCTATTACTTTATTATAGACGTTTCTAAATATATTCTTTAGTCTAGTTATATAGTTCTTTTATAATCTTATTTTCTTTCTTTCTGTTTATAAAAACTATTATTTTATAACCTCTAATTTTAATTTTAAGCGCTGCTATAAAAGGTTTCTCTGTTTTATATAGTTTAAATTCCAATACTAGCTTTTTTTTTCGCTTTTTTTAGTTCTATAAAGTACTATTTTACTCTTTCTTTATCCGATAAGTAAATAAAGTAATTATTACTATAGTAAGCTATCTAACTTCTATTTATATATTTTCTAGTCTTTTTTTTTAGATAATTTCTTTATTATTTTAAATTAATATTCGATTACTTCTACTACTTATTTAGTTAGATAATTTTTTCTAATGTATTCTATCTTTCTATATAAGTTTCAAGCTTTAATTCGCGATTTTTTATTTTTAATAGTATCGAATTCTATTAGATCTTCTTTAGATTATCTTTTAACGGATTCTATTTTACTAAATATTTATTTATCTATATAGATTTTATATTATCTAGTATTAATTCTAGCCGCTAGCTTAATAGGAGCCGCTTGCGAGTCTAGTTTTTCGATTACTACTATACCTTCTTTTATCTTTATATAAAGTCTTTTATAGAAGTCGACTTTTAGAATTAAATCTTTCTGGTTGATTTTATAAATTAATATTCGAAATTAAATAGTATAGATAGCTACCGAATTCTACTATTATAGAACTATTAGTTTTCTTTCTATTATTCTATTTTTATTATTATTTTCGAAAGCTTCTTTTATAGCTATAGTTAGATTACCGAAGGTATTAAAGATCTATAATATTTTATTTTCATTTTAACTTTCCGGATTATTAAAATAGTCTTCTGTAAAGAACTATATTTAATTAAAGGTTGATTTTTCTAGATATATTATTATAAATAGAGTTTTAATTATTTTATTATAAAATTAGTTTATATTTAATACGCAATAGATATTTATCTAGATAAATTAAAGTTTTAAAAATCTTCTTTCTTTTATTGATATTTAGTATTATTATTTTAATAGTATCGCTTTAATCTATAGAATAGAACAACGAGATTAATATAGAAAATATAACGTCTCTATATATTAGAATATCTTACGTTCGAGCCTAGCTATAGATATAGGCGTAGTTCGAGCTACTAAATAGTAAAAAGTTCTAGTATAGATTATCGTAACTAATTATATAAAGCTATACTTATATAGTAATAATATTATAAAACGTCTATATTATAGCGATAATTAAAAGAGTTATAAAAATATATTTAGTAATTATATTAATAACTAACGAGAAAAGTTATTTATTAGAAGTATAAAACGATAAATGTAATAAAAATAGCCGATAGTATCGATAGATAGCCGTCTGCTAAAAGCCTTTATTATAAAGATCGACTATAGCGACTATAGTCGGCTATATATAATTAGTTTCGTTTAGCAAACTAATTTCCCAGAGTATTTTTATAGAATCGTAGACGTAATTGATCGTATACTATATTATATATAATTATATAATATTTTATATAATTTAAATATTATAGTATCTATTCGGCTATAATCTAATACTCTACGGTGAAATTAATTATAAATTCTAAAAACTTTAATATTATAAAAACGATATCCGATCGATTTATAACGATAGCGAAAGTAACTAAATCTATATATTACTAGTAGGCGTAGATTTACTAAAGCGTTATTTATCTAGTTTTTTTAATTAATATTTCTATATTCGATAGAAGCGAACTAGAATATCTAGCCGTAAATTTAATACTAAATTTAGAGATAAACTTATTAATATAACTATTTTAATAAAAGTAAAATCTACGATTAAATCTATTACGAAATACTCTGATTTCTAGAAATTATTCGATTTTTTCTAGATAATATATTTCGTAGGCCTCGAAGAATCTTGTTTAGAATTCGTCTATTTTATATATATTATATTACTCGTGAATAATAGCAATATTATCGATAAAAAGAAATAGTTTAATATATTCGATAATAAATAGATATTCCGTTTCTACTATTTAAGTAAATTCAAGATTATTTATTATATATAAAAGATAATTAAACTAAAATATAAAGGATTATTTAAATCTATATAATATACGTAGTAGTAAAAACAATATTTTTGGTCCTTCCTATTTTTATAGGATCTAACGTATATTATTTTATCTATATCGCTGTTAGCGAAGGTATTTACGGTATTATACTAACGAGTTTCCAGGCCGAATACTATAATAATCGCTATAAAAGCTCGAAAAATACGTATTACCAACGTGGCTATATATATATTCTATTCGGTTTATTATATATCGCTTCTAGCGTAGAGTTACGCTTTAAATTTAAAAAAGAATCTTTAATTATCCAGTGTAGATTTAAATACCTATATATAAGGAATAGAAGCTTTGTTTATTTTCTCTATATATTTATATAGAATCTCGCGCTAGGTCTGTTTTCTTTAAAACTATTTAATTTCTAATTTTATAGTATTTATAAATTCTACGTAATAGATATATTTAAGTATTTTATTCTAATTCTTTAGATTGAAAGGAAGCTGGTCGCGATAGATTTTCGTTAATAACGAGCTTAGAATCTATATAGGCTAGGATATTAGAATCTCCTTTTTATAGTACGTACGAGCAGGTATAAACGCTATAAATATAATATAAAATAATTAAATTACTCTATTAACTATTTTAGGTAATTTTTCTATATATAATTTTGCTTTAGATTTTCGCTAGTAACTTTCTATATTAGATAAAATAAAATCTTTATTATATTTCGGGCGACGAAATTTACGAGTTTTTTTTAGTAAAAGTTCTTTTAGTTTTTCTAGTTTTTCTGAAATATATATATTATTAATTATATAATTTCTTTCTTTATTTTCTAGAGTTTTATCGTTATAATAAAAGTCTTCCCGGATATTATCTATAGGAGGAGGAGTGCTTTTATTCCCTAAAGTTAAAAGACTTAGTAATAGAAGATAGAACTTTTATATTTCTTTTTCTTTTTCTTTTTCTGATTATTTTGGAGTTATTAGAGTAAAAGAAATTATAAAAGTAACTATAATATAGTTATCTTTATCGCTATCCGATAAAAGGTTTTCAATTATATAAAAGGATTCTATATAAAGGATTTTATATATAGAATATAGAAATAGCTCTTTTTCAAATTATATAATATTGATTTTGTTAAGCTTATAGAATAAAACCTTATTAAAGGTAATATTACGAGTTCGGATAATCTTATATTAATCAAATATTTAGATATTATAATTTTTCGTTTTTTAATAGCCTACGAGGAATCCTAGATAAATTCGATATACTATCTTTTTACGAAAATTCAATTTATTAAATAGATATACCTTATATTTAATGGTTTTTAAATAATTAAAATTTAGTCGATAAGTAATTACTATGTAGAAAGGAGTTTTTTTAACGTCACTATATATCAGAAGGCGTTACGCTCGAGCCTAGCTATAGCTGTAGGCGTAGTTCGAACTATTAAATAGTAAGAGAGTTCTAGTATAGGTTATCGTAACTAATCCTATATAGTAATAGAGGTACGGTTACGATATTATAAAGCGTCTTTGATATAAAGGTAATTAAAAAGAAAATAGTAGAGACGTATTTAATAATTATATTAATAACTAATAAAAAAAACTATTAAATAGAAATGAGAAACGATATATATAATAAAAATAGCCGATAGTACCGACAGATAGCCGTCCGCTAAAAGCTTCTATTAAAAAAGTCGGCTATAACGGATATAAGCGGCTATAGATAATGAGTTTTATTTAACTAGCTAATTTTCTAGAGTACCTCTATAGAGTTATAGATATAATACGGCTCCTTCTATATCGTTTCCTGCCTAGTATTTCTATATACGGGATATTTAAATCTAACCAGTCTTTTCTTTTATTTTTTATCCTTTAATATATTTATTATATATTCTCGAAAAAATGATTATTTAAAGTCCTTTCGTCGGATTTAGTTAAAAGATATTATTATATCTTTTTTTTATAGTCTCTATATTCGTAATCCTTTAAAGGAATATAAAATAGAAATAGATAGTAATATTTATAGCGAGTATACTCGGGTTTAAAAGTTCTATAATTTTTTAATTTCCGATATAATCTATATTTTCTTTTTTTATTTTCTTCTTTATTTCCATTTACTATTATCTATAGGAAAACCTCTTAAAAATAAAAGAAATGAATTTCGTTCTAATATCGAAAGTATTTTTAAAAAATATACTAAAGTATATCGTCGTATCGAATATTTCCTAGATTTTAAAAAGGAAATTTGTAATTAGCGTCTTATTTAGAAATCGGATTTCCGCCGATTTTTTAGAAAATAAGAATATTTTATTATTTATTATCGCGCTTTAGATAAATATAAAAATAATTTTATCGTTTAGGAATAATACGTAATATCTCGTTTTTATAAATTTAATAATCTAGTAGTATTTTACTCCTCTATTAGTTTTATATCAGCCGCGTAAAAGACGTCTATTAAAGCTATTTCTAGTTTCGATTCGGTTAATTTCGATTAGTTTTTAAAGGAAATATAATTTTTATCGGCCTTTAATAACGATCGGCGTATAAAAGAATATCTAGTTAAAGATTCCTTTATATTTTATATCTTTAATATTTCAGAATTATATATTAATATTATAAATTACGTTCGAGTTTTCTGATATTTCCGTTAACTTTAATTTTTTAGCTACGATTTTATCCTATAATAATAATAATAGGAACTATTAATTCTATAGTTATATATTTAGTATAAAGTCTAGTATTCCTTCTTTTGGCTTTTTTTTTAGTTTAGACGTAGAATTATATTAAGCCTTTTCTATTTTTTTAATAAAACTTTTATAGATTTTTTTAATATTTTCTATCTATAATTTTTAGATTATTTTTTAAGTTTTATTATATTTTAAAGCTAGTTATAAGAACAGATAGTAGTATTTTTTTTAGATTTTCGTTTTCTATACTTCGCTTTTTTTTTTATAAAAGGATATCTAATTTTTTAATTAATTTATAAATTAAATTTAATATAATATCTATTTTTCTATATGGAAGTTTTTTTATATATAGAAAGATATATTATTTATAGTTCTATTCTTTTTCTAACTATATTTTCTTATACCGATATTTTAGAAAATAATCTTTTCTATTTATTTTCTAGTACTATATATTATCTAGGACTTTCGATTATTATAAAATTCGAAATTCCGATAAATCTATTTTTTATTTTAATTTCGACTTTCGTAATTCTATTATTCTATTATAGGTACCTTTAAATATAACCTTTAATTTAGTTATATAATCTTTTTATAATTTTATTTTATACTTTTTTATTTATAAAATTTATCGTTTTATAATCTCTAATTTTAACTTTAAACGTTACTATAAATGGCTTTTCGGTTTTATATAGTTTAAATTTTAATATTAACCTTTTTTTTATTTTTTTTAGTTCTATAGAATTTTATCCTAATCTTTCTTTATTCGATAGATAAATAAAGTAATAGTTATTTTAGCAGATTATCTAACTTTTAGTTATATATTCTCTAGCTTTTCTTTTAAATAATTCTTCTATTATTTTAAACTAGTATTCGATTACTTCTATTGTTTTTTTAGTTAGATAATTCCTTTTTAAATATCTTGTTTTTCTATATAAATAACAAGCTTTAATCTATAATCTTTTATTTTTAGTAGTATTAAATTCTATTAGATTTCTTTTAGATTATTTTTTAGCGAATTCTATTTAATTAAATACCTATTTATCTAAATAAACTTAATATTATCTAGTATTTATTCTGGTTACTAGTTTAATAAATAATATTAATAAATTTAGTTTTTTATTTACTACTATAAATTTTTTAATTTTTATATAAAGTCTTTTATAAAAGTAGATTTTTAAAGTTAAATCTTTCTAATCTATTTTATAAACTAATATTCTAAACTAAATAGTATAAATAGCTACTAATTTCTACTTTTTTAGAACTATTAGTTTTTTTTATTACTTTATCTTTATTATTATTTCCGAAGGCTTTTTTTATAGCTATAATTAGTTTACCGAAGGTATAGAAAATCTATAATATTTTATCTTCCTTTTAATTCTCCGGGTTATTAAAGTAGTCTTCTATATAGAGCTATATCTAATTAAAGGCTTTTTATTCTAGATATAAAATTATAAATAGAACTTTAATTATTTTATTAGAAAACTAGTTTATATATAATATAAAGTAGATATTTATCTAAATAAACTAAAGTTTTAAAAATTCCATATTTCTTTTATAGATATTAGAAATTATCGTTTTAATAATATCGCTTCGATTTATAAGACGGGATAACGAAACTAATAGAATAAATTATTAAAAAATAATATCCCTTTATATTAAAAGGCGTTATATTCGAGCCTAGCTATAACTATAGGCGTAGTCCGAGCTATTAAATAATAAGAAAACCCTAGTATAAATTATTATAAATAATTCTATATAGCCGTAGAGATACGGTTATAATATTATAAAGAGTTTTTATTAAAAAGGTAATTAAAAAAAGAATAGTAGAAATATATTTAATAATTATATTAACGACTAATAAAAGAATCTATCTAATAGGAATAAAAAATAATATATATAATAAAAATAGCTAATAGTACCGATAGGTAGCCGTCCGCTAAAAGATTTTATTAAAAGAGTCGGCTACGGCGGCTATAGCCGACTATAGATAATTGGTTTCGTTTAGCTGGCTAATCTTCCAGAGTATTTCTATAGAATCGTAGACGTAATAGTTTTCTATTTATATTTATCTATTAGGATACGTTTTATTGAAACGTCTGCCGTTTATATATACTAAAACTAAAGATCGATAGATAAATTCATTTCTATTTTTATAGTTCTGGCTTTTATTATTAGAGTACCGCCTTTATATATCGATTTAGACTCGAATTACGGAATATAAAAAAGAAGATATTTTTATCTAAATTTTTTTTCTTGATAATTAATAAAGTTATCGAAGTTATTAATTTAAATTAACGCCAGATTATTTTAGTTTAGACCAAAAGTTAGAACTAATAGACCTATATTATAAAAAGTAAAATAAATTACTATAAAGTATAGAATTATATCAATCTATTAAATATCGCGAAGTCAATTTAATTAGCTAGACTAATAAAACTAATTCTAGTTAATATACATAAAATATTACTAAAATAAATTATAGAAATATAAAAAGATTATATATTCAAACTAATAGACTATCGCGAATGAAAAGCGGACCTCGAATATAATAGAAATAGTAATACTGATATTATATTCTTTATTTACAATACTATAGCGATAGATTTTACAATCTATTTTCAATATTATAAAACTATTTATTTATAGAATTTACTCCGAAATTTTTGTAATAGAATCTTTTAATTAGATTTGGCCCGTAAGCTGGAAGTTGAATATTTATATAAAAAGTTAAAAATAGAGTAATAGAATAAATAGAAAATAGAAATATATTTTAATAAATACGAATATTTAGTTAATTTGTTTTGGTTTTGGTACCCGGTAAACCAGTGGTTCGATAAGTAAATTAAACGTTGTTATACCAATATTAAATATACGGTAGCAGAACTTATATCCTAGTTTAGTTAACGTAAATAACGATTCTTTCTATAGAATTTTAATTTAAATTTGCTTAGTAATATAACGTATCCTTCTACCGATAATTTAACTAACGTAGAAATTTTTATAGATAAATATACCTCGCAGTTATCGCTTCTTTTTCTTTTACTAGTAATATAAGCCTAAAACTCTTTACGTACGTATATATTCCCGTAACAGCTATACCGCAGCTAAACCAGACGGTAGTATATCCGTAATAACTATATCTACCCGCGAAGACGTCGACTACTTTATTATAGCTAGAGCAACCTATTTTAACTTCGATAAAAATCTTCTCTTTACCGCCTTTAAAACGCGCTATCCGACCTTTCTACTACCCTTTAGCCTAATCAACCGGGTAAAGCTTCTAGTCGTAGTAGCTAGCGTACTAGCTAGCGACCCTATAGCTAGCGACCGTCTTAAAGCTACGCAGGCTAAAGAGTACCTTAATATTTTAGCGGAATATTTAGGTACGGGTTATATAATAAGTATAGACGAGGCGATAACTATTCGTAATTACTTCGCAGTATAGTAGGTAGATATAGCGGAAAGATTGGAAGCTAATAATTATATATAACGTCGAAGAAGGAATAGTAGAGGATTCGTAATCGAATAAAAAAGGAAATAGTAAAATAAAAGTAATTAACTGCGCTGTAAATCTTGCCTGACGAACTATATACCTTTAGCTGTAAAAATTTCTTTATACGTAAAATACAATAATCGTTACCGTATATAACGTTAATAAAATATATATATATATTCATAAACTCAATATAACCTCAGACAGGAGCCTTCCAGGAAGGAAAAGTACGAATATATATTATAAATAGCTAGAAAGATTAAAATTATTGAAATTAAAATTTTTTAACAAATATTCCGCGATTTTATATTTATTATCAAAAGTATTAATCTAACTTGTATATATTTATTATAGCTATAATTTAACGTTTTAAAAACATCGAAATTTAAAACGAAATATAATAAAATCCTTTTTAATTTCTTTAGTAGTTTAAAGAAAAAGACAAAATATATTCGCGTAAATATTAAATATAATCTTAAATTTTAAAATAAAAATCAATAAAAGATTTAAATATTTAAAAGAAAAAGTCGAATTAAATAAAACTAATAATAAAAAGAAAATGAAAAAAAAGTAGAAATAAAAAATAGTAATAGTATTTTAAAAAAACTTTTCTATTTTTAATTTTTGTTTCCGGATTTTATAGATTTTTAATAAAGTGTCTATAATTAATATATATAATAAAACTAAATCTTATTATTTCTAAGAAAAAAAAGATGATTTAAATAAATTATATATATTATTTATAGTAAAAAATATATATTTATTTTAGGATATAGGAATATCAATATTAATATCGATATTTTTATTAGAAAAAGAACTTTTACTATTACTAAAATTAATTATATTTCGAATATTATAATAAATAAAGTTTTAATTAAATATCTATAAACTATATATAAAATATAATAGAATTCTCGCCGTTTATATATAAAACGAGACGGAAAGATAATAGTTATATATTAAAATTAAAATTTACTATTCTATCGAAATTAATATAGATTGCGGAGAAAATATAGTACTAGTAACCGGCGTACTAATTCAATTTATATTAATATCGTTAAAAAAGTCGTTTTTATCAATCTATATAAGAAACGCGATAAATTTTAGAATCTTTCTATAGATATACTTTCGGTTCGAATAATTATCTTTATTAACCGAAAATAAAAAGCTAATTTTATCGATAATTATCTATAAAATTATGGTCTACTTTTAATATCGATTTATTTCGACCGTATATTAGTACTACTAGTAATTTTATAAAAATAATAAATTTTATAAAATCGTATAAATTCTTTAAACGGAAAAGATCTATTATAAAATAAAAGTAAATAATTATAATTACGCTTTCTAGTATCTATAATCCTGCTGTAATTTAATATAATAATTTTAAATTATACTATAAATGTATATAGTTTTAATATATACGAAAATCGAAAAAAGATCGATTAGATTTATTAATTAGAATTTAGCGTATTAATATCGGTATTATTTTTAGATATTAAGACGTATACGAAGTACTAAATTAAATTGATTTTAACTTTGATATTATAAAATACGCTGGATTATCTTTATTATAATACTATTCAATTTAGTTTCATTCATTTTTTAGCGAGTTGAAATATATTAATCTCTTTATTTTATACTTTTAATTCTATTATTTTAGAATTCTATCTAATATTTATAGACGAATTTCTATTTTTCTTTAATAACTTTAATTAGACGCTATAGCAATAGAATTTACAACTATCTAAAGTACTAAACGTATATAATATTTATTTATTAATCGAAACGATATTTTTTTATATTAATATATTTTATTAATTTCTAAATTAAAATCGTTTCCCGGGCGATAATTTAAATATATAAAAATTAAATAATCGGATAATGAAATAAAAATATAATTATAATAATAAAAAGATAAAAAAGAAATAATAAACCGTCTATAGAAACGAAGCGTTATAGAATCTTTATAGAATCAGCTCGACGCTATATATCCCCTCTTTATACTATATTACTAAGTATCCAATTATATTGATTATCCGAATTAACTAATCAGGTATTAATAAAGAATTTAATCGATTCTAACTAGCTTTATATAGAGAACGAAGAAATAGTTTCTATTATAAAAATATATTATCTCGTCTCGACTCTAAACTACGTTTCGATAGTAAATATTTATAAGCCGGTTTTTCTACTAGTAGCAAACTACTATCTAGCTAGTATTTTCCGATAGTAAATATTAATAATATTTAAAAGAATATCTAGTAATACTTTTAGGCGGAAATTCTTAGATAATAAACCGTATACTATTAAAATACTGGATACGAAATCGTTATCCGAAATATAATCCCGGTTTTACTATCGGTTTTAATAATCGAAGATTTTATTATATTTAGCTATAGCCTATAGATAGATCTAAATATAGAAATAGTCATTAATAATATTATAAAACGGATATAAACTGACTATTTTACTAGATTAGGTACTATACCGGATCGATAAGATAGAAATATTAATCGAAAATTCTATTAAACTAAAGTTTGAAAGGTATATCTAAATCTATACTAGAAATAATCTTTATTATATAAAACAACAACTTTTTAGATATTCGATACTATCGGATCGCTACGGATCCGAATAATAGAAATAATACGAAAAACTATAAAGGTTTATTTTATCTTCGGCGGAAAGAATATAGTAGAAATAGTTTTATAGCTATTATATCGAAAACTATAAATAAAGGAAAAAAGATCGCAAGTAAAAGTAAATTTTTTAAAATTACTAATAGTATATAACTTGATTATAGTAGTCCGTTTAAATATATAAAAGAAGAATTATAGGAATATAGATAGTTAAAAAATAATATTATTAAAATTTATATCGTAGTTTTTTTTTCTAATAATAGCCGCGGCTTTATATTTTGTATCGAATTACAGTAAATATTTAAAAAAATTAGATCTAAAATATTATAGCTTATTTATATAATAATATATATAGCGACTAATAACTACGAAATAGATAAAAGAAAAATCTATCTTTTCTAAAGAATCTAAATTAATAATATACTATTAAATTAACCCTTTAGCTATTAAATATTAGTAGGCTAAAATTAATTATGAAACAATCTATAATAGTATAGTTAAAAGATAGGAAAAGATACTAGATATTAATAAATAGTATATTATAAAGTATTTGGGCGATTATATTAAAACGGAAAGCTACGTAATATTTAACGCCGACGAAAATAATATAAAAATAATAGAAGATTTATTAGATAATAAAAATAAAGAAGACTAGCGCTATTTTAGTTAAAAATATAGAAAGATGATTTTTTAGATTTAATATTTAACGAAATTTAATATTTTTATAGGTAAACGGAACAGCCGATAATAAATCTAATCTAAGTTATAAAAATAGAAATCGTAATAAACTATTATATACGATAGAAGATATTAGAAAAAATAAATAACCGACTAGTAGTAGTAGTAAAGATAACTACGAACTGCCGATTAATATAGTATTTTTATTAAAAGATATTATATTTCGCTAATCTTTATATAGAAAAAAGAAATTAGCCGAAAAAATAGTAGTACTAATATTCTAGCGACGCCGGATAGTTTTAATATATTTAATATTATTAGTCTATTCGATTCTAAATATCTATTATTAATAAACTTTATATAAACTACTATGGAAACTATAAAATCACGATCTAATACTAAACCGAAGGAAATACCGGACGTTAGATATTATATAACTGAGTTTTCTAGCAATAAAAAAAGAAGATTTAGATTATTATAGACCTATATAACCTTTAAAAAAAATGATAAAGTTAAAAAGTAACAAGATAGTATAATATCGATCTTTACGAGGCTATATTTAATTTGACGATAAAAAAAGATATATTAAATTTCTAGATAAAATTTAAACTCGCGGGTCGATAGAAATAATATTAGATAGTAAAAAGGATTTTCGATTTTCTTTATCGTATTAAATCTATATATTAACTTAGTTTATACGATGTTTAAAACTACTATTAAATTTTTAAATATATTAAAATTAGAAAACGATATATAAATAACAAAACTAAATTACTTTCATGTATTAAATACAGATATAATTTAGCTAGAATTACTTAATTAGCGAAATAATTTATATTAGAAATAGTAGTAAAAGCTAGATATAGCGCCGCTACTAAATACCGCTAAACGCTTTTATAGCTACGCTTTACTAGAACGTAGTAAAAGTTCTATAACACTTTTAAAAATAAGTAGTTAATAAATTACTTTAAACGTTTTAAACGTATCGAATAACCGTAAACAGGTTTTATGTTTATAAGTAAATTTTCGTTTATAAACGCTAATCTAACGTATTAGTTATAATATAAATTTGTATCCGCTTATTCGTTTGTTCCAATTCAATTAATTCTGGGCGGAATTACTATTTTTACTGATATAATTACATTAATAACTGATTAAAAAAGCTATCTAATAGATATGGAAAGCGTTATATATAGTAAAAAGGCCGATATAAATAACGGGGCCGACCTAGTAAATAGAGGCGGCTCTACGGCTCTAGCGGCTCTATCTAGACTAAACTATTAGTCCGTTTATCTGATTAATAAAGGTAAATACTCCTGTGGAATTATAGACGTAACGAAAAAATAAACGATAGTGTTTTTAAAACAGTATACGATTGTAGACCAGACGAAAGATATATAGTAGAACTAATTTATAATTCAGAAAAGCTGAGATATAGCTTTTCTAAAAGGGATTTAAAAAAAGCGAAAAAAGATCGAAATCCGATACGCTAGCGACGATGTAGCGACTAGACGGCGAGCTTCGTCCCCAAGCGTTCCAATTATATTCCAGGGTCTATATAACGCGTTTGACGTTTACAGTATCGCTATCTAAAAGTATAATAAATTTTAGAAAAATACTATTTAATTTTTCTTTTTTTAGTATAAAGTTATCGCTAGCCAGATAAATTTACGAGCTAGTTAAATAGCTCGCGGGCGAAGTCGCGGTAGACGGAAAAGTCGTATAAGACAGACAGAATCTCGCTAAAGAGATCGCGGAAGAAAATTCAATAAAAAATATTTATATTAAAAAGATTCCCGCCGATAAAATTATAGAAAAAAGAATTCTATAGTTTTTTTTTTGATCTGTAAAAAGACGTATAAAGGGGCGTCTGAAAACGTCTACTAGTAAATCTATATATTGTTCAAAATAAACGTTTTCCTAAATATCTATTATAAATACAGACGGCGTATTTTCGAAAACGCGATAGTATTTAGTACAGCGCTAGATTGTCTATTACGCCTCGATAGATAGAGATATATAGGACGGTTTTAGTATTATAACTGAAGAATATCTTAGTAGATTCAGTAAATAAATATTTTAAATATTCGAATATTAGTTATTTTAGTAAGTAAATATTCTATAAATAGATTATTTTAGTAGTTTTAGTAAATAAAAATTCTAAAATAAAGCTGGTTTAATTATTTTATTTATTAATTAATCTAAATAATAGAAGATTTTATTATTTATATAGATTTCGAATTCGATATCTTTATAGTTAATATTTAATTTATTAGTTATTACTATATACTATTCTAGTAATTAAATTAATTAATTTTTACATTTATTTAAAATAATTATCCGTTTTACCTCCGATTATAGATATACTAATAAATCTAACTAATTTTTAATTATATTATATCTCCGTAGTAGTTTTATAATATATTAAATATCTTTAAAATATCTGTCGCAGGTTAATATTAAATTTCTACTCTAAATAACTTTTAATCTTTAGTATTTCCATCTAGGCTAACTAGTAGTATTAAAATTTAATAATCCGACGAATATTTTAGAAACCGTAATAAATTACAAGATTGGTTTATATAATTAGATATATAATTTATATTCTATTCTATATCCGAAAAGAAAAAAATCTTTTTTACCGTAATCTACTTTCGAGAACGAGCCTAGTACTAGATAAAACCCTTTTTAAAGTAATATATAGAAAATGAAAAAAATAATAAATATATTTTTTATATAATTCGGACGATTTAGAAAAGCTATTTATAATATCTTTAGAATTTCTAATAAGATTGTAATTACTAAATATTTTATTCAATATCTTTCGTAAAAGAACGTAGTATCGAACTACGCCGTATAATTTAAAGAATAGATACTATTACCGAAGTAAAAAAATAACGTCTTATAAATAATATTTAGAAAAAGATTGAAAAAACGAATAAAAGATTAATTTATATAACGATAGACGAGCCTATAGTATACTAGATAATTTAATTAAAATATCTGTCGGATTCTATAATAAACTATACGAACGAATTATAGAAAAATACTATAATTGTAAATCGCGAGATAACGCTAGATATTATTCGGAACAACTCTATAGAAAATAGTATTAAAATAAGAAATAATATTCTGAATATAGCTACTATAGATTTATATCGATAGAGCTAGACTCTTTATAATAGCGATATAAATAAAAAAATTCTAGAAAGAATAAAAAGAATAAGTATTGTAAAATAAACTATAACTATAATAATACAGACTATTTTATAAAAACTTATCGTATTACGTCCTCGATTCCTCAGAGATTCCCTGGAAAATTAGCTAGGCAAGCGAGTCCAATTATCTATAGCCGTCTATAGCCGCTATAACCGTTCTTTTCGACAGAGCTTTTAGCGTATAGCTACCCGTCGGCCTTTACGGCTACTTTTAATATATATATCGTTTATTATTCTTATAGATAGCTTCTCTCGTTAGTCGTTAGTATAATTATAAAATATATTTCTACTATTTTCTTTATAATTACCTTATTATAAAGACGTTTTATAATATTATAACCGTACCTCTTCGGCTATATAGGATTAGTTATAATAATCTACGCTAGAATTCCTTTATTATTTAATAGTTCGGACTATATCTACGGCTATAGCTAGGCTCGAGTATAGTACCCTCTAATATATAGGGGCGCTATATTTTAATAACTTACTATATTAGTCTCGTTATCCCGTTCTACGGATCGAAGCGATACGATTAAAGTAGTAATATCTAATATCTATAAAGGAGATAAAGGATTCTAAAAACCTTAGTTTATTTAAATAAATATCTATTTTATATTATATTTAAACCAGCTTTCTAATAAAGTATTTAAAATTCTATTTATAATATTATTTTTAGAAAAGGTAGCCTTTAATTAGATATAGCCCCGTATAGAAAACTACCTCGGAAATCCGGAAAATTAAAAGGAATAGGAAATATTATAGATCTTCTATATTTTCGGTAACCTAATTATAATAATAAAAGAAACCTTCGGAAAAAATAATAAAGATAGAATAATAGAAAAGAAACTAATAGATTTAAAGTAGTAGAAATCGGTAGCTATCTATACTACTCGGTTTAGGATATAAGTTTATAAAATAGACTAGTAAGACTTAGCTTTAAAAGCCTACTTCTTTAAAAGATTTTATATAAAAGTTAAAGAAGCTATAATAGTAATTAAAGAACTAGAATTACTAGTATCCCTATTATAATAGCGACTAGGATTAACGCCAGATAGTCTAAAATATATCTAGATAAATAGATACTTAGTAAAATAGGAACTATTAAGAAATAATTTAAAGGAAATCTAATAGAACTCGATACTATTAAAACTAGAAGATCGTAAACTAAAGTTTATTATTTATATAGAAAGACCGGATACTTTAAAAGGAATTATCTAATAAAAAAAAGAATAGAAGTAATAGAATACTAGTTTAAAGTAACGGAAAAATTATCTAAAAAAAATAAATAGAAATTATATAGCTAAAAGCTGGATAGCCTGCTATAATAATAAATACCTTATTTATCTATCGGATAAGGAAAAGTTAGAATAATATTCTAAAAAACTAAAGAAAATATAAAAATTAAAGAAACTAATAATAGAATTTAAACTATATAAAACCGAGAAATCCTTTACTACAGTATTTTGAGTTAAAATCGGAAGTAAATAAATAATAGCTCTTATAAATAGAGAGGATAAAAATAAAATTATATAGGGATTTTATAATAAAATCGAGAAATACTTCTACGGATAGAAAATAAAAGATAATAAAATCTTTAATATCGAAGTTAAAATAATGTATAGGTTTATCGAAATAATAAACTTTACTATAATTAAAAGCTTAAAAAAGTAAATTATTCTAGAAAATAGGTAGATAGAATCGATTATAG
This sequence comes from Rusavskia elegans, assembly GCA_011316305.1. NCBI lineage: Eukaryota > Fungi > Ascomycota > Lecanoromycetes > Teloschistales > Teloschistaceae > Rusavskia > Rusavskia elegans. The sequence continues at coordinate 282,642 of SAUG01000044.1, forward strand.
ATAAACTATCGGAAGAAAGTACGGTATTATAGGGCTACCTGGAGGTCCTGGTATTTCTAATAGTTGGTTGAACTTATTAGTATATCTATAAACGGAGGTATAACGGGTAATTACTCAAGTTAATATAAAAACAAGTCAGTTTAATTGCTAGAGCAGTATATAACGATAACTAATAAATTAAATACGAGCTATAAAGGCGTCGAGTTTAGGATCTATATAGATAAATAAGATCCTCCGCTGTTTAGGTTATTTACTTACTAAAACGACTAAGACAGCCTTATTTTAATAGTATTTACTTACTAAGACTACTGAGATTAGAGTAGTATATAGTATTTACTTACTAAAACTACTAAGATTAGGGTAGCTTAGGGTATTTACTTACTAAAACCACTAAGATACTCCTTAGTACTAATATCAAGGCCTTTTTATATATCTTTGCCTGTCAAGACGTAATAGAGAATCCAGTGCTATACTAAGCACTACGGCGTTCCCGAAGTCACGCCGCCCGTGCTTATAATATACGGTCGGTAAAAAAATAGAACTATAAATAATATATCTTCTAGCCTATAAAAATCTCTTATATAAAGAACTAGATATTACGTTAACCTAAACTACGAAGAGATTAAAGATTTAGATATAAAATTTAAAGAAAAAAGAGAAATTTAGAAAATAAAAATCTAGAAACAATATTGATACCTACTTTAGTAACTTATATATAAAAACTATAAAAGTAAAGATTTAATTTAAAAACTATAGATAGATTATATTAAAAAGATATACTAAAACGTAGTTAAAGCTATAGATAAAACCGAATACTATAAATTTAACTAGATATAAAACTAGAATATAAGAATACCGGATCTAACGTTAAATACTTAGCTAAAAAATAAAGATTTCAACTAGTATCTATCGTCCTCGTTATAGAACGAGATAGTCGCTAAAAAATAGGATTTAGCTAGAATATCGAAAGAACCAGAGATAATTTATAATATAAATATATAATTCGGAACTCTAAAAATAATAGTAAAAGAACTTTTTAGTAGATCTTTTTTAGGATCCTATAGTTTCTAAAGGTTAAAAGACATCGAAATGTTTTAAAAACCGATCTAAATTATTCGGATCGAACCTTGAAAATTAATTTAATAGATACTTTCTACGCGGCTAGTATAAAACTAATAGAAAAATAGAATATAACTAAATTATCGAGCTTATTAAGACGAGATAATATATATTATTTCTAAATAATAAAAAAACTTTTACGTTTATTTAAAACGCGATAATAAATAATAAAATATTTTTATTTTCTAAAAAGCCGGCGGAAATCCGATTCCTAAACTAGATATTTATTACGAATTTCATTTTTAGAATTAAAAAAGAATTCGATATAATAATAAACTTCGGAATATATATTAAAAACGTTTATAATATCGGACCGAAGCTTACTCTTTTTATCTTTAAAATATTTTTCTACGGAGGAATTAGCGGAGGAAATAAAAGAAAAAATATAATATATAAATAGCGTCGGAAATTAAAAGATCGTAAGATTTTTAGATACGAGTATACTTACTATAAGTATTACTATTAACTTCGACTTTATATTCTTTTAAAAGATTATAGGTATATAAAGAATAAAAAAAAGATATTATAATATATCGCGACTAAATACAGCGAAAAGATTTTAATCGGTTTCTTTTTCAAGAATATATAATAGAGGTATTAATAGAAGGAGGAAGTGGAAGAAAAATAACCTTTTTCTTTTAAAATCGACCCCGCGTATAGGATTTACGCTAGGTAAAAAGTAATATAGGGAGGGCCGTATTATATCTACGACTCTATAGAAGTTCTCTAGAAAATTAGCTAGGTAAACGAGTCTAATTATCTATAGCCGCCTATAGCCGCTATAGCCGTCCCTTTTAATAGAGCTTTTAGCGCGTAGCTATCCGTCGGCCTTTACGGCTATTTTTAGTATATATATCGCTTATTACTTCTATATAGAGCTTTTTTTATTAGTTATTAATATAATTATTAAATACGTCTCTACTATTCTCTTTATAATTACTTTATAACGAAGACGCTATATAATATTATAACTATACCTCTACGGCTATATAGGATTAGTTATAATAATTTACGTTTGAATTCCTTTACTATTTAGTAGTTCGGACTACGTCTACGGTTATAGCTAGGCTCGAACGTAACGTCTTCTAATATACAGGGACGTTATATATCGATTCGATAAAATAAAACGATAATTGTTTATTATTATACTAAAAAATAATTTTAAAAGCTAGTAAAAAATAATTTTTTAAGACGACGATAGTGGTCCCAAACTCTAGAAAACTAATTTAGAAAAAAAATTATATTTATAGAATACGATAAAATATTATAGAAAGCTACTATAAATAATACTTCGCTATAAATATTAATAGAATTATCTAAATGGATAGTTACCTCTAGATAGATATTCGTAACGGAAGACGTTTAATAAGCGAGACAAAAAAATCTTTATTCTAGAATCTACGATAAAATATTGGTAAAAAAGATATTTATAGTAATTTGTAATAGATTTAAAGCAGTTTATAAAATATATATTAGCGATAAATATCTATATAACGACTAGTAGAAGTAAAAAGTAAATAATATCATTAATATATTTAAAAAAGAATTAGGAAAGAATATCTTTAAAAATAAAGTTATTTCTAAACCGATAATATAAAAAATAGAAATAATAAAAGAAACCTAATAAATTTTATTTAAATAGACTATCTATTATAACGACTATTTTAGAAATTATAAATTAGAAAAAAAGAGAGCTGAATAGTATCTATTAGAATTATATTAACGCGTTTCTATAACGTTTATTAATATCGGAAGTTATAATAGTAATAACTAATCTAGATATATTATATACATTAGATACGAATACTAAAAAAAATAGTAAAAAAGTAACGAAACTTTTAATTAGAAACTCTATAATATATTTTATTAATAGAGATATAAAAATATAAAAAGCGATATAAAAAAAGCTAAAAATTCGTAGTAACGGATATATTATAAGCGTATAACTTTATAGTCTAGAAAATGTAACTGAAGTTAGCTAACTACGTACGTATAATCGAAATTAAAATACTTATCGAAACTAATAATAGATTATAGATAGCTAAAGTATTTATTAATTTCGATAGAACCGGAAATTTTAAATCGAAAAATTTAACTAAAAAGAAATAATTCCTTCGGATTAAAAAAAGAAACTATATAGTTTAATAGTTATCGATAGAAATATAATACTAAATAGAAACAGAAAAGTTAAAAAAAACGATACTATTCTAAATAATAGTTTACTAATATCAAAAACAACTTTAGTTTTATATAATTTAGATAGCTACCTATAAAATCGTATTTAGAATTATTTAGTTAAAAGATTATAATCTAGTAATAGATTAGATAAAAAAAAATCAAACTTTAAACGATATTTCTCTATAGGAAATATCTAGCCTACGCTAAAATAGCGTTTTCGGATAGATAAAAATTCAAATATAAAACGCGAATTTATAGCTTCGAAAAAAGATAACTAAAAACCATTTAGATCCGACTTGTTAGATACTAGTAGAAGTTAACTAGATTAATAAAATAGAAAAAGAAAAGAAAACTATAAATCTTTCGAAAACCCTATACTATCTAATAATAAAATATAATAAAATCTATTAGAAAAGATTTCGGATAAATATAAAAAAAAGATAAATTCATTTTAGAAAAAAAAACCTATAAAAATATTATTTAAATATTTACTAAAGAATTATAAAATTAGATTTTAACTAGATTAATAATATATATTTAAATCTATCCATTTATTATCCGCTATAAAGTTCGGAATATTCTGAAAATATCTAGATAAAAATATAAAAAAGATATTTATTAGGAAATTTTAATTACTAATACAATATTCGATCTAGACTGATCGTCGGATCGGGTTTCGAACTCGAATTAGCTAACCCGACCCGACCCGAATCGAGTTAGATTAAAACGTAACCTGATTCGACCGGATTTCGAATCCGGATTAATTAACTCGATCCGACCCGCTAAAACTAGATTTTAACGCTAAACTCTAGTATAAAAGTATAAAGCTAGTATAATTCTAGTATAAAATAATTTATCTTTTTTTAAAAAAATTCTAACTAATTAACTACGCTAGCTAGAAAGATTCTAATTAGAATAGATATATTATCTAGACGATTTATTTATATAATATATTTTATATCATATTATAACATATATCTAGGCCTAGGTGGCGCAGTAGTAACGCTGCGTGACCTGGAGGCCCAACAGATCCGCGCTCCATCTCAGAGTTAGCGGAGTAAATCCAACGGGTCGGGGGTTCGAATCCCTCGAAGGCTAACTAATATCTAAGTTTTTTCTATCGATTTTAATCGATTTTTATACAGAGTATTTATATAAAGAGCTTATATAGTAGATCGTCTCGGCCTAGTCCGATCGATCGAACTTAATTAAGTTAATTAAAAAGATTAAATAGATTACGGTTTCCCTCTAGATTTTAGTCCAGATCTAGTTCCTTCGGGAGTTCTTAATTCGAGTTCTCGGTAAAATACTTAAATACTAAATAATTACGTAATCTGATCGGTTTAGCGCCTCTAGCGTTAAAATCGTAAAAGATTAAGATTAAAATCCGAATGATTAATCGTATAAATAAATAAATAAATAATAAATATCTAATAATTAATAAAAGTTTAGCGATTTTTTATTAGATATTCAGATTCGATCCGGACCCGACTGTTTAACGGGTCGAACCGGTTCGACTCGTTAAAAAATCAGGTCGGATTATAGAATTCGACGGGAATCCGATCTAAAATAGCCAGTCTAATCCGATCTTCTTTATATCTAAAAATGACGGTATATTCCGCCTATATATCGATTATCGGAGAATAAACGATACTATAATTAAAAACTGATATCTATTACTAGATATTAGCGAGTTTTAAAATAGATTTTCTAAAATATTATATTTTATAATATTTAAATCTCGAGGAATATATAACTTTATATAAATAAATGTCGGAAAAAAATAAAAAATAGCTTTTTATATACTGTATAGATATTATAAATATATAGTTATACTGTTTCAAAATACAGATTTTCTAGTAATTTATTAGAATATAATTAATAATATATTTAGAAAATATCCAGATATATTCGTTATTATCTATTTTGACGATATTTTAGTTTTTTATAAAATATTTAAAAAAAAGAAATAATATATTAGTACAATTTTTAAATATCTAAAGTGAAATAATTTACGTATTAAATTAAAAAACTATAAATTCTATAAAGATAAAATCGAATTTCTAGAATTTATTAAAGAATAAAATAGACAATATATCGATCTAAATAAACTAAAAGCTATTTTAGAATCGAAAATACTAATAAATATTAAAGAAATCTGAAAATTTTTCAGGTTTATAAATTATAGTTAAAAGTTTATAAAAAACTATTTTAAAGGAACATTTAATCTAATAGTTCTAATAAATAATACTATTAACTAATATTAAAGAGAAAAAAAATAATAGATATACGAAGATTTTAAAAAAGTATATATAAAGAATTTAGTATTTGAAATATTCGATTTAAAAAAACTATTATAAATAGAAATAGATTTATAAAACTCTATTAAAAATATATATCATCTATAGTACTATATCGATAAATAGTATCCGATAGTAAATAATTTAAAAAAATTATCGCTAGCGAAACAAGATTGCAATATTTTTAATAAGAAACTATTAGTTATAGTAGTTATATTAGAATAGTAGAAAATATACGCCGAAGAATTACTAGAATTAATAATATTTGTAAACTATAAAAATTCTCTATAGTTTATAATATTACAATAGTTTTATAGAAAATAGATATAATAGTTAAAACTTTTCGATTAATATAAATATAAGATATATTATATTCTAGATAAAGAAAATAGATAAATAGATATTCTAATTCGGAAAAATAATTATATAAAAATAAAGGCGGTTTTAATCAACAGTATCTTTTTATTTAATAAAATAAGATTATTGTTAATAAAATAATAAAAGTTAAATATAACGCTGCGTATATTTAGAAACGATTAAAAAGAATTCTCTATTAAAAAAAAACGATAAATACTAGACGATAAAATCGATAAATATATTAAAAAATATTTCGATAGAATATTATAGAAATATTAAAACGATGTAAAAACATTATATCTTTTATAGAAATACTATTAGTTTTCTAATATAAAACAACGAATCTAGATATATATTAAGAAAATTTTTAGTTATTAGTAGAATAAATATACTATATATACTCATTATAGAAAGATCTAATATTAGAAACTACAGGATTAAATATAGAAAAAAGTTATATTAGACTTTATTATTAAATTTCTAAAATTGAGTAATCTAATAATAATTATAAAATATCATTTAATCTTTACTATAATAGAAAGATTTACAAAATATATCTATTTAATCCTATTAAAAAATGAATTTACGACAGAATAACTAGAATCTATTATTTTCGATCGATTATTTTAATATTACGAACTACTAGTAGTATTAATAATAATAAAAATAAATTCTTTATTTTAAACCATTAGAAAACCTTTATTTTTTTATTTAATATTAAACTAAAAACTTGAATAGCCTTTTTTAAATAATAGATAGATAGAAATAACTTTTTAACTAAACTTTAGAATAGATAGATTTTACGTTTATTAATAGTATAATAAATCTTTAATTTAAGAAAATAAATAAAATTAAAGAAATAGTATTCTATACTAATAATAGAAAAGATCTGAATTTATTTTAAATAACTACTAATCTATAGTTTAGTGAAGTTAGTAATTTAAAGAGTCAATATTTAGACAAAATTCTATGGAAATATTCTAAAGATATAAAAATACTTGGATAATTATTAAAAAAAAAATCGAAAAATAGTATTTTAGTTTAAAAAGAAATATAAACTATATCTTTTTATAAAAAACCTAAATATAAAAGCTTTAAATAAAAATTTCAATTATATTAAAGTCGGACTATTTTTAATTAAATAAATTAAAAGATTTTAGAATTACGAATTCGATCTATCTAAAAACGTTAAAATATATCTAGTATTCTATATATCTCTTTTAAAACTAGTCGATTACTAAATACTAATATAATAGATATTTAACTTCGAGATATAGAAAAAAGATATTTTTTTAGTTAAAAATATCCTACGATAGAATGGTTAAAACTATCTAATTAAATAAAAAGATTATTTTATTTCGGAAAATATTTAAGAATCTAAAAAATATTTAGTAAACTACTAAAAGATTCTTTAATAGTTTTATTATAAGATATTAAAAAGATAATTAATTAATTAGATTCGCTAGATAGAATAATCTATTCGGAAGCTACGTTAATAAAAAAATTTAAATAAATAGAAAAAAGCAGATCCGCGATACTATCTTTATATTTTATTTCTTAAATATCTTATAATTTACTATTAACTATTATATACAATTTATTTTTAATATAATCTAATTAATAGAAGAAATATTATAACGTTGTATATATTTTATATAATTTCTTTTTTAACTTTATATATTTATTTTGAAAATGATACTAATACGTAGTATCGAATAAAATAAAATAAAAAAATAAGTTTATTCTATATAATTAATATATCTTTCGAAATCTTCGTTAATATAATAGAACTTTTCTATCTAGAAATAATTCTAATAAAAATATATAACTAATATATCGATATTTATTAATATAATTTCTTTATAATATTTTTTAATTAATAGTCTTTTTCTTTTATCTATAAAAAAGAAAAGACGATAGTTTTTCGAAACGAAAAATCTAAAAAAAGAATCCAATATTATAAATATATACGGTATATCTTTAAAAACGCGGTAGTATTTAATTTGGCGCTAGATTTCCTATTACGTCTAGACTGGCCGGTTCGGATCGAATTTTTATCGAATCGTCGGATATCCGATCCGATTTTAGTAATCCGATCCGGGTTCGACCCGAGTTTTAGTAGATTGAATCCGGATCGAATTATTTAATAATCCAATTCGGATTCCATCCGATTAAATTATATATTTAATATTATATTATTTTATTTTTTCAATAAAGATAATATATTAAAATTATAAATTTTAACGAATTAGAATCATTTTAGCTGCGTAATTAATATTTTAGTATTTTTATAGTAAATTAGTATAATAATAACACTAGATTTATAGTTTTATACTAGAATTTAGCGACAAAATCTAGTTTTAATAAATCGAATCGGATTATATTTTAATCTAATTCGATTTAGATCAGATCGGATTAATTAATCCGGATTCGAAATCCGATCCGAAAACCAGTTTTATTACATTTTAATAGATAGAAATATATAGAATAGTTTTAGTATTATTAGTAGAAAAAATCTTTATAATTTTAGTAAATAAATATTTTAAAGACAGACTATTTTAATAGTTTTAGTAAGTAATAACTCTAAAATAAAACTAGTTCAGGTATTTTAATTAGTAAAGAAACTAAATAATAGAAGATTTTTATATCTATATAAATCTTGAACTCGACGTTTTTATAGCTCGTATTTAATTTATTAATTATCGCTATATACTATTTTAGTAATTCAATTGATTTATTTTTATATTAATTTCAATTATAATTCGTTATATCTTCGATTCTAGATATACTAATAAATCTAGTCGATTTTTGAAAATATCAAACCATCGTGGTAATTCTATAACAATATTTTTTAATTTTTTTAACGAGTTTTTAATACGAGTTCTAATGTAGAAAATAAATAGATTAATAAACGTACAATTCTAGGATTATAAATATAGATATTATACGACGGTATATTCTATAAAATATAGCTAATTAGTAGTATTGAATATATTAAACGAATATACGTTTTATTTTTTATAAAAGAAATTGTATATTAGTTGTTCTGGAATTATATTTTAGTCATTTTAGATTATACGGGGATACGTTCTCTATATAATACTAAAAGCTCGTTCTACTAATTAGATTTAGCTGAAAGTTCTATCCAATTAGAAAAGACTAAAAAGGATTATTCAACAAAGTATCTACAATCCTGGCCGGGGCAAAAATCAAGATATTTTACTAGTGTTGGCGCCAATACTTTTTATTACTACTGTTAGAATTGTGGATCGATGTACTTGAATGGCTGCCTATTTCTCCAGTCTCTAATCCTGAAAACCCAACCATCTAAAGTGCGGGTTTCATCACATCAACTTTTGCTGTATAAAGGGCACCTGCATGACAGGGAGGGAAATTACAATTTCGCCCCGTATGATAGGCTATTCTGGCGGTGCTGAAACCTGGCCAACTTCCTGACGGGACCGCGCTCTACGTGCTCACCATGATAAATGCGCTCGGCAAGAACAACGTCGAGTATTCATGGCATCGCAACTCTGTTCCCAGACATTAACCGTCGGCTTCTACGTAAAGTGCTGTTGCCATTAGTGGCACTCCGTCTCGTTCCTAGGCTCCGTTTGGTAGCGATTGATCCCCCACACTGTGCATGTCGTGATCGAGGTCCAGTGTCTGGTCCCGTCGTGTGTGATATGGCATGAGCCTTGGTGACTCGAGCGGAACGAACGGAATGAAGTTCATTTATTTCAGTAACTCGACCAGCTTGACAGTCCTTTGGCTGTGCCAGACGTTTGCTTCGGCGAGGTGGATTCGGCGCTTCGACGGGCTTATGCTGCGACATGGCCAGTGGCGGTAAACAACAGTCCTTCGACGGTGTCGAAATGCCGGAAGACGAAGAAGGACCGCGGACAGGCTGTGCTCGCGTAAGTCTTCGCTGGCGCGGTGAAAGGCGCCTTTTAGCCATCCTGGAACCCTTGCTTTCTGCGAGAGCCAGAGGCACCCCCAACGTATCCTTGACATCAACACTGGTGGGAAACCCGCATTCGGCGGCGATGGTGCGGTACTGGTTGTCGAGCCAGTTTAAAAGCATTCCCCATTTCTTGGTCTGCGTTTGTTGTCGGCCAAGTACAGGATTTCTGACGAAAATTATCCTAGTTTGAAGTCTCGAAATCTCCTGGGCTACTTGGAGTTCCTTCTCTGCTTCCTCAACCTGCGTACTCTTGCCTGTGACAGCTTCCGATCTGGCACGCTGCAACTTTTGCTCTGCTGCCTCGATTCGCTTGTTGGCATCAGTCTCTCTCCTCCGCCCGTCAAACCAACCCTCCATTGGAGGGTGATCGGGATCGGGGGGAGGGCCACCTAAGCCTGGTTCGATATCTTCCAGTTGTTTCCAAATACCGTAGAACCTCTTCTCCGCGACCTCGAGCCTTTTCTTCGACTCCTTGAGCTTTCGATAGCGATACGCCCGAAACTCGTTCCAGTCTTCCAATCGATTCTGTTGGTGTCGATCCTCGAGCACGCGGAGGTTCCATTTGCACCCTAGGTCTGCTTGGCTCTCACGAATGGCGTCTTCGTACTCGTGAAACCTGTTTCGCGGGATGTAGAAACGCCGGACCCTCTCTTGACAATCCCTAAACTCCCTCCACTCGATGCGTTGGCGGCAAAAAACGAAAGGATCGCCAGCGTAGTCCTGCCAGACCCGAAGGATGTCCTTGTATTTCTCGTGCGTTTCAGGGTGATTGACCACGTCGAGGCCGAGAGTGATAGGATGTGATGGTTGGCCCCCATCTGCCACTAAATCTTGATAGGCTTCCTTGTCATTGCGCAAGCCCTCTTCCATCGCCTCTGCCTCCGCCTGTTCCTTGCTGATGAACGGGGTGACAGACCGAGAGCTGCAATTGGGGGACGAAGGCCTCGATTTTTTGGCTGGAAGACTGCTGCACCGGACTTCAGCCAGCTTGAAAATACAGCATGTCGGAGAGAGGAAAGTATAATCTGACCATAGCCGAGCCCCAAGTTCATCTGCGTCCACAGGTCGCGACGAGTCTTTCTCGACACGCTGGTCAACGAGTTTTCTGACAGCAAGGGTAGTCGTTAGCAACTGGTTTATATAGGGCGAGAAATCAGGAACGGTGCCAACCGTAGATGTGCCAAATGTTCCTCCGTTTGGTTCTCCTGGTCTTTGATTTTAACAAAGCTTATCCATGGTCAGTTAGCCTTAAGAGGGCGAATAACGAAGCTGAACGGCGGTTGATCCAGAACAATCTTACATCTCGTCCCCAATATCTTCCACTGTCAGGCGGAGAAGCTCGTCGGCATACACTTCGATCGTCATCGTGGTGGCGATCAAGGTGAGGGAGGTTATGGAGCCACCGTTGGTTGCAGTTGGTAGTTGGTAGAACCTTTTGTCGCGCTAGCATCGCGGGGCAGAAAGGTCGTGGCTTACCTTACACCTTACCCTTTCAGGATTAAGTCCATTACTAGTACCTTACCGCCTTGCTGGGCTAACACGCGTTGCAAACGTGGCCCGCGACAAGAGACAAGAGACAAGAGACAAGAGAGGAGGGCCCAGCCCCCGCCTCCGTTCGAGGATAACTCTAGGACAGCACAACACTCTCACAACCAATTCTCTGTTTTAGACGAAGATGGATGAGCGAGCTGTCTTTTTGACATTGACTCCGAGCGATAACCTTGGACTGGCGGCTGATGCATTCCGATTACTGCACAATCATTCTCGATATCTAAAGCCATCGCCACTGCGCGGTGACGACGGGTCGAGCCGTGAGACGACACCTTTGCATCCGAAGCCCGAGGAGGATCCTGTGATCAATCTGGAAGAATTCCACCGCATCCAGTTGAATTTTGACCACGAGACCAAAGTGAAAGGTCGCGTCTCGTTTGGGAGTGATCCTGACCGATGTGATGTATTGCTTGCTCCCCACAAAAGGCATTACGGTACCAGTGGGCTACACTTTTACATCACTTTCGACGACCAGCAACGGCCCGTGGTTAAAGATGTCTCAACAAACGGTCTCTTTGTTAGCTACGATTCGCAAGCGAAAGACGAGCTACGCAACAACTTCCAGTGGATCATCTTCCCTAATTTCAAGGAGATTACTGTCCGACTCGGAACGAAGAAGGGTCCCGGTTTTGACATGCGCTTACCAACGCATTACGAAACCCATCTAGATGAGTACAAAACCAAGGTGAAGAGGTTCATGGCAGGCGCTCCTCGAGACCCTCTTCAGGCCTTCAACGATCTGGCCCTCCGCAGTGCGGATACCTCCTTGGCGCTGAGTGAGGCCCTCTCGCCTACTAGGCGACCTATCTACCTCAAATTCAAAGAGTTGGGAAAGGGCAGCTATGGACGGGTCTGCATGGTGGTCAATGCCAGCACTGGCTTCGACTACGCCGGGAAAGAATTCTTTCACCGAGGAGGCAGGAACAAGGAGATTGAGATTATAAGAGGCCTTCGCCATGTAGGATATAATTTCGCCTCGGATTTCTCTACGTCAATAGACTGCTAACTTTCAGCAGGAACATATCGTTGGATTCGTCGACTTCCAGAAGGAGCGGCACCCTCTCCTCGTGATGGAATATCTGCCGCTGGGAAATCTGGAGATGCAACATCAAAACTCTCGTATCGTCGACACGGATATGGTAGTCATCTTCCGTCAGTGCCTGGGAGCGCTTTCTTATCTCCACAGCAGAGGTATAACGCACCGAGATCTCAAGCCACAGAATATCCTTGTATCGAGCAGAAGCCCGATCGTCATCAAATTAGCCGACTTTGGGATGGCACAGGACAAGTCTGATTTGGAGACTTTCTGCGGGAGCGCAGAATATACAGCTCCCGAAATCTTCCGAGGCCGCCGCTATAATAACACCGTGGATATATGGTCCCTTGCTGTACTCGTGATGGAATTCACCTATGGACTCCCTCGACACAAACAGCCCGAACCGATGGGAGAACTTCGATTATGGGGTGACGCCTGGTGCGACGTCCTTATAGCAAAAGCTAATGATGAGGATTCTGACATTTTGATCGATTTCCTTACCGGGCACATGCTCAGACGGGAACCTCAAGAGCGGCTTTCTGCGGCAAAATGTCTACACAGGGCAACCACAATCGGTCTGTTCAATGGAACATCTTACCAGACAGGAGTCGTCTCTCCGCGATTACAACCTCACCGAGGCGCTGATATCCACACAGAAGACGCGTCGACCATGGTAGGATCATTGCGGCAACGTGTCAGGACGCCCCAAGAAAATATGGGGCGAGCATCGCGGTCGCAGAGCCTTTCTCCTTTGTTTCTTCCCGAATGCGAAGACGTTGAACCGTCTCATGCGGGCGTCGAAGGCTCCAGCCACGACAAGGGTCCTACAACAGTCTTTCGTACAAGCGGCTATAGTCCTACCAAACGAAGACGAACAACAAACGGTTTGCACCATCCGAACCTCCAATACCCCCCTTTGTACCAGAAACCTGATCCACCCCACACAGTCCCTGGTCCTCGAGAGAAGGAGCCATTGAATACAATTGATCACAGTACACGACAGGATATGTCGGATCAAGACAACGACCTCTCAAGAAGACCTTCAAACTCGCCACATCTCGAGCGACGCGGCGACTTTGTTGTGCAGTTCGCCGAAGGACATCAAGTCTCTATCCGGATATCAGATGCGCGAGTAAACTTTACCGAGGCTACAACGACTACAGGCCCATGGATCGGCTTTGGAGATGCACGAAGGCTGTGCAGTACGGTTCATCTTGGTGAAAAACTCCGTCCGCTTTTGGTATTCGGCGAAGGCCTTGAAGCCCAGATCCCAAATGTCTCATTTTCGGAAGCCTGGGCAGAGCTCAGAAATACCAACTTCTCACCTATTACCTCGGGCGGAACTACAATTTTCATCCGCAACGCCGACTCTTGGATCAATGGAACACAAATTCTTCAAGCCGCCGGTTACACCCGTCACAATCGACCATTTGCCTGGAATGACCAGAAATTTCGACATCAAGCTGTCCGTGGCTATCATTCGGGCATCTACGTACCTCTGGAGGTCGGTATCAATCTTTGTAATAGATTCCATTTGCCTGGAATTGGCGCGCTCTTACATGAGAAGTTACTGGGGAACAAGATGATATTACATATGCTACCGCCCCGGAGGGAAGATTTTCATTTCGTCGAGTGTGACAAGCACACAGTTGCGATGAAAAAGAGCGATCTGAAAGTCAACTTGACCCATGTCCTCAAAGCAGCAGGGAAGCCTCGACAAGAGGTACAAAAGTTCAAACGTGAGAACTTCGCCGTTGAAGTCGTGCGAGGCGACAGAAAGTTTCAGGGGTCTTACACAGACTTCTCATTAGCGGTCAACGTTTGCCAATTATATGGCTTGCCTCTAATCGCCGAAACGCTCATCAAACTGAAGTGTGCAGACATCCAACGAGGTGAAAATCTCCGCGATTCTGCGATCAAAAGATCCCCTCCTATAGCGACGGAGGGTAAAAAAGGAGCATCCCACCTTGTATTACCAGATACCAATATCGACCATGATCATGCTGAGATAGATTGGCATAACATTGACGGACTATTCCGCATGTCTCGACCATCATCGAGGTTCATGACACCTATACAATCCTCTCATCAGTCGGACTTCAATACGGATCGGCATTCCTTCCGAACCGGTCAGACCGTCAATGATATTGACGATGCGATCCCTGAAATAGATTGGAATGAAATTGATAAATTGTTGCAAACGTCTGTATGGGCTACACAAAGCTCCCCAAGCGAGAGAAAACACCGGTAAATCGGGAGGGAACGAGCAATTTGTAGGATTACAGTTGCTGTGGTTAGAACATCCGACGATCTCTCCCGGGCTACACGGGTCACCTGCCGCAGCCAATTTTCAGTGAGTCAAATGCAACGAGCCAGGATATATTTCTGTTGATATTAGTATATTTTCTGAGACAATGGTTACCGTTACAATAGAGTTTTCGGAAAGTTAATTGCACGACCGGTCGATTTAGTAGAACCTCTACTAAAAACCGATTTATATCTATAGTGTTTTACTTAACCAAATTCGATCGTAATAAATCGAAACTTATAGATATAAAGGGTCTACGGGATATTATTAGATCTACTAGCTTTCAGCTTTTTTAGAGTCGATTTAGTTAGTATTTTAAGGAGTTTAAAATAAGGTATTCGAGATCTTAGGAGTAAAAGGGAGTTATCTACCCGTTATCTACCCGTTACCCCGCTAACTTCTAGGCTCGTACTAAGTCTTTGCTTCTATCCCGCGATCTTTCTATTTAAACGACCTCTAATCATCCAGTTTTTTAGAAGGGACGTAGATATTTAGTAGGAAAGATAGTAATAAAATTTCTAAAGATTTCTACCTTCGTAGCGTTAAGTTATTAACGTATACTCTAAGTTTACTATAGGCGCTAGATACGCCTAAAACTGCCGCTACGGCTAGGCTTGCAATTAAATTTCCGAAAACTCTATTGTATAAATGATTCGAGCATTCCGAATTCAATTGCAAATCTACTTGTTGTTATCTATCCGGATAATAGCTTTTATATTTGGAGCAAATACAATCAATGCTGATCTCGCTGGTAGATTGGCCTACTAGATAATAGGGAATGCACCGTCACACGTGAAAATCGACACTGCGATAGGAAGGTGAGCTGTTTAATGATCAGGTTCTTGAATGAAAGCACACGGACGGAACTAATAGATGAATGAAGCTATTTTCTTTTTGGTTGCCGGATTGGACCTTCTATTCTTCTTTTAAACTTATTATTTGGTAATTTGATATAAAAAACTAGAATCCGTTTTAATATCTTTCCGCCATTTATTTAAGACCGTAATCGTAAGGTACCACAGTATCACTAAAAAACACTATAGAAATCACTGAAAAATACCATTATCTAATATAGTATAAAATACCCTTGTCGACCAATAAAAATATTTCAAATTATAGGGTATATTTTTATCGTATACTATATTTAGTATCGTATACGTTTTCAATAGTTAAAGTTAAATTTAATTAGTATAACAGCGGTCCTTTTCTTTTAATATCGTTCTCTACTATTTCTAAGCAAGCGATCAGATTATAGGGCGAAGCCAGCGAGCGAAAAAGTCGGCAAAACAATTGCAGATAGAGATAGTAGAGCGATAAACGATAACGTAATATATAATATACAACTTTTAAATATACAGATTTAAACGTTCTATAATAATTAAATAAAATAGTCGACCAGCTTTTATATAGTTACAATAAATATATTTAGATAAAAATCAAAGTTAAAATCGCTGTATTCGATAAAAATAACGAGATAAAAAGATTAACGAAACAGTAATTTAATATTCCGATAGGTAAAATTACGTTTAATAAATAAAGTATTTTTTAGTAATCTCTATAGTATTATTTAATATCTTTAATAGTATTTTTTAGTGATAATATAGTGTTTTTCGATTACGATCTTTTGTTTATCTTTTTTTCTATTTTTGTAATATTTCTAGATATAGATCAATTATTTATGATTCTAAAATATACCATAGCAAAAAGTTAAAATATTAAATATAAATTATCAAAAAGCCGAAATTAAAATTTATATAAATAATAAAATCTATTTATTTATTTTATTAAATCGTATTAATTAGATAAATAAATCAAATAATCGTCTCTTTATTCGATTTATTAGATAGTTTATAAAAATACTCGAAAGATTTATATAGATTACGATATTATATTATAAAGATTCCACGTAATTTATATATTTGGTCGAGTTTTACTAGATTCGTAATATTTGTTTTCGTCGTTATTATTAATATCGGATTTCTTTTTCCACTTCGATATCGTTACATCTATATTAATATTTCAAATAATGATATAGCCTAATTAGTACATTCTAGAAATTCTATTGTCTAAAACTATCCAGGTCCAGATAGACGTCAGATTTAAAAGATGGCTGGGGCCTGGATTATTTAGCGCGAGGTCGGCCGGCCAGCCATACACTCACGGGGGAAACATGATTCGCTGCCTTAGAATGGGTTTCCCGGAGCAGGTGCTTGTCATCTGTCAGACAGCACTGCGATTGGCGTTTCGGGGGTCTTGATGATAAAAGTCACGCGTGCAGCCAAGGCAGCTGAGGACCCCGAAACTCGAAGTGATTGGGGACAGAGAATTGGCCTCTGGCGCGGTTGAATACAATCCGACTGGCTTGCCTCGCAGCCCCCGATTGGAAGTTGACACGTCCTGCATTGCCATAGTACAGGATACCCCAGGGGAAATAAAGAGTAATAAAACGGAAGCTAATCTGGGGACCCTTCTAAAATTTCGGACGACTATTTTAAGAATCAACCCTACTATATTTAACAACTACCGGTCGGAACTAATTAAATTTAGAACGATAGAGTTAGTATTATTTAAGGACTATAATATCTAAGTTTTATTAAGTTTCGCTAAGGTCCGGGTAAGTTATTTTTCTAGTAGTAGCTAGTAGGATCGTAGGCGCCCTTACAGCAGGTTTACTACGACCTATTAAAGACCAACGACAAGACCTATAGAGCTCCTATAAGCTTATATATATCGAGTATATATATCTATAAGTTTATTACGAGCTTTATAAGATCTAATAGCTAGAGGTCGTTAAGTAATACTCCTGTAAATTTTTGAGGTTGGTGGGACCGAAATTTAGAAGGGTCCCCAGATTAGCTTCCGTTTTATCACTCTTTATTTCCCCTGGGGTAAGAGCTAAAGAAGGTTAACATGGACGCGTCTTACACTTCCAGCTCGTGAGCCGCCATTAGCCCATTACCACGTCTGTTATTATGTCGTCCCGCGTAGAGACGGGTGGCATTTCATTTTGGATGGTGGGGCTTGGTCCATCGTCCGAGTCAGACGAAGGGAACAGATACTGGATGTGCGAGACACACCGTCTCCACACAACGGAAATGATCGGCGACAGGATCTGCGAGCGCGTTCGTGCAAAACTGTCCACATTCCTTCATGCATCCTGACCAAACAGAATCAAACTTGACTGGGCTTCGACGATTCTTGCTGAGGCGAGGATGGGTGATAGAGTATTTGTCCCGGTGGGTTTCGCGTTTGTTTGGCCCGACCCCGTCCTCGCTTCACATCTGCTAGCAGAATCTCGAAATCGCATTCCTATAGGTCCGAAGCTTGACGGTATTTGAAGAATTCTGCAGCTCTCGGCGCTCGTTTATGGATCCGATGCTGGATCGTTGGCAAAAAAGAAGGCGCCAAGGAATGTCTGATGCTCGAGCTGTTTTCGTCGCTTGTTGACGTGCGAGTGTCCGCTTTCAAGTACACTGTCGCTCGCGTAACATAAAATTCTCTGAACCTGGGATCTTTGTGTCTCCTCCAAACTACTTTCGATTTCAGGGTGGCCATCCTATGCTGTCACCTTGAAGTCTATCCGCAAGAGATCTACCAAACGTCCAAACGAGGTTTCGACATCGACGCCACCGCGCAAGGCTCAACGTGTGAGACAGCGAGAGGAGGCCAAATAGCAGCGGAGCAATGGAGCCGCACAAGCGCAAACGCGAGCCGTCTCCGAAGCCCTTGATTGCAGAAGACAAGACAGCTTCGTCAGGCCCATCACCGGGACATCCGCTGTATCTAGAGTCTGACATTAAACCACCGAATGTTAAAACCAATCAGGAAAAGAAGGACAGTGTTCGAGAATTTGTTGAGCTATTGCTGCAAGCCCGCCGAGCACTCATGGTAGAGCCCCCGGAGCCAGAACTGCTTGACGTTGGGGATTGGGATTGGCGGTCTTGCTTGCTTACGCCCAACGCATACGGCAAACTCATCTATGTTGTGAAAAACCATGCGACTATCGAATGGAGCCTGGAAAGCTTGTCATATGACTGGATTCCGAACGAGGGCGACCGTGGGACAATAACCATACGGAAAAAGTGTAGCTTTCAAAGCATGTTCACTCGCGAACTCACCAACGAAATAGGCGCTGCTGTCCAACGGGCCGACTTCAGACACCTTTGGGGCGGGATCCATCCTCAGATGCGGGCCTCTGTCCTAGTAGGGGAAAAACTCGGGGTGCGGACTCCGTGCAGGTGTTCCAGATTTTACGGAGAAGGCCAAGAGGGCGACCGTATTCAGACATTTGTCCTTGAGACCGGTATGGCGGAGAAGAGCAAGGATCTGCCCAAAATAGCGCGGTCTTACATTGAGCGGGGGACCTTGTGCGTTATGACCGCCGATGTACACCGCAGCGGCGAGTACGGTGGCTTTGACGTTGCATACTCGCTGTACCGCCGCGGAAGGAAAACTAACTCTACGGCGGAAGGGGTGACGCGTTACGAGGTTAATCAGAACGTCAAAGATCTCGTGCCCAAGAAGGAGCCCGGCGTCTCCTTGGATTTAACACTATTCGACTTCTTTCCGGCAAAGGAGCTGGAGAAATACGGCCTGACGGACCTCGGCGACCCGAGAGCCAGAGTCGTACTATCTTACGAACGTCTGGGGGTTTACCTTGAAGAGTTGTGGAGATGTTCTGGACCTTCTTTTTCTCAAGAGAAAGGACAATTGGAAAGGTTGTTAGAGGATTAATATTGATTATTCCTGTACTGTAGTAATTGATGTTGGGTCTGTTTTTTTTCTCTGATTTTGAGTCCAATGACAGCGACAAGACGTGCGATGCAGGGGAGTAAGTAAACAGGTCCCGCCTTGAGCCTCCATCTTCATGTTTATCGTCCGTCATACATGCTGAACCCTTGTCAATACAAGCAGAGCCTGCATACACGCGCCGCTATTCAAAGGTGCTGAGCTGTGGACAGATGCTCGCAATAGCCCAGCCCAGGGCTGCAGCCCTTAGCCCAGCCTTCAGCCCGCCCAGCCTTTAGCCTAGCTAATTAGAGGGCTAGCACAGCCCCTAGCCCCGTAGCGCTAGGGGCTAACTAAGGCTGCAGCCTTCTAATTATTGGAACCTCTTTTTTTTTTAGTAACGTTTTTCGAGATTTCTTTTTTTTTAACCTATTTTTTCCGACTAAATATTCTATATCTAATATATAAAATACAAAATTTATATTTTTATATTATCTACGGCTATATCTATACTATTAGCTATAACAAAATCTAATAGATAGAATTCGGTTTAGATTAGTAGTACTTTTTTAACGTTATTTATTTCGATTCGTAGAAAATATTTTACTACTAAATGTTGCTAGAAAAGAAATTACTCTATATAGAATTACTATTTTTCTACTAATTAATTGATTTTAGTATCGAAAGAAATTTTATAATTAGATTTAACATCCCGGTTTATTTTCGGATTTAAATAATTTAACTAATAAAATAAACGTTTTTAATAATTATATAAAATCTGACTTTGATTATTTTATTTTTTTACTATCTATTCTATTAATTATTCTAATTTCTATTATTTTAACAATATAAATTTATCATCTAATAGTTAGTTACTAGATATATATACTTTTCGTAAATTAATTCTATTAAATATAGTTATTTCTAAATAGAATTGATATAATAGATATAATTTAAAAAATCTACTTCCGCTAGAAGAAATTATCTATATAAAATATATAATCGATATCATTAAATTAAAGAAAAAGTTCGTCGATTTTGTCTGTATACTATAAAAGTTTTAACGTATAGCTAATTTTTAATATTTCAACCTTTATATTATAAATAAAAATTAAAAGACTGGATATTAATTATAATATATTTATAGATTTCTCTTTTATTAATTTTTTACTAGCTAAATTTTATTAGATAGTATAAAAGATAGTAAAAACTATTACGTCTATTGTGAATCTGACTATATAGACAGAATCTATATATTTTGATAAAAAGCTACGTATATAGTCTAATTAGGTTTAGTAAATTTCTTAGCGTATATATTTTATAAATTAGCTTCTCTATAGATTTTTAATTATTATTATTAATAGAATTCTCTTCTATACGAATTCTTTATACCTCCTTTCTCTAAAGGCTCTTAGTTATAAGCCCGGGTACCGTAAGCTAAAACGATATCTAGTAACCCCTACCGGTATAGTATTTATTATATTAGAAAGAATCCTTTACCGCGAGCTTTACTACTAGTAGAAGAAAATTTTTACTATAGTTCTACTAAAAATAATTTAATAAACCAGTTAATTTACTAAAGTATCTACTAGACGACTAAAAGAAAGAGTAATTTATCTTATAATTATAATTTTAAGCTATTTATTATATTAGGAAGAATTATTTATCTAAATAATAAACGGAAGAATTCTTTACTATAATCTTTATTACTAGTAGAAGAAAATTTTTACTATAGTTCTACTAAAAATAATCGTATAAAGTAGTTAATTTATTAGAATATCTACTAAGCGACGAAGAGAAAAAGTAATTTATCTTATAGTTACGAGTAATATAAGCGCCTTTACCGCTTTCCTAAGCTTTTTTACTATCGAAAAATATCTCTACTTATTATAGATCCTCGATTTAATATCTATATTACCTATATATATTTATAATAATATAATAAAATACCGGTTTATTAAAGAATATAACTATTCTAATAGATTAATTATTATATATAGCTCTATTATTATTATTATCGAAATTTATACCGGGAAATAAAAAATAAACCTATTAAATATTATATACGCTCTAAATTTTACTATTAACCTGCTTTCCGCTAATATTATTAAAGATAAAAGTATCTATATCGACTTTAAGTATCGCCGACTTTACTATAATAGTTAAATAATTTTTACTTTTAGAAAGAAAAGAGAATATTTCTTTATCGAAGATAACTTTAATAAAAGTTATCTAGTAACGTCTATTTCGCCAACTCTATTTACTAATATATACGCTGTTAAAGGGGTAGAAGAAACTATATAATTACTTACTAAATAATATTAAAAAGAAATTATATAATTTGCCGATTATTAGTAATAACGGTAAGAAGCCTAGTAATAAAAAAATAAAAAACTTAAGTAACTATATATAATCGAACTCCGCTAGTTCTAGGCTAAATTTAATTAAAACTATTACGTTAAAATCTATTTATATAAATAAAAGATTAAGGAAATATAGGTTTAAATTACTATACTTTTTCTATTTATAACGCTTTATATAGCATCTTTAGTACCTATATTTTAACCGATCGTTATTAGTTTACCTTTATTTCTATCTATAACGCCTATTCTAGTACCTATAATATACGGGAAGCAACCTATTCTAGTACGGCTTATTAAAAAGCTTTTATTACTACTAGTAACGCCTCCGCCGGTATACGTTTTATAAATTAAGCCTAATTCGCCTACTAATTTAGCTCTATACTACGAGAACGTCTATATACCTCTATATAAACGTAAGTAAGCTCGTAAAAGCTCCTATATAACTATTTATAACCTCTTTACTAAATTCGATTCTATCTAGTCGAGACCTAAATATATTTATTTAAAATTATACTAGCTAATTAGTAACGTTTATTTAAATACTTCGAACGTAGCTTATTTAAATACTTTAAAATTTAACTAATTAAATTTATTTCAACTTTATCGAATACTACTATTTCCGCTAGCGCCGGATTATTTCCGCCTTCTATTTAAAGGGTTTAGTATCTAGATAACTCGTATATAGATTCTGATATCTACTAGGATTAAGTTTATCTACGATAGCGTAATAACTCTAAAGGAGTATATAAACCTGACTATATAGATAGAATCTATATATTCTAATAAAAAGTTACGTATATAGTCTGATTAGATTTAATATATTTTTAAAAGTATATATTTTATAAATTAGCTTCTCTATAAATTTTTGATTATTATCATTAATAGAATCCTCTTCCATACGAATTCTTCATATCTTTTTCCTTCAAAGGCTTTCATCTATAGAATAGGCTAGTTAATAGAAAAGTTCTGAAAATATTTAGAATTTCACTATCTAGAGGAAGTTACTAAATAGCCGGCGAAATCAAAACTTTTAAAAATTATTATTTTAATTATAGATTTTTTTCCAAATAATAATTCTAGTAAATCTTTTCTATCGATTCTATTTAAATTTGAATTGAAATAGTTTTAATATCTACTAGTCCGCTAGACTATTATAATATATATTACGTTTAATATTTTGAAAAATTTCTACTTCCAACCATTTCTTTAATAGTTTAACGAAAGTTTTATAAACGTTTAGATATCTAAATCCGGTAATAATATTAAAAGTCAGATAATAGAAACTTTTAAAGAAAAAAAAGAGGAGGTTAAAATTCTAATAAGTCGATCGAGGAATGATATCTATCTATTTTTTAACCTTTAGTCGTCCGATAATGGTCTAGCTCTCGTTACTATTATTACGTACTTTATTTACGAAAAAAAAAGATTAAAAACGAGTTATAGATAAATATTCCGGCGAAAATATTATAGCACCCTTTAAAAAAATTATTAAAAAATACGGTATTTAGAAACGGCTCGGTTATTTTATTTTTAAAAATATATTATCGAATAATATCTATTTAGAAACCCATTTCTATAATATTATATATTATTTATAGAATCGATATCGACTTTTTTATTATTTTGGCTATATTAATAACCTTGCCGTCTATTATTTTCTTTTTAATAACGTACCTGGAATTTTATAAACAGAGTAACTAATTTATTGAATCCGAGAATATAAAAAGATAATATTAAATGAATAGAAATTGAAATCCAATTAGTAAAATCTATAACGCCGTAAAGTTGATCAAATACTCGATATAACGCCGTAAAAGATTTCTTGAAACAGATTACGGTAAAAACTCGATATCTAAGGTTATTACTACTTTAAAGTAATATAATATAAAAATATTCGGTTGAATTCTGCCGATAATATAATTAAATTAATAATACTGTTCCGCTGCTGGATTAACGTCTTAATATTAAGATTATATTGGAAAAATTCTATTAAAAACGATACGTTTAATATATTCGATTAAATAGTATTTACCGTAATTAATTTTTGATTAAAAAAATTATAAACTACTATAATAAAATTATAGAATTGGTGGAAAACTGGATCGTACGATATTATATAAAAACTATTGTAATTTATATATAGTTCTATTAAATATACTAAAGGAAAAATATTCGAATACTATATTAATATATTTATTCGAGATTAATTTAATATATATTATAAAAATTTAGTTTATTTATTAATTATTTGTCTAAAATCGCTAATGAAATATTAAAATTTCTTTTCCAAAAAGTTTATCTACGCTGTAGTAATAGTAAAAAACTTTATAAAAGAATAGAACTAGTTTAATAAACGCGGCCGAAATATAAAATTATTACGAAATTTTAGATTAAGAAATTCTAATATTATTTCTTAAATAAATCTGTTAATTAATCTATAGTTTTTTTATTTCTTAGATTTTTTATTATAAGTTATTTAAATTGTCTGTAGTTTAGTGGAATTTAGTGAATATAGAAGTATTGGTCGATAGTGTCGGCTGATTAGTACGTTAACTAAGTCCCGTTAACCGCTATTAATTAACTCTACGGGATTTATTACCCGATTAGATCTAGCGTTCAGCCTTGTTTACTTATTTATAGAAAGACTTTCTAATTATATAGAAAGATTAAATTATTATTACTATTATTATTATAAATATACTAATAGTAGTTTGTAGTAATTTATTTTACTATTAAGCAATCTCTAATTCTATTAATATAAATTAATAGTAGTATTTTTCAAATTTCTTTTATTTAGATATCATTTTTCGAAGAACCTTTTAAAATAATATTCGGTGTTATTCTTTTGCCGTTTATTATAGCGGTTCTCTATACTTCGTTTATATAGTTTATTGTTAAAATCAATCACGATTTTTTTTAAAAAATTTAATAATTTTTCGCTTCGACTATTCCGTATAAATTTATCTTTTATTAGTTTTGAAATTTTAAATAAAATATAATAATTAGAATTTTATTTTAATTTTTTATTTAATTAAATTATTTTCTAACCGTACCGTATAGTTAACTACTACGATTATTTATTAAAGATATTAATTAAAACGTTTAATTATTTTAATTTTATTTGAATTTTAGAAAATATATCGGATTACTTTTTTAAATAATTCGAATTATTAAAAAGATCGTAATTGTTTTAAAAGCTATCTAGAGAGCTTGGTATTTCTATAAAATATTATTTTTTATAATATATCTATATACGGATATATATGAGGTAGTTAAATAATATTAATATAAATAAAATTAGTTCAACAACTAGAATAATATATAGCGATATCTAATAAGTTCAATACGAGCTATAAAGGAATCGAATTCAAGAAATATATAAATAATAAAGATTTTCTATTTATTTGAATTATTTATTAACTAAAATTACTAAATTGGTTTTAAAATAGAATCTTTATTTACTAGAATAATTAAATGAATTATATTTTAAAGATATTTACTTATTAAAATAACTAAACCAAAATATTTATTGTTTTTATTTACTAAAACTAGTAAGTATTTTCTATTATAAATATTAAAATCGTTATATATATTTCTATTTATCGAAATATAATCGGAAATCTAACATTGAATTAAAAATTACCGCGTTTTTAGAAATACGCTATTTATATTTATAATATGATATTTTTTTTATAAAATTTTAATTTCGAGAAACTATTATCTATTTTTTTACAAATGAAAGCAAAGATTTGTCTACTAATAATTATTATACGAATGTTATATTTATAGATAAATATAAATTAATCATATAATTTTAATAAAAATATTTATAAAAAGAAAAACTCTATTATATCGGTAAAGATTCTAAAAAGTATATTAATGTAAAAAAAATCTATTTTTAATACAATTAAATTATTTATATAGAATTTTCATCTTTAAATTCGTTATAAAAAGATATAATTTATTTTCTTTTTTTAATTTAAGTACTATTTTTCGTTTATTATTATAATAGATAACCGAATATATATTTATCTTTATAATATTTATATAGATTCTTTTTTATAAATCGTTTTATTTTTTTACTAAATTCTTTAATCTATAAATTAGTAGTTATCTAAATTAATTAAAATCTTTTCTATATTTAATATAAAATAGAAATTTATATATTATATTATATTCTTTTATATTGAAATCTAAATAAATTATAGATAGTAATACTATCTATATTTATTGAATCCCTTTTGGAAGGCTTCTATCTGGAGTTATATTAAGTTTTCATATATATATATATGTTTTATCAACGTTATATACGGCAACGATTATTGTATTTTACGTATAAAGAAATTTTCACAGCCAAAGGTATACAGTTCGTTAGATAAAATTTACAGCGTCTTTTTTCGACGTTATATATAATTATCAGCTTCTAATACTTCCGCTATATCTATCTACTATACTACGAAGTGATTATCTATATCTATTATCTCGGCTATATTTATAATATAATCTATATCTAAATCTTCCGCTAAACGATTAAGGTACTCTTTAACCTATCTAGTTTTAAAAGGGTCGCTAGATAGTACGCTAGCTACTATAGCTAGAAGCTTTACCCGATTAATTAGACTAAAAAGAAGTAGAAAGGTCGGATAGTACGTTTTAAAGATAGTAAAAAGATAATTTTTATTAAAGTTAAAATAGATTATTCTATCTATAATAAGATAGTCAACGACCGCGTAGGTAGATATAGTTATTATAGATATACTACCGTTTAGTTTAGCTTATAGCTATAGCTATTACGGGAGTATATACGTACGTAAAAGCTTTTAGATATTATAGAGCTTGTATTACTAGTAAAAGAAGAAGAAGCGATAACTGCGAGGTATATTTATCTATAAAACTCTCTATATTAGTTAAATTATCGGTAGAAGAATACGTTATATTACTAAGTAAATTTAAATTAAAATTCTATAGAAAGAACCGTTATTTATATTAATTAAACTAGAATATAATTTCTACTATCGTATATTTAATACTAGTATACTAACGTTTAATTTATTTACCGAACTATTGGTTTACCAGGTATTAAAACCAAAACCAAATTAACTAAATAAATCAATATTATATACGGCAACGATTATTATATTTACGTATAAAGAATTTTTTCTAGCTAAAGATATATTCGTCAGATAAAATTTATAGCGTAATTAATTACTTTCATTTAACTATTTTTTTTATTCGCGAATACGAATTCTCTACTATATAAGTTACGAACTTTCTACTCTTTTTTTTAATACTATAAATAATTAGAAATATCTAATATTGTCGCTTTATCTATCTACTATAATACGATATAATTATAAATAGTTATCGTATCGTCTATATCTATTATATAATCAGTATCTAAACGTTCTATTAAATTTTTAGGATACTTTTTAACTCGCGTAGCTTTAAAAGGGTCGCTAGCTATAAAAGAGTCGCTAGCTAGTACGCTAGTTACTACGGCTAGAAATTTTATCCGGTCGATTAAAGTTAAAAGATATAGAGAGATCGGATAGCGCTTTTTAAAGACGATAAAGAAATTTTTTTTATTAAAGTTAAAATAGATTACTCTAGCTATAATAAAGTATTCGATATTATCGAAAATAGATATAGTTATTACGGATATAGAAAGGTACTACTATATAGTTTAGCTATAATATAGCTATTATATAAATATATATATACGTAAAAGATTTTAGTAAATTATAATATTTGCGAAGAATATTATAGAATTTATATTATTAGTAAAAAAGGGAAAAGCGATAACTATAAAGTATATTTATCTTTAAAAATTTCTACGTTAGTTAAACTATCGATAGAAAGATCCGTTATATTAATTAGTAAATTTAAATTAAAGTTCTATAGAACCGTTATTTACGTTAATTAAACTAGAATACAAATTCCACTATTATATATTTAATACTAGTATACTAACCTTTAATTTGCTTATCGAACTACTGGTTTACCGGGTACTAAAATCAAAACCAAATTAACTAAATATATTTAGTTATTTATTTTGATTTTAGTACCCGGTAAACCAGTAGTTCGGTAAGCAAATCAAGCGTTAGTATACCAGTATTAAATATACAGTAGCAGAATTTATACCCTAATTTAATTAATATAAATAACGGTTCTTTCTATAGAATTTTAATTTAAATTTGCTCAGTAATATAACGTATCCTTCTACCGATAATTTAACTAACGTAGAGATTTTTATAGATAAATATACCTCGCAGTTATCGTTTTTTCTTTATTTACTAGTAATATAAGCCCTGTAATACTATATTCTCGCAAGTACTATAATTTACTAAAAGCCTTTACGTACGTATATACTTCCGTAATAGCTATAGTTATAAGCTAAACCAGACGGTAGTATATCCGTAATAACTATATCTACCCGCGCGGTCGTTAACTACCTCGTTATAGCTAGAGTAACCTATTTCGACTTTAACCTAGATTTTCTCTTTACTACCTTTAAAACGCGCTATTTAACTTCCCTATTCCCTTTTAGTCTAATCGACCGGGTAAAGCTTTTAGCCGTAGTAGCTAGTATATTGCCTAGTAACCCTTTTAAAACTAGGTAGGCTAAAGAGTACCTTGATAGCTTAACGGAGCGTTTAGGTACGGGTTATATAATAAATACGGCCGATACGACGAGTATAGATAATTACTTCGCAGTATAGTAGATAGATATAGCGGAAATATTAGATACTCCTGATTATTTATAATATCGAGGAAGGATTAAATATATAGTATTCAAATATAGTAGAGGATTTGTAATCGAATAAAGAAGAAAATAGTTAATATAATTAACTGCGCTGTAAATTTTATCTGATAAACTGTTTTAGCTGTAAAAATTTCTTTGCTGTACGTAAAATATAATAATCGTTGCCGTATATAACGTTGATAAAACATATATATATAAATAAAAACTTAATATAACCCCAGACAGGAGCCCTCCAGAGGAGTAACTAAATATATAAATATTTCTATATTTAATCTATATCCGTTTATATATCCGTATTTATAATTAGAAATTAGATTAATTATAATTCGAGTTTATATATAACTATATAATCTAAATGAAGATTTTATAATCTTTTAAACCGTTTATATAGTTTAAAATTTTTACTACTATATTAATCAATTTTTAAATAAAACGTAGAAAGGTAGTAAATATTCTCTAAAGCTAAATAATAATAGAAATAAAACTATAACTAATAGTAACGGATAAAGTAAAGTAAAAAACAAAAATTTACTTTTATATAATTTATATTGAAATGAAAACGTATTTTGATATAGTAGAATAAATGATAAAAGTAATTCTATCTATTTAACTAATTAAAGAACAAATAAAAACTTTGTATAGAATTTTTATCTTTTAAACTAAACTAGCGCGCTAAATATTCGGTTTAGATTATCTAATCTATAATCTTTTAGCGCGAGTTTTTAAAACGATCTATATATTAAATCCTCGATTTGAATTATCAAATCTATAATCTTTTAGCGCGAGCTTTTAGAGCGATCTACGTACTAAAGCTTCAGTATAGATTATATAATCTATATCGTTTTAACGCGAGTTTTATTTAAACCACTATAAATTTTAATCTTTCTATTCGGTACGTAGATAATCTTTTTTTAAACTACTAGCTTTACCTATCTTCGAGTTCTATCTAAATTAATAGAGTTTTTCTATACCGTAAAGATAATATTACTCCATACTGCAAGTTTCTACTACTATTAAAATCCGAGTAATAAACGATCTAGATCTAAAAGAGTCTAAATAACTAACGTTTAATTCGAATTTCTACTAGTTTTTATACCGAATTACTTTTTAAACGTTTTACATTTATCTTTTATTAATAATTTAATTAAACTATCGGCTACTACTTCTATATTCGATATAGAATTAATATTAATAGAATTGTATTTATATAGATCGCAGATGTTGTAGTAGTTAATATCGTTATATTTAGATCGGTTAAAAATATATTTATTATCTACTAACGCGAGTATTATTTAATTATTATTTCTACTTTAAATAAATAAAGTTAATTTATATATATTATTTTCGATTATACTAATATATTTAAAATTATCGCTAACAAATTCGATAAATCTAAAATTCTTTAGTAATTATAAAATTTAGAGACTTTCCTTCGCGTAGATCGATAATACTATATATTTTACTTCGATTTTTCAAGTTATAACTAATTTCTATCAATAGGTTATCTATAATATCGGTCTACCGTTTAATATATAAATATAGATAAAGATAAACTTACTATTAATTAGATTTATTATATAATCGAAATCGGTAAAATCGGTAATTAATTGTTACCTACTAGCGTTAAATACTAGATTTTTATCGATAGTCGATCGAACGTATTTTAAGAGGTTTTTAAGAAGTTATTGGCCTCTAGTACGTAGTATAAAATAAAGTCTAGTAATAATTTTCAGGCAACAATTCGAATATCTTTATAAATCTGATATTAAGCGAGTTAATAACGCTAGCGAGAGTTATATTCTATTTAAATATAGAGTTTAGATAATATTAGAAAATAGTTTTTATCAATTTTAGAATCAGCCAGATATATCTTTCTATAAAGCCAATGGATTATAAATAATAGCTAAATTATAAACTCCATTTTATTCTATAGCTTTGCTAGCTAGCGTAAAACTTTCTTTAAAGTAATTTTCGTTATTAAAAAACCAATAATAGAACTATCCGAACGGTTTTATTATTTAATATAAAATAATATCGATAGTATTAATAGTAGCTATTTAGATAATTTAGTTAATATAAATAACGGTTCTTTCCATAGAATTTAAATTTAAATTTATTTAATAATGAAACGTTTCATTCTACCGATAATTTAATATATAAATTTTTATAGATAAATATTTCCTTTGGAAAGTTTCTATCGGGAGTTATATTGAATTTTTATATTTTTATTTATATTTTTCATCAACGTTATATACGGCAACGATTGTTGTATTTTACGTGTAAAGAAATTTTTACAGCCAAAGATATATTCGTCAGGCAAGGTTTATAGCGCAGTTAATTACTTCTATTTAACTATATTTATTTTTATTCGATTACGAATTCTCTATTATTTCTTCTTCGATATTATATATAATTATTAGCTTCTAAAACTTTCGCTATATCTACCTGCTTCACTACGAAGTAATTATCTATATCTGTCGCCTCGACTATATTTATTATATAACCTATATCTAAATACTCCGCTATACTATTAAAGTACTTTTTAGTCTATCTAGTTTTAAAAGAGTCGCTAGATAGTACGCTAGCTTCTATAGCTAGAAACTTTACCCGGTCGATTAGATTAAAAAGAAATAGAAAAATTAGATAGTACGTTTTAAAGGCGGTAAGGAAACTATTTTTATTAAAATTAATATAGATTACTCTAGCTATAATAAAGTAGTCGACGACCGCGCGGGTAGATATAGTTATTATAGATATACTACCGTCTAATTTAGTTTATAGCTATAGCTATTACGAGAATATATATATATATAAAGGCTTCTAGATATTATAGAATTTATATTACTAGTAAAAAAAAAGAAAAAAAAAACGATAACTACGAGGTATATTTATCTATAAAACTTTCAATATTAAATTATCGATGGAAGAATATATTATATTATTGAATAAATTAAAATTAAAATTCTATAGAACTATTATTTATATTAATTAAATTAGAATATAAACTCTACTAATATATATTTAATACTAATATATTAATACTTAATCTATTTATTAAACTACTAGTTTATCGGATATTAAAACAAAAATAAATGAATAAAATTACTAATAATTACTATAAATGAATTTATAATAATAATACTAGTTCAATCTCTATATAAATATAATTTTCTTCTATAAATAAATAAATAAAGCAAAGCGCTAGATCTAATCGGGTAATAAATTTTATAGAATTAATAAACCGCTGTTAACGGAGTTTAATTAGCGTATTAGTTAGATAGTATTATTAACTAATACTTCTATATCCATCGAATTGTATTTAAACTATAGATAGTTTAAATAATTTGTAATAAATATTTTATCTAAAAGGATTTCTACTATAATTAATAATATTTTATAATTTAATTTCTAGTATAATAGTACTAGAGTGTTTGGCGATAGATCTAATATTATTCTTTTAATTTTATTCTATTTTATAACTCCTACGAAATTCTATTATCTAATAGAGATATATTGGATATTTCCTATTAACTTTCTGAAAAAAAGAAAAAAAAGATATTTTCTTTACTATTAGATTTTTTTTAATACTAAATTTTTATTAATAATTTTTTTATAGATAATAATCGTTAATTTTTTTTTAATATAAGTTTTAAAATTATAGAAATCAATTAGAAATATATAGATTATCTATACGTATTAAACTCTATTTCTATTATTTCTATTATTACTATTGTTAATATTGTCACTTTTTCTTTATATATTTTATTTTATATTTCTATTATTATAAATTTTTAGTTTTTTACTTTCTAAATCTTTTCGAACGTTATCTATTTCGGATTTAGATTTTACCTAATTATTTTCTTTAATAGTAGATTCTAAAATATCTACTATTATCATCTTTTTTTTAAATTTATCTTTTTATTATCTATTTATAATTTATATTCTATTTCTTTTTTATATTTATTCTACTACTATTAGTTACTTTAAACTATTATTTCTTTTTTTTTTATTTTCTAAATTATTATCAATATCATTATTAAAATATATTACTTTTAGTTAATATTTATAATAAAGAAGATTTCGGGTATAAATATATTTATAGATCTACTATAGTCCAACTAAAAGTATATTCCGGTTATAGTAGTAATCTAATAGATATCTAAATTATTCTATTAATTAGTATTTATAATCTATAGCGATAGATAAATAAATATTACTAAATATAATATCCAAATAGATATTTTATATCTTTCTAGATAATATTAGATATATTATTAACAATAAATATTGCTTTTATAAATTTCGGTAAAATCTAAAAATTCCTATTTATATTACCAATCTAAATAAATTAAATTAGCTATCGAGTCGGATTTTGAATCTAGATTGATTAACCCGACCCGATCTAAATCAGATTAGGTTTTTCTACGGTTCGATATGATTTAAACCCGGAACGGGATCTGATATCTAGATTCGATCTACTAAAATACTAAAATCGTATAAAAAAATATAATTTTAATATTAAAATATAATTATTTTCATATCTTATACTATATATAAATCTCTATTTTTCTTTCTAATAATATATTAAAAACTTTAGGTATTTCTAATATTAATATATAATATTTATTACTATCTATTAAATAGTTAATATTAATATATTATTATTTAGTATCTATATATCTATATATCTATATTATCTTTCTATATTACTATTATAGAAATATAATACAAAATATCCAATATAAATATCGATCTTCGCTTTTTTATTCTTTAGACCGATATAGCTAGCGAGAGTCTTTCTACTAGGTCCCTATTAAATAATATCTATTTTAGTTAATCTGTAAACTAGCTTCTAAACCGATCTATAACCGGAATTCTAGTTAAATTTAATCATTTATATAGAAAGTATTAATAGATTATTAAAAATATAGTAGATAAACTTTAAATCGACTATCTAGAACTAGTATTTCGGGATAATAATAAGTTAATTTAATAGAATATAGATTACTATTAAGATTTTTAATAATAGTAATCTAGTACTTCTATAGCTATAGATTTTAAAAATAGGACTCGAAAGAGAATAGCTAATTTTCTATCGGTAAAAAAGGCTTTAGTATAAAAATAGTCGCTTTAGTAGAATAAATTCTACTAGATAGCTTTAATAATGGATAATCTACCTAAAATTATATATAAATATTATTCTAAGATTTTTAACTATTTTTTAGCTTCTAGTTTTTTAAATATATCTACTATAAAGAAATTTCTTTCGACTAATAGTTACTACGGATCTAAACGACGTAATTTATAATCTATTATTAAAATAATACTTTCCCGCGTATAAAGTAAATAGTAATATAAAAATATAATATAAAGTTTATTTATTTAATAATAGAAGAAAAGCTATATTAAACTAAATTTTACTTTTAACTAAAGCGTTTAGAATAAATATCTATTTAAGATTTTCTTAGATCTAAATCTACTAGTCCGGACTATTAAAAACGCGAATTTTAGAAAACTACTATAAATTTTTTATCTAGATATATAGCTATTTAAATATATATAATTTATAATAAAAATCTCTAATAAATTTAAAACTATCCGCGATAGAATTAAATCTAATTTAAAAACCGTAGAATATATATTATTTATAATAAATATCTAGTTAAATCTATAAAATATCGTATATTTAGAAATACTCGTATATTAAGTAAATATATAGTTTTAATTTTAGAAATATCGATTTAAATTTATATTTCTATCTATAAATTATTCCGACCGTTTATAGAATTTTTTTCTAGTTTAAATAGTAGTTTTTAGATATTATTACTGATAATACTAGCTTTAATTCTATATTATAAAAAAAGTTTAAAAAAGATTTTAGTCGGTTTAATAGTTAATAGAATCGACTATTAAACTCGTTACTTTATCTAGTTTATATAGTTAATCTAGTAGCCCAAAACTTTATTAAAATTATTAGATTATAAATATTAGGCGATAGCTTTATTTATTAGCTAGATATTAAGTAGAATATAGCTATTAATACCGGTTTATTAAATATTATAATAGAAATAATATAAATAGATAATATAAATTAAGTATATTTTATACTAATAGTATATTTAGGTTTACGCTATTATAGTCTATTCCGATATTTCCTTTTAATATAAACTTCGTTTTAAAAAACTTTAGAATAGAGCCGACTATAATTCCCGCGCTAGAAACTTTATTTAAAATATTTATATTCGATAGAATATAATTTATTTTATAATTTATAGGATATATCTCTTTTACTAAACTATTCACGAATTTCTCGAAAAGAATTCATAAAATCTATAATATAAAAGCTTACTTTTAATATAGTGTTATAAATACAGACGACGTGCCTTTAGGAACGCGGTAGTATTTAGTATAGCATCGGATCTTCTATTACGCCTCGACAGGTATAGATATACGAGACGGCTTTGGTATCAGTACTAAGAAGTATTTTAGTAGTCTTAGTAAGTAAATACTATAAGTACCCTGATCTTAGTTATCTTAATAAATAAATATTCTAAAGACAGACTATTTTAGTTATCTCGGTAAGTAAATATACTGAGATAAATCTGATTTAGTCGTTTTAGTCGGTAAATAACCTAAGTAATAGAGGATTTTATTATCTATATAGATCTCGAACTCGACGCCTTTATAGCTCGTATTTAATTTATTAGTTATCGGTATATACTATTCTAGTAATTATACTGACTTGTTCTTATATTAATTTAAATAATTTTCCGTTATACCTCCGTTTACAGATGTACTAATAAGCTCAACTAACTTTTGGAAATACCAGACCCTCTCGGTAGCCCTATAATATATAGATAAATAGTAAATTTTTCTCTTTATAGATAGTATACTATAGCTAATCTATAAAATTACTTAATAGTTTCGCGAACTATAGATATTAGAATCTATCTAGTATACCGATTTTATAGTACGTTTTATAATTATTTTACTAAAGTATAGAAAGTTATAGAAACTTTAAACTATTTTTAAAAGATAATAGTATTAACAGTTTATAAAAAGGCTTTTATAAATTTTACTAAATATTATTTTTATACTAAAAATAAAGGAAAATAAATTTATAACCTTACGAAAATTTTTATTTCTATCGTAAAATTTAATCTTTATCGAGATTAAAATACTATTAAATAGAAGAAAAATATAGAAAAGTATTCGAAATATATAGATAAATATAGAAATAAATTTAAAGAGTATTTTAATAAGTACTATTAGACCTTTATTAATCTACTAAAATATAGAATCCTTTATAGAAAGGAAAATAGAATAATTTATAATAGTAATATATTATAAATATACTAACTAGTTAATAGTCTACTATAATAATTTTTAAATAGTTTTTTTCGATAGTTCTAGCGTCCTCGAATATCTATTTTCGAAACTAATCGATATATTCGTATTAATATAACTAAAAATAATCTAAACTAGATATTTTAAAAAGATAATACTTCGAAATTTCTAAAATTAGCGTAGATAGTTTATAATATTTTTTTCTATCTAATATTTTTAGTAGAAATTAAACGGACTTTTAGTTTTACTAATAGATTTTATTAGTAGAATCGAATCTAAAAATTCTATAATATATAGAATTAACGATAATAATTAAATACTATAACCGTACTATAAATTTAGATTTTAATAAGATATTAGAAAAGTTATAGAATATATTTAATTAGATAGAAATAGAAAATAGTATTATATTTCTAGAAATAAATCTATTTAAAAAAATTTTAAAAATATAATAAATAGATTAATCCAGTAGATTTATTATTTAATATTAGTATAATAATATATATAGGTAATATATTTTTTCTAGGCTATTATTTCTCGAAATATAAAACTATTTAAATAGTTTAATACTTTCTTTTATATTTTTATTTTTATTTTTATCGATATTCGCCTTCGCCTTTTTCTCTATATTTTTATCCTGACTATTGAGATTAATACTTCTAGCTAAATTTTTATTATCTTTAAAATTAGTATTATTCTATATAGAAGAAAATCTCTCTACTATCTAATTCTTTTTATTAATTTTAATAATATTATCGCTATTTTTCTTCTCTTTTCTATAGAGAAATTTAATATACTTATTAGCCGTATTCCCGGTATAACTAAATCTTTTAGTAAACGCTATTAATTTTTCTAGAAGGTCTAGAATTCTAGTAAACTAAAGTTTTTAGAAGCCGATATAATAGATTATTTATTATTAGAAATATTTAACGATTAGAACTATATACTTCGTTAAAATTACTCTATTCGAACCGTTAATAGCGGTATTAAACTAGAAAAAATATTAGAAATAAATATTTCTATACTAAATAGTCCTATATATATTTAATATATTATTTCGTTTTATTCCTATTTTATTTATTCGATAGTTATCGCCTTTTCCGTAGCTTTCGTAGAAGCTTTAATATATAGATTATTTTCGTAATATAATAATATATATAGAACAATATTTAATATAGTATATATTACTTTATTATATTACTATAGATTTTCTTTTCGATTTTATAGTTTATTTTCTAATTTCTAGCGTTCTATTTTAAAATAGTCCTCGTCTTTATATCTATATTTTTCTAGAAATCTTTTTCTTTAATTTTTTTAAAATTTTTAGATATCGTAATATAATCTATATTCTATTTTTTATAGAATTTATATTCGGTATTATACTATTTTTTACCGCGTTTATAATTTATAATTTATTTAGATTTTATAGATAGTATTTATTATTTAGATATAGTAGATAGTAAATTAAATAATATAGTAGGGTAATTTAATTAGTAGCTCTAGATCTATCTAAAGATTCTATCAGTTATAGTAGTAGAATATACTAGAAGTTTATAGAAGTATACGAGTTTATTTAAATTTCTAATTTTCTAACCGGAATAGAGCCGATAATTACCTAAATAATTTTATATTATTTTTAATCTTCTAGTCTTTTATAATTAACTACAATAATAAAGTATTAAAATACTATATACCGTACCGTATTTTACTTTATTCGATTATTAATTTTTTATTCCTTTTATTTATTATAGCGTAATATATAGTATATACAAATCTAAATAGAAGTAATATATTAAAGTAATATAAATAATCTTATATTAATACTAAGATTACTCTAGATAAAAAATTAATTCCGTTTTATAAAAATATAGTAAAAACTCGAAGAAATAGAATTAGAAAAAATAAATAAAAAAGATAAAAAGAAATTTTATAGCGCTATAGTATTAGTAATATTCTAGAATAGAATATTCTAAATTATCTAACTAATAATCTATTAAAAGAAATATAAATAGAAGTCAAGAAATATTATTTTATAAAAAATCTATAGATATTAAAAGAGCTTTAAATATTTATTTCTAAAATACCTTTCGCTAGATTATATCGCGAAATCTTTACCGACGTCGCTACTATTTATATAAATAGAATAATTAATAGAATATAGAATATAGTATAAGTAGTTTTATAGAATATAATTAAAGGATATATAATTAGTATTCTAATAAATAAATATATTACTTTATTATATAATTATATATATCCGACTATATTTACTTTTTATAGATTATTAACTATCTTTAATCTATACTAAAAGTATTATTATTTAGAAAAAAAATATCTAATTTATTAAAAAATTAATATAGAATTTAGAAATATAGCCGGAAATATAATAATAGCTCGTTAATAATAAATTCTAAAGAATTAAAAGCTCTAAAAAAGAAATATATATCTATAAAATTATTTAGAAAAAAATAATACTATTTATATAGTTTTAATATATAAAATAATATTTATAAATAACTATTATATAAACTAGTATTAAGTAAAAAATTTTACTTATTTATATTATCTATAATTACTTTTATATTTAACTATCGAATATAATTATAAATCGGATTAGATTAGATTTTCGGATCGGGTTTTTAAGTTAAAGTCTATAATCTGACCTATAAATCGAGTTAGAATCTATAATCCGACCCGACCGTTTAGCAGGTCGAATCTAAATCGGGTTATTAAAACCGAGTCGGGTATTTAATAGTTCGACGGAAACTCGACCCGAACCGGCTAGTCTAAAACAAATTTATTAAACTAGAATTAATAGTTTTTTTGATTCGATATATAACTATTAACTTAATTAAATATTGTTTTAAAATTAATTATAGCTTTCTATTATAAATATAGATATTGAATCGGTTTTCGAAACTATACTAATATATAAATATAAATGTTTTCTTTTATTATAGAATTCAGAGGATTTGATTTTAAATAATTAGTTATCTAAATAGAAAATTTAACATTCAATTATATTATTAATTTACTATAGGTAAAAAATTTCTAACGTAATCGCGATATATCTATCGATTGTAAAATTCGATTTCCGTTATTTTAATAATATCTAGTTATTTTAACCATTCGACGACGGTAATATTTCTATAGTTTTCTATAGTAAATCGAATTCATTTCTTTATAGCTACTAAATTTTTAATAGCTTCCGGTTTCATCATTTCTATAAACGATATTCGAGCTTTTAATACGAAAAAAAAAAAGAATTAGATTATATTAAAAGTTATTTTGATATATTATATATATTTAGTAATATTCTATAATTCTTTTAATATTATATTCTAGATTTAGTTATAGATATTATTCTTCGTTATATCTTTAACGTTCTTGCTAAAATATCTAATATTAGAATATATTACTATTTTTTAAACGGATAAACAATTTCCAATATAACCGATATATTCCGATCTATTAAATTTCTAGAGTTAATTCCTTTTAGTATTTTTTCTAAATTTTTAATTTACTTTCTAGATTATATTCTAAAGATTTAAAGAATTTTTTCTTCCGTATTAATTTTTTCGATATTGCGTTTATTAGTAGTAGCGAACGTTTTATAATCTATAGTCTATTTTTAATGTTTATATCAATTAAAAGCTTTGAAATAAATAGTTTTATTATAAATTTATAATTTATTAAGCTATTAAATCTTACGCGAAGGTAGACTGGCCGGTTCGGATCGGATTTCCGTCGAACCGTCGGGTACCCGACCCGGTTTTAGTAATCCGACCCGGGTTCGACTTACTAAACGGTTAGGTCGGATTATAGATTTTAATCTAATTTTTAGATTAGGTTATAGATTATAATTCGAAAATCTAACCTAAAAATCTAATCCGACCCGACTTATAATTATATTTAATAGTTAAATATAAAAAAAATTATAAGTAATATAAAATAGTAATATATTCTATTTAATACTAGTTTATATAATAATTATCTATAAATATTAGCTTATATACCGGTATTATATAAATAGTATTATCTTTTTCTAAATAATTCTATAGATATATATTTTTTTTTTAGAACTTTTAATCTTTTAGAATTTATTATTAACTAGCTATTATTATATTCCCGGCTATACCTCTAGATTCTATATTAACTTTTTAATAAACTAGGCGTCCTTCTACTAAATAGTAATATACTTAGTATAGATTATAGCTAGTTAATAATCTATAAAAAATAAGTATAGTCAGATATATATAATAATAGAGTAAAGTAATATATTTATTTATTAGAAAAGTAACTATATATACTTCTATTATATTCTATAGAGCTACTAATACTACGTTTTATATTCTATCGATTTCCCTATTTATATATATAATAGCGACGTCGGTAAGGATTTCGTAATATAGTCTAGCGAAAGGTACTTTAAAAATAAAAAATTTAAAGCTTTTCTAATATTTATAGATTTCTTAAAATATAATAGTTCTAGGTTTCTATTTATTTTTCTTTTAATAGATTATTAGCTAGACTATTTAAAATATATTATCCTAGAATATTACTAGTACTATAGTATTATAAGATTTTTTTTTATCTTTTTTTTTATTTTTTCCGATTCTATTTCTTCGAGTCTTCGCTATACTTCTATAGGTCGGAATTAATTTTTTATTTAAAATAGTTTTAGTATTAATATATAATTAATTATATTACCTTAATATATTACTTCTATTTTAATTTGAATATACTATATATTACGCTGCGAAAAATAAAAAAAATAAAAAACTAATAATAAAGTAAAGTATAATATAATATAGTATATAGTATATTAATATTTTATTATAGTAGTTAATTATTAAAAAATAGAAAATTAGAAATAAGGTAAAGGTAATCGTCGGCTATATTATAGCTAAAAGGTTAAAACTCTAAATAAGCCCGTATATTTCTATAAATTTCTAGCGTATTCTGCTACTATAATATATAAAACCTTTAAATAATTCTTTAGCTACTAATTATATTATTCTACTATATTACTTAGTATACTATCTATAATATCTAAATTAAAATTACTATCTATAAAATCTAAATTAGTTATAAGCTATAAATATAGTAAAAAATAGTCCGATACTAAATATAAATTCTATAAAAAATAGAATATAGACTATATTATAATATATAAATACTTTAAAAAACTTAAAGAAATAGATTTCTAGAAAAGTGTAGATATAGAAACGAGGGCTCTATTAGAATAGAACGCTAGAAATTAAAAAATAGACTATAGAATCGAAAAAGGAATCTATAATAATATAATAAGGTAATATATACTATATTAAATACTAATCTATATATAATATTATACTATAAAAATAATCTACGTACTAAAACTTTTATAGAAGCTACGGAAGAAGTAATAACTATTAAATAGATAAA
Organism: Rusavskia elegans; assembly: GCA_011316305.1. NCBI lineage: Eukaryota > Fungi > Ascomycota > Lecanoromycetes > Teloschistales > Teloschistaceae > Rusavskia > Rusavskia elegans. Next base: position 324,083 of record SAUG01000044.1, read on the forward strand.
GTAGAAATAGAGCGAGATAATATATTAAAGTAATATATTAAATATAAATAGAGCTATCTAATATAGAAATAATTATTTCTAATAATTTTTCTAATCTAATATAGCTATTAATAGTTCGGATAGAGTAATTTTAATAAAATATATAGCTCTAATTATTAACTTTATCTAGTAACAAGTTATCTATTATACCGGCCTCTAAAAACTTTAGTCCGCTAAAGCCCTAGACTTTCTAGAAGAATAGATAGTATTTACTAAAGAATTTAGTTATAATAGGAATATAGCTAATAAGTATATTAAGTCTTCCTATAAAAAGGAGGATAAGAATAGTAATAATATCGTTAAAATTAATAAAAAGGATTAGATAGTAGAAATATACTTTTCTATACGAGATAATACTAAGTTTAAAAATAATAGAAATTTAGTTAGAAGTATTAATTTTAATAGTTAGGATAAAAATATAGAAGAGGATAAGGATATAAATAAAGATATAGATAAAAATAAAAATAAAAATAAAAATAAAGATAAAGATAAAAATAAAGATAAAGATAAAAATATAGAGGAAAATATTAAACTATCTAAATAGTTATATAAATCGAGGAGTAATAGTCTAGAAATAATATATTATCTATATATATTACTATACTAATACTAAGTAAAAAGTATATTAGATTAATCTACCTAATATACTTTTAAAATCCTCTTTAAATAGATCTTTTTCTAGAAATATAGCGCTATCTTCTACTTCTATCCGATTAAATATTTCCTATAGCTCTTCTAATACTTTATCGGGATCTAAATCTATAGTACGGTTATAGTACTTAATTATTATTATCTATTCTATATACTATAGAATTATTTAGACTCGAACCTACTAATAAATTCTTCTAGTAAAACTAAAAGTCCGCTTAATTCCGACTAAAAATATTAGATAGGAAAAAATATCGCGAGCTATCTATACTAATTTTAGAAAGTTCGAAATATTATCTTTTTAAAATATCCAGTTTAGATTATCTTTAGTAATATTAACGCGAAGGTATCGATTAGCTTCGGAAGTAGATATTTAAAGATACTAGGACTATCGAAAAAGATTACTTAAAGTAATTATAGTAGGCTATTAACTAGTTAGTATATTTATAATATATTACTATTATATATTACTTTATTTTTCCTTTTATAGTAGGCTTTATAATTTAGTAGATTAATAGAAGCCCTATAGTACTTATTAAAGTATTCTTTAAATTCGTCCCGATATTTATCTATATACCTTGAATATTTTTTTATATCTTCTTCCTATTTATCGGTATTCTAGTTTCGATAAAAGCTAAACTTTACTATAAGATTAAAAATATTTATAAAGTTATATATTAGTCCTCCTTTATTTTTAGTATAAAAATAATATTTAGTAAATTTAGTAAAAGCTATTTTATAAACTATTAGTACTATCGCCTTTTAAAAATAGTTTAAAGCTTCTATAATTTCCTATATTTTAGTAAAATAATCGTAAAATATACTATAAAGTCGGTATACTAGATAAACTCTAATATCTATAGTTCGCGAAACTATTAAAGTAATTTTATAGAACAGCTATAGTATACTACCTATAAGGAAAAGAGATTACTATTTATCTATATTAAAGGTAATCCCTTATATTTATAGGTCTCGCGAATTCTCTTTAAGGAATTTATTAATAGTTTAATAAAATAGATATACCCTACGAATTATAAAATAAATCGAATTCTATTAAATATAAATATTTTAAATAAGATTTCTAGTACGGGAATTAGAATCGGCCCTATTCTAAAGTTTTTTAAAGCGAAGTTTACGTTAAAGGAAAGTACCGGAATAGATAGTAATAGCGTAAACCTAAAAATACTATTAATATAAAAATTATTTAATTTATATTACCTATATATATTATCTTTTTTATAACGTTTAATAAGCCGGTACTAATAGCTATAATTTACTTATTATCTAGCTAATAGATAAAGTTATTACTTAATATTTATAATTTAATAGTTTTAATAAAGTTTTAGACTACTAGATTAATTATATAAACTAGGTAAAGTAGTAAGTTTTATAGTTAATCTTATCGACTATTAAGTCGACTAGGAATCTTTTTAAACTTTTTTTTTAATATTAAATTAGAGCTAGTATTATCGGTAATAATACCTAAAAGCTGCTACTTAAACTAGAAAAATTCTAAAAGTATTAATAGCTCTTAATATTATAAACGGCCGGAATAATTTATAAGTAGAAATATAATTCTAAATAGACGCTTCTAAAATTAAAACTATATATTAATCTAGTATATAAGTACTTCTAAATATACAACCTTCTATAGACTTAACTAAGTATTTAATATAAATAAGATACGTTCTATAGTTTTTAAATTAGATTTAATTCTATTACGGATAGTTTTAAAGTTATTAAACTTTTTATTATTAAAAGTTATATACGTTTAAATAGCTATATATCTAAATAAAGTATTTATAGTAGTTTTCTAAAATTTATATTTTCGATAGTCCGGACTAGTAGATTTAGATCTAAAAAAGTCTTATATAGATATTTATTCTAGGCGTTTTAGTCGAAAATAGAATCTAGTTTAATATAGCTTTTCTTCTATTATTAAATAAATAAGCTTTATATTACCTCTTTATATTACTATTTATTATTTACGCAGATAAATATTACCTTAATAATAAACTAGAAGTTATATCGCTTAGATCTATAGTAACTATTAGTCGAAAGATATTTCTTTATAGTAGATATATTTAAAGAACTAGAGATTATAGGATAGTCGAAAATCTTAGAATAGTATTTATATATAATTTTATATAGGCTATCTATTATTAAAGCTACCTAGTAGAATTTATTCTACTAGGGCGACTATCTTTATATTAAAGCTTTTTTTATCTATAAAAGATCGGCTATTTTTTTTAAATCCTATCTTTAATACCTATAGCGATAGGAATACTAGACTATTATTATTAGAAATCTTAATAGTAATCTATATCCTATTAAATAAACTTATTATTATCCCGAAATACTAGTTTTAGATAGTCGGCTCGAATTTTATCTACTATATTTTTAATAATCTATTATTATTTTCTATATAAGCGATTAAATTTAGCTAGGGTTCCGGTTATAGATTAGCTTAAAAGCTGGCTAGCAGATTAACTAGGATAGATATTACTTAACGGGGACCTAATAGAAAGGCCTTTGCTAGCCGTATCGGTCTAGAAAATAAAAAGACGAGGATCGATATTTATATTAAATATTTTATATTATATTTCTATAATAGTAATACAGAAGGGTAATATAGATATATAGGTACTAAATAATAATACGAATAGTATTAACTATTTAATAGATAATAATAAATAGTATATATTAATATTAGAAATACTTAAAGTCTTTAGTATAATATTAAAAAAAAATAGGATTTATAAGTAGTATAATATAGGAGAAAAATTATATTATAATACTAGAATTATATTTTTATTTACGATTTTAGCGTTTTAGCGGGTTAAACCCGGGTACCTAACCCCGACCTAGGTTCGAGTCGGGTCGAACTATAGAAAAATCCGACCCGATTTAGATCGGGTTAAATTTAACTATAACCCGATTCGGGTCGGATCGGGTTAGCCAACCTGGATTCGAAATCCGACCCGACGGCCAGTCTACGCGAAGGTAATTACTATTACTAATTAAATACTTCGGCTATTTAAATAGATTAAACTTTCTATTATCGATTGTCTATCAAAGAACTATTAGAGTTTATAATCTTTATATTAGGAACTATGTTTATTTTTATATCCGCCTTTCGCTATTAAAATTTACGAAATAATCGGTTTTTTTTTTGATAATATTTTATTGGTATTTTTTTCGATTACTATTTCGATTAATTATAATGAAAATAATTAAAGTTATCGATATTTAATAGATTATATATACTATTTTTAAAAATCTATATATTTTTATTTACTAAAAATTATATAGACGTAGATTTTAAAACTGATAAAGATTTTATAAATATTTATTTTAATATTTTGTTTTTTAATTATATAGTATTTAATTTGAGGTTTGGATTCAATTATAGATACCATTTTATTTAAATTTTTCATTCTAACGTCGTAGCTAGAAGTGGAATTATAGTATACTAGATATTTGGTTTATTATTTTAATTAAACTATTAATATATAATTTATCGCGACTTGTAAAATAAATCGATTAATATTATTTTTCGAAACGGGATATAGAAATTCCCGACTCGAATTTGATTCGAACGGGTTCGAATCGAATCCAGGTCGGATTATATAAATATCGACCCGACCCGAATTAAAATAGATAAGATTCGGATCAGAATTTTCTAAAAATAGTAATTTTCTAAATTATTTTCTATTAATTTAATATAGACGCTAAATCTGTTTATAAATATAATTTCTTTACTTTCGAAAATATAGAAGGTAGAAACACTAATTAATTTAATCTAGCGGCGATACTAGCGCGACAACTAACTAATCCGGCTTTTAGACGAAATAAATCCGTAAAAATCTATTTATATCCTAACCCGTGTATAATCTTACCCAGAGATATTCTAATCTATTTCGAATCTAATTAGAGATTCTAGAATCCGATCCGATCTAACCCGTTCCGAAATGTAATTAATATATCCTATATAGATTTTAATTTGATATTTTTTTCTAACGTAGCCTTTATATCGTTAGATATTTTATACGTATATCTTTTCACTATCGTTTAAACTTTCGTTTATATTTCATCTTTAAATATATTTTAATTAAATAAATCTTCTATAACTTTCAATACGATTTTATTATCCAGGTCTATAACTAACTTTAATATTACTTCGTCTTTTATATTAGATAGTAGATTTCATATAATATCGTTATATTTCTCGATGAGTTCGTCATATATTCGCCCATTTCATTTAAATACTATTTGTATCGCTAAAACTTTTATAGTAGCGATTTTAGAACTATTTTATTATATAAACCGTTCTAGAAACTTTGTTAAAAATTTAACGAAATTAAAGATAATTAATTAATTAAATTTTAATATCTATTTATATTCTATACTTCTTAGTTATAAATCTATAAATATACATTTTATTTTTTTTAATTTCTATAATTTCCTTTTATTAGTTTCTAAACGAATTTAAATTAAATAAACTATTTCTTCGAACTTTTATAAAGTTTTATATAGAAATCTAATAAATTATATAATATTTTTACTTTTGTTTTTAGAATTTATACTGTAATAAACGTTATAGATAGAAATTCTAGTATTTTAATTAGTTAATAATCGTATCTAGAATCCGCGACAATAGATTTCTATAATGAGGACGACGCTATGAATAGTTTAATAGATAATAATAACTGTTTAAGATTTAGTTCTTTATTTTAGAGGTTTCGACTGCTAGATAAATTACGGATATTTTATATTGTTTTATTTGTTTTTTTAGTACCCGGTTAACCGTCGATTCCGTAAGTAATTCACTTTAGTATTAGTACGCTAGTATTGGATATACAGTATAAAATCTAGTACTCTAGTCTAATTAACTTAAACTAAAGAACTATATAAAATTAACTCGAATCTGCTCCGTAATACGCTCGTAGTATAAACTTCTATAGTTTATTTAAAATATAACGTAGTAGAATTTTCGTATATATATATACCTTACAGTCGCTTCTTCTTTATCTTCTTTTACCAGTACCTACTATCGTATCTAAAGTACGTATCGTATCTTCCGCAACAGTTTAGGCTATAGGTTAATATATATAAAATCTCTACTAATATTGGACCTATAACCACGATTATACCTTTCTAATTTAAAGATATAGAGCTTAAAACCGCTGAATTCGAGCTATTCGATTACGTCGACCGAGTCCTCGCTAGTCAGCCTATTATAATAGACTTCGAATTCTAGGATCCGGTAGTTCTAAATATAACGCTGAAGCTTTATATTCCGAATCCGCCGGAGCTATATAGTTTTAGCGATCGTATTAGACTTCTAGTAGGAGCTTTTATCCTGCTAGAATTCGAGTAGGAATTTAAGCTAGTAGTTAAGCTAGTAGTCGTCGAGTATCTAGATAGATTAGTAGGCTATCTGGATTCAGGTACGACCGTAGACGAAAACGAAGTAACAAGAGTAAAAGATAGTATTACCGCCTAGCAGATGGTCCTAGAGGTAATATTAATAGCTTATAATCGTGTATATTTCGAAGTAGTATAAGAAAATCCTAGAAAGAGGAGAAATAGTAATTAAATAGAGGATATAATAGAATAAAAACGATTAAATGCGCTGTAAACCTTGTTTAACTGCTTCTTTTGACTGCGAAAATTCTTTGCTGTACAAGTAACAATTATTATTGCCGTATAAAAACTACGGTAATAAAACGTATATATATAATAACTCAATTATAACCCCGGACAGGAACTCTATAAAGGGACGGATAATTTATAAAAATATTTTTATTTACTTTAAACTTTAGATTCTAATGATAGTCTTCGAAAACTATAAAATTTATTTATTTTTATCGAATAGTTTATTCGAAAGATATTAGAATTAATATTTTTTTTATTAGTTTATAATATCGAGTACTTCTTTTTTAGAATTTTAAAAGTCGTTCTAATTAGTAAAGATAGAAATGTCATTATATTTAATTATTTAACGTGAAGAAAAAATATAGCTTTCGGATCTATTTATTATATTTCGTATAATTTCTTTTTCTAGAAGATATTTATTAGAAAAAGATATAGAATCTAGCTCTATTTTCTTTAGAAACTATTTCTTTTTGTTCCAATATCAAGAAATATATAGAAAATAGCGGAAAATACGGAGGTAATAAATATATAAAGCTATAGTTATAGTTTTATTCGATATTCGTACTAGAAACGTCAGGAAAAATTTATTTTAATAATTTTTATATATTTTACTTTACTATTTTGTAATAGTAAATAGTTCTAGATTAAATAACGGTAGATTAATTCGATATTCTATTATTCTAGTATATAGTTAGCTAGTATAGTAAAATTCCGCTATTTCTATACGATAGTTATTACTTTAATTATATAGATAATATTATATTGTTTTCCGGTATTTTAATTTATTTTATAATTTAAATTTTGAATATTAAACGAAAAATAAAGAGACGGTATCCCGTATACGTTTACTAAATATTAGTATATTCAAAGGTAGAATATTAAATATACTAAATAAAATAGATTAGATACTAGGTTTTAAAGTATAGAAAATCTATCTAAGTATATTTATTACGTTAACCCGATTGAAATCCAACAGCGTCTCCATCTAATAGTAACAAACAGTGGAATTTATATAATTTTCAATCGAGGATATATTTCTATTAGATATATAGATTTTAATTATCTTTTTTTTTCATTAGATTCCAGTCAGTATCTTCAACTACTTTTATTTTATAAATTAAAATTTTGTTAATTTTTATATTCACGTACAAAATTTAACAATCAAAAAAAAACGAACCTAAACGCTATTATAATTTGAGAATACAAATAAATATTAGATTTATTATTAGAGATTTTTTATTTATTTATAAAGTCTATTATATTAAATTTCCATTTTATTTTAATTTTATAATTTATATTTCGAATATTACGTCGATTAGAAATCGATATTCTAATAACTATAATAATAAATAATTTTACGATTTCGAAAGGATATTTTTTATTCTATTATTGATAATATTGAAGTGAACACGTATCTTGATATAGTAGAACAAGCTATAGGAATAATTCTGTCTGTTTAATTGATTAAAGAATAGATAAAAACTCTATATAGAGTTTTTACCTCCTGAATTAAACTAGCGCGCTAAAGCCTCGGTATAGATTACCTAATCTATAATCTCTTAGCGCGAACTTTCAAGGCGAATCTTTAGAGCGATCTACGCGTTAAAGTTTTAATATAGATTATATAATCTATACTATTTTAGCGCGAGCTTCGGGATAAATTTTAGACGAGCTTTAACGCGAGCTTTAGCGCGAGCTTTAGTATAAATTTATCTAAATTACAGTATATTTCAATATTTCTATTCAGTATATAGATAATTATTCTTTAAACTACTAGTTTCTACTACCTTCGAGCTTTATCTAAGCTAATAGAATCTTTTTATACTATATAGATAATATTATTCCAAATTACTAGTTTCTACTATCGTTAAATCTCGTGTAATAAATAATCTAGATCTAGAAGAGCCTAGATAACTAATATTTAATTCGAACTTCTATTAGTTTTTATTCCGAGTTATTTTTTAAATATTTTATATTTATCGTTTATTAATAGTTTAGTTAAACTATTAGCTACTATTATTACGTTCGGTATAAATTTATTAATAATAAAATTACGTTTATATAGTTAGCGGATATTATAGTAGTTAACGTCGATATATTTAAACCGGTTAAAAATATATTTATTATCTACTAATTCGAGTACTATTAAGTTATTATCTTTAATTTAGATAGGTAAAACTAATTTATACACTTTATTTTCAATAATACTAATACGTTTAAGGTTATCGTTAATAAATTTAGTAAATCTAAAATCTTTTAGTAATTATAAAATCTAGAAATCTCTTTTTACGTAGATAGATAATACTATATACTTAGCTTTGGTTACTAAAGTTATAACTAATTTCTATTTACAGCTTACTTATAATATCGGTCCGCCGGCGAATATATAGATATAGACGAAGACAGATATTCTATTAATTAGATCTATTATATAATCGAAATCGAAAAAATCGATAATTATTTAGTTTTTACTACTATTAAATACTAGGCTTTTATTAATAGTTAATTAAACGTATCTTAGAAAATTCATTAAAACTTATCGGTAATATTTCGCGAGACTATTAAAATATTAACTAAAGTATCTGAAAGCGAATATAATATCCGGTTAAATAAAAATATATATATATATTAAGCTTCCGATACTTTTTTAATACTATTTAGAATTAGTATATTTATTATCCGTTTTTACGGGGTAGAAACTACTATAGCTATTGATAGGAAATATTATTAGCTTATAAATATTATATTCTATTTCTATACGAATTTAAATTATTTTAAATTAGCAAATTCAACCTATTCTAATTATCTTTTTAGATCTATTTCTTATAATCCTTATATTAAAGATTTCCTCTATTAATTCTAGATTCTTAATTTTATAGACTGATTTAAAAGATGATTAAAATAAGTAAATTTAAATTAATAAATTAGTAGTAATATAAATATTATCGATATAGATTAGTAAAAGAATTTCTTTTTTATTATAAATGAAAAAGTAAAGGTTAACGGTATACTATCTATATTCTATTAGTAGTAGACTTTTAATAAATCGCTCGTACTAGTCTTTTATAACTTATTCTAATTTATATAGGCTACGGAATACTCGTAGTACCTTTTCTAAAAAATAATCGACTTCGTCTAGCGTCTTTATAAAGATTATTTTTTAAAAATAGATTTAGTAAAAGCGTTATTAATATCTATTTAGTAGTATTCTATATCTTTTATAGTAATAAAAGTAAGGAATAGATATAGGGAATCGAATTTAACTATTAACACGAACTTTTATTTAAAATCGATACTTTAGATTTATAAAAAACTTTATATAACTAGACTAGTTTTAAAATTTTAAAAAGCGCCGTTTAAATATAATTTAAATTTAAATAACTATTTAATAGTAATTATTTTCTTTCGAAAGAAAAATAAATTCCTATATACTATTCAATATAAACGCGATAATTTCTATAGCGATTATCTTCCTCTATTTTTTACTCTAAATAAAATTATTAATAGTTTATTTATACGTTGATAGCGTCTGAATAGTATTCGGCTATTTCTATATATCGGAATAGACTATTATCTATATAATCTCCTCGTTATTTTCGTCCTCTATATCTATAACGACTATAAGCGTTAGAATAAGCGCTATATTAACTTTCGAAATCTTATTCCGATAAAAATCTTTATTATAAATATTAGTATCGGATTTTTTTTCCCGTTTGGATATCGCTATATATATAAATTTATATAATACTAAAACTACCGAAATAGTAGGTTATAGAAATAGATACTAGATTTAAAAAATTTTAGGCTAAATATTAGTATTTTTAGGCTAAACGAACGGTTAAATTTCGATTTAAATATCGATTAGTATAGTAGCTAAATTAAATAATATAGTAATAGATACTTTCGAAAATTCCTTTCTGGAAGGCTCCTGTCTGGAGTTATATTAAGTTTATATATATATATTATCAACGTTATTTACGGCAACGATTATTGTATTTCACGTATAGTAAAGAAATTTATATAGCTAAGTTCGTCAAGCAAGGTTTACAGCGTAGTTAATTACTTCTATTTAACTATTTCTTTTTTTATTCGTTTATAAACCCTCTACTATTTCTTCATCGACGTTATATATAATTATCAGCTTCTAATATATCCGCTATATCTAGTTACTATACTATAAAATAATTATCCGTATCTATCGCCTGGGCTATATTTATTATATAATCAGTATCTAAACGTTCTATTAAGTTATTAAAATATTTTTTAACTTATCTAGCTTTAAAAGGATCGCTAGGCAATATACTAGCTACTACGGCTAGAAGCTTTACCCGATCGATTAGATTAAAAGGGGATAGGGAGGTCGGATAGTATATTTTAAAAACGATAAAAAAGCTATTTTTATCGAAGTTAGAATAGATTACACTAGCTATAATAAAGTAGTCGATAACCGCGCGAGTAGATATGGTTATTATAGATATAGGTACTACCGTTTGGTTTAGCTTATAGCTATAGCAGTTACGGGAATATATACGTACGCAAGAGCTTTTAGATATATATTACTAATAAAAGAAAAAGAAACGATAACTGCGAGGTATATTTATCTATAAAAGTTTCTATATTAATTAAATTATCGGTAGAAGAATACGTTATACTACTAAGTAAATTTAAATTAAAATTCTATAGAAGAAACCATTATTGACGTTAATTAAACTAGGGTATCAAATCTAGTACCGTATATTTGATACTAGTATACTAACGCTTAATTTATTTACCGAACCACTGGTTTACCGGGTATTAAAACCAAAATCAAATTTACTAAACTATCGAAAATTATCTATAAAATTTTCTTTTAGGACATTTATTACGCGTCTAGACGTCGAAGTTAAAAATAATATTTTCTTTTTTCGTATCTTCGGCGAATTTAACGGTATAAACTTTAATTACCGACTTTATATTAGAAGTTTAAAGACGGTATTAATAGTTAATTTTATTATTATAGCTAAAGAAAATATATATTCTATTTTAATCTATAAATTTATTTTTTCTACTATCTATTAGTAGTAATATTAAAGGTATAAAGAAATAGTATTTATAACTCTAGATTCTAAGGTAACCGGTTAAATATTTAGTTCTATCGAAAGTTTTATATAGCGAGACTAACCATTTATTAACTTTAGAACTATTTTTAATTTGATTTCTAATATACGTATCCGATTCCGCTACATTAGGCTAGAATTATTTTAGTAGATTAGCTTTATTTAATATAGTTCGAATATTATTTTCTATAGTTTAAATATACTATTCCGTAATACTATTTTTAATTAGAGTAATATAGTTTAGTAGTTTAGTATAGAACGTTAGCGGAGATTGTTATAGGGCTATCTGGAAGTCTGGTACTTCTAAAGATTGGTTGAACTTATTAGTATATCTATAAACGGAGGTATAAAAAGTAAATATTTAAATTTAATTAAAAATAAGTCAGTTTAATTACTAGAGTAGTATATAGCGATAACTAATAAATTAAATATAAGCTATAAAAGCGTCGAGTTCGGAATCTATATAAATAAATAAAATCCTCTACTATTTAGATTACTTATAGATTAAAATAACTAAAATAGCTCTATTTTAGGATATTTACTTATTAAAACTACTAAGATTATTTAGTTAATTTGTTTTGGTTTTGGTGCCCGGTGAACCAGTGGTTCTGTGAGCAAATCAAGCGTTGGTATACCAGCATTGAATACACGGTAGTAGAACTTGTACCCCAGTTCAGTTGACGTAAATAACGGTTCTTTCTATGGAATTTCAATTCAAATTTGCTCAGCAATGTGACGCATCCTTCCACCGATGACTCAACCAACGTAGACTACTAAGATTATAGTACTTATAGTATTCATTTACTAAAACTACTAAGATTAAAGTATTTATAGTATTTATTTACTAAAAATACTAATATTAAAGTTTTTATATTACTTATCTACTAAAACTACTAAAATATTCTTTAGTACTAATATCTAGACTATCCTATATATTTCTGCCTGTCGAAGCGTAATAGAAGATCTAGTACTATACTAAATATTACTATATTTTCTAAAATATATCGCCTGTTTTTATAATACTAGGTCTTTTTTTTAGATTTTTTATTTTAAAAAACCTTCCGTCCTTTTTTCTTATAGATAAAAGGAAAAGATTATTAATTAAAGATTATTATAATAAAGTTCTATTATTAGGTATCTATATATTAGCTATATATTTTTATCGAAACTATTTTTAGTTAGGAAAACTCTATTATATTAATAAAGATTCCGAAAAGTATATTAGTTATATAAAATAAACTTATCTTTATAATCTTACTCCGTTAGATACTATATATTAGTATCGTCTAGTAAATAAATATAAAAAGTTATAAAGAAAATTATAAAAAATATATATAAAATAATAATATTTACTTTATTAGTTAGATTATATTAAAAAAAAGTAGCGTATTATAGTTAATAGAGAGCTATAAAATATTAAAGAGTTAGAATAAAAAAAGGTCCCGCGGATCCGCTTTTATCTATCGATTTAAATCTTTTTATCGATATAGCTTCCGAGTAAATTATCCTATCTAGTAATTTCGGTTAGTTAATAACTTTTTTAATTTCTTTTAGTAGAACTATTATAGAGCCTTCTAGTAGTTTACTAAGTATTCTTTAGATTCTTAAATATTTTCTAAAATAGAATAACCTTTCTATTTAATTAGATAGTTCTAACCTTTCTATTATAGAATCTTTTCGACTATAAAGATATTTTCCTTTTATATCTCGAAGTTAAATATCTATTATAACGGCGTTCCGGGGTCGGCTAGTTCTATAAAAGAAAAATAGAATACCGGGTATACTTTAATATCTTTAAATAGATCGAATTCGAATTTCTAAAGTCCTTTAACTTCTTTAATTAAAAATAGTCCGATTTTAATATAGTTAAAGTTCTTATTTAGAGTCCTTATTTTTAGATTCTTTATAGAAAGGTATATTTTATCCTCTTTCTTTAATTAAAGTACTATTTTTTACTTTTTATTCTAGTAATTTACCAAATATTTCTATATTTTTAGAATATTTCTATAGATTTATTTCTAAATATCGATTTTTTAGATTATTAATTCCGCTAATATATATAGTAGCGGTCGTTTAAATAAATTCGGATCCTTTCTATTATCGATATAAAATAGTATTTCTTTTATTATATTTAATTCTCTTATATTAAATAATAATTATATTATTAATAGGAGTAAAATCTAATTATTATAAACGTCGTTAATATAATACCTTAGATATTATTCTAAAATCTAGTTAGTACGTTCTATTTAACTATCCGTTATCGGGTAGAAAGCTATTAATATTTTTAATTTTATACTAAGTAAAAAAATAAGTATTTTCTAATTATTCGAAGTAAAGAACTTATTTCTATTATTTATTAATACTTCTAATACTCCGTAGTATTAAAATAGTCGATCTAGAATAATAAATCCAAGTTATTCTACTATAAAAACTTTCTATAATAGATTTATATAGATATATTTCGTAAGTCTGTTTATTATATTAAGTATCGAGTTATATTTTATATTTATTATCGGTTCTTTCGATTTTAGGAATTTAATAATAAAATCTAATATAACTTCCTTCTATAGTAAATCCGATAGTCTCTAATATTAGATTATTCTATAACGAGTATATATATTATATTTATTTTACTAATAACTAAAATATTTTTTAATATATACCTCGATATATTACCTTATATTAGAAAACTAGTAATAGTATTATAAAAGTTATATTATTTTTATTATATCTAGATACTTCTATAGTATTCTATTCTAGTATTTTTTAATATATTCGTCGATTTTATTATCTAGTACTTATAGTTTTTCTTTTTTAATAGAAAACTGTTTTTAATTATCTCTAAATATAGATAACGTCGTATTTATCTTATATTAATTTACTAATAGTAATCTATTATTATTAATTTTAAGAATACTATTATTAAAAACTTCTTTTATTTTTATATAATTTCTTTTTTAATTTTAAATATCTATTTTTCTATTTTTTTTATCTAGGGTATAGTATATTTTAAATTTATATTAACCGAGGAATTTAGACTATTATATTTATTTTCTCTGAAATTATTTTATTATTATAAAGTATAAAACGTTTTTATAATCTATAAAAATTATTAATTCTAGTAATCTTTCGGCGTATACTTTCTATTATTCTAGTATAACTATTATAGCTAGTAGTTTCTTATTATATATATCGTAGTTCTATTCCGCTAGCGATAAACTTCTTAATATATACGCTACCGGAAACTATTTACTATTATACTATTATAGAAGGTATATATTTATAGCTAGATCTAATAAATCTATTTCTATTTTAATAGTTTTTTTAAATCGAATATTTTAAGTACTGGATCTTTTATATATTTTCCTTTAAAATTTTTAAATATTTACTATTCCTTTTCTCCCTAATATTATTCGATAGTATTTTTTTATTAAAGCTATTAGAATAAAAGCTTTTTTAAAATAGTTTCTTATAAACTTTTAATTATAGTTTATAAACCGAGGAAACTTTAGACTTCTTTAATATTTATAAATATCTTCTATTCTATAATAGCTTTTAGTTTACTAGAGTCGATATATAGCCTGTTATACCCTATAATAAATTCTAGAAAGTCGACTTCTTTTTTATAGAATTTATACTTTTTTTATTTAAAATATAAATCTTTCCTCTCTAGATATTTAAGAACTTTACTAACGTATTACTTATATTCTTCGAATATCTTAAAAAAAACTAGAATATTATCGAGGTAGGTAATAATAAATATATCCAATTATTTTTTGAATATAATATTAATTATATTCTAATAGATTACCGGGACGTTTATAAATCTAAATAGTATAACTATATATTTATAATAACTATACCGTATTTAAAAAGCTATTTTCTATTTTTTTCCGGCTTTTATTTATATAAGGTTATATATTCTTCGAAAATCGAATTTTATAAAATATCGTACTCTAGAAAATCTATTTTTAAATTTACTAATATTCGGTAGTAGATATTTATTTTTAATTATTATAATATTTAGCTTCCGGTAATCGATATATAGGTGGAATATTCCGTTATTTTTAGATATAAAGAGGTTCCGGTATACTACCGGTAATTAAAATTTTATAATAAATCTCTTTTTTATATTTTTATCTAGATATTTATAGAATAATTGAAATACCGTCGCGGATAGAAGATAGATAAATTAAAATGTAGATTATTTATCTAGTTTAAATCTAATTTTATAATACTATAATTAATATTTAGGTAGTATTTTTATAATTACTTTTTTCTAAAATAAGTTTATCTAATTTTTATATTTACCTAAAATCCTTTCTAATAGATTTTCTATTAACTTTTTATTAAATAGTATAGAGTTTTTAAAAGGTTTATAATTTTCTTTTTTACTTCTATTTTATTAATCTAGCTAACCTTTACCGGTATCTAATAAATCGGACCTAAATAGTTTTTAGTTATTCTTTTTCGAAGCTATAAATTTACGTTTTATATTCTATTTTCTATTTATCTAAAAACGCTATATTAGCGTAAGCTAAATACTTTCTATATATAAGTATTTTTTAAAGTTAAATACTCTTTTTTCCGGGTCTATTACTAGATTATAATCCTTTAATTAAAGAATTTTAAATATAATTTTATAGCTAGCTATTCTAATAATATTAAACTAAAGATCCTTTTAATACTAGTTAATTATTATTTAAAGCGGTATTATCTTTTCTATAATCTTTCTATCTCTATTCGGTATTTTATTTCTATCGATAACTATTAAATTATATAGATCCTTTTTTTTAATTTAAAGGAACTTTTTTCTTTTAGTTAAATCCTTTAATATAAAATTTCCGGTTATATTTAAATTAATAAATATTTTAACCTCCTATAATCTATTATTAATTTCGATAATTATATTTATTTTGAAATTATATATATATAAATAGCTAAATTTAGTTACTTTTTCCGAGCTATAAAATTATACGTTTATAGTATACCTATTATTATAAGATTTTAACTTTTCCCGAATCGTCGTTTATATTATTATATTTTTTACTTTTATAGTCTATTTATAAAATATATCTATAGAGTCTTTAATTAAAGATTTTATTTCTTTTCTACTATTTTTTCTAGTATTTATATCTACTATATATAATATATCCGGAATAGTTTTAAATATTATAACTTTCGATTTTAATAGGTATTATAGGAGCGCGTTAGTATAGTTTTAATAAATACTATCCGATTCTTTCCTTTTCCGATTTATAGATTCTATAATTATTATTATAGCAGGCGATTTAACTAAATAGTACGTATTAATCTCCTATTATTATATTTTTTTATTATATTATCGATTTAGAAATAATTTTATTTTTAGAGATATTATTTCCGAGTTTTTTTTCTAATATATTAATAATATTATTTACTTTTTAGTTCTATTAATTACTCTTTAGATATTTATTCTTAATATATATTTTATAAATATTTTTATATCCTTTGTAGATTACTATAAATCTTTCTTTTACTAATTTCTTATTATAAAGGGCCTAAAGGTAACTAGTTTAATATCTTCTATTATTATAATCTTCTATCTAGAGGCTGCTTTCCTTCTAGTAGATTCTATTGATATTTATAGCTAAATATTATTTATTATAACTTTCTATAGTATTTTATTATATTCTATAGATATAAATTTTGTATCTAAACTAGCTTCCTAGAGTTTAAAACTATTATTATTATCTTTTAAAACTATTTTTTACTAGTCTTTAGATTTCTTTAGCGTAGCGTTAAGCTGTCGTTATTATACTTTATTTTATCGATACTCTTTCGCGAAATAGTCTAATTTACTATAATTATAGTATATTTTAGAATTCTTATTCCCTTTATTATTATAACGTCTCTATATATCAGAAGGCGTTACGTTCGAGCCTAGCTACAGCCGTAGGCGTAGTCCGAACTACTAAATAGTAAGGGAGTCCTAGTATAGGTTATCGCGACCAATCCCGTATAGCTATAAAGATACGGTTACGATATTATAAGGTATTTTCGTTATATAGATAAGTAGGAAGAGAATATATAAGAATATTTAATAATTATATTAATAACTAATGAGAGAAACTATCTAATAGGAATAAAGGAGCGATATATATAATAATGGTAGCCGATAGTACCGACAGGTAGCTATTTCGCTAAAACTCTGTTAGAAAAATCGGCTATAGCGGCTATAGGCGGCTATAGATAATTGGCGTCGCTTGGCCAGCCAATCTTTCAGAGTATCTCTGTGGAATCGTGGACGTAACAATTATTTCTAGGGTTTTTCCTTTTATATCGCTATTATATAGAATCTAGTTCTATTAGTATTAATCTGTAGTAGCTATTTCCTGACTACTTTTTACTTAGGTACTATTTTCTATAGGGTCGTTCCGAATAATATCCCGTATTACCTCGTAGTCTACTATTATAGTATTTTTCGATATTTCTTTTATATAATTTATTATCGAGGTTAATAGATATTTTAGTTAGATTATCTAGTATATTATATTTTCGATAATTATATATAAATTTATCTTTTACTCGTTTTTTAAATCTTCGTCTAAATATTATATATAGGGCGTTATCGTTTTATTCCTTTAGTAGTACCTATTTTTTAAATCGTATAGCGTAGTTAAATACTATATTCTTTTATTAAAGATATTAAATAAAGTATTTAGTAGTTTAGATTTTATTTAAAACTCTAAAATTTTTACGAATAGCTTTTTTAAATTCTATAAATTATATAAAAATACGTTTATTATCTTTATTATCGTCTATATATTATCGAAGGATAGATTTTATCTAGTACTAGATTCGTCTTCGAAGGTAGAATATAGCGAAGAGTATTTTCTTCTCCTTAGATATAAAATAGAATATTAAGTATATATTTAATTATACGAGCCAGTTTTCTAATTTATTACGGTTTCGATAGTATTTATTAGATTTATTAATTTTAATACTATAAAAGCGTTAATTAGTAGAAGGAATACTAACTTCCTTATTACTACTATTATTTTTTATCTAATCTTCCTTTCCTTTAGATTCGGACTATTTAACTATATTACTGGAGTTATTTAGGGTAGAGGTTTAACGTTAACCTGCGATAGATATTCTAAAGGTATTTTAAAGTATTATAGAACTATCTAGCCGTTTAGTATCTCTAAAAATTAGCTAGATTTATTTGTATATCTATAAACGGAGATATAATAGATAATTATTTAAATTTAATTAAAAATAAATCAATTTAATTACTAGAGTAATATATAGCGATAACTAATAAATTAAATACGAGCTATAAAGATATCGAGTTCGGGATCTATATAGATAAATAAAATCCTCTACTATTTAGATTCTTTATAGACTAAAATAATTAAAACAGCTCTATTTCAGGATATTTACTTACTAAAACTATTGAAATTAAGGTATTTATAGTATTTATTTACTAAAACTACTAAAATTAAAATATTTATAGTATTTATCTACTAAGACTACTAAGATATTCTTTAGTACTAATACCTAGACTATCTTATATATCTTTGCCTATCGAGACGTAATAGGAGATCCAACGCTGTACGGAATACTACCGCGTTTCCTAAGGCACGACGCCGCCCGTGCTTATAATAGAGATATACTATTTTTTAATCCACTTTAAAAATTCTAGAATATTATTTAAATATATAGTTTTAAACTTTATATTAGCTTTAAATTTAATAATTTTCTTTTAGTATATTGAAACTATCTAGTATTCGTCTTTGGTTTTTAGTAGTAGAACTTAATTAAAATATAAATAAATATCGATAATTAAAAGAAAATATTCGTAGCTCTTTCGTAATAGTAGAAAAGGATTATAGACGTTGATAGAAACTAGGTATAGAATTATAGACTTACGATTACTAATATAGTAATTTCTACTATCTATTATCTTTACTTTAATATAGATATTATAGATTCTACCGAAATTTCGAGCTATTAGAATTTGCTTTATTAGATTAGTAACTTTATTAGTTTTCATTATTACTATAGAATTAAAGTAATTAAAACCCCTATATTATAGATCGTATTTATATTTTTCGAATATCTATTTTTTTTAAAGCGCTAGTAGAAAGGTTAGTCTAAATATTAGTCTAGATAGGAGCTTCGGAGGTAGATAAAGCTAAATAAATTAGTAAATATAGAGATTCGATAATAGAAAAAGTAGTTTCTTCGAAAATTTTAATAATTACTAAAACTATATAGATTCCTTTACTTTTTTTAACTTTAATAATTTATTTATCTTATTTATTATTTATCTAAATATAATTTTTATTAAAATTACCGATAAGGCTTTTTAATATAGCTTTCTTCTAGATAGAAAATTAATTCTAAGTAACGGAATATAAAGAATATCGATAAATAATAGCTCGTTACTATCTAGTATTTATAGTATAACGGTCCTATATTAATTTATATATAATCTTTTCTTTTTAATTTTAATAACTCGCCGTTTAATATAAATTATAGATAGTTAGAATAGTTAAAGTTAGTTAGTTATATAAATTAAAGCGCCCGAATCTATAATCTAGAATATAATAAAAAGTAAAGGCTTATTAGTAAAATCTTTATTTAAAATAGCTATTTTATAGTCTACCTTCTCGTCTTCGTTATTTTCGAAAGAAAAAGATTCTAAAAACTCCTCGTTGAATAATCTTCCGACGTTATAAACCCGATAGTCTATCTTTTTAGAAAACTAATTCTTTTCTTTATATTTACTTTTATTTTTAGTAGTTTTTTTTAACTTCGATTTAGATTTAGCTTTAAACTATCGTTAGAATTACTTTTTTTCGGGATAATTATATAGTTTATAGCCCGGAACGTCGTATAGAAAATATCTTTCTTCGTCTAATAATAAATCCTTTTTATACGATCTAGATTTACTTATATAGAAATTTAGCCTCGAATTCTACGCGGATAGTCGGCCGGATCTATTATTCGCCTAGTTAATAGATTTATTAGTTTATAAAAATAGTTTTTTCTTCTAGAATATTTTTATAGCGCGGTCGAGATTAATATTTTTTTATATATCGATAATATCGACGATAGTCTAGTATTTTTCCGGAAGTAAATATAAAAGAATTTAGAATTAATATTTGTTTATAATTATTAATTTTATTATAAAATCGTATTTAAAATGCTTTTATACTATTAAAGTCATCTAGTCTATAGTATAGTTTATAAATTTAGCGGAATATTTTTTAAATTTAATATATTAGCTATATAATATCCGATTCGTAATTTAAAAATAATTTTAATATTTTATCTTTAGAATCTACTATATTATTCTAGCGGTAGGTAACTTTCCGATAACTTTATAGTCGTCCGTAACGACGTACTATAGAAAGATAAAGTAAACTTTTATATCGCTTTTCTATTCTAAAAAACCGTCTAGTAAGCCGGTAAAAAATTTATTCGGAGATATTAGTATTAATAATTCCGTTAATACTAGAATTAGAATAGTATACTATTAGATAATATACTATAGATCTTTTTATACTATATAGATTTATATAGTACGGAACTATTTATCTTTTTTTCTATAAATAAAAATAATAATAGACTACCGTCTAAAATTAGTAAATTCGTCGGCTTTAGCGTTAATTTATAATAAATATAGAATCAATTTATTATAAAATTAAATAATTAGTTAATAGTAAAATAAACGAAAAGATTATAAAATCTATTAGTAAAAAAATTTTATATTTTATTAATCCGAGTAACTAAATTTCTATAGACGTTCGAATAACTAAATTTCTATTTCTATTTCTATATAGATAATCCGATATTACTAGTTCATTCGTCCCGAATATATATCTAGCTATCGGATAGTTTATTTAATACGATAATACTATTAGTCTAGATTTTTCGATTCTATTTACCGCTTTCTAAATATACTATTCTACGTATTAATAGCCGTTTTCTTTAGTTTTTACTAGGCGATAGCTTTTCTAGCTAGATTATATCGAATCTCTTTTAATATATAAATTCTACTCTCGATTTAAATATACTATTCCGCGTATTAAATTTCGTTTTTTTAGTTTTTATTAAACGATTTAGATTATATCGAAGCCTTTTTCGATTTAAAAATACTATTCTTAGTTTAAATATACTTTTTCGTATAGTAGATACTATTTTCTTTTAAACCGAATTTTTTCTAAAAATATTAATTAATATTAGATTATATCGAAATCTTTTTTAATTTAGAGATTCTATTTCTAATTTAAATATACTATTCCGCGTAGTAGATACTAATTTTTATTTAAACCGGATCTTTTCTATAGTTTACTAAATAGTAATAATATAGCCGGACTATTCCGATTCTATTTTCGATTTAAATATACTATTTAGAATATTTAGTTTTTCGATATTAGATTTCGATACTATTTTTCTATTCGAATAGTATATACTAGCTCTTTATAGACTATAGTAGTCTAAAGTTCTATATCCGTCTAGACGGTTTAAAACTTACTATATATATTGGTTATAATAGAAAATACTATTATAAACCCGGGTTTATAATCTTTAAAAATAAATACGTATTTTAATATAATAGGAAAAACTATAGAAAAAATTCTATCTATTTAACTAATTAAAATGTAGATAAAAACTTTATATAGAATTTTTACTTTCTAAATTAAACTAGCGTAGCAAAGCCTCGATATAGATTATTTAATCTATAATCTTTTAGCGTAAATCTTTTAGCGCGAACCTTTAGAACGATCTATATACTAAAACTTCGGTATAAACTATATAATTTATACTATTTTAACGCGAGTCTCGATACGAATTTTAGACGAGCTTTAGCGCGAGCCTTAGCGCGAGTTTTAGCGCGAGCCTTATCTGAACTGCCGTTTTTTTAATAGATAAAAATATATAAAGATTTTATCGTATATATAGAAAAATCGAATTTTTATTTATTTAATTTCGATACGATCGAATATCAATATATAATGATGCTATACGAGAAAATTCTATATAATAATATTTTATTTTCAACGAATATATTCGTTATAGAAATTTTTCGAAAATTTTTATATTTAAATATATTTATTTAATTAATATTGATTTTATTTATTTAGTATAGAATCCGCTACGGGATTTTGCCGAAAGAGAAATACGCTTTATTATCTGGTCCCTTTTCAGTTCGGACCTTAATTCTATAGAAACGCTTTAGGATATAAAGGATTATCTCCAGGCGCGCTTCCCCGCGAAAATGACGCTAACGATGCTTCGCGAGGCGGTAAAAGAGGCGTGGGTAGCTATCCCGCAGAGCAGACTCGTTGAGTTGCTAGATGGGATGAATACGCGTTGCGAGGCTGTGATTACTGCAGGGGGAATGAACATTGATTACTAGAATTGCGTTCGTACATGGTATCTCTGTGGTCACCACCGTCGTCATTCTACAGTCTCACAACATCAGATCATTGCTTCTACTCCATCTACAGTCAATCTACATGCTCTACTCGTCGTCACTTATCCCCTTTCTCTCTGCGCATCCCAGATACCGTCGTACAGCACCTCATCGCCATTAGCAATACACCAAGCAGTGGCAGTATTTTACTTTCACTCAATGCATACATTTAATCTACAGTCTATCTACATGTTCATGTCTACGATCAATCATATCTATTTCCATATAGTGCAACCAGTACATATCCGGTAAAGTTAGTAACCCTAAGATGCACTTTGTATATATATTTCTCTGATTTTTCTGATTGGTCGGACCCTATCCATCACCCAAAATAGAAGTCATTACCCAAACACCATTCCGACTGGAGAACACCATGACTTGAGATTCCCCTTGACAGTATTAATCATGATATATATCAAGGATCGAGGAAACATTGCGTGCGACAAGGAAAAACGCTGCTTACTGAGTATTGTTAGTAATGATTTAACTGCGCGGATTCAACTGGGGAACACCATCTCTAACACACGCCTCAAGTCGACGCTTATGGTAACACATCTTGACAATTGCACGTAGAGATGTTGATGCCATTGACTCTTGTCAAGTCAGCGAAATACCAATCGGAGAAGCTTTGCTCCGAGTTGCAACGCCCAGATATGATATCCTCCTTCATCTCCTGCCCCTTATCTACACTGTAGCCCTGTTCTTCCTCACACCCCAATAGGTCGGGGACCTGGCAGCAATTGCTTGTTTCTTCAAGGAGTCTGAACGAGCTATGAATACCCCAAATATTAGTCTCTTTCCCAGCCACGGGTGGATTTTGTATACCTTGAAGGGAATTCTTTGGCTTCCTCGCCGGATTCGGCTTTGTAGCCGCCTTATGAATACGGGGAGTCGAGCTCGCTAGCTCCAAAAAGGCAGTAGCCAATGAGGCTCTTGATCTGGTAACGATGATAGATCGCTGGGGTCGCAGTTGACTGCGTAGTGGGGGGGGGGGACGTTGGTGTGAGATGATGGATCTTCGGGTGTTGTACGTTCCTTGAGCGGTGGGACCTCTACGTGTATGGTCGACGCGCGTTCGTGGGATAAGCGAGCGCATTCATCGCGGCTGTTGAAGGTGGTAGAGGAGGGATTCATGTCATGGTCGAGGCTGTTGGAGGTGGTAGAGGAGGGCTTCATGTCATGGTCGAGACCGTTGGAGGTAGGAGGGAAGGGATTCATGTCGTCGTGGGTGGTTCCATCGAACCAGGCCTGTGGTTTTGGTGCGTCTGGCCCTGATCAGTGGGATGTAGTAAACTGCGGAGCGGAAATCATACCCTGGTCATGATATCTTGTAACAGATGTGGCAGAGCTCATGCTCGTGGAAGGTGACACGGCTGGAGGAGTGCTGCTTGGTGCTCGGAAGCTTTCCCTAGGGCTCGAAGCTGGAGAGAGAAGGCCGCCGACTGGGGGGGATTCTTCGCGGTCCGGAGTTCGAATATCAGGTGGATACTGGTACAGAGCATTTTGCTCGTCGATTGCAGCTTGAAGGCGGTCTGCTTCTTGGGCGCATGATATCCGACTGAGTTCTTGAAAGCTTGCGACTAGCTTAGGGTCACCGATGGAGCGCTGTATAGAGGCATACTGCGTGGGCGTGCCCCCACGTATTCGAGTGGTAGGCATACTCATGAGCAAGTAGTAAGAATGAACTGAGAGGCAAAGAAATGGTCTTCCTGGGAGGATTAGCAGCGAAACGAAGAGCGGGACGCCAAGACTACCAAACGATGACATAATCATGTCACGTGGCATGACGACCACCTCCATCATACATCATACCGGTATAGTCCACGGAGACAGAACGGCAACATGGTATTATTACTTCGATGAAGATGCTAGTATCACAACCTGTGTTGAAAATATTCTCCAACTGAAGAATTGTTCTCTGGACTTGGAATCAAAGAGAGCGTTGCGAAAGGACTGAAATAATATTGCAATACTAAGTTTCGGCAGCAGTCCCCGAAACAATCCATTCCTTCTAGGTTTTGCAGCTTCATTCCAACATATGGCTTCGTCAGATCCTGAGCTTTACGAGTTTGCAAGGATCTTTCCTGACGGACTAGAAGCCGAAAATGCCCTGGATCTAGTAGCTGCTAACGAAAATCTTCATCCGCACCATGCCCACTTCATCCATACCGAGGAGAAAATCAGACCGGACGAATCATGCAGCGAGCTCAGCGGGTCCGAGCGAGATCAACAGCCGAGCCGTAAATACCTTGGTGGCTATTACAGGCTATCTTTACAAGACCCAGTCGATCACCCATTTGCGCAAGGCTATCATGCCGGAAGAGGTGCCTCCAAGCTATCTGGAACCGCGACCAGCGAAGGAGATAGGGGAGTGCACCTCCTACTGGTACGTCCTGGACGGAGATCTAACGGCGTCGCTGCTGTACATGCTCGGATTTCCATCCATAGGCGGTCGGGTGCCCTGATGCTCTTTGGAGTTCAGGAGGATAGACCAGTGGTCTATAAGGTCCACGACGACTCGTCCGTAGCCCTGGGAAAGGGCGAGGGTCACGTACTGTACCAGAGAGCCAATTCGTTAAGGGTTGGTAATCTTTCCTATACCCTTGTCTTTACAGACTACACCCCCGAACGGTATGCAAGGTTTGTGGAGAAGCGTGATGACATGATTAGAGATTTCGGAATTCAGCCGCCACACCCGTGCCTATCTGCTGTCTGGCGCCAGGGAGATGCGAAGAGAGGTCACGTGGTAACGCATAGAATAATAGCGGTCGGAGCATTTGGCTGGGTTCGTGCCGGTGTCCATAGTCGCACCGGTCAGGACTTGGCGGTCAAACGACAGGAAGTCAAATGCAAACGTGACTTGGAAAACATTGACCGTGAATATAGAATTGGCCTACAATTGAATGTAAGCAGAACCTGAAGAAAAAAAAAAATATTACCCTCGCTGATATCATCCAAGGGGAGCCAGGGGCTACTACCTACTCTCCGAGCCTGGTGCGAGCATAGCTCAATTACAATCTGCGATAAGTTCCCTCAGGAGGTATTCATCTCATCTCCCCTCGCAACACGCGACTTTTCAAGGTTTCCTTGGTCCCAATATGATAACTGGAGCGTACTGAGTCTTTTTCGAGGCCCTCTTGAAGGTCTTCGTAATCTTCATGAGGCTGGCTTCATACATCGCGACCTTCATCCCGGCAATTTCCTCATCATGGATCCCGTTTTTCCCTTCGCCGCTGTGTTAGCAGATTTTGGCAAAACGATCAGGGCTCAAAATGACGTAAATGATCGGCTTGGACCCGTCCACACCCTCGCTCCTGAGATCAACGGCATTACTCCATACGACAACAAAATCGACGTCTGGAGCTTCGGCTTTGTCTTGTACACCAGTCTGTCTCCCCATTTTCACCCCCCACGTAACCAACGCATTACCAAGCCATGGTACGACAGTGTCTTCAACGATCTACGTACGCCTTGCGAGGGACCTGGGGAATTTGAAACACAGTTAGCGCGGTTGATCTTGGGAATGCTTACATGGGATCCGGCGAAGAGATTCTCGGCCAGGCAAGCACTACAGCTTACCCAGGAGCTGCTTGACGGACATGGCGTCCCCAAGGCTCCTTCTGTTGGAAGTGGTAGCGGCCGAGGTTATGGGGACATGGGAGACGTTCGCTCTAGCGGTTGTTTACCGTCGCAGCCACAACAGCCAGACAACCCAACATCCCTATTTCAACTGCAGGGAAAATCACAGCGTCAAGCCCCGCACCAATCGGGCTCACCAAGATCGTCCAACCATAGCTCCCTTCAGCAGAGATCGAAGTCGTCCAAACACTCCCCGTGGAGACCACTCTTTGCAGCGCCGCCTTGTTTTTTCCCTGCAGATCCAAGTCAATGGAATGATCAGGCGCATACGTCAAGTTCTTGAACGACTGCCGTCAATATACAATACTAGCACCCTGGAGAGTTTCATCCGCCAAGCATATTGCGACTGAGATGGGGAACGGAATCAGGAACGAGTGTAGTATCTGAACAAAGTTGAGATGAGGGAAGAGCGAGTGAGTTGATCTGCGGGTACACCAAAAGGCCGCAGCTTTGAAAGGGGGAATGCTGGCTTCATACGAAAATATTCAATTCTGACATGCAACTCCAGAGTGGCCGGCGCATTGATATGTGCGCAATGTGTCATGCATAAGCTTAAACGCATCTATTCATCGCTCATCATCTTGACAATCCACCCTTCGCTAGCTTTCTCGCTTTCTGATCCCTCCGATGTCCAATTCGCGCCTTCGCGCCGCTCACTTGCATCCTTCCTTGCACGTTGCGTGTCTAACCTGTCCCCTGGTCCCGCTGTATTCCCTCCTCCCCTTCCCCCGTCTCACGCTTTTCCCCTGACCCACAACTCACCCTCCCAGCACTGCCCGGCCTAGGATCCGTTCCACTATACATCGTGCTGAAAATCCATCTGCCTCCTCTTAAAACCCTCTAGCGTCTCCAGCCTCCTCACCCTCCCGAAGTCCTTCCCTATCACGATCGCGCTCCCCTAAGCAGCCTCACATGTCACCCTTATCTCCAACCTCAACTCCCCCTCTCACCTCTTCTCTCCTTGTCGCCTCATCCCGCTTAGAAGACTCTGGGGCGCCTTCCAAGACCCAAAGCGTGCTTCTTCATTCATTTCGCTCGGATCGGCGTCCCCATCGTCAAAGCTACCAAGCATAGCAGTGTCAAGTTTCCCACACCTCTTTCGTAACATTGTGAATGTCGTCACCTTGGTCGTCCCTGGAGGTGAACGCCGCGTACGCGAAGAAGACGGCGGCTTCGTTTGGGGCGGAAGTTCCACTTGGAGGACAAATAGATAAAGAGATCGTTTAGCTTTCGCGCTTGCTCGTCGAATTCGATTTTTATTAAAAAGGAACCTCTATTCGCTTTGACGATACTAATTAGAAAGTTTTTACTATTACTATTAACGTCTAATTTTATTAACATACGAAACAAATCGATAAAAATTATTATTAGATTTATAGAATTAATAATATTATTCTCGGCCTGAATGGCGTAATAGTAAAAACTACGTTACCTAGTAGACCTACTACTAACGAATCCAGCGTTTTTCAAAATTAAAAATTAAAATTCGAAAAATAACAGATCGAAGATTTAAATCCTTCGAAAATTAATGAATATTTAAATTTTTTATATAAACTAATTTGAAATTGTACTGGACTTTTATTGAAATATAATGTTAACGTTTTATAATATTACGATATTTATATTTTATCTATAAAAAACTTCAATAGTAAAAGATTTATAGTTTATTAGATAAAATATACAATGTTAATTATTTCTATTTAATAATTTATTCTATTACCCGATTACGAATTTTCAATAATATATATAAAAACTCGTAATTTATAAAATTCAATTTAATTTATTTAGTTAATTTATTTTTGTTTTAGTACCCGGTAAACCAATGGTTCGATAAATAAATTAAACGTTAGTATACCAGCATTAAAAATACAGTAATAGAATTTATACTCTAGTTTAATTAATATAAATTACGGTTCTTTTTATAAAATTTTAATTTAATTTGATTTAGTAATATAATATATCTTTCTACTAATAATTTAACTATTATAGAAGTTTTTATAGATAAATATATCTCGTAGTTATCGCTTTTTCTGTAACGTCCCTGTACGTCAAAGGGCGTTACGCTCGAGCCTAGCTACAGCTATAGGCGTAGTCCGAACTACTAAATAGTAAAGGAATCCTAGCGTAGGTTATTATAACTAATCCCGTATAGCTGCGAAAGTACAGTTATAATATTATAAGGCGTCTTTATTAAAGAAATAATTAAAAAGAGAATAGTAGAACGTATTTAATAATTATATTAACGACTAATAAAAAAAGCTATCTAATAGAAATAAGAAGTAATATATATAATAAAAATAGCCGATAGTACCGATAGATAGCCGTCCGCTAAAAGCTGCTATTATAAAAGTCGGCTATAGCGACTATAGGCGGCTATAGATAATTAGGCTCGTTTATCTAGCTAATCTTCCAGCGTGCCTCTATGGAATCGTAGACGTAATATTTTTTTCTTTTACTAGTAATATAAATCTAAAATCATTTACGTACGTATATATTCTCGTAATAGCTATATTATAGCTAAATTAGACGGTAGTATCTTTCTATATCTATAATAACTATATCTATCCGCGCGGTCGTTAACTATTTTATTATAGCTAGAATAATCTATTTCTAATTTAATCTAGATTTTCTTTTTACTACCTTTAAAACGTATTATCCGATCTTTTTACTACCTTTTAATCTAATCGATCGGGTAAAACTTCTAGCCGTAGTAGCTAGTAAACTTTTTAAAGCTATATAGATTAAAAAGTATCTTTATAGTTTAGCGGAATATTTAGGAATAGATTATATAATAAATATAGATAAAGTAATAACTTTTCGTATTTACTTCGTATTATAGTAGATAGATATAGCGGAAATATTAGATACTTATAATTATTTATAACGTCGAAGAAAGACTGGATAGTAGAGAATTCGTAATCGAATAAAGATAGAAGAAAATAGTTAATATAATTAACTGCGCTGTAAATTTTATCTGACGAACTTTGGCTATAAAAATTTCTTTGCACGTAAATGCAACAATCGTTGCCGTATATAACGTTGATGAAAAGTATAGATATATATATATATAAATTCAATATAATTCCAAATAGAAACCTTTTAGAGGAATTCAATTTAATTTAAATATTATATATTATATTTTAATTCGACGTTGTAAATAATTCTAAAAAAAAATTAATTTCCGTTAATACTGTTAATAATATAGTAAAGTATTTAGATTTAGTTATAATATAGAAGATATATATTATATAATCATTATTTAGACGTTTTAATAAATTATTCAAATTTTTTTTTCTTCTCGCGTAGCTATAAAAGAGATTTACTAGCTAGTACGCTAGCTATAATAGCTAGAAATTTAATCCGATAGATTAAAATAAATGGAGATATAGAAATTAGATATCGCGTTTCAAAAATAAAAATAAAAAGAATTTTATATTACTAGTAAAATAAACTCATCAAAAAAGCGATAATTTGGAAATATTTTTATCTATAAATGTCTCTTTATTATTTTTATCAATAGAAAGATTGTAGATAATCGTTATTTTTATTAATTAAATTAAATTATTTATTCTATTTCTATAAACTCGCTAGTAGTATACTAATATTTAATTTATTTTTTGAATTAAATTTTAATTCTATATTGGATTCTATCAAATGAAATATTTAGAGAAATATTAAATAATTAGTAACATTTAGCAGTATCTGTTACTAGTTATATTATAGGATTATTTGATAATCTAATAGTATTTGATATACAGACTATATTAATTATAAATATTTCATTATTTATAAAAATTTTAAATTCGATATTATTATCGTTCGTATTTAATTTATTAGTTTTTGCTATATACTATCTATATAATTAAAATTTATTTACTTTTTATAAATTTTACTAATTATTGGATTTCGTGTAAATTTATAGATAGATTTATAAAACTGAATATTTATTTTAAAGTCGACTATTAGATAATTTCTAGAATATTTTAAACTTTTTTAATAATTTTATATTAGATTAATATTTAATATTTGTTCTAAATATTTCTAATTTTATAATATTACTATTTAAATATTCGGTGATTTTAGATTTATTAAATATAAAAATAGTATAGAAAATAAAAGTTTTTATTAAATGAAATTCTATAACTAGAAATATATTCAGTATTTTATTTTATATCCGAAAAAAAAAAATTCTTTTAATAATAGTCTATTTTTCAAAACGAATTTAATAATAATAAAAATTGTTTATTAGATAATATAAAAATAAAAGAGATTATATATTATTATTTAATTTTAATAAATAAAAAAAAATCGAAATATTTTCAAATTTCCAATAAAATTTGAATTATAAAATATTTTATTAAATATTTTTAATAGAAAAAACGTAGTATCGGACTATATAATATATTCTATTTAGTTAATTTGTTTTAGATTTAGTATTCGATAAACTAGTAGTTCGAGAAATAAATTAAAAGTTAATATACTAGTATTAAATATACGGTAATATAGTTTATATTCTAGTTTAATTTATATAAATAACAGTTCTTTCTATAAAATTTTAATTTAAATTTACATAGTAATATAATATAATCTTTTATCGATTATTTCACGTAGAAACTTTTATAGATAAATATACCTAATAGTTATTATTTCTTCTTTTTTTACTAG
Organism: Rusavskia elegans; assembly: GCA_011316305.1. NCBI lineage: Eukaryota > Fungi > Ascomycota > Lecanoromycetes > Teloschistales > Teloschistaceae > Rusavskia > Rusavskia elegans. The sequence goes on from SAUG01000044.1 coordinate 355,301, forward strand.
TAATATAAATCTTTCGTAAATACTATAATTTACTAGAATCATTTATATATATATATATTTTCGTGTTAATTATATCGTAGCTATACTAAATAGTAGTAACTTTATATTTCCGTAATAACTATATCTATTTATACAGTTATCGACTATCTTGTTATAGCTAGAATAATCTATTTCGATTTTAATCTAGATTTTATTTTTACTTTCTTTAAAACGCGCTATCCGATCTTTCTACCGTCTTTTAATTTAATCGACCGGGTAAAGCTTCTAGCTATAATAGCTAGTATACTAGCTAGCGACTCTATAGCTAGTAACCTTTTTAAAACCATATAGGCGAAATAATACCTTAATAGTTTAACGTAATATTTAGATATAGATTATTTAATAAATATAGATAAAGTAATAACTATTAATAAAAACATTATATTATAATAAATATATATAGGGATTTTATTAGATATTTATAATTATTTATAACGTCGAAAAAAGACTGGATATATAGTTTTTAAACTAGATCGAAAACTGTAAATAACGAAATTGTATTTATATAGTAGAGGATCAATTAGGTAATATAATGTACTCTTCTATCGATAATTTAAGTAACGTAGTATTTTTATAGATAAATAAACCTCGTAGTTATCGCTTTTTCTTTTTCTATTTTTACTAGTAATATAAATTTAAAATTCTTTGCCTACGTATATATTCTCGTAACAGCTATACTATAGCTAAACAAGACGGTAATATCTTTATCTATAATAACTATATCTATCCGCGCGAACGTTAATTATTTTGTTATAGCTAATATAACCTATATTAATTATAATAAAAACTTTTTCTTTACTATTTTTAAAACGCGTTATTCGACCTTTCTATTTTCTTTTTATTTAATCGACCGAGTAAAGCTTCTAGCTATAGTAGCTAACGTACTACGTAGTAATTCTTTTCAAGCTATATAGAGTAAAAAGTATTTTAATAGTTAAACGAAGCGTATAGATATAGATTATATAATAGATATTACCGAAACGAAAACTATAGATAGATACTTTTTAGTATAACAGGTAGCTATAACGGAAATATTGGAAATTTATAATTATTTACAACGTTAAAGAAAAAATATATAGTATCTAAATATAATAGAAGAAATATAATAGAATAAAAAAGAAAATAGTTAAATAGAAATAACTGACGATAGTGTAAACTTTATCTGACGAATCTATTTTTAGCTATAAAAACATCTATATACGTAAATATAATATTTGTTACTATATATAATGTTATTAAATATATATATATTTATTTATATTTTCAATATAATTTCAAATAGAAATTTTTTAAAAGGAAGTTTTTTATTATATATATATATTTTTCTATTAGTAATAATTCTTGTATTATATTTATTATCAAATACTATTTATTATTATATTATAATAGTTTAGTTAATTTGGTTTTGATTTTAATATCCAGTAAACCAATAGTTTGGTAAATAAATTGAACGTTAGTATACTAGTATCGAATATACGGTAGTAGAATTAATATCCTAGTTTTATTAATATAAATAACGGTTTTTTAAAACTTTAATTTAAATTTGCTCAGTAATATAATATATCCTTCTATCAATAATTTAACGTAGAAATTTTATAGATAAATAAACTTCGCAGTTATCGCTTATTTTTCTTCTACTTTTACTAGTAATATAAATCTCTCGTAAATACTACGATTTACAAAAACTTTTTACGTATATATATATTCCCGAAATAGCTATATAGTAGCTAAATTAGACGATAATATCTTTCTATATCTATAATAACTATATCTATCCGCGCGGATATTAACTACTTTATTAAAGCTAGAGTAATCTATATCGACTATTATAAAAACCTTCTTTTTACTATTTTTAAAATATATTATTCGATTTTTCTACTTTCTTTTAATCTAATAGACCGGGTAAAACTTCTAGCTATAGTAGCTAGTATACTATATAGCGACTCTTTTAAAACTATATAGGCTAAAAAGTACTTTAATAATTTAATAGAAAATTTAGATATAGATTATAAAATAGAAATAGAAACGAAAACTATAGATAGATAATTTATAGTATTGTAGATAGTTAAAGAGAAAATATTAGATATTTATAATTATTTATAACGCCGAAAAAGAAATAGTAAAGGATTTATAATCGAATAAAAAAGGAAATAGTTAAATAAAAGTAATTAACTACGCTATAAACTTTATCTAACGAATATATTTTTAGCTACAAAAGTTTTTTTAACGTAAAAACAACAATCGTTGCCGTATATAACGTTAATAAAATATATATATATATATTTAAAATTAATATAACTTTAGATAGAAATCTTTTAGACGAAATACTATATTAGAAAATATATATTAATAGTTTAATCTAATAACTCGGTTTTTATTTATAATAATTTTTTTAAATCGAATATTTTAAATGCTAGATTCTTTATATATTTGTTTTGACAATTTTATAATATTTATTATTATTATTTTTCCTACTACTATTTAGTAACTTTTATTTTAAATGGCTAAAATAAAAACTTTTTAAAAATAATTAAAGTAAAAACTTTTTATAATAGTTTTATATTCTAAACTTTCGATTATAATTTATAAATCAAAAAAAACTTTAGACAGTTTTAATATTTATTTTTAATTTAATAAAATTAATATTTATTCTATTTTATCAAATAATAAATTCTAGAAAATCAACTTTTATATTAATAAATTTTTACTTTTTTAGACTGGCCATTTCGAATCAAAGTGGCGATCCGACTTCGCGATAAACGTAGCTATTGCGTCTAAATTACTAGTTAAAGTTAGTCTCCTTCCTAATACCGTTAGAAACTCGAACCCGGGATACGAACCCGGGTTCGAAACCCGATAAAACGGCCAGTCTATACTTTTTTAATTTAAAATATTAATCTATTTCTTTTAAATATTCGAAATCTTTATTGATATATAATTTATATATTTCGATTTCTAGAATATACTAAAAAATGTTTAAAATATATTATAATAAATATATTAATATATTCATTTAATATAGTATCAAAATTAATCTAATTTATTAACTAATAATTTTTAAATTTTAATAGTACAACTATATAATATATTCAATCGAACTTTTTACTTTTTTCTAGACTATATTTATATAAAATTGTATCTTTTCTAAAAATTGAATTTAATAAAATTTCGTAATCTAAAAAATCTATTTTGAAATTCGTTAATATTTAAAAGTAGATATGTAGAATTCCAAGCTGATTTTCTTATAACTACGGAGAAGTGAGGTATTTATATATACAAGTATCCCTACGCTAGATCTATACCCGCTTCTATACCCGCTCTCGCGATTAACGACCGGATTAGTTAGTATCCGAATTCGTATATAACTATAAAGTCTAAATATATATTCTATAACCTCTTAAACTGTTTATATAGTTTAGAATTCTAACTACTATACTCTTTTCTTCCTAAATAAGATATAGGGGGGAAGTAAGTATTCTCTAAATCTAAATACCAATAGAGATAAAACTATAATTAATAATAATAAATAAAATAAGATAATAAGTAAAAGTTTACCTTTATACGATTTATATCGAAGTAAATAGATATATTAGCAGGAGCTCGCTATTAATTACTATAACCTCGAACTTCGTAATTCTCGAAGTTTTTCCTTTAATAATATTATCGATTATCTGCTCTAATAATAGTAATAATAACTATTATAGTATACCGTACCTAACCCGGCGGCGGTTAGAACTACTATAAAATCTTTATAAAATAATAGATAGCGAATTAATAAGATAGTAATTATTACTCGTAGAAGTAAATACTATCTTTATATAGTATCGGAAACCGTAAGTCAGGCGTATTCGATAGAAATATTATTTATACTAGTAGTTCCGTTAATTTATTCTAGGAAGTATTACCTTTCTAGATAATTTCCGGCGCTAAAATATCGAGATTCGTATAGAATTTTTCGGCGAGTTTAATCGATTTATTAAAATTATATACCCTTAAAAGTTTAATACTCTCTTTATATAAGTAAGTCGTCTCTAAGATATATACGAATCGTTTTCCCCCGAGTAATTAACCTTCTTCTAGCTATATAGAATTTAATCGAGTAAACTTTATAGCCTTTATACTAGCAATATTACCCGTTCCTTTATATACTATATAAGTATATAATAGAAGTTCGGAAGTATATATAGTAACTGTTTATAGAAGTACCGCTAAAGTAAATATCCGTACTCTTCTTTATATAGATTATAGCCTATAGTCGGTATAGGGCTTTTATTATAGATATAGATCCCGTAATCTCCTAGGAAATAAGCGGGTATAAGAGCTAGAAGCCGTATAGATAATAATCTTCTACCGCTTCTTTCTACTCTGCTATAGCTATATCGATTATTATCAAAGCGAATTATAGACTATAATATTTTTCCGCCCGATTCCCTATAAAATAATAGAGGCTTCGGTCCTTTAGTTTTATCTTCCTAGCCTACTATTAATAACTCTAATAGACCTAGATATAAGAATAAACTTTCTATAATTTAAGCCGAGACCTTATTAATAAATATAGTTAAAAGAGAAAAGTCTAGTAGTCGTCTATTAGTTAGATTTCCGTTATATATATTAAGGACTACGAACTCGCTTAACTATATATTTTTTTCGGATATCGATTATATATAATTAGAATTTTAGTTCGGCTCTATATCTTTTTAGGGATTATTTCCTATCTCCTCTATACCTTCGGATCTAGGGAATATACTATTTTTACCGGCTACTTTTACTACGTAGCGCTATATTTATACTCTAGAGGTATAGTATATAGCAGTTTAATATTAAATAGAGCGGCTCTAAAGTAAAAGGGAACGCGAATATACTAACCTCGACTTTATTAATAAAGATCGCTCCGGTCCTTATCGAATATTTCGGTCTTATCGGAGGCGGTAAATATACTAAGATAAAAAAATAGTAGATAGTTACTTAGACTTCGGCGTAGCTATATTTAAGGTATAATAGTTATATTATAAAGGGCGGCCCTATTATATCTTAGCTTTATACTAGAGTATAGAAGGTCTAATTCCCTAAATATTTAATTTAAGCTCTTCCGGTTTAATAAATATATATCGTACGTATCTCGGGATAAAAGACTGTACCTAAAGTTACTATTAAATCTTTATTAAATATAATTCCGTAAGCTAGTAAAAAGTTCCGCTTTTAGTATTATTTTAGGATTATTTATATCTTTATTTATTCTTTATTCTACAGGAAATTAACGAGAATACTTTTTCTTAAAATAAATAAAAGGTAAAGATATCGTATCTAATTTAAAAATAAGGTATAGTTTAGTATATATAAATATATAAAATAATAAATAAAATTAAAAACCTAACTAATTTCTCTTTTTTCTAGAGGTTTATACCTTATCGTTACTTTCCTCGCGGAGATTATTCTTAGATATAGACCTAAATTTAGGTAAATAATTATTATCTAGGTTCTCCGCTAGCTTTAATTTATAAAGTTTTTCTCGCTTATACTTTCCGTATGGCGGAGGCTATTCTATAGTAGTTTTCTTTAGTCTTCTACGCCTATAAGGTATTTTCTATCTAATAGTAATATTTCCTTCTATAAAATATTTCTTTATATAATTCCTACTAATTAGATATTTATTAGCTAACTTACTAGGAGGTTTTAGGATATAAATATTTAAGATCTCCGTTTAAATAATCTTATATAGATTATACTAGTTAACCTCGAATTTTTAAAATTATTTAATCCTAATTAAAACTATATTTCCTTTAATAAAGGTATTACCTTTTATATTTAAGTTCTATACCTTTTTATTAGCTTTTACTCGTACTATTATATCCTTAAATACCTTAGTTTAATCGGGTAAAAGAAATAGTATAAGATCGATTCTCTTATTATATTTCTTTGGAAAAGGGCTAGTAGTATTAGTCGGTAGCGTCGGGTTAACGCTATAAAGTAAATAGAAGGATATAAATCTAGTAGTTATATATATATAAATACGCGTAGTAAATAGAATCTAGTTTAAATAAAGATTCTAAGTCTTTTTCGGCTACTAAATATAATATTTAGTAAGTATTTTCCCGAAAACTCCGTTAAACTTCTCGACTGTACTATTTATTCGTAAGTAATAAGGTATTATACTTCTATACTTAACTTCTAGCAGGCGGTATATTTTATCTATAGCTAGAGCTTAAAGATTTATACCTCGATTAGTAATAATTTTCTTCGGAAAGCCGTAATTATAGTAGATCCGATAGATAATAATTTCGGCTAGTACTTCTACTATTATATTTAGAAGCGACTAAACTATAGGCTATCTAGTAGAGTAGTTAATTGTAGTTATAATCTATTTATTACCTTAGTTAGTTTCTAGTAAAGGACCGATAAGATCGAATCCCTAGTATTTAAAAGGATTTAACCTATCTTTCTAGGTACTAGAGGGATATATTATATCCCGTTTAATATTACGAAAGATAGTAGTAAACTAATATTCAGGGTAGTATTTAATATAATACTTAATATTCTTTTTTATTTCGGGCTACTACTATCTTATACGAATAATATCTATTATTATCTTATACGAATTATAACTATATTATCTATAGATATAGTCTAGAAAGTTCGTACGAGCCTATACTGGGGTATAGAGTATCTAACTATTTTAAGACGAGTCCCGGTACTATACCGTATTATCTTTAAACCGGAGATAATATTTATATTTCTCTAAAGTAGCCTTTATCTCCGGATTATTAGGTAGGGTTCCAGACTCCGTATAAGCTTTAATAACGTCGTTAAATAAAAGTATATAATTATCGACTTTACCGGTAGATAGCTAGAAGTCTTCTTTTCGGTTTAGAGTATTTTACTATCCGGTTTATATTTAATATCGAATTTATACTCCCTAAATTCCGCGAGCTAGTAAGCAAGCCTCCTAGAAAGTTTAGTAGTAGTTTTAAAATATTATAAGCCTATATAATCCGTCCTAATAACTATAGTCGTTCTATTTTCGATATAGTAGTACTATCGCCGTAGAGATTCCTTAATAGCGAGAAGCTCTTATTTATAGGTAGCGTAATTTCGCTCTGCAGATATAAATACTTTATTTTCGAAAGTAATAGGCTATTTAATACTATCGGTATTAATCTAATAGAAAACGGCGCCCTATTTAAAGTCGGAAATATCCGTCTTGATAATAAAAGATAGAGTTATATCGGGCTAAGTAAATACTTTATCGCTTGTTATAATATTCTTAATTAGTTCGTACGTATTTCGAGCTAAGAAATTTATTCGAATTAGTTTATACTTCCTACCTTCCGAGCCCTGGATTAACTTATAGAGAGGTCTATATATTAGGGCGAAATCTTTTATAAATCTCCGATAATAGATATATAATTCTAAAAAGGACCGTATATTATATACCGTTTATAACAGCGGCCAGTCGAACAGCGGCCAGTCTCTAATAGCTTTTACCTTCGCTATATCTATACGGACTTCTCTATTACTAATAATATACTCGTAGAATTTAATATATTTCTAGAAAAATAGGTATTTCGAAAGTTTCGCGAATAGTTGGTTCTTTTCGAATACTTCTATAATAGCTTTAATATACTATAGGTACTCCTCCTTATTCTTCGAATAGATTAAGATATTATCGAGGTAAACTACTACGAAATCGTCGAGAAATAGCCTAAATATATTATTTATTATAGTTTAGAACGTTATAGGTACGTTCGTTAATCTAAATAGTATAACTAAGAATTTATATTTACTAGCTTTAGTATTAAAAGCCGTCTTTATATAATCTTTTTCGATAATATTAATCTACTAGTAACCGTTTATTAGATTAATTTTATTAAAATATTTCGCTATCCCGATAGTATCTAGATAATTTTAAATTTTAGGTAATAGATACCTATTTTTCGTAGTTATATTTTTAAGGCCCCGGTAGTTGATATATATACGCTAGCTACCGTTTTTTTTCCTAGCGAAAAGAATAGGCGCGCCTTAAAGAAATTAACTCGGTCGGATTAATCCTCGCTCGGTAAAATATTTAATCTAATATTTCTACTCCTTATTTTATTTAGGAGATAAACTATAATAAACTCGGTTAATAGATTAAATATCGCCGGTTTTAATCGTATAATCTAATAGCCTTTCCGGTAGTAGTTCTATTAGAAGGTTATTTTAGAGATAATCTAAAAGTTTCGAGCCGAAAACTCTATCTAGTCCTATATAGCCTATCGTCTTCTAGACCGGGTTAAATTATTCCGGAAAGTTAGGTTCGTTTTATACGATATATAGGCAGGCCTGTACGCCCTTTCTAATAAATTATTTAAATCTTTAAAAGTTAATTTCGGAAAACTCGGTTAGGGTATTTTTAAAAAGTTATAAGCGATATATATTCGAGGCGTTATATAATTAATATATAATTCTATCTTTCTAGATTCGTACTGCTAGGGTATTATAGTTAGGTACTAAGTTATACTATTTCTAGAAGTCTTCCCCGAAAATTAGATTATAGTCTATATCTAGTACTATATAAGGAATAGTAGTAGAGAAGATTCTATAAGACTATAAAAGCTCCGTCGCTCTTAAAATATTTATAGTTTTACTACTTTCGAGCCGTATTCTACCCGATAACTACTAAAATTCTAATTCTAGGAAGTAAATAATACGCCTAGCGATAAAGTAGTTAGTAGTATCTAAATTAGTAAAGATTTCGAGATAATTCCTACTAATTTTTAGGTTAAATAGTATCTATCTATAGAGGCCCGGTATTCGACCTATATATAAGAGTTGCTTACTATTCTATATATTTTTAAGCGACGGTATTATATCGCGGGAGATAGTTAAAGCTTCCTCCAGCGTCTTTTTAGAGATTATTTCTAATTCCTCGATCCTTATCTTAACTAGACCGAGCTATTCTTCTACTATTAAAAGCTTTTTATCGGCGTTATATATACGTTTAAATACCTATAATACTATTTATTTTCCGATAACCTATTATTAGCCGTCGCCGATAGGCTTTTCTTTTCGGAAAAGGTCTATCCCGCGGGAGTATATCCCGGAATATAAACGCTCCGGTAATTTTTTTCGCGATAGCTAGGCTTCCTATAATTATAGTACTTATTCGTATTATTTAATCCCCTTCGTCTACCTCGGCTTCGGCCGCGGCTACCTCGACTATCTCGACCAGTATCTATAGAGTTAATCTCAGCGGTACTAGATTATTCGACCGTCGAAGAAGCTACTATACCCCGGTTACTATAGCGTTTAGTAGTAACCTTTTCGAATATTATTACGGCGTTTATAATATTTATAAAGCTTACTAATTATCTACTTTATTATTATAAAGTAAGATATCTTTCGGTAGCTATCTAGGTATTAGGCTTTAGATAATTAATAAAATATCTTAAAATAGTATACTCGCTAATTTCGCTCTCAATATCTACGTACGATTTAATAAAAGTAGAGTAGTAGTTTTTAATATCGCTAAGTTTCTTATTTTAGGCTAACCTATGTTAAGTAGCTAAAACGTTCTCTATAAAATTCAGTTTATCCTATTACTCTAGAAAAGCCTCTTTAAAGTACTCCTAGGAGCTTTTATCTAGGTTAGAGACCTGCTTAACGTACTACGGCTTAGTATTATTAATAAGGTATTAACTACTATAGAAAACGGGGTCCGCGATAGTTATACTATAAGATAAATAGTAGTATTTATAGCGGCGGAACTAGATATAGGCGATATAATAGTTATATTTATAACTTTTAAAGTTAGGAGGCTTTTTATTATAGGCGTTCTATACTACGTAGGCTATAGAGATATTAGAAGTATTAGGAGGAATAGACCTACGTAATAGCGGATTAGATTTTCTACTAGAAGGTCCTAGTAGCCCTAGATTAGAACTACTATAATAGGAATAATAATAATTGGAGCCGGTATAGCTGCTCCTACGGTTCGTATAAAAACGACTAAAGAGTCGGTTATACCTACTACTAGGCCTACCTTCGTTATCGCCGTCGTAAGAATCGTTATCTCCGAGAGTACCTAGGGTACCCCCGAAACTAACGCCTTTTCTAGAAGGATCGTTTTCTACGGTAGGAACGGAGGTAAATTAGGCCGTAAGTAAATTATTTAAAAGGGTTCTATAGCGGGACTTCTGGTTTGTATAAATTTTAAGTAAGGCCGTATTTTTATTATATACCGTTATTCGCTCTATACTAGCGTTAAGCTAAAGGTAGAGGGAGTATTTTAATTAGGAACTTATATTCGAGCTTAGAGAATCTCGTTTATAAAGGTAGGTAAAACCGGTTTAAAGAAGCTTTAATAATAGGGCAGGATTAGATCGTTTATAGCCTAAAAAGTTATTACTATTAGTATAGAATTCTAAGCTAATTTTACTATAACTATAGAGAAGTAAGGTATTTATATATATAAATATCTCTATATTAGGCCTATATCCGCTTCTATATCCGCTCTCGCGATTAGCAACCGGATTAGTTAGTATCCGAATTCGTATATAACTGTAAAGTCCAGATATATATTCTATAACCTCTTAAATCGTTTATATGGTTCAGAACCCTGACCACTACAGATATCGATTTTAACTATAATAATATTCAGCCTTCGGTAATCGATATATAAACGGAATATTCTATTTTTTTTTAAATATAAAAGAAATTAGATAGTCTATTAGAAATTGGTTTCTTTTAATAAATTTTTACTATAAATTTTTATATAGATATTTACGCAATGGATTAAATTCAATTGGAAGTAGAATATAAATAGATTTAAATATAGATTACTTTTCTAATTCAAATTAAAATTTATAATTTTATAGTTAATATTTTGATTATAATTCTATAGTTATCTTTTTTTAAAATAAATTTATCTATTTTTAATATATATTTGGAATTTTTTTTTCATGGATTTTCCTTTAATTTTCTATCGAACAGTATTAGACTGGCCACTTCGGTTCAAAGTGGCGACCCGATTTCGCGATAAACGTAGCTAACGCGTCAAATTTACTAGTTAAAGTTAGTCTCCTTCCTAATACGATTGGAAACTCGGGTCTATTCCTTCGATCCGGATTCGAAACCCGACAAAACGGCCAGACTAAATAGTATAAAGGTTTTAAAAGATTTATAATATATCTTTCTATTTCTATTTTATTAATTTAGCTAATATTTTCCGGTATCTAATAAATCGGATCTAAATAGTTTTTAGTTATCTTTTTTTATAGTTATAAATCTATAAATTATATTCAAATTTTTATCTACCTATAAATATTACTAAAATATTCTTTTAATATTTACTATATAAAATCATCGTTTAAATCAATATAATTTTATTTTCTAGTATATTACTAGATTGTAAATCGTTAATTAAAGAATATTAAATAAAGTTTTTTAGTTGGCTTTCCGAATAATATTAAATTAAACTTGTTTTAAATACTAGTTAATTATCATTCGTAATAATATTATTTTTCTTTTGATATTTCCATTTCTTTATAGTAATAGACTTTCGTGTATAATATTTAAATTATAAAAATTACTTTTTTTAATTCGGAAGCATTTTTTTCTTTTAGCTAAATGTTTTAATATAAAATTTCCGGTCGTTTCTAAATTGATTATTAGTTTTATTGTTTATATTATATTGTTTATTACGATTATAATTTTTGTTTCCGATATATATATATAGCTAGCTAAATTAAAATTTTTTTCTGAAAATAAAATTATACGTTTATAGTATATCAATTACTATAAAATCTATTTTTGTTTTTAAATCGTTAGTTATTTACATTTCTTTACCTAGTCTATAGAAAGTGAATTTCTAATAAAAAATTCTATATTTTGTTTTTTCTCTATTAATTTTTCCAGTATTAATTAGATTGGCCGTCGGATCGGATTCCGAATTCAGATTAGCTAATCCGACCTAGTCGGATTTCGAACTCGGATTAGCTAGTCTAATCTAGACTGGCCACTTCGAACCAAAGTGGCGACCCGACTTCGCGATAAACGTGGCTATTATATCTAAATTACTAGTTAAAGTTAGTCTCTTTCCTAATACGGTTAGAAACTCGAACCCGGGATACAAACCCGGGTTCGAAACCCGACAAAACGGCCAGTCTAGTCTAATTCGACTAGAAAAAATACTAAATTCTAGTATAAAAGTATAAAGCTAGTATAATAACTTTTATATAAATTTACTATAAAATTTCTAATTAATTAATTACGTTAGCTAGAAATAATTTAATTCGAAAAAATTTATTATCTAGATAAATTATCTTTATTAAAATATTAAATTAATAATATATTTAATTTATTAAATATATAATTTAATAAGGTCGGGTCCGAATCGGATTACTAAATTCGGGTCGGATATCCGACAATTCGACGGAAATACGATCCGAACCGGCCAATCAAATATTAATATCTAATATTTTATATATATTCGCAAAAATTATAAATATAAAAGTTTCCGATTTTATTAGATGATATAAATATATATTAGTAGAGTTATAATAAATACTATCCAGCCTTTTTTTTAAATTTATAAATTCTATAATTATCGTCGTTGTAGACTATTTTGCTAAATTCTACGTATTTATTATTATATTCTTTTCATATAATATCTGTATAAAAATGATTTTATTTTTAAAAAAATTAGTAATATTATTTACTTTTTTATTTTACAAGTAGTTCTTTAGATATTCATTATTAAAATAGATTTTATATATATATCAAACATTTTATAAACCGTTATTCATTTTTTTTTCATTAATCTTTTATTATATATAGGTTTAACGTAAAATATTTTAAATTTTATTTATCGAATATTCTCTATTATAGATATCTATCTAGAGGCAGCTGTTGTTCTAGTTAGACTGGCCGGTTTAGATCGAGTTTCCGTCGAATTATTAGATACTCGATCCGATTTTAGTAATCCGACCCGGACCTAACCCGAGTTTTAGTAGGTCGAATCCGGGTCGGATTATTTAATAATCCGATCCGAATCTAACCTGTTTATAAAATATATTTAATATAATATATTTTTAATAGTTTTATAAAAGTAATATATTTAGATAATATATTTCCTCGAATTAGAACCTTTCTAGCTAGCGTAGTTAATTATATAGAGCTTTTTAGTAAATTAATATAAAAGTTATACTAGCTCCATACTTTTATACTACAGCTTAATAGTTTTAACGGATCGGATCGGATTATAATTCAAAATCCGAATTCTGGTCGGGTCGGATTACGTTTTAATCTAATCCGATTCGAATCGATTCGGATTAGCTAATTCGAGTTTAAAATCCGATCCGAAAGTCGGTCTAATTCTAGTTAATTCTATTATTATTCGTAGTAAAATATTATTTATTATAGTTTTCTATAACATTCCATCGTTTTTTATAAATATTAATATTTTATTCAAATTCGTTTTCTAGAGTTTAAAACTATTATTATCATTTTCTAGAATCATGTTTTAATAGTTTTTAAAATCTTTTCTTAGCGTAGTATTAAAATATTTCTATTATATTTTATTTAATCGATATTTTAATTTGAAATAGTCTAATTTAATATAGTTGTAGTACGATTTAGCACTTATATTCAATTTACTATTTCTAAAATCTTTTTCTTTACGTCGCTAGTATATAGAATCTAGATATATTGAAACAAATCTATAATAGCTATTTCTAGACGATTTCTTTTACTAGATATTATTTTCTATAAAGTTTTCTCTAATAATATCTAGTATTATAATAGTTAATTCTGAATTATTTTTATTTAGATACTATATTCTATACAGCTTTCTCGAATATTATCTAGTATTAATTTATTGTCTTTTATTATAGCGTTTTTCTATATTTTATTTACATAGTTTATCGTTGTCGTTAATTTAGATATTAATTAAATCATCTAATATCTTATATATTTAACCGTAGCGTATAAATTCGGGTTTTATTCGCTTTTTAAATTTTCGTCTAAATATTGTATATAGGGCTTTATCGTTTTATTCTATTAGTCGTATCTTTTTTTTAAATAATATTATATAACTAAATACGACGTTTTTTTACTAAAGATATTAAAAAAAACATTTAGAATTTAGAATTTTATAAATAGCTTTTTTAAATAATCTGAACTTTATAAAAATAAATTCATTTTCTTTTTTATTATCAATATACTATCTAATAAATGGTTTATCTAATTGTAGATTTAGGCTTCTGTCGGGTCGAATTTCGAATCCGGGTTAAAAAAACCGACCTAATCTGAATCGGTTCTAATGTTTCTAAATACCGAATTAAATCGGATTAGATTATTTTAAAATTCGTTTTAATTTAATTCCGGATTGAATCCGGAAATTTGGATTCGATTTATTAAAACTATAGAAATTTCTTTTCCTATATTATAATATCTATTCTTTATTAATAATATAGTTATATATCGAAGCAATATATTTATCTAGATTTTTAATTTCTAGAATTGCGTAACTAGTTAGATAGTTTAATTATTTTTTTTATATTTTTATTATCTTCGGCTTTTATTTCCGCTTCTATTGTTCTTTTTATATCTTCCCTTTTTTCTATATTTTTATTTTTATCTTTATTTTTATTTTAATTAAAGTTAGTACTTTTCGCTAAATTTTTATTATCTTCGAATTTAGTATTATTCTATTTAGTAGAATATTCTTCAACTATCTAATCCTTTCTATTAATTTTAACGATATTATCGCTATTTTTATTCTTCTATCTATAAAGAGATTTAATATATTTATTAGCCGTATTTCTATTATAACTAGATTTTTTAGTAAATACCGTCTATTTTTATAGAAAATCTAGAATTCTAGTAGACTAAAACTTTTAGAAACCGATATAATAGATTATTCAATATTAGATAAATATAATAATTAGAGCTATATACTTTTTTAAAATTATTTTATTCGGACTATTAATAGCGATATTGAATTAGAGAAAATATTAGAAATAATTATTTCTATATTAGATAATTCTATTTATATTTAATATCTTACTTTAATTTATCTATTCGATAGGTATCGTCTTTCCTATATTTTCTATAAAATTTTAGTATATAGATTATTTTTATATTAGTATTTAATATAGTATATATTACTTTATTATAATACTATAGATTTTTTTCTCGATTATATAGTCTGTTTTCTAACTTCTAATATTCAATTTTGATATAGTTTTTATTTCTATATCTATATTTTTCTTGAAATCTATTTCTTTAAATTTTTCAAAATATTTATCTATTATAATACTTTTTCTAAAAAGTTTCTATTTGAAATTATATTAAATTTATATATATATATTTTCATATATCTTTTTAACGTTTTATACGATAACGATTGTTATTTTTACCGTATAAAGAAACTTTTATAGCTAAAGGTATATTCGTTAGGTAAACTTTATAGTATAGTTAAATATTTGAATTTAACTTTTTCCTTTTTTATTCGATTATATATTTTCTACTATTTCTTTTTCGACGTTATATATAATTATTAGCTTCTAATATTTCCGCTATATCTATCTACTATACTACGAAGTAATTATCTATATCTATTATCTCGGCTATATTTATTATATAATATATATCTAAACGTTCTATTAAACTACTAAAATACTTTTTAACCTATCTAGTTTTAAAAAATTTACTAGGTAATATATTTATTACTATAGCTAAAAGCTTTATCCGGTCGGTTAGATTAAAAGGAAATAGAAAAGTCGAATAGTATATTATAAAAACGGTAAATAGAAATCTTTATTAAAATTAAAATAAATTACTTTAGCTTTAATAAAGTAATCGATAACCGCGTAGGTAGATATAGTAATTATAGATATAGATACTACCGTCTAGTATAGCTTATAGCTATAGCTTTTACTAGAGTATATATATATATAAAGGGTTTTAGTAAATTATAGTATTTACAAAGAATATTATAGAATTTAAATTACTAGTAAAAATAGAAAAAGAAAAACTAATAACTATAAAATATATTTATCTATAAAAATTTCTACGTTAAATTATTAATAGAAGGATATATTATATTACTAAATAAATTAAAATTAAAATTCTAAAAAATAGTTATTTACGTTAATTAAACTAGAATATAAATTCTATTAACGAATATTCGATACTAGTATACTAATCCTTAATTTGCTTATCGAACCACTAGTTTATCGGATACTAAAATTAAAATAAACAACTAAATATATTATAATAAAGTTTATATTCTATTTTTTATAGAATTTATATTTAGTATCCTACTATTTATTACCGTATTTATAATTTATAACTGATTTAGAATTTATAGATAGTAGTTTTAATTTATATATAATTGATAAAATATTAAAAAATATTATAAGATAATATAATTAATTGCTATAGAATTATTCAAAGATTTTATATATAATAGTAAAAGAATCTATTAAAAGTTTTTAGAAATATATAGATTCGTTTAAAGTTTTAATCTTCTAACTATAATATAGCCGACGATTATCTGAATGACTTTATTTTATTTCTAATTTTTTTTTTTTATTATTTAAAAATTAACTACTATTATAAAATATAAATATATTATATACTATACTATATAGTATTTTATCCTATTATCTATTTTCTAGTTTTTTATTTTTTATAGTATAAAATATAGTATATATAAATCTAAATAGATATAATATATTAAAGTAATAGAATTAATTATATAATAATACTAAAACTATTCTAAATAAAATATTATAGAGCTACCGAAAAGGTCTGATATCTCTAAAAGTTGGTTGGACTTATTAGTATATCTATAAACGGAGATATAACGGATAATTATTTAAGTTAATATAAAAACAAGTTAGTTTAATTACTAGAACAGTATATAGCGATAACTAATAAATTAAATACGAACTATAAAAGCGTCGAATTCGAGGTCTATATAAATAATAAAATCCTCTATTATTTAGGTTATCTACTAGCTAAAATAACTAAATCAGCTTTATTTTAGTTTATTTACTTACTAAAATAACTAAAATAGTCTATCTTTAGCGTATTTACTTACTAAAACTACTAAGATATTTCTTAATATTAATACCAAGGCCCTTTTATATATCTCTATCTATCTAGACGTAATTCGAAATCTGATACTATACTAAATACTATCGCGTTCCTAAGAGCACGCCGCCTGTACTTATAATATAAAACTCGAAAAAATAGAATCGGAAAAAATAAAGAAAAAAATTTAAATAGAAATCTAAAACAATTACTTTTTATAAAATCTATAAATATTAAAAAAACTTTAAATTCTTTATTTCTAAAATATCTTTTACTCGACTATATCGTCTAATCTTTAACGACGTCGTTAAAATATATATAAATAGAGAAACTAATAGAATGAAAAATATAGTATTAATGATTCTATAGAAAACGATAGAAAAATATATAATTACTTTCCTATTAAATAAATATAATATTTTACTATATTACTTTATATATCCGATTATATTTATTCTTTATAGATCAATAACTAGCTATAATCCATATTAAATATATAACTATTTAGTATTAGAACGCCTAGTTTTCTATAAAATTGAAATAAAATTTAGAAATATAGCCGGATATATAATAATAGCTAGTTAATAATAAGTTCTAAAAGATTAAAAGATCTAAAAAGAAATATATATCTATAGAATTATTTGGAAAAATCTAAAACTATTTATAAAATATTATTATATTAATTAATATTAAATAGAATATATTACTATTTTATATTATCTATAAATACTTTCGTATTCGATTATTTAATAAATTTAAAAATCGGGTTGGATCGGATTTCTATTAATTACTACTTTATAATCTAATTTAATTTTTAGTTTTAATATTAAAAACCGATCTAAACTATTTAGTAGGTCGGATCGAACCGATTTACTAAAATTCGGGTCTGATTTCTAATATACCGACGGGAATCCGTACCGAAATAGCCAGTCTAATTAGATTCTTTTTCAGAAGTAGAATATAATAAAAAAAGTTTATTTTTTTTTTATATATAGAAAAAAATATACAATATATAATATATTATATACATTAATCTTTTCATTTTTAATAATTTCTATAGTATTTATCGGGTATATTAAAATCAATACAACTGGTTAGTATAAATAGTAATATTGTATATTAAAAGGTATATAGAATAGAAATCGAATATTAATCAATAATAGATATTCTAAATGTATTTAGAATATTATATAATTATCTTGAGAAATTATTATACCAAAAAGATATTTTTTTTATTTATATACTTTAAACGAAAATATAACGGATAATTAATTAATATAAATATAAATATAATCTAGTGCAAATACTAAAATAGTGTAGAGCAATAATTAATTAATTAAATATAAACTATAAAAACGTTGCGTTCGAGATCTATATAGATAATAAAATTATTTTATTATTTAGAATATTTATTAACTAAAACTATTTAACCTGCCCAATTCTAGACTATTTATTTACTAAATCTACTAAATTAATCTTTTCCTTAAATTAGTTATTTACTAAAAGAAACTAATTAAAAAATTTAAAGTTTTTATTTACTTAAATTAATATATACTTTTTAGTATTAATATTAAAACCTTTGTATATATATTTATCTATAAAAACGTAATCGAAAATCTAGCGCTATATTAAATAGTACCGCGTTTCTAGAAATACGCCGTCTATATTTATAACAAATTGTTTCTACTATAAAAAATATATTATTTTATAAATGATACCATCTATTATTCGATTTACTTTGAAAGCAAAAATAATATAAATAAAATTAAGTTTTTAATACAAATAAAATTTTAAAATATATTTTTAATTATATAAATAGAGTATTAAAACTATTATAAACTTTATAATATTCTTTAAATTTATTTCTTTTAATAGACTGGCCGTTTTATCGGGTTTCGAATCCAAAATCGTATTCCGAAATCCGAGTTTTAACCCGATTAGACGAAATACTAATTGGAGCTAGTAATTTAGCAATACTAACCTCGTTTATTGCGTTTTCGAATCGCTACCTTGGTTCGAAACGGCCAGTCTAGTTTTTAACGCTGCTAGTTAATTCTATTAGTGAGATAAAGTAAAAAATATTGGAATCTAAAATTGCTAATTCGATATTTAGTAGTGTAAAAACATTTACTAGAGAATTTAGAATAATTACTAAAGTTATACGGTTTTGACGAATTAAAAAAATAAAGCTTTACTACTATAATTAAATCTTAAAAATTTCGAAATTCTAAGTCTATTATAGTAGACGGACTAGCGAGAATTCGGTCGATAAAATTCAATAATTCGAATTTAGCCGTTTTAAACTCTATTAATTTAAATTATAAAGGAATTATCATAGTAATAAATCTAATACTAGTAATGATTTTATATTTACAGGTTTATAATATAGACGAATACGGAAAACCCATACGTTAAATACGATAATATAAATCAAAGCAGTCAGTAATAGTTATATAAACATTATAAATATATTAGTAAAAAAAGGAATGATTAAAAGATATATATATATATATATATATACCAGAAAACACTATTATATAATTGAAATATATAATAGATATATCATTTATAAATATATTATAAAATAAATTCTTGTTAAATTTTTCTAGATTTTCAATTTGAATCAGTTGGATTAAAATACTAACTTTTATACCGTATATCTAACGGTGGCGTATTATTACTAAACCGTTTATAAAATCTAGAACCAATCGAATACTGAAAATTTATTAAAAATTTTAATTAATCTAACCAATATAATTATTCTAACGAATTTAACAAAAAGATTTAATTTTAAAATATTAATAGTATATTTATTGATTTTACTATAGTTGATATATTTATTCCAAAAGTTATAGTTAGTAAAAATAGAATAAATGATTCAAATAAAATCTTTTATTTAAATAATATAAATCATAGAATAAATAAAAATAGTGGAATTTATAAAACTAATATATTGACTATTATTAGACGAAAAAACATATATTTATTGTAATTATCATTTAATATAATTGACTATAGTAAATTATAGTATTTTATTTAAATTTTTAATATATATATAATAAATCGTTACTAAATATTATATTTACTAGATCTAAATATAAAATTATATTTGTATTTTCGAATAAATTAGATCGGATCGAATTTTAGAATATCTAATTCGATTTACTTCGAATTAAAATGACTTCGAGTTAGATAAACCCGTTTAAAATACGAATGGATTATGAATCGCGCTAGTATAGGCGCTAAATTAGTTTAAAACAATTTTTCCAAAATTATAAATTATATAAAGACTAGATAAATCAATTAGATTAAATTAACTTCCATAATAGATTTTGTGAAATTTATTTTAAAAACTAATTTTTTTTAGTAATATCCGTCTCGAATTCAATTCGAATGGAAACGAGTTGTAATCGATATTGATATAGTTCGATCTAAATCGGATCTGATTTCGTTCGGATCCGATTTCGCTCGGATTAGATTCGGATCGAATATTTCTATATACTATTTCGAATAGTAATTATAATACGTTGGATCTAAGAGATTAATAAATATATTAACACGACGTATAGTAAAAATAAAAGTAGAAATTAAAACTAGAATCAATAATAAAATCAAAAAAAAAACCATAAATAATATATAAGCGGAAAAAAGTTTATACTATTTATATATCTGTATTAAATGACCAAAACTGAATGAATTTATATTGATAGAATATAGATATAGTTCTATTATAATAGTTAAAGATTTATACGCTTTAAAAACTTCGAAATCCAATATTTAAAAAAAAATATAATATCATTTCTACAAACTACACGTAATACAAAAAGTTTAAAATATAGTTATAATATCATTTTATCTAAAAGAAATTTGGCGAAAAAGTATATATATAATCTATATATTAGTATATTTCTCTCGTTTTTAAATTTGAATTCTATAGCGATAATTCTAAATAAACTAACGGTAATACGGACTAGAGAAAACTAATTTAACGATACCGAATCATTTATAAATATATAACGATAAAAGAATTAACAAATTAATTTCAGTTTGCAACTCGTATATTTTTAAAAGATAAATTTATTTTTAATAGCAATATTGTCCTACGATAATATATCGACATTTTATCGATTTAGAATAACAAATAAAAAGATATTAAAGGATATATATATTTAAATACTTTAATATATAGATCATTTCCATATAAATCAAGAAACAATTTCAAATAAATAATGATATTCGTAAAATAGTTAGTTTAAAATAATATAAAATCAAATCGAAATCGTTATTTATAAAAGTAGATATATATTATTATTGAACTAATTTATTGTTTTATTTGTTTTTTTGATATCCGGTCAACCGTCGTCGGTTCCGTAAGCAATTCACTTCAGTGTTGATACGCTAGCGTTGGATACACGGTATAAGAACTAGTACTTCAGTCCAATTGACTCAAATCATATAACTAAATAAAATAAACTAATAGTTAAATATAAACTCGGAATATAATATAAAATTGTTAATAGAAATTTAATAAAAAGTTTAATGGAAAATTCAATAGAAGATTTAATTTATTACAAATATTTTCAATTTATATAAATAAATATCTTAATTTTTTCCTACTAGTAATATCAATGTAAAATAAATAAATAGTTAGATTCTATAATATATAATTCTTTATTTATTTTCCAATAAAGTTCTGATTACTAAAAAATCTCTAATTATAAACAGTTTATAGTTCGAATTCAATAAAAATCTCTTTTTTTTTTTAAATTTCTATCCGATTTTTACAGTTTCTATAGAGTAGCTAGAATTCTAGAATCGACGAATTAGGCTAGAAGATTACGTGATCTATTGATTCGTTTATTCTACTTACTAATAATACTTAATCTTTAAAGATCAACTTTAATTAATTGAATATTAAACAAATATTAACGAGAAATAATCGACAATTCGTTGAAAACAGCTAGATGAAACGAACTAAATCTATATCGTAAATTATTATATTACTAGAATTCCACTATTTGGTTTTTTCTAATTCGTTATTTTCGGGTTATCTATAATGAAGTTCTAAAAACTAGCCGTTTTCGACGTATTTAACGTGAAATTAATATAATCAAACGGTTATAAAATATATGGTTGCTTTTAAAATAAATTGAATTCAAAATCGTAAAATGAATCGGCAATATTAGATACGACATTATATTTAAATAAAATATTCTACAGTGATACTATACAATTACAGATATAAAATAGAATTATAATACTAGTAAAAATAGATCTATAATTCCATTTACTGTTTATCCATTCAGAAATTCTTTTTCTACTTTTTATATTACCGATATTAGATTTTAAAAATGTTAAATAAATAAAAATAAATAGCAATATTTTATTTCTATACGATTAATCGGATTTTATAATCGTTTTACTACGAATTAAATCGATATGGATTTATTGATAAGTGTAATATAGACTATAATTTTAAATACGCAATATTCTATACGATTTATTTCTAATTATCAAATTTCAATAAACGTTAGAAATTCGTTTTAACAAAACAGACGTTATCTAAATCGTTATATACGTTACGGATAAAATAAATATATATCGTTTCTACTAATAAGATACGACGAGATAAAAAAGAAATTAAAAATAGAAATAGATATTGGAACTATATATTTAAAGAATATACGATTATTCGAATATAATTTTATAACTATTGAGAATTTATAGTTATATATTAAATTTAGTTGACCATTTAGAAACTAATTTAATAATAAAAATACGAAAAGCGATAATCAAAATCTATATCTTATAATAAACGTTCGATACGAATTCGAACTAAAAATAAAATATAGAGATTCGAAGCGTATTTTAATATCGAAAAAGATAACTATAAAAATAGATAAACTTACTATACTATTAATTAGCTTCTAAATCTTTTATATCTATTTAAATTTATAGATAGTAGTAAAATATACGACTTTCTATTATATTTCGAACTATTTATATAACGCGAACCAAAGTCTAATACGATTTTTAATATAGAAATAGATTTTATACCAATAAATATAACTGAACGATTGGTTTGCCTTTATTGAAAATTCTTGCTTCGAGTTAGAACGAGTTTTGATTATAATCGACAGTCAGTATTCGTAACAATTCAGTCCGTCCAGCTTTAACGCTAAAGTTAAAACGATACTTCGAGGTAATATAATTGGACGGAAGATTATACTAGCCTCAAATTAGATAGAGCCGAGGTTAGATTAGATTGTATTTTATAAAAGTTTTAATATTAAAAAAAAAAATTTAATAATATATATAGATTTTTATATATTTAGGTACATTGGATTTGGTTTTAATACCCGGTAATCCAATAGTTCGATAAATAAGTCAAGCGTTAATATACCAGTAATAAATATATAGTAGTAGAATTTATATCCTAGTTTAATCAACGTAAATAACGGTTCTTTCTATAGAATTTTAATTTAAATTTACTTAATAATATAATATATCTTTCTACCGATAATTCTACGAATATAGAAATTTTTATAGATAAATATACTATATAGTTATTATTTCTTTTTCTTTTACTAGTAATATAAACCCTATAATATTTCTTATAAATACTACGACTTTCTAAAATCTTTTATATACGTATATATTCTAGTAAAAGCTATAGCTATAAACTGAACTAGATAGTAGTATATCTATAATAACTATATCTACCTATACGGTTAACGACCATCTCGTTATAGCTAGAGTAATCTATTTTAACTTTAATAACTTTTTTTTTACCGTCTTTAAAATATACTATCCGATCTTTCTATCTTTTTTTAATCTAATCGATCGGGTAAAACTTCTAGCTATAGTAGCTAGCGTATTATCTAGTAACCTTTTTAAAATTAGATAAATTAAAGAATATTTTAAAAGTTTAATAAAACGTTTAGATATAGATTATATAATAAATATAGCTATAATAATAGATTTAAATAACCACTTTATAGTATAGCAGATAGATATAGCAGAAATATTAGAAGCTAATAATTATATATAATGTCGAGAAATAAATATATAGTATTTAAACTACACTAAAGACTACGAGTAACGGAGTTATATTTATATAGTAGAGGATTGGTAATCGAATAATAAAGAAAATAATCAAATAGAAATAATTAACTACGCTGTAAACTTTATCCAACGAATTGTTTTAGCTATAAAAATTTCTTTATACGGTAAATATAACAATCGCTGCCGTATATATCGTTAATGAAATATATATATATATATATAAAAACTTAATTCAACTCTAAATAGAAGCCTTTTAAGGGGGGATTATAGTATATAACTTATATAAATCGATATATATCGATCTCTATAACGTTTAAATCTTATTTATCATAGTTTAAACGATTTACATCTACTTTTTTAATAATCGGATCTCGCTAGCGCGAATTATAGAATATTTCTATAGCGTTCCGCTATTTATATCTCTAATTATTTAGTATTTTCCATTTACAAAACCTCCGGAAAATACTAGTTTTTAAAATACTCGCTGGCTTCGATAATCTTTTCGAATAGTTAATTACGTTCGCTAGTATTTAATCGAGTATAGCTAGAGAAAATACGTTTATATTCGGTTGATATTACCGGAATAGACTGGCCGTCGGGTCGGGTTTCGAACCTAGGTTAGCTAACCCGACCCGACCCGAGTCGGGTTATAATTAAGTCTAACCTAATCCGAGTCGGATTAGATTTTTCTATAGTTCGATCCGACTCGAACCCGGATCGGGGTCGGGTACCCGGATTTAACCTACTAAAATACTAAGATCGCGAATAAAAATATAATTCTAGTATTATAATAAAGATTTTCTCCTATATTATACTACCTATAAATTCTATTTTTTTCTAATATTATATTAAAGATTTCAGGTATTCCTAATATTAATATATACTATTTATTATTATCTATTAAATAGTTAATACTATTTATATTATTAATTAATATCTATATATCTATATTACCTTTCTATATTACTATTATAGAAACGTAATATAAAATATCTAATATAAATATCGATCCTCGCTTTTTTATTTTCTAGACCGATATAGCTAGCGAGGGCTTTTCTACTAGATCCCTATTAAATAATATCTATCCTAGTTAATCTGCTAGCTAGCTTTTAAACCGATTTATAACTAGGACCCCGGTTAAATTTAATTACTTATATAGAAAATAATAATAGATTATTAAAAATATAGTAGATAAAATTCGAGCCGACTATCTAGGACTAGTATTTTAGAATAATAATAAGTTTATTTAATAGAATATAGATTACTATTAAGATTTCTAATAATAGTAGTCTAGTATTCCTATTACTATAGGTATTAAAGATAGAACTTAAAAGAAAATAGCCGATTTCCTATAAATAAAAAAGGTTTTAATATAAAGATAGTCGCTCTAGTAGAATAAATTCTACTAGGTAGCTTTAATAATAGATAGCCTACCTAAAATTATATATAAATACTATTTTAAGGTTTTTAACTATCCTATAGCCTCTAGTTTTTTAAATATATCTACTATAAAAAAATATCTTTTAACTAATAGTTACTATAGATCCAAGCGATATAATTCCTAGTCTATTATTAAAGTAATATTTATCCGCGTAAGTAGTAAATAGTAATATAAAAAAGTAATATAAAGTTTATTTATTTAATAATAAAAGAAGAACTATATTAAGCTAGATTTTACTTTCGACTAAAACGCCTAGAATAAATACCTATATAAGACTTTCTTAGATCTAAATCTACTAGTCCGAACTATTAAAAATATAAATTTTAGGAAACTATTATAAATATTTTATCAAGATATATAGCTATTTAAGCGTATATAACTTTCAATAATAATCTTTAATAACTTTAAAACTATCCGCGATAGAATTAAGTCTAATTTAAAAACCGTAGGATATATTTTATTTATATTAAATACTTAGTTAAATCTATAGAAGGTCGCGTATTTAGGAGTATTTATATACTAGATTAATATATAGTTTTAACTTTAGAAGCGTCTACTTAGATTTATATTTCTACCTATAAATTATTCCGGCTGTTTATAGTACTAAAAGTTATTAACGCTTTTAGAGTTTTTCTAATTTAAATAGCAGCTTTTAGATATTATTACCGATAATACTAGCTCTAACTTAATATTAAAAGAAGAGCTTAAAAAGACTTTTAGTCGACTTAATAGTTAATAGAATTAACTATAAAATTTACTATTTTATCTAGCTTATATAGTTAATCTAGTAGCCTAAAACTTTATTAAAGCTATTAAATTATTAGTATTAGGCGATAACTTTATTTATTAGCTAGATAATAAGTAAATTATAGCTATCGATACCGGCCTATTAAACGTTATAAAAAAAGTAATATATATAGGTAATATAAATTAAATAATTTTTATATTAATAGTATTTTTAGACTCGCGCTATTACTATCTATTCCGGTACCTTCCTTTAATATAAGTTTCGCTTTAAAGAACTTTAGGATAGGGCTAACTCTAATTCCCGTACTAGAAACCTTATTTAAGATATTTATATTTAATAGAATTCGATTTATCTTATAATTTATAGGGTATATCTATTTTACTAAACTATTAACGAATTCCTTAAAAAGAATTCGTAAAACTTATAAATATAAAGGATTACTTTTAATATAGATAAATAGTAGTTTCTTTTCCTTATAGGTAGTATACTATAGCTATTCTATAAAATTATTTTAATAGTTTCGCGAACTATAGATATTAGAGTTTATTTAATATACCGACTTTATAGTACGCTTTATAATTATTTTACTAAAATATAGGAAGTTATAAAAGCTTCGAACTATCTTTAAAAAGCGATAGTACTAATAGTTTATAAAAAGGCTTTTACTAAATTTACTAAGTATTATTTTCGTATTAAAAGTAAAAGAAGATTAATATATAATTTTATAAATATTTTTAATCCTATAGTAAAGCTTAGCTTTTATTAAAATTAGGATACCGATAAATAGGAAGAAGATATAAAAAAATATTCGGGGTATATAGATAAATATTAGGACGAGTTTAAAAAATACTTTAATAAATACTATAGGGCCTCTATTAATCTACTAAGTTATAGAGCCTATTATAGAAAGGAAAATAAAGTAATATATAATAATAATATATTATAAGTATACTAACTAGTTAATAGCCTACTATAACTACTTTAAATAGTCTTTTTCGATAGTCCTAGTATCTTCGAGTATCTATTTCCGAAGCTAATCGATACCTTCGCGCTAATACTACTAAAAATAATCTAAACTAAATATTTTAAAAAAATAATACTTCGAATTTTTTAAAATTAGTATAAATAGCTTACAATATTTTTTCCTACCTAATATTTTCGGTCGGAATTAAGCGGACTTTTAGTTTTACTAGGAAAGTTTATTAGTAGGATCGAGTCTAAATAACTCTATAGTATATAGAGTAGACGATAATAATTAAGTACTATAACTATACTATAAACCTAAATCTCGATAAAATATTAGAAGAGCTATAGAATATATTTAATTAGATAGAAATAGAAGATAGTATTATACTTTTAGAAAGAAATTTATTTAAAAAAGATTTTAAAAGTATATTAAGTAGATTAGCCTAGTATACTTTTTATTTAGTATTAGTATAGTAATATATATAGGTAATATATTATTTCTAGACTATTACTCCTCGATTTATATAACTATTTAGATAGCTTAATACTTTCTTCTATATCTTTATTTTTATCTTTATTTTTATTTTTATCTTTATTTTTATTTTTATTTTTATCTATATCTTTATTTATATCTTTATCTTTTTCTATATCTTTATCCTAACTATTAAAATTAATATTTCTAACTAAACTTTTATTATCTCTAAGTTTAGTATTATCCTATATAGAAAAATATATCCCTACTATTTAATCCTTTTTATTAACTTTAATAATATTATCGCTATTCTTATTCTCCTTTTTATAAAGAGATTTAATATATTTATTAGCCGTATTCCCGTTATAACTAAATTTTTTAGTAAACGCCGTTTATTTTCTTAAAAGGTCTAGAACTCTAGCAGACTAAAGTTTTGAGAGGCCGGTATAATAGATAACTCGTTACTAGATAAAATTAATAATTAAAGCTATATATTTTATTAAAATTACTTTATCCGGACTATTAATAGCTATATTAGATTAAAAAATATATTAGAAATAATTATTCCTATACTAGATAGCTCTATTTATATTTAATATATTATCCTAATATATTATCTCGTTCTATTTCTACTTTATTTACTCGATAGTTATCGCCTTTTCTATAGTTTCTATAAAAGCTTTAATATATAGATTATTTTTATAATATAATATTATATATAGAATAGTATTTAGTATAATATATATTACTTTATTATATTACTATAGATTCTTTTCTCGACTCTATAGTCTATTTCCTAATTTCTAGTATTCTATTTTAATAGGGCTCTCGTTTCTATATCTACGCTTTTCTAGAAATTTATTTTTTTAAATTTCTTAAGATATTTATATATTATAATATAGTCTATATTCTATTTTTTATAGAATTTATATTTAGTATTAGACTATTTTTTACCGTATTTACAGTTTATAATTAATTTAGGTTTTATAGATAATAACTTTAATTTAGATATTATAGATAGTATACTAAATAATATAGTAGGATAATATAATTAGTAGTTATAGAATTATCTAAAGACTCTATATATTATAGTAGTAGAATACGCTAGAAGTTTATAAAAGTATATAGGCTTATTTAAAATTCTAACCTTCTAGCTATAGTATAGCCGATAATTATTTTTATTTTATTTCTAATCTTCTATTTTTTAATAATTAACTATTATAATAAGATATTAATATACTATATACTATACTATATTATATTTTACTTTATTATTAGTCTTTTATATCTTTCGTTTATTATAGTATAATATATAGTATATTCGAATCTAAATAGAAATAATATATTAAAATAATATAATTAATTATATATTAACGCTAAAACTATTCTAAATATAAAATTAATTCCGACCCGTAGAAGTATAGCGAAGATTTAAGGAGGTAGAATCGGGAAAAATAAAAGGAAAAGTAAAAGGAAATTTTATAGTACTATAATACTAGTAATATTCTAGGGTAATATATTTTAAATAGTCTAGCTAATAATCTATCGAAAGAAATATAAATAGAAGTCTAGAACTATTATATTTCGAAAAATCTATAGATATTAGAAAGGCTTCGAACTTTTTATTTTTAAAATACTTTTCGCTAGACTATATTATAAAATCCTTACCGATATCGCTACTATATATATAAATAGGGGGATCGATAGAAGATAAAATATAGCGTTAGTAGTTCTATAGAATATAATAGAAGTATATATAGTTACTTTCCTAATAAATAAATATATTATTTTACTATATTACTATATATATCCGACTATATTTATTCCTTATAGATTATTAACTAGCTATAATCTATATTAAATATATTACTATTTAGTAAAAGAATACCTAGTTTATTAAAAGGTTAATATAGAATCTAGGGATATAGCCGGGGATATAATAATAGCTAGTTAATAATAAATTCTAAAAAATTAAAAACTTTAGAAAAGAGATATATATCTATAAAATTATTTAAAAGAAAATAATACTATTTATATAATACCGGTATATAAACTAATATTTATAAGTAACTATTATATAAACTAGTATTAAATAGAATATATTACTATTTTATATTACCTATAATTACTTTTATATTTAACTATCGAATATAATTATAAATCGGGTTAAGTCGGATTTTTAGGTCGGATTTTTAGATTAAAATCTATAATCTAACCTAAAAATTAGATTAGAATTTATTACCCGACCCGACCGTTTAGCGGGTTAAACTCAGGTCGGGTTACTAAAACCAGGTCGGGTATCCGATAGTTCGACGGGAACCCGACCTGAACCGGCCAATCTATATCGGAATTACGAGAATATTCTATACTTTTCTTTTAATTTCGCCGAAGAAATAATTATTGTACTATTTAAATAATAGATATAACGGATATTCGTCGTTAGAAATCATGAGTAATACTATATATTCGTAGTTGAAGTATCGGAAATTTTACTACAGTAGTTCTAGAAGATTATTATAGAATTCGAATATCGCTATTTTTTACCGAGCAGTTATCGATACTCTAGATCACGGAAAGAAAAAAGATAGAAGAAATATTATATATCTAGTTATAATAATAATAATAATCGTTTGATCATTCTATATAGATAGAAAGTTTCTCTTTAAATAAGCGAATAAGATTGAACGCTAGTTCTAATCGGATAACGAATCTCGTAGGATTAGTAAACTGTTGTTAACGGAATTTAGTTAACGTATTAATTAACCGATACTATTGGCTAGTATTTTTATATTTACTAAACTCTACTAATCTACATACAATTTATATAGCTTATAATAAATACTACCAAGACGAAAAAATAGTAATAATTTCGATATATACGTATTAAACGTTAAAAAATAAAGGCGTTGAAAGATGAAAATAAAAATAATACTATTAGAAATCGAATCTAAATTAAAAGATACGGAGTAATATATATTTTAAATAGAACTACTATCTAAATACGTTGATATTATATCATAGCGTCTAATAAAAAAACTCTAGCCTTAATATATATATATTTCAATTTATTTTTATTTAATATAGAAAAAGAAATAAATTAAAAAAAAGCTAGTACTACTAGAAATCGAATCTAGATACAAATATTACTAATTAAAAAAAGTTTGATTTCTATAGAAATAGTTTATCTGATATTATAGTCTAGATATATTATTAACACGCTAAAGTAACTAGTAATAAAATTATCTAATCGGAATCTATAATATAGTGGTATAATTTTACAATATATAAAGGAAATATGGTTATATTAAATCGAATTAATATAACGTCGGCGAGATATAATAATTTATAAACGCTTCGGCTTTAGTTTAGAATATTATAGAAAATTTACTAATAATATAATTATTTAAAATTTCGATTATAAAGATATTATTAGTATAAAGTATAATTATTAAAAATATCGAATTAAAATAGATTTATAAAGTAATACTAGATTCTAGGTAAAAAGAATAAAAATTCGTTATTTTTATTAATAAATCTATATAATAAGTTATTTTTATTAGTTTATACTAGCTATTATATTACAGTCTATAGCATTTATATTTAATTAAATACTAGATACTCTAGCGTTTCTTTCGTCCATTTATATTTCGTTATATTTTAAACTAGTTAGAATCTTTTTCCGGAAGTTGTATTTTAAGAGCCGAAGACTCGTTATTAACCGGAAGCCGGTTAAAAGTATTATTATCGATAAAAGTAATCTTGAAATAAACTATTGAAATTATAGAATAGATTTTTATAATATAAAGAAATTCTAATTTATAGACGAGGTATACGACTTTATAAATTACTTTAAAAGACTTTATTTATTAATATAAAAACTTCCGATTTGTTATATCCAGCGATATATATCTATAATAAAGTTTTAAAAAAACTTAATTATCTAATTTAAAAATTCTAGTCTTATATAGATTATTATAACGGATTTCAGAAAAAACGCTACTAAAAACCATTATATTTTCTATATCTATACGTTTAATAGATTTTAGACGTTTAATATTTTCTAATAATAGATCCGATAAAATATTAACTATATTTTTAAAACGAATATTTGATACGAATTTATTAGAAACTATATTTAGACTGGCCGTCGGGTCGGGTTTCGAACCTAGATTAGCTAATCCGATCCGACCCGAGTCGGATTATAGTTAAATCTAACCCGACCCGAATCGGATCGGGTTTTTCTATAGTTCGACCTAATTCGAACCCGGATCGGAATCGGATACCCGGGTTTAACCCGCTAAAATACTAAGATTATAAATAAAAATATAATTCTAATAATATAGTATAATTTTTCTTCTATATTATACTACCTATAAATCCTATTTTTTTCTAACGCTATACTAAAGATTTTAGATATTCCTAATATTAATATATACAATTTATTATCGTCTATTAAATAGTTAATACTATTAGTATTATTATTTTGTATCTATATATCTATATTACCTTTTTATATTATTATATATATCCGACTATACTTATTTTTTATAGATTATTAACTAGCTATAATCTATACTAAACGTATTACTATTTAGTAGAAAAACGCCTAGTTTTTTAAAAGGTTAATATAGAATCTAGGGGTATAGCTAGAGACGTAATAATAGTTAATTAATAATAAACTCTAAAGAATTAAAAGCTCTAAAGAAGAAATTTATATCTATAGAATTATTTAGAGGAAAATAATACTATTAATATAGTACCGGTATATAAACTAATATTTATAAATATTTATTATATAAACTAGTATAAAATAGAATATATTACTATTTTATATTACCTATAATTACTTTTTTATTTAACTATCGAATATAATTATAAATTAGGTCGGGTCGGGTTTTTAGATCGGATTTTTAAATTAAAGTCTATAATCCGACCCGAAAATCGGATTAGAATCTATAACCCGATCCGACCGTTTAGCGGGTTAAACCCGGGTCGGGTTACTAAAACCGGGTCGGGTACCCGACGGTTCGACGGGAACTCGACCCGAACCGGCCAGTCTAACTATACTAATAGTAAAAATAATTATAATATTAAACGCGAATTATAGAAATAAAATAGTTTTAATCTAATCTTTATCCGGTTATTCCGTAAACTAAAAATAAAAACTAGTTTTTATTATTTAATTAATATATTCCAATTATCTATCGGTTTATAGATAATATACTTTTAGACTGGCCGTAGTCTGGCCGTTTTATCGAGTTTCGAACCCGGGTCGGAGGAACCGACCCGAGTTTCTAACCGTATTAGGAAGGAAGCTAACTTTAACTAGTAATTTTAACGCGTTAGCCACGTTTATCGCGAAGTCGAATCGCCATTTTGGACCGAAGTGGCCAGTCTAGACTGGCCGTCGAATCGGATTTCGAACTCGAGTTAACTAATCCGATCTAACCCGAATCGGGTTAGACTAAAATATAACTCAACCCGACCGAATATCGGGTTCTAAATCGTAATTCGATCCGATCTACTAAGACTAGATCTTACGCTAAACTCTAGTATAAAAGTATAAAGCTAATATAACTTTTATACGAATTTATTATAAAAATTCTTATTAATTAACTACGCTAGCTAGAGAGATTCTAATTCGAAGAAATATATTATCTAGATATATTACCTTTGATCAACGAATATAAATATATTATATTAAATTTATTTTATAGTCGGATTAGATCTAAATTAGGTTACTAAATAATCCGACCCGGATTTAACCCGCTAAAATTCGGGTCAGGTCCGGATCGAATTACTAAAATCGGATCGGATATTCGATAGTTCGACGGAAATCCGACCCGAATCGGCCAGTCTATATACTATAGATATTAAAATTTTCGTTTCTAGTTTCTAGAAAATCTAACGCTAGAAAAATGATATAAATTTATATTTTCTATTATTAATAATATTTTATAGAGGATTCTGATTATATTTAAATAAAGTAATAATAACGAAATTCGTTTAATTAATGACGAAATAAATAATCTATTTAGAAATTAGTAAAATCATTTTAATAGATTTATATATAATGTTTATCAGAAAACTTTATAGATAAAACGAATATAGAGTTTATAGTAATTATATAGAAAAGTTTTTTCGGAAAAATTAGATTAAAGAAATTATAAAATCTATATAAATTCGTTATAATTAACTAATACTAACAATTATAATTTATATATTCTTTAATCTTTTTATATATATTACGAATAAAAATCGATAGATAGAATTATATAAATATATGTAATAATATCTTTAATAATATCGATTATAAATTTCGCCGATAACTTTATCTACGAATTTTTCTAGAATGTAAAATCGATTTCGGTTATTTCTAGAAATTTAATAGAAAAGTTTTTTATAGATTCGGAAAATAATATTAGATAAATAATATTGATAACTTATAATATTAGAATCTAGTTGCTAAATATATATTTTTATAATAATTTTAGTTTATTGTTTATATTTAGCGTAGTCCTCTTTAATATATTATTTAATTTTATTTACAATTTCAATAAATACTATATAATATATAGATATAACGATATCCGAAATAGATCTGAAAATATTTTTTCATTATTAATTTTAGTATTTCTATATAATAATTTTAGAATATTTCCTTTTTTTTTAACCGGAATATAGAAAACCTTCGCTTCGAACCGTAATAAAAAATTAAAAACAATATGAATATTATTTAATTTATATTATAATTTATCATTAAAAGTTGAAATATTGCGAAAAATCTGCTACCATTTTGAATAAGCTATAGAAACTTGTGCTACGAGCGTATTACGGAACAGATTCGAGTCAATTTTATATAACTCTTTGGTTTGAATCAATTGGACTGGAATATCAGTTTTTATACCGTGTATTAACGCTAGCGTATCAACACTAAATTGTTTACGGAACCGACGGTTAACCGGATACCAAAAAAACAATTAAAACAATTAAAACAATTAAAAATCGAAAGATATTATAATATATAAATAAATTTTAAAGTAAATTTATACTATATTCATAATTTTTAACAAAATTTACTTTAATATCGGAATTACTATCCAAGAATTAGTATATATAACTACTAGTAGTTTTAGAAATAATTCGATATAATAACGAATTTACTTTACTATTTATATCTTTTTAACGACCTCTAATACGATAGACTATTAATTCTATTTAAGGTCATTGAAATGTTTACTTAGTAATATTATTAGCTATAGTTTAGTAGAATAAAAGTATTTATTAGAATTCTTTTTAATATAACAGATAATAACTATAAAATCGAATTATTTTAATATATCTAGGTTAACGTAGTACTTTTTTATAGAATCGATATAATAGAAAAAGATTAGTAGTTCGAACGCTATTTATAGTAATTTGAATAATTTCTTTTTTTCTAAAATAGAATTATACTTTAACTTTATTAATTTTATTTTTTTATTTAAATTTTTTATAACCTTTCTAGGAAATCTCTATTTGGGGTTGTATTAAGTTTATATATATATATTTTATCAACGTTATATACGGTAACGATCATTATATTTCAAGTGTACAGAAGTTTTTATAACTAAAGTTCGTTAGGTAAGGCTTGCAGCCCAGTTAATTATTTCTATTTAACTATTTCTTTGTTTATTCGCGATCACGAATCTTCTACTATATAAGTTACGAATTTCCTACTAGATTTAATTACTATATATCTCGTTATTTATCGACGTTATAAATAATTATAAATATCTAATAAGGCTGGTATATCTATCTACTATAATACGAAGTAATTATTAATAGTTTTCGCATCGGTTATATTTATTATATAATCTATATCTAAACGCTCCGCGAAATTATTTAAATACTCTTTAGCTCGCGTAGCTTTAAAAAGTTTGCTAGTAATAGAGTCGCTAGCTAATACGCTAGCTACTATAACTAAAAGCTTTACCCGATCGATTAGGTTAAAGAAAGATAGAAAAATCGAAAAACTCGTTTTAAAAGTAATAAGAAAGAGATTTTTATCTAAATTAAAATAGGTTACTCTAGCTATAACGAGGTAGTTAACGACGTTAAAAGTAGATATAGTTATTACGGATATAAAAAGATACTACCGTTTGGTTTAGCTATAGTATAACTATTACGGAAATATATACGTACGTAAAAGATTTTAGTAAATTATAGAGTTCATATTACCAGTAAAAGAAAAAAAAACGATAACTACAAAATATATTTATCTATAAAAATTTCTACGTTAATTAAATTATTAGTAGAAGAATACGTTATATTATTGAATAAATTAAAATTAAAACTTTATAGAACCGTTATTTATATTAACTAAATTAAAATATAGATACTTCTACCGTATAATTAATGTTGGTATACTAACGTTTAATTTATTTATCGAACCACTGGTTTATCGGGTATCAAAACTAAAATAAATAACTAAATTTTTTAAAACATCGTCCGAATTCTTTTAAAAATAGAGTTTTCTTTTTCTATAGAAGTTCGGCGAGTTATATATATTCTATAATTATATAATAAAGCCGGCCAGTTTTTTCGTAATAGATTTCTAGGTCTTATAATTATTCCGAAAAAACTTTTTCTAAAAATAGCTATACTTTTACCTTCTAAATAATTATCTCTAATATATTAACGCCTTATTCAAGTAAAGAAACTAAAAAGAATTCTACAAAAAAATTAGAAAGCCCGAAACTAATATATTACTTTTAAATAAAAACGAATATTTATTTTAGATACACTAATTATTTTTTTAAACTATTCGAAAAAATTATAATATAATTTATATAAACTTTAACGTAAATTTTATAACAACGAAATAGTTTATTAATCTAGCGCTATATATACAGCAGCGAATCTTTATATTCTATAAATACTACCGAAGTTTATTTCTATCTACGAAAAGAAATTATAGTAAGTTTATAATAATTACAGTATATTACTCGAAACTAATAAAGCTATACTAAATAGTTAGTAATCGAAATAAAAAAAGTACCCTAATATTGAACGAATAATATCTATTTATAGAAAAAAGAAATAATTGTCCGATTTCGTAATAGTTTTAAAGCTTCTAATATTATCTACTATTCGTTTCTTTTTTATACTATCTAAAATAATCATCTATACTACGAAAATAGTATATATAAAAGATATTGTTTATTAGAAATATTCTATTTTACTTTATTTAAATAGTCTATTAAAGGTTTTACTAAATTTAATACTATCTATATAATTCAGATTATAGATCTATAAAAGCGTAGGTTTCGTTTTCTTTTTTTCAAAATATTAATATCAATCTTTTTTAGAAGTATCTACTATAGCTCTTTAATTAATAAATATATTTTTATATTCTTTGGTAATAGCGTTAAATGTTTATATTACTAGTAGCTTATAATAAACTATATTATTATTTAATAGACTATATTTGAATTTAGAGTCTATAGTTATTATAATAAAGATTAATTTAACTAACTCGATATTTTTAGCCGATTTCGCGCTAAATTTCGTTAAACTTTCGCTAAAATTTGCTTTAGTAGCCGAAGAGAAAATATTCTAATTTATTAAATATTCAATATATTAATTATATTACGTATTTTAGATAATATATCGTTATTTTTATATAATCGCGGTAGTGGTAAATATCGTAGTAGTTTTAATAGCAATTTTTCTTTACTAATTTTCTAAAGCGTATTTAATAGTACTTTATATCAATTTTATCACGAGCGGAATTATATTAGAAATCGCAGTATAGTATTTTTTATATCGATTTTCGATAATTTTTTAAACCGGATTTATTTGAATAGAATTACTAGTAAATAGTTTATTTTATAGATATTCACGAAACTAAGGAATATATTAAATATATAAATAATAACGCTATTATTAAAACTAAAGTTTTTTTTCGACGTTAACTTTAATTTAGATTTAAAAAAGAAATTATAATTTTCTAAAATAATTTTTCGATTTTATATTAGAATTTTTACTATTCTATTTGATTTTAAAATAATATTAATTCAAATACTAATAATACGTCTATAGTTAGATTTTCTACGTATATAAAAGTTAAAATTAACTTGAAAATTTTCATAATTACTAATAATAATCTGCTATTTTTAATAATCTAAAATTATATTTTCCGAAGGTGAAATATCTATATCTAATAATAGATTAGTTTATAGACTTTTAATATAATAGAGCGATTTAGACAGGAAGTAAAAACGGCGAATTTATTTATTCGATAAATTTATTCGTTTACGTTATAAATAAAAATCTATTTAGATTGTTTTTTAATTTCAATACTATCTAGAATAAATCTCCTTTCGGTTACTGTTATAATATATTAAAAATTAACATATACGTTTTTAATATTAGATATATCCGGATAAAAGATTCATTTTACAATATTATCATAGAAACTTTTGAAAACTAAGTTAGTTTTAGTAGTCTATTCGCTATTCGAAGCGATTATATAAAATATAAATGTATTTTCTTTAATAAATCAGTATTTATTAGTAATTTAGTTCGTTTGATTTTGGTTTTAATACTCGGTAAACTAGTGGTTCGATGAATAAATCAAGCGTTGGTACACCAACATCGAGATTTATTAGTAATAAATATTTTTATTTCGGCTTTATTACTTTCCATATTCTTGTAAACGATTTTAGAATATTTAAATAATTTTTTAAATAATTTAAATAAGACGTTATAATTCTAATAAAAATAAAAAACATTCGATTTAATATTAATAAAATTTTAACTAGTTTCTTTATCTTTTAAGTAATTATAAACCCTATTATAGTATTCGATATAGTCGTTATAAAATTCGACAGATATATTGTTATAGTATCTATAAATAGGTTCTTATTCGGTATATTAGACGTAGACCTCTTCTATAATAGGATATTATTCGCTATATACGTCTTTATAGACTTTTATCCAGTAGATTTATTAAAACGGAGCTAGCGGAACTAAAGATTTAAAACTAGAACAGAAATAAAATCTTTTTTAGGACTAACTATTATAAGATCTCTAAAGTTTATTACTATAGACTATCGCAGAAATCTGCCGAATTAGTTAGAAATTCTTTTATAAATTTTCTAATCTATTTATAAAGGTAAAGCGAAGGAAATTCGTACCGTTTTAAATAGAAAACGTTCCTAGTAGAATTCTTTTAATAAAAGAAAGTTAATATCTCTAAAAAGACTAAAGAATCTATTAAACTATACAATATCAGTTTTTATATCCGGAAATACTAAAACTAAAAATTAATTAGCGTATTCTATTTTCTAATTTCTATTAAAATCGAAATAGAAATAGATTTTTTATTTATTAATAGCTAGAATTATTTGAAGATATAATCGATATATTATTGATGAAGGCCCTATAGACTTTTATACTGTTTTCGGATCTGGTATATACAGATGCCGGATTGTTCCCGTTTACGTTAACTCTATCTACGACTTTGCAATTTGCAAATACAACGTCTCGGACTTGCAAAATTTCACGGCGAAACAGATCGAGCTGAAGCCTGAACTCGCCAAAGTGGGGTTGGAGATCGGCCGAAGTCTTCAGTATTCTCTCCGGTTTTATCAATAGGGTTAAGGTTATTACTGACTGAAGCCGCAGTGATACCCTTTATCCAAGTATTATCTAACTGCAAGGGTGGAACTTCTGAAAGCCCCGTTATTAGTTAGAGCGGATATATAGTCGCTATAGTATCGAGTTACTATCTAGTATCTACGACGAACTTCTTCCTACCTCTCGACCGCCTCTAAAAGGCGTTGAAATCGCTGCTTAAAAGATAAACTATCCTGAAAGATATAATCTAGAGTAATTAGATCTAAGAAATACGAGCCGAATATATCGCTCTAGGTCTAAATAATTAAACTTTCGAGAAATACTGCCCTAGCGGCGGTAGCTTATTAAAAGCGGATATAATTCTACCCGAAGCTTCGTCTACTAATAAAATCTACGAGGGGACTTGCTAATCCGGGTTAACGGTTAAGATATTACCTTACTTGCTGCGTTTAAAGATATTATCGATAAAGCTGTTAGGTTTTCTATAATAATTAAACTTTGGCGGCAGAGGCAAAACCACGAAGTTATACTAGATATCAAAAACCTATTTACTCTCGTGCCGTATCAAGTACTTGAATACGCAGGATCTTTCTTTCAAGCCAAGATCTTCGCTATAATATAGCTCTGGTTCATTACGTTCTCTTTAAAGGCGTTATTTTTTCTGGTACTAGAGGTTGCTTCGAATTCGAAAATTGTCGTATTACGATTACTTCTCTTAATCTTTAACCTATATCTAACCTTTATACTTTTATTAAAGTTGCTTAAAATCTTCTAGATAAGTATTAAATATCTATATTAGCTAATATCTAAACTTATACGATTAGATTAGTCGAAGGTTATAATCTAGTACCGACGTTTTAATAACCCTCTAGTCTTATTTTCACGAACTATTATAATAGACCGTCGTTATTTATATTTACCGATAAGATTCCGGGTCCGCGAGAACGATATTACTTTTTAGATTTATATCGATATCGAGATAAATCTTTTAAAGATTATTATATAAAAGAAACGCTTTTTACCTTTAGATTCCGCGTTCTAGAAGAAAGTAAATAAACCTGTTCTATATACGGTATAGGTCAGAGCTATAACGTAAAATCGAATTAATAGGATACTATTAAGTACGATAACTTTTTTTAGCGTTGTTATTAATAACAAAAAGGGATTTATTATTATTCTATAAGCAGCTACCTCGTTTAATATCTATAGTATTACTATAATCTTTAAGAATTTAGGCGAGCTTTCCGCGATACTAATATTCGAAAGTACTTCGGGCTAGACGATCGCGGAATACGATCCGAATTTTATCTAAAGACGAATTAAACGTACTACCTATAGCGTAATTAAACTTAAACCTACCGATAGAATAACTATCTACGGCCTTAGCCGCGATTTTGTAAGCCTAACTATAATAGAGTCGACCGTATTATAGGTTCGGCCGATAGAAAATAATTATAAAACGGAGCTTTTTTATTATCCTATCTACCTGGTGGTTTTCCATTTTGAAAGAAATAAAGAGTGTTTTTCAAGAGTGCTGCTAGACGATACGGGCAATGTGGCGGAAACGAGTTATATTAACCAATAGTACTAATTATTATCTTTATAGTTTATCGGCGTAGTTTCGATAGATATTATTTTATTCTATCTTTAAGAAATTTATAGACTTTATAGTCATTATTATAGTAATTTATTTTGTATAAACGTTCGTAGTTTATACTATTTATCGTATCTATTTGTTATAATATAAGTTTAGAAATAAACTTTTTTTTGGAGACGTTATTTTCTAGTTCTTTTTAAAAGTATTAACGATTGCCTTTACTTCTTTATTTTATACTTCGTTTTTTAGATACTTTTCGGTATTAATATATATATTATTTAGTTAATTTGGTTTTGATTTTAGTATCCGGTAAACCAGTGGTTCGGTAAATAAATTAAACGTTGGTATATTAGTATTAAATATACGGTAGCGGAATTTATAATCTAGTTTAGTTAATATAAATAACGGTTCTTTCTATAGAATTTTAATTTAAATTTACTTAGTAATATAATATATTCTTCCACCGAT
This sequence comes from Rusavskia elegans, assembly GCA_011316305.1. Lineage (NCBI taxonomy): Eukaryota > Fungi > Ascomycota > Lecanoromycetes > Teloschistales > Teloschistaceae > Rusavskia > Rusavskia elegans. Next base: position 396,795 of record SAUG01000044.1, read on the forward strand.
AACTTAATTAACGCAGAAATTTTTTTAGATAAATATACCTCGTAGTTATCGCTTTTTCTTTTTCTTTTACCAGTAATATAAGTTCTTTAATATCTAAAAGTCTTTATATACGTATATACTTCCGTAATAGCTCTAGCTATAAGCTAAATTAGAAGAGTACCTATATTTATAATAATTATATCTACCTATTCGGTCGTCGACTATTTCGTTATAATTAGAGTAATCTATTTTAATTTTAACCTAAATCTCTTTTTTACCGCCTTTAAAACGCGCTATCCGATCTTTCTATTCTCTTTTAATCTAATCGACCAGGTAAAGCTTCTAGCTATAGTAGCTAGCGTATTATCTAGTAATTCTCTTATAGCTATATAGGTTAAATAGTATTTTAATAGCTTAGCGGAACGTTTAGATATAGATTATATAATAGATATAGCCGAGGCGACAACTATAGATAATTACTTCACAGTATAGCAGATAGATATAGCGGAAATATTAGATGCTTATAATTATTTATAACGTCGAAGAAGATATATATAGTATTTAAATATAGTAGAAAATTTGTGATCGCTAATAAAAAAGGATATAGTCAAATAGAAATAATTAACTGCGCTGCGAATCTTGTCTGACGAATTGTTTTAGCTGTAAAAATTTCTTTACACGTAAATACAACGATCGTTGCCGTATATAACGTAAATGAAATAAATATATATATATATAAAAACTTAATATAATTTTAGATAGAAATCTTTTAGAAAGGATATATATATTATATACTTTTTTAAATCTTTCGTAATTTTTAATAAATTTTTATTTTATTAACTCTTTATAATATAGAGCTAATGAGTAAAAAATGTTTAATTTCGTTTATTAAATATTATTTAGAATAGAAATTGAAGAATAAATTTATCCGATATTTGTTATTATAAATAGTACTAATAGTACTTTTCGTAAAACATTTTTTTAACGGCTTTTTAAAATACTTTTGCGTTTTCTATAAATAGAAATTCTTTATTTAAACTAGTTTTTTAGAAATTAGATTCGTCTTTCTCGTCTTCTATAGATATTTCTTACTAGTTTTTAAAATCATTCTATAGTATAATATTAAACTATTATTATTATATTTTATTTAAGCGATATTCTTTCGCGAAATAATCTAGTTTATTATAATTATAGTACGTTTTAAAATTTTTATTTCCTTTATTATCTCTAGGATTTTTCCCTTTATATTATTATTAAATAGAATCTAATTCTATTCGTATAGTCCAGTAGTAGCTATCTATATTTTCTCTTTTTTTACTAGAATTATATCCTTCGGAAAATCTTCCGGAAAAACGTCCTACGTTGTTTCTTTATTTTCCGTTATAGCGTTTCTCTATTACTCTTTTATATAGTTTATCGTCGAGATCGATCGAAGATTCGATAAGTTTATTAAAGGTATTATAGGCGTATAAATTTATCTTTTATACTATTTTTAAATTTTCATCGAAATATACTATATCGAATATTATTATTCTATTTCGTAAATAGTATATACCTTCTAAATTCTACTATATAATTAGATACTATATTTTTCTACTAAAAATTATAAACGATATATTTAATAGTTTATATTTTATTCGAAACTTTATAAATTAGTCGAATAGCCCGGAAACCTTTGATAATATAGTTTCCGCGATAGAAAAGATATAAGATTGTAATACAAGCTTCCATCGTTGCACTTGCGAGATATTTCCGAAGTAAAAATATTATGGTTACTAGCTATATATATAGCACCTGGAAATACGTAATTGATTCGAATATATGATTGGACTTGATTGGATTTGATAAAACTAGATTGATCGTCGGGTCGAATTTCGAATCTGGATTAGCTAATCCGATCCGATTCGAATCGGATTAAAAAATAGTCCGATCTGATCTAAATTAAACTAGATTATTTTAGAATTCGATCTAATTTAGCTCCGGATTAAACCCGGAAACCCGGATTTAATCCGTTAAACCCGCTAAAATCTCTTTTTATATATTATAAAATCCATTTTTTTTATTAATAATATAATAATATATCGAAGTAATATATTTATTTAGATATACTATTTCTAGATATAAATAACTAGTTAGATAATCTAATAATCTTTTTGATATCTTTATCGTTTTTAACTTTTACTATTTTTTCTATATTCCTTTTTTTTCTATATTTTTGTCTTTATTTTTATCTTAATCTTTATCCTAATTAAAAATAATATTTCTAGCTAAACTTTTATTATCTTCAAGTTTAATATTTTTCTATTTAATAGAATACCTTTCTACTATCTAGTCTTTATTACTAACTTCGATAGTATTATTGATATTTTCGTTTTCCTTTATATATGGAAACTCGATAGCTATATTAGCTATATTACTACTATAGCTAAATTATTTAGTAAATTTCGACAATTTTTATAGAGGTTTTAGTATTCTAGCGGTCTTAAATTCTTTAAAGTCGCTGAAATAGATTATCTATTATTAGATAAAATTTATAATTAAAGCTATATATTTCATTAAAATTATTCTATCTATATCTTCAGTAGCTATAGTAGATTCGAAAAAATATTAGAAATAAATAATTATAAATTTGATATTTCTACTTATATTTAATATATTATTCCAATATAATACTTTGTTCTATTTTTATTTTATTTAGTTAATAAATATTATCTTTTTCGTTTCTTTTTAACGAATTCTATTACGAAGTTTAGTTTTATAATATAATATTATATATAAATTAGTATCTAGTATTAGATATATTAATCTATTATATTACCATAAAACTTTTTACTAATTTTATAGTCTGTTTTTTCGTCTCTAGCGTTTTATTCTAAAAGAATCTTTATATCTAGATCTATAACTCTCTATATATTGATTTCTTTTAGATTCTAGAAGCGTTTATATTTAATAATAAAATCTATACTTTGTTTTTTTATAGAATATTTATTTAGATTCCGGCTATTTTCTAGTACGTTTACGGTTAACGACCGACATAGATTCTATAGATAGTAATTTTATTTTAGATAAAGTGGATTATACGGTAGTAGTATAAATAATATAGTAAACGAATTTAATTAATTCTAGAATAAATTTAAATAAAATTGTAGCTAAAAGTAAATAGAATTATATAATGGAATACGCTAGAAGTTTATAGAAATATATAAATTTATTTACTTTAGCCGAAATTTAGCTGATAATTATATTAAGTAACTAAATTTTACTTCCGATCTCTTTTTCTTAATTATTATTACTATAATCTTCTAATATAATATATACTATACTATATTACATTATCTATCGCTCTATTTATTTTATTATATAATCGTGATTTCAATACGTATTAATCGAATTAGTAAAATATAAAATTAATATAATAAACTATATAATAGCGCTAAAAGATATTCTAGTATATAAAAATATTACGAAATCGATTTATAGAAATCTAGAAAAGACTAAAAATAGTAGAATCGGATATTAAAAAAGAAAATCCGTTAATATAATGGTAAAAGTAATATTTTAAGTTAAAATATTCTAAATAGTCTAGCTAATATATCTATACGAACGTAAATAGAAAACTAGTATTATACTTTTCCGAAATATCCGTTATTACTAGAAAGATTTTAAAAATCTAATTTTAAAGGTACTATTTACTAGATTATACCGCGAAATCTTCGAAAATATTATTATAGAAATATTTAGTTCGGCTAGATCTGTTGATATATAAAATATAATATAATTTTAAAAAAATACGAATTTTTATTTATCGAGTAAATAAATATATTACTTTATTATATTACTATTTATGTACGACGATATTTATATTATTTAAATATTCATTTCTTTGTAATTTACGTTAAATAAATTACTAAATAAACTAAAAAAATTTTAGTTTATTAAAATTCTAATAAAAAATTTAAAGATATAGCTGAAAAAAAATAAATTAATTAATAATTAAATTTTATATAATTAATAAATCCGGAAATAAAATATATAATCTAGAATTTTTTGGGAAAAAAATAATATAAATTATAGCTATTATACTAGCTATTATTTAATGAAATATATTATTTTTTTATATTATCTAAATTATTTATATATACGATTAATTATTCGGATTTTTGATTTTAGTCTTTTACGAATTTAACGCTAGAGGCGCTAATTCGATTAAATTACGTAATTATTTAGTATTCAAGTATTTTACCGAGAACTCGAATTTAGGACTTTCGAAGAAGCTAGATCTAGACTAAAATCTAGAGGGAAACCGTAATCTATTTAACTTTAATTAACTCGTTTTACTTTAATTAGTCGGGCTAGGCCGAGACGATCTACTATATAAACCTTCTATATAAAACCTCTATATAAAATCGATTTTTAATCGATAGAAAAAATTTAAATATTAGTTAACCTTCGAGGGATTCGAACCCCCGACCCGTCGAATTAACTCCGTTAACTCCGAAGAGCGCTAGATTCGCCGGGCCTTCAGGTTACGTAACGTTGCCGCTGCGCCACCTAGGCCTATATATATACGATATTTTTTATTTATTATATTTTTAATAATCTGTAGAAATATATATTCCGTATATATTACGAAATAGATATGATTTAATTTTATATAATTTTTTTTTCGTCTGGATAACGTAGAAGTTAATCGCGTGATTTGATAGTCTAACGGATCTAGCGTTCTTCGGAGTTAACGGGTTAAATTCGACGGGTCGGGATTTCGAATCCTTCGAAAACTAATTAATATTTAAAATTTTTCTATCGATTAAATCGATTTTAAAAAATCTTTATATAGGAAGCTTATATAGTAGATCGTATCGGTTTAGCCAATCTTTTATACTAAAAAGTATATCTATTATATAATCTATTTCTAAACATTTTACTAAACTATTAAAATTTATATACCAATTTTCTATACTAAAAAATAATTATATATATTTATTATATAATCTATTACTAAACATTTTATTAATTTAATACATTTTATTTTAATCTATATAATATTAAGAAAGTTACTAGCTAGTACGTCAGCTATTATAGCTAGATAATTGTTATAAATCGATCTAATTTAATAGTAATAGCTTGATATTTCTATATAGGTGAAAAGCTCTTCTATAAACAAGCGAACAAGGCTGAACGCTAGGCCTAATCGGGGAACGAATCTCGCAAGGCTAATAAACCGCGGTTAAACGAGATTTAATCAGCGTATTAATCAACGGGTACTATCGGCCAGTACTTCTATAATTACTAAATTCTATATAAGCTGTAGGCAGCTTAAATAGCTTATAATAAATACTACTAAAAACAAAAAAATGGTATCGCCTTCGATACGCTCGTGTTAAACGTTTAAAAACTTTAAAAACGTCAAAATAAAAGCGCTAAAAAGGTTAAAAGAAATAGCGCTATTAGAAATCGACTTTAGGTCTACCGGATTATATATTTAAATATAAAAAAGCAATTGCCCCCGGTATACGCTACTACTACGCTATAGTACCAGATAATAGATTTATCGATATATAGATAAATATATCGTATTTAAACTTTATTAGAAGTAAAAAAGAAAATAAAAGTTGAAAAAAGTTAAAAAGAAACTAGTACTACTAGGAATCGAATCTAGACTTTAAAGATTACTAGTTAATCTAAACCCGTTTTTTATAGAAATGGTTTGTCCGGTATAGATATTTAAAGTTCCGATTGCTGTAGTACTTCTGGAATATAATTAATATATTGATAATAACGAGTTCTAGATAGATCTATATAATAATATTATATTCTAGATAGCAAGAGGAAACGTTCGTTATATTTATTAATAAGGTTTATATAGTACGTTAAATTATATAATCTATATCAACTAATATATTACGGTCTATAGTCTTTCTATTTAACTAGATACTAGAAGCGTTGGCGTATCTTTTATTAATCTACGATTCGTTCTATTTCGAACTAGTTAGGATCTTCTTTCGAAAATTCTATTTCGATAGCAGGAGGTTTATTATTAACCGGTAGCCGGTTAAAAAGATTATCGCTGGTAGATATTAGTTCTAATTAAACTATAGAAAATATAGAATAGATCTTTATAGTAGAATAAAGTTCTAATTTATAGGCGAAGTACCCGATACTACGAATTATTTTTAAATAACTAGTTCTTTAATACGAAAGCTTCCGATTAGTAAAATCTAGTAGTATATATCCGTAATAAAGCTTTAGGAAAATCTTATTACCTGGTTTAAAGAATCTAGCTTTATATAGATTTTTATAATAGATTTTAAAAAAAGTAATACTAAAAGCTATTATATCTTCTACTTTTATATATTTAATAGATCTTAACCGTTCTATATTTTCTAGCGGTAGGTCCGATAAAATACTAATAGTATCTTTAGGTCGAAAACCTAGTATAAATTCGTTAGAAGCCGTACTAATAGCGAAACTAATTATATTATTAAACGCGAATTATAGGAAATAAATAGTTTTAATCTAATCTTTATCCGAATATTCTATAAACTAGAAATAGAAACTAAATTTTACTATTTAATTAATTCGCTCCGATTATCTATCGGTTTATAGATAATATTCAGTAGATACTAGAATTTTCGTTTCCAGTTTCTAGAAGATCTGGCGCTAGGAAGATAATATAAATTTACGATTTCTATTACTAATAATAGCTAATAGAATTATCTAGTTATATTCGAGTAAGGTAGTAATAGCGAGATTCGCCTAATTAATAATAAAGTAAATAATCTAGCTAGAAATTGATAAAATCTTTTTAATATATTTATATATAATTGTTAGTATATAATTTTTATTAAAAAACTTTAAAGATAACGCGAGTACGAAGTCTATTTTAATTATATAAAACAGTACCCTCGGAGGAATCGGATTAAAGGAACTATAGAATCTATACTATTTTATTTAATTTAATCAATATTAATAGTAATATTCCGTATATTCTTTAAAATTTTTATATATATTACGAATAGAAATCGATAAATAGAGTTTTTTAAATATACGATAATATCTTTAATAATATCGGTTATAAACTTTACCGATAACTTTATCTACGAGTTTATCCGGAATATAGAATTAAATTCGGCTATTTCTAGAAACGTAGTAGAGAAATTCGTTACGTATTCGAAAATTAATACTAGATATACGATATTTATTATCTTTAATACTAGATTCTAGTTTCTAGATTCGTAGTATTATAATAATTTTAGTCTATTATTTATTATTAGCGTAGCTTTCTTTAATACGTTATTTGAATTTATCTACTATTTCGACGAGTATTATCTAATATATAGATATAACAATATCCGTGACATATTAGAGGATATTATCTTTATTATTAATTTCAGTATTTCCGTATAGTTCGTCTATGATATCTTCTTCGTTCTTAATCGGAATATAGGAAACCTTTGTCTCGAGCCGTAATAAAATATTAAAAACGATATTAGTCTTGCTTATTTTATAGCATAACTTAATATTAAATGCTAAAGGATACTAGAATATACGAACAAGTTTTAAATTTAGTTTATTAGTACTCGTTATTTTAAACGAAATTTATTTGAAAATCGGGACCGCCGCCGAATAATTAGTATATATAATTACTAGTAGCTTTAAAGAGAAGTTAATAAAATAACGAATCTTCTTTACTATCTAGATAATTCTAGCGACTTCTAATTCGGTAGGTTAATAGTTCTATTTAGCGCTTTTAAAGTATTTATTTAGAAATATTATTAGTTATACTTTAATAAATAGAAAATCTTTATCGGAATCTTTTTTAATATAGTAGATAATTACTATAAAACCGTATTGCTTTAATATATCTAGATTAATATAGAATTTCTTTATAGGATCAAAATAATAGAAAAAGGTTAGTAATTCGAAAGCCGTTTATAGTATTCGAAATAATTTCTTTTTCTCTAGAGTAGAATTATACTTTAAATTCGTTAATTAAAACTTTCGTTTAAATCTCTTAAAACCTTGTCCGAGATTTTTTATAAATAGAGTTTTCCTTTTCTATAGAGATTCGGCGAGTTATATATATTCTATAACCGTATAACGAAGCTATCTAGTTATTTCGAAATAGCTTTAATTTTATCCTTTAAAATAGTTATTCCTAATACGTTAACGCGTTATCTAAATAATCGAACTAAAAGATATCCTATAAATAATTTAGAAGGCGCGAGGCTAACTCGTTTTTTTCGAAATAAAACGAAAATTTAATTTAAATATTTTAAATATTCTCCTAAACTATATAAAAAGATTATACTATTATTTATATAAACTTTAGCGAAATTTTTAAAGAAGTAGAATAGTTTATCGGTCTAGCGCTATATATATAGTAGTAAACCTTTATATTTTATAAACGCTACCGAAGTTTATTTCTAGCCGCGATAAAAAACTATAGTAAGTTTATAACTATTACGGCGTTTAATTATAAATTAATAAAACTACTCTATATAGTTAATAACCGAAATATAGAGGTATTCTAATACTAAAACGATAATCTCCGTTTATAATAGAAGGAGATAACTATTTGAATCTATAATAGTATTAAAGCCTCGGATATTAACTACTATTCGTCTCTTTTTCGTACTATCTAGAAGAATTCTCTATACTACGAAAATAGAATATACGAAAAATATTATCTATTCGGAATATTCTATTTTAATTTATTTATAAAGTTTATTAAAGGTTTTATTAAGCTTAATATAATTAGTATAATTTAGATTATAGACTTTTAAAAGTATAGACTTCGTTGCTTCTTTTAGAAGTAGTAGTATCTACTTCTTTTTAGAAATATCCACTATAGTTCTCTAATCGGTAAATATATTCTTATATTTTTCGATAACAGCGGCTAGCTATTACGCTACCGGTAGCTTACTGTAAACCGTAATACTATTAAATAAACGGTATTTTAATTTAGAATCTATAGATATAGTAAAGAAAGTTAATTCAGCGAATTCGATATTTTTAGCCGAATTCGCGCTAAATTTCGCTAAACTTTTACTAAAATTTACTTTATTAACCGGATAGGAAGCGTTTTAATTCGTTAGAATATTCTATACGCTAATTATATTAGGTAATTCTAGATAATACATAGTCCCGTTTTATATAACCGCGGCGGCAACGAGTATCGTAGTAGTTCTAATAGCTGCTTTTTTCGCTAATTTTCTAATAGCGTGTTTAATAGTACTTTATATTAATTCTGCCGTAAGCCGAGTTATATTAGAAGTAGCGATATAGTACCCTTTATACCGATTCTCGATAACTTTCCCCAAGCCGGGTTCGTTTAGATAAAACTACCGGCGAATAGTTTACGTTATAGACGTTTATAAAACTAAAAGAGATATTAACTATATAAATAAAAGCGCTACCGTTAGAGCTAAAATTTATTTTCAGCGTTAATTTTAATTTAGGCTCGAAAAAAAATTACGATTTCTAGAAATATTATTTTAATAATATATTAAAACTCGTATACCTTTATTTAATTTTAAAATAATATTATCCTAAATTCTAATAGTACGTCTAAAGTTAGGCTTTTTATATATATAGAAATTAAAAGTAACTTTAAAGTTTTCGTAACTGCCGATAATAATTTACTATTTTTAATAATCTAAAATTATTCTTTCCGGAGTTAAAATATCTGTATCTAGTAGTAAATTAGCTTATAGATTTTTAATAATATAGATTTCTTTTATAAACTCTACTATAGTTAAATAGCCTTTTAGATAGAAGGTAAATATAGTAAATTTATCTATTCGATAAATCTATTCGCCTACGCTATAAATAGGAATTTTTTTTAGTAGTTTTTTAATTTTAATACCGTCTAGAATAAACTTTCTATCGGCTATTAACTTAGTATAACTAGAATTAGTATATACGCCTTTAGTATTAGATATACTCGAGCGGAAAGCTAATAGGAAAACGGCGTAGTAGAAACGTTTAAAAACTAAATTAGTTCTAGTAATCTACTCGCTATTCGAATCGATTATATAAAATATAGAAGTAATTTTTTTACTACAAAAAAGCTTGTTAGCGATAAATATTTATATTTCGGCTTTATTACTTTCCGTATTCTAGTAAATAGTTTTAAGATATTTAAATAATTGATAATATAATTCGAATAAAGCGTTATACTTCTAATACGAATATAAAACCTTCGGCCTAGTATCGACGATATTTTAACTAATATCTTTATACTCTGACTTATCATAAACTCCTTTATAATATTCGATATCGGTATTATAAGGTTCGGCAAACCTATTACTATAATATCTATAGACGGAATTCTATTCGGCGTATTAGATATAAACTTTTTCTATAGTAAAATAGTCTTCGCTGTATATATCTTTATAAATTCCGGCCTAGTAGGTTTATTAGAACGGAACTAGCGGAGCTAAATATTAGAAATTCGGGCCGAAGTAAAATTTTCTTTAGGATTGATTATTATAAGATCTCTAAAGTCTATTACAATACGCTGTAACAGGGTTCTACTATATTAGTAAATGATTTCTATATAGATTTCCTAATCTATTTATAAATATAAAGCGAAGGGAATTCGCGCTATTTTAGATAGGAGGCGCCTCTAGTAGATCCCTTTTAATAAAAGGAGGTTAGTATTCTTAAAAAGGCTAAAAAGCCTATTAAACTATAGAACGCTGATATTCGTATCCGGAAGAGCCGGAACTAAATATTAATTAGCGTATTATACTTTCTAGTATCTATTAGAATCGGAATAGAAACTGATTTTCTATTTATTAACGGCTATAATTATTAGAAAGCGTTCTTCGGGATTACCGGAAATAATTCTTTCCTATAGTTTAGATTTCGAGCTTATAATTATCTATTAAACGAAAGAATATATTAATAGTAGTCTTTTCTATAGATTTAGAGATAAATATAGTACGGAAAAGAATAGCGAGGTCTATCTATATTTATATAATAATTTGCCGAATATTAATAGTTTCGACGATCTTTATAGCTCGAAGCCTAGCCTAACCGTATTCGCAAGGCTCGCGATAACGGCTTATATCCTCGATAGTATATTTTTTTTTATTTAGGATACGTATTCCTTCTTCTATTAGTAGTTTAAATCGAGAAATTAAGGCGTTAATTTATTATTACGTCCACGACTCTATAGAAATACTCTGAAAGATTAGTCAAATAAGCGAAACCAATTATCTATAGCCGCCTATAGTCGATATAGCCGCCCTTCCTATAGAGACTCTTGGTAGACGGCTATCTATCGGCTCTAACGGCTACTTTTAATATATATATCGCTATTTACTTCTATAGATAGTTTCTTTCGTTAGTTATTAATATAATTATTTAATAGATTATTTATTCTTCTATAATTACCTTTATAATATTAACGTTTCGTAATATTATAATCTTATCTTTATAGCTATACGAAATTAGTTACGATAACCTACGCTAGGATTCCTTTACTATTTAGTAGTTCGGACTACGCCTATAACTATAGCTAGGCTCGAACGTAACGCTTTCTAAAATATAGGAATATTATATTTTAATAATTTACTATATTAGTTTTATTATTCTACTCTATAGATCGAACCGATACTATTAAAACGGCTACGCTAAATATCTATAAAGAAAATACAAAATCTTTAAAAAATATAGTTTATCTAGATAAATATCTATTTTATATTATATATAAACCATTTTCCGAATAAAGTAATTAAAGTTCTATTTACAATATTATATCTAGATAAAATAATTCTTAATTAGATATAATTCTATATAAAAGACTATTTTAATAATCCGGAAACCTAGAAAGAAAATAAAATATCTTAGATCTTTTATAACTTCCGTAACCTAATTATAGCTATTAAAGAAACCTTCGGAGATAATAATAAAGATAGAGTAATAGAATAAAGACAAATAGTACTAAAGTAATAGAAATCGGTAGCTATCTATACTATTAAGTTTAGAAAGTTAGTTTATAAACTAGACTAGAAAGATTTAGCTTTAAAAGTCTATTTCTATAAAAGATACTATCTTAGAATTAAAATAGCTATAGTAGCGATTAAAAAACCAAACTCGCTAGTAGTATTTATTAAAATAGCGATAAAAATCCATACTAGATAATACGAAATATATATAGATAAATAGACGTTTAGTAAAATAGAACCTGCTAAAAGATAATCTAAAGGAAATCTAATAGAACTCGATAGAACCTAGACTAAAAAATTATATACTAAGGTTTATTACTTATATAAAAAGATAGGATACCTTAAAAGAAATTACCTAACTAAAGAAATAACCGAAATAACCGAATACTAGTTTAAAGTAATAGAAGAATTATCTAGAAATAAAGCTAGGAAATATATAACTAAAAGTTAAATCGCCTGCTATAATAATAATTACTTTATCTATCTTTTAGATAAAGTGAGATTAGGATAATACCCTACGGAACTAAAAAGAATAAAGAAAAATAAATATCCTATAATAGAGTTTAAACTATATAAAACGAAAGAATCTTTTATAGCAATATTTAAAATTAATATTAGATATTATAAAATAATAGCTCTAGTAAATTTAGAAAAGAAAAATAAGATTACTAAAAGATTTTACAAATAAATTAAAGGATATATTAATAAATACCTCTACTAGGATCATAGATTTATAGAAATAGAAGTTAAAATAAAAAACAGATTTATTAGAATTATAGACTTTATAGTAATTAAAAATTCAAAGTAATATATCGTTTAAAGAAACGAATAGAAAGAAATAATTTTAGAAAAACCGGCGTAGGAAAGTATTATAGAAAGAAAAATAAAATTTTAAACAATATATCTTCTCGTATATAAAAATCTTTTATATAAAAAACTCGATTTGAAATCTGGTATAATATACGACTAAATTCGAGATATAAATATAAAATTTAAATATAGAAGCGAAGTCTAGAAAATACTAATTTAGAAAGAATATTACTATTTACTATAAAAGCTAGCCAAAAAAATATAATAAAAGTTGAAAATTAATTTAAAGCCATTAGATAGACTATATTGAAAAGATCTATAATAGTATAGTTCAAAATATAGAAAGAATTAAATATAAATCTAATCCGGAAGATATATTAAATATAGTTAAAGAAATCCTAATCTCTATACGAAATATATAATTAAAAAATAACGAATTAAACTTGTCGCTATTTTTATTATTATAGTACAAGATATTAGCTAAAAAATAAAAGTTAGCAGAAATATCGGAAGATCTAGAAGCTATTTATAATATCGGAACTTAATATCAATCTATAGTTTTAGTCGATAAAGGAGTCTTTTATTAGATACTCTTTTAAAAACCGGTTATATCTAGCAGTTAAGAAAAATCGAATTCTCGTAAAAACTAATTAGGATTACCCGAAATAAACCTAGGTATAGATTTAACGGACGTCTTTTACGCGGCTAGCGTATAAATATCGGTAGAATAAAATACTATAGAATCGTTAAATTTATTTAGACGAGATAAAACACGTTATTCCTAAATAATAAAATTACCCTCGCGTTTATCCAAAGCGCGATAATAAGTAATAAAATACTCTTGCTTTCTAAAAAGCTAGCGGAGATCTAACTCCTAAGCAAGATAATAATTACGAATTTCTTTTTCGGAATTAAAAAAGGATTCGATATAATAATAGGCTTCGGAATACTTTTTAAAAACGTTTTTAATATTAGAACGCAGCTTGCTTTTTTTATCTTTAAGACGTTTCCCTATATAAAATTAGTAGCAGAATCGGATAGAAAATAGAGAAATTATAGATAGTATTAGAAATTAGCAGGTTATAGGATTTCTTAACCCGAGTATATTTACTATAAATATTACCCTCGACCTCGACCTTATACTCTTTTAAAGGATTACAAATATAAAGGCTATACGGAAAAAATATAATAATACTTTTCGACTAAATATAAGAAAAAATTTTAATCGGTTTCCTTTTTAAAAATATAGAATAAATATATTCAAAAATAAAAAATAAAAAAAGGAAAAATTTTGACGTTTTTATACTCTATAGACGGAATAAAGCTAGATAAAAAGCGATATAGGAAGGGTTATATTATATCTATAACTCTATAGAAATACTTTAGAAAATTGGCTAGGTAAACGAAACTAATTATCTATAGTCGTCTATAGCCGATATAGCCGCCTCTCCTATAAAGACTTTTAGTAGACGGCTATCTATCGGTTCTAGTAGTTACTTTCAATATATATATCGCTTATTACTTCTATAGATAGGTTCTTTTACTAGTTATTATTATATTTATTAAATAGACCTATTTATTGTCCTATAATTACCTCCGTAATAAAAACGCCTCGTAATATCGTAATCTTACTTTTACGGCTATACGAGACTAGTTACGATAATCTACGTTAGAATTCCTTTACTATTTAGTAGCTCGGACTACGCCTACGGCTATAGCTAGGCTCGAGCGCAACGCCTTCTGATATATAGAGACGTTATATTTATATATCGAAATCTTTCTTTAAATATTTCTTTTCTATATCCGAGAGTTTATTAAAGTACTATTATAGAGCTTTACCGCGAAGATATATCTGTAAGTTTTCTTTAACTTTACTATTTAATTTAGCGACGTTTTTAACTCGTTCAATAAAGATATAGATATCGTAGAAGTAGATATCCTTGTATATATATTCGATATAAGACTTGGTTTCGACTAATTTATTATTATAGAAGAGGTAAAAGTAACTAATATCGCCTGCGACGAATTTCTCGTATTTATCGATTCTAGTAAAAAACGTAGAAAATTTAGACGGAAGTAAAAGTATTTTTTTCTTTCGCTAGTAAAATTTTCTAAACTCTTTCTAAATTGCCGTATTCTATTTCTAGATTACTATATTCTGATTTTCTAACCTTTCGAGAAATTATACTACGGTAGGATCCGCGCTACGATTTTGCGTCGTAGTTAATTTCCGGTTTATACCCGCTTTAGATAAAGTAGAAAGATCCGCTAGGACTTTATCGACCGTATCTTTCTTTTTTTTATTTTTAGATAAGATTCGAAAATTTACGATAGTGTTACGTCCACGACTTTATAGAGATACTCTAGAAGATTGGCCAAGCAAGCGAGTCTAATTATCTATAGCCGTCTATAGCCGCTATAGCCGTTCTTCCTAATAGGACTTTTAGTAGGCGGCTACCTATCGGTCTATACGGCTATTTTTAATATATATATCACTTATTACTTCTATAGGTAGCTTCTTTCGTTAGGCGTTAATATAATTATTAAATACGTTTCTACTGAATACTATTTTCTTTTTAAATACCTTACAATAAAGATACTTCGTAATATCAGAACTATATCCTTACGGCTATATAGGATTAGTTACGATAATCTATAATAACATTCCTTTATTATTTAATAGCTCGGACTACGTCTACGGCTATAGCTAGGCTCGAGCGTAACGCCTTTTGATATTCAAGAACGTTACAGATAGTTCGTATATATATAGAATTATTCCGAAGCTCCGCTATAAAGTCTTTAAAACATTTAATAGCAGCTCGCGCTATAGTCCCGCTATCTAACTATTCGTCGGGCTATCTAGGCGATCGTAGTAGCCGGGAAGATAATCTTATTTTAGCGCCTATAGCGTTATCTACTTCGGTTCTAGAAGGCCTAGAATCGCTGTAATTATAGTATACGAAGTTTAATAAATCTAGTAAATTCTAAACCTAGATAATAGCGTATCTAGAGCCGATTTTATTTATAAATTCGATAAACTAGTATCCGAAAAAGATGGTAGTATCGTCGAAAGATAAAAGTAGCTAGTCTATCGATAATTTAACTAATTAGAATCTAATTAATAAACCGTTTTATACCTATTATATCTAAGTATACAAGATATAATTAGCAAGGAACGGTAGTTAATTAGTAAATACTATTAATAAAATATACTTAATTAAAATAATTAATATCTCCGAAACTACGGATAATATTACTAGTATTATTAGTATTTGTAAACGCTATATATATATTATATTGTATATATAAATAAAACTATTATTACTATTAATTATTTTAGATCGATTTAATATAATAATAATAGCTTGATATTTTTATATAATAAGAAAAGTTTCTCTATAAATAAGCGAATAAAGCTAAGCCCTAGGTCTAATCGGATAACGAATCCCGTAGAACTAATAAACCGCGGTTAAATAAAACTTAGTCAGCGTATTAGTCAGCCGGTACCATCGGCCAGTATCTCTATATCTACTACATTCTATATAAGCTGTAGATAGTTCAAATGGTTTATAACAATAATTTACTTTGTTAACTAAAATAAAATCTTTCTGAATAGCTTTTATCAAAAATTATATTGAATTTATATATATATATATATATATATTTTTTAATAACGTTATATACGGCAACGATCGTTGTATTTTATATTTAAAGAAATTTTTACAGCTAAAGATATACAGTTCGTTAGACAAGATTTATAATATCGTCAATTACTTCTATTTGACCATTTTCTTTTTAATTCGATCACGAATCCTCTATTATATAAGTATAACTTCGTCACTCGCAGTTCTCGATCTAATCTACAGTTATCGCTTCGGCTATACTTATCGTATAACCCGTACCTAAACGCTCCGCTAAACTATTAAAATACTTTTTAGCCCGCGTAGATTTAAAAGGGTTTCTAGACAGTATACTAGCTACTACGGCTAGAATTTTTACCCGGTTAATTAGAATAAAGAAGTATAGAAAGTTCGGATAGCGTATTTTAAAGAAAGTAAAAAAGAAATTTTTATCGTAGTTAATATAGATTTTATTAGCTATAATAAAATAGTTAACGTCCGTAAAAATAGATATAGTTATTACAGATAAAAGTACTATCGTTAAATTTAGTTAATAGCTATAGCTATTACGGGAATATATCCGTATATAAAAGATTTTAGGCTTATATTACTAGTAAAAAAAGAAGAAAAAAAAGCGATAACTACAAGGTATATTTATCTATAAAAGTTTCTACGTTAAATTATCTACAGAATGATATATTATATTATTAATCAAATTTTAAATTAAAATTCTAAAGTACATCTATTTATATTAATTAAATTAAAATATAAATTCTACTATTATATATTCGAATATTCGTATATTAACGTTTGTTTTATTTATCGAACCACTAGTTTACCGGGTATTAAAACCAAAACCAAATTAACTAAATAAAACTAAAATAAAAACATGTAAAGAAATCGGATAATAAATTATATAAACGATAAAAAAACGTTTTTATTATAGTCGACGAAAATTATTTTTACTATATTATTTTGGCCGATATCCGCGAAAGTAGATAAAGTTATTATAGATATAACAAAGTACTACTATCCTATTGATCTTATAGCTATAGCTACAAGAGATATCTTAATATATATAAAAAAATATAGTAAATTGTACTACTTACGATGATATAATATTATAGAACTTTTATTATTAGTAAAAAAAATGTAAAAAAGCGATAACTATAAAGTTTATACATTATATTATCGGTATAATAACAAGTTATTTTAATAAATAGATTTGAATTAAATCTAAATAAACGTTATTAGTATAATTTAAATTAAAGTATAAATACTATCATTGTTTGTTCGATACTAGAATATCAATATTTAATTTATTTACCGAACAATTACTTTATCGGATATTAAAATTAAAACCAATATAAAAGAAATAGATTCATTAGTATTTTATTTATATAAAGCAAGTTTACACTATAGTATTACTAGAACCCGCGATAAACTTGATAAAGTAATATCGACGAGCGATATTAAGTTTAGAACGATATTAGTCTATAGTATAAACAAAAAGGAAATAAAAAAAAGATTTCGAAAAGAAAATCAAAGAAAAAAGAACAGTATTATAACAAATCTACTAGATACTACTAATAAAATATTTAGAACCAATTATTTTAATATATACTAAAAATTGGAATATCATTGAATAAATAGTATTACTTAATATTAAAGAGAACTTTAGTTATTTAATTGTAGTTAGTCGGCTAATAATACTAAATATATTAACTATCGGAAACTTTATAATCTATATAACTTTCGACTCGATAATTTTATAGTTTATAGACTGGCTATTTCGGTATAGATTTCTATCGGTATTTCGAAAACTCGATCTAAATTTTAGTAAATCGGTTTGATCCGATCCGCCAAACGGCTCGCGTTAGTTTCTAATATTAGAACCGAAAGTCGAATCGGGTTATAAAATAGAAATTAATAGAAATCAGACCTAATTTACTAAACCTTCTATATATAATATTATTTATTAATTTATTAATTTAATTTTAATATTCTATTCTTTTATTTTCTTTAGAATTCGTTCTATATTTATTTTAGTTTATAAATACTTTATCGTTATTTCTATGTTATTTTTTATAACTAGATTAAATTTAAAGTTTTTACCTAGTTTTCTAAATTGACCGTGGGCAAAGTAATTATAGTTATTTTATTAATTTAGTATACTATAAATATATTCATTTTTTAATAGATTATTAAATTTGATTTAGAATATAAAATTATCCGGTAGTTTATTATTATTTATTTATTTAGACGTATCTACGGAAAATACTAAATAAAAAGCTATTACATTAAAGTTTTTAATATTATAAAAACGAATATACTAGTAAAACTTCTCTATTAAATTAAAAAAAAAGTTTTATAATTTTTATTTTTTTTCGATCATATATTTATATATTTAAAGAAATATTAGAACGTATTTATCGATTATAATAATAAAAACCTAAAAATATCTCCGTATATCTATAATTTCTACTATTTTCTATTCTTGTATTTAAATATATATTTATATCAATTTATTAATCTATTTTTTAATCTATTATTTTAAAATTTGTTCCGTTTTGAACTTCGCGTATTAGTATTCGATTTTAAAAGTTCTAGCTAAATCTAGTAGTATAAATTTAACTTTAAATGCTTATAGGAAATTCTATAAATAGATTTCTATTTCTTTTGATATAGATTTAGTTTAATACTATAATTATATTCTAAAAAAATTCGATAACCTTATTAAACGTATCGTATTCTTTTTTCTATTAAACAATTTTTAATTTATATTATTTTATATAGATATTATAAACGGATACGGCGTTTACTATAGTAATAATATTCGTACTATTTCAAAAATTTGGCTTAGATTCTACTAGCCTATCTATAAATTGGAATCTAATTAATTTTAATAAATTAATAAAATTCTAGACTAGGAAGCTGACGGCTTTATTTTTAACTATAGAAATTTAGATATTTTATTTATTAGTTTTATCGAATTTTAACTCGCGTTTATTTATCTTAAATTTTTAATTAAATATTTTAAAAAAGAAAAAAAAAAGATCTTTCGGTGAAATATAAATTCTTTTATAGTAGATTTAATTAATTAAATCGTTTTAAATAAAGAGTAAATATTTTATTATAAAAATTACTATAGAGCTTTCTACGGCGATATTATAATGTAAATGATTATTTAAATAAAGTTTCAATAATTATAAATATAAAGGTATATATTATCGGATTTATAACTATTAGCCGGTACAAAGAAATTATATTGTAATTAATTAATATTAGAGTAGAAATCTATAAAATATTTATTTATATAAAAAGTAGTAAATATTAAAAAGATGCTAAATCTATTTAGAATTACGCTAAACTTTATAGAGCCGGTATATATAACTTTAACGGGTTTTAGAAAGAAATACTAACTGGCTTCTTTATAAATTTTTTATAATCGCTTTTACATACTGATATCTATATTTTCAACAGTTTTTTGACAGTTATTAGATTGCAACGCGAAATTATTCTGGCTACCATATTGTATTTAGTATCTTTGAAATTCGTTATAAATTTGAACAGGCTTTCTATTTGTATTAAATCATTGCTATCTATAGTATATATTGACAGCAACATTTTAGAACGTCTGTGAACATATGTCAAATCCTTTAGCCTTCGTTGTATTTACGAAATACTATCAGTTACGATTAGAGTTATAATCCGCGTACTATACTTTATTACTAAAATATTCTATTAGACTGGCTATCGGATCGGATTTCGAATCTAGATTAGTTAATCCGATCCGATCTGATCCGGATTAAATTAGATTATTTTAAAATTTAATCTAATTTGGCTCCGGGTTAAACTCGGAAATCTAGATTTAATCCGCTAAAATTACTAAAATCTTCTTTTCTATATTATAATATCTATTTTTTTACTAATAATATAGTAATTTATCGAAATAATATTTTTCTTTAGAATTTCTATTTCTAGATAAAAATAACCAGTTAGATAATTTATTAATTTCTTTTATATTTTTATTATTTTGAATTTCTATTTTCTTTTTTATTTCACTACTTTTTTTCTATTTTTATTTTTATTTTTATATTTATTTTTATTTTTATTATAATTAAAGTTATTACTTTTAGCTAAACTTTTATATTTTTTCGAATTTAGTATTATTCTATTTAATAGAATATCATTCTATAATCTAGTTTTTAATATCAATTTTAATAATATTATTAGTATTTTTGTCCTTTTTTTTATATAAAGATTCGATAGCTATACTAGCTATATTACTACTATAGCTTAATTTTTTAGTAAACTTTAACTACTGTTATAGGACTTCTAGTATTCTTGTAGTTTTAAATTTTTCAAAGTCTATATAAAAGATTAATTATTATTAAATAAAATTATCGAATAGAATTATATATTTAAATAAAAATAATACGTCTATATCTTTAATAGCTATAGTAGATTCGAGGAGATATTAGAAATAAATAATTATAAATTAGATAGTTCTACTAATATTTATTATATTATTCTAATATATTATTTTATTCCATTTCTACTTTATTTAATTAATAAATATTACTTCCTCTATTTCTTTTTAACGAGTTTTAATATAGAATTTAGTTTTATAATTTAGTTATTTATTTTAGTTTTAGTACCCGGTAAACCAGTGGTCCGATAAGTATATTAAATATTAGTATACTAGTATCGAAGATACGGTAGTAGAATTTATATTCTAGTTTAATCAACGTAAATAACTATTTCTTAGAATTTTAATTTATATTTATTTAGTTATAAAATATATCTTTCTACCGATAGTTTATTATAGAAATTTTCATAGATAAATATATTTTTTAATTATCGCTTTTTCTTTTTTTTTCTTTTACTAGTAACATAAACCTAAAACCTTTTACGTATATATATATTCCCGTAAAAGATATAGCTATAAACTCACCTAGACGATAGTATATCTATAATAACTATATCTACTCGCGCGGTCGTCGACTATTTTATTATAGCTAGAATAATCTATTTCGATTTCGATAAAGAATTTTTTTTACTACCTTTAAAATATACTATCCGATATTTTTAGTTTCCTTTAATTTAATCGACCGGGTAAAACTTTTAGCTATAGTAGCTAGCGTACTATCTAGCGATCTTTATAAAACTAGATAGATAAAAAAGTACTTTAATAATTTAATAGAACGTTAAGATATAGATTATATAATAAATATAGCCGAGGTATTAGACGTAGATAATTATTTCGCAGTATAGTAGATTGATATAGCGGACATAATAGAAGCTGATAATTATATATAACGTCGAAAGAGAAATATATAGTATTTAAATATAGTACAATATTCGTAATCGAATAAAAAAGAAAATAGTTAAATAGAAGTGATTAATTGCGCTATAAATCTTGCCTAACGAACTTTAACTGTAAAAGTTTCTTTATAAGGAAAATATAATAATCGTTGCTATATATAACGTTGATAAAATATATATATATATATATATATATATAGACCTGGGTGGCGCAGCGGTAACGTTACGTAACCTGGAGGCCCGGCGGATCCAGCGCTCTTCGGAGTTAACGAAGTTAATTCGACGGGTCGGAGGTTCGAATCCCTCGAAGGTTAACTAATATTTAAGTTTTTTCTATCGATTAAAAATCGATTTTATATAGAGTTTTTATATAGAAGGCTTATATAGTAGATCGTCTCGGCCTAGCCCGATCGATCGAATTAAAACGAGTTAATTAAAGTTAAATAGATTACGGTTTCCCTCTGGATTTTAGTCTAGATCTAGCTTCTTCGGGAGCTTTAAATTCGAGTTTTCGGTAAAATACTTGAGTACTAAATAATTGCGTAATCTAATCGAATTAGCGCCTCTAACGTTAAATTCGTAAAAGACTAAAATCAAAAATCCGAATGATTAATCGCATATATATATATATATATAAAAACTTCATATAATTCCAAATAGAAATCTTTTAAAAAGATTAATTTTATAGTATAATACTATATAAATATTTATACCAAATATTATTTATATTATTATATTAAATTACTATAAAGTTTTTTACTAATTCTATAATCCGTTTCTTTATTTCTAGTGTTTTCTTCTAAAAAGGCTATTATATCTAAATCTATAGTTTTCTATTAATCGATTCTCTTTAGTTTCTAAAAGTATTTATATATAGTAATAAAATCTATATTTTATTTTCTATAAAGTATATCTTTAGAACCCGATAATTTTCTACTATATTAATAGTTTACGACCGATTTAGATTTTATAAATAGTAATTTTATTTTAGATATAGCGGGATACTAGATAGTAGTATAGATAATATAATAGAATAATATAATTGATACTAGAAAAAGTTTATATAAAGTAGTAGCTAAAAGTATATAGAAATATATAGTAAAATAGTTTAAAAGTTTATAGAAATATATAAATTCGTTTACTTTAGCCGAAATCTAGCTAATAATTATATTAATTAACTAAACTTTACTTCAGATCTTTTTTTTTATTAACTATTACTATAGAATTCTAATATAATATAAATCGCGTTATATTCTTTATCTTTCTATCTAATATATTGTATAAATATATTTATAGTACGTATAAATCGAACTAGTCATATAATTAAACAATATAATAACCTATATAATAGCGTTAAAAGATAATCTAGTATATAAAAATATTACGATACCGATTTATAAAAATCTAGAGAAAACTAGAAATAATCGAATTAAATAAAAGAAAAGGGAATTTATTAATAACGTAGTAAAAATAATATTCTAATATAATATATTCTAAATAGATTAGATTATATATCGATAGGAATGTAAATAGAAAACTAGTACTATAGTCTTCCGATATATCTATCGCTACTAAAAAGATTTCGAAAATGAAATTCTAAAAATACTATTTATCAGACTATACCGCGAAATCTTTAAAGATATCGCTATAGAAATATTAAACTTAGCTAGGATTATTAGAATATAGAATACAATATTAGTAATTTTTTAAAACTTTATGAAAATATATATTATTATTTATTTAATAAATAAATATATTATTTTATTATATTACTATTTATATAGGATAATATTTATATTATTTAAAAATCAATTTTGTAGTAATTTACGCTAAACGAATTACTATCTAAATTAAAGATCTTTTATTTATTAAAAAGTTAATGAAAAATTTAGAGATATAGCTAGAAAATAAAAAACTAGTTAATAATTAAACTTTATATAATTAAAAAATCCGGACAGAAAATATATAATCTAGAAATTTTTTAAAAATAATAATGTAGATTATAACTATTATACTAGTTTGTTTCAAATTAAATATATAACTACTTTATATTATCTAAATTATTCATTATAATTAAATGAAATAAAATATTTAATATAATAATTATTAATAAAAACTATAGTATTCGACTATCTAATATAATTATTAATCGAATCGGATCGGGTTTTTATTAGTATTTATTTTATAATCTATATTAACTTTCGGTTCTAATATTAGAAACTAATCTAAACTATTTAACGGATCGAATCGAATCGATTTACTAAAACTCGGGTCGGGTTTCTATAATACCGACGCGAATCTATACCGAAATAACCAATCTATATTCTATAGAAAACGCTAAAATACTCTATAGTCAAACTTTATAATATAGAATATAGCGTATCCGAGCTGACCAATTAAATAATCTAAATTTAAAAGGTCCATCCGTTGTATTTTAGAAAGGCCAGAATCTAATATCAGATATTAGTCAACGGTAAAAAACGAAAACGTTATATTAATTTTATATACTTTTTTTATCTAACTAGATATATCGTTTCTATTTTATTTTACCATCAGAATATCCAATACTATTTTACTTTTATCGGATTTTTTTTTAACTATTTTTTATAACTATAAATTCTATATTTTCTATATAAAATTTCATCTTTTTGGAAAGTTTCTATCAAAAATTATACTGAATTTGTATAAATATATATATATATATTTCAGTATTTCAAAAGATTGTAACGATTATTATATTTTATATATAAAGAAATCTATATAATAAAAAATTTATAATTCGTTAAATAAAGTTTATAACGTAGTTAATTACTTCTATTTTACTATTTTCTATTTTATTCGATTACGAATTTTTTACTATCTCTTTTTCGATTTTATAAATAATTATAATTATTCAATATTCTCGCCATAGCTATCTACTATATAGTGAAATAAATATCTATAGTTATCGTTTAGGCTAAAATTATTATATAATCTAAATTTTAATATTTAATTAAACTATTAAAATAATCTTTAGTCTAAAAATTTTAAATAGGATTACTAGCTAGTACGCTAGCTACTATTATTAGAAGTTTTATCCGGTCGATCAGAATAAAAACAGATAGAAAAATCGAATAGCGTATTTTAAAAATAGTAAAGAAAAGATATTATTTATAGTTAAAATAAATTAGTTTAGCTATAAAAATATAGTCGACGACTTGGAAAGTAGATATAGTTATTATAGATAAAGTTACTACCGTTTGGTTTAGTTTATAACTATAGCTATTATCGGAATATATACGTATATAGAAGATTTTAGTAAATTGTAATATTTATAAAGATATAGTATTTTTGAATTTATATTACTAGTAAAAGAAAAACCATAACTACGAAATATATTTATCTGTAAAAATCTCTATATTAGTTAAATTATCGATTGAAAATTATATTGTATTATTAAATAAATGAAAATTAAAATTTTAAAAAACTATTATTTACGTTAATTAAACTAGAATATAAAATTCACTACCGTATATTCGATATTGGTATACTAACATTTAGTTTATTTATCGTACTATTAATTTACCGAATACTAAAACCAATATAAATTAACTAAATAAGAAATTAAAAGTATTATTATATAAATAATAAAATCTGTTATATACGATTAAAATTAGATAATTAATACTTTTTAATATCAATTATCTCGATTCTAAAAAATATTTTACCATTAATAATCTTTAAAAGAATCTTATATCAAATAAATATTAAATAATTAATTGAATTTCTAAAAAATATATTAATGGTTTTATTAGATATAATATATATATTTTCAATAGAAGATTTTTATTTGGAATTATATTGAAAATCTATATCTATATAAAAGTTTTATCAATATTATAAACGATAATAAATATTTTATTTTTTATATAAAGAAATTTTTATAACTAAAGATATTATCGTTAGTCAAAGTTTTCAATGTAATTAATTATTTCTATTTAACTATTGTCTTTTTTATTCGACTACTAATTCTGTATTTTATAAATATAATTTCGTTATTCGTAGTCTTTGGTGTATTTTTTTAGTTAATATAAATAAATATAAATATTTTGTAATTCCGCTATAGCTATCTATCAAACTATAAAATATTTTTTTATCATTATCGCTTCGACTATATTTATTACACAAAATATATTTAAATTTTTTCAAAACACCAGAATTTTATATAGAAATAATATATAAAATATTACTATTTTATTATAACGAGGTCGTATATTGTTTAATAGAAAATCGATTATTAAATCATCTTCTTATAACCAGCCTGCTACGGCTAGGTTGAAATAGTATAATTTAATCAATTAATCAATCAGTCAATCTCTGATTTACAATAAAAGATAGATATAGGTATAATATTTTTCGCTCACCTATTTTCTTCCAGTCACCTTTACCCATTTATCGAGCACCGACCCCGTCAACAATAGAGGATAATTCCACCTTGGCTGTTTCAATACCACAGGTTTTTATATACCTTTTACAAGGCCTCCGTTCTACTATTATATAAAACATCGATCGGAGAGTAATTAAATAGGCTATACTTGTTTAGCTACGCCATATAGCTGTTTCCTTTTACAAGTAATATTTAGAGAATCTTTAAACACTTTTTAGATATTTTATT
Source organism: Rusavskia elegans (assembly GCA_011316305.1). Classification (NCBI taxonomy): domain Eukaryota; kingdom Fungi; phylum Ascomycota; class Lecanoromycetes; order Teloschistales; family Teloschistaceae; genus Rusavskia; species Rusavskia elegans. Next base: position 423,143 of record SAUG01000044.1, read on the forward strand.
CTAAATTTAATAAAAACTAACTTTTCCGACATTTTCGAAAAAACGTATTTAACAGTTAGATATTTCCGGTACGTATTTACTAGATAGATAGCTTCCGTCCGAATTCTTGAAATCTCCGAATCTCATCGTACGCATTTTCATCGTCTTCGTCTTCGAAGATTGCTATAGTATATATGAGACCAATCTCTGAATAACTATAGCAAATGGATCGGATCTATTCAAATTCTATTTATTTATCGGTCTTTATATCCTGTATCGAATGATATAGATCTTTATATTCTGCTTGGAATTTTTTATATTTATTATCTAATAGTCAATATTGCGTTTATACGTATTATAGAAGTTTCTCCGATACTATTATCTATTCCCTGAACTTTTAGTTTTTAAACTCTATTTTTCGAATACGGCTAACCTAAAGCGAAAAGCTAGTATTAATTTCTACGACGTTATCTGTAAATATAGTTATCTAAAACTATTCGCGTCCGATAGCGTACCGTCGCTAGTATATATCTAGCCTATCAGTACGCTTTTAGAATAAATCATTTTAAGCTTTAGCCTTTTCGAATATATACTTGATATCCGCGCGCGTACGGTTTTCTTATACCGCTAATCTATAGGCGAAGATTCTTCTTTCTTTATTAAGTTTTTTTTGATGTTCGTTCTCGCTGACACGGCGGCGAGTTAAAGAGACTATAGTAGGATAGTAGCCAGATCGAATCTATAGCTCGATTAATCGGACTATATAAATCTGAAGCAGTTTTAGACTATTTACTTTATAGCTTCGATCTTGTTTTAATAGACTGATTGTAGTGTAGAAAGAGCCGCGGAAGTCGTAGAAGCGATAATTAGTGGTTTTATCGACGGTATCAAGACTTTAGATCGACAATAGAATGCTTTTCTATATCGATAAAGAATTGGATCAATATATCAAGGCTGATTATTATATATAGGGGGAATTAGTACAGGCGAGAGATTCAAAAAATTAGTTACTATTAGAAAAAAGCGGCGAATTAAAAAAGGTTGGCACTAGTATATAAAGCAAGATTGGTATATAGAAAAAAAGTTACCACCGGAAAATTACGATAAAGAAAGTAGAAAGGTTGATACTTTATAGCAGGTTGGCAACTATAGCAGATATCTTAGACTTTTCTACCGAATTACGGAATCCGAACTACCGCTATTTCTTTTCGTCTGGTATATATCGTATTTATCTAAAGATTATTTAATTAAACTTTAATCTGGTTATAGATTACTAAATTTTTATAGATACGTCGATAAGTTTTTATACTAGAGAGTTTTCTCTTTTATAAAATCTACTATCTAGCTAACGGTTACTAACGTATTTCTAAACGACTAAAATTTTTCGAAATTAACTAAACGGAAATAATAATATATAAAATTAGAAATCGCTAATATTCCGCTATAATCGAAAAGTTTTTAGAAGACTAGATATTTAATTCAATATTTAATTCCATCTAGAGCTATACGCTGGTTCCTAAAAAAATCAATATTATCGTCTATAAATTTTTTTATATTTAAACGTTATCGTTTTACTAAAACGGATAGATTTTAGATAAATATATAGATTATAGTTTCATTACGATTTTTTTAATCTTTTTTCTATACGCTATAGATACTAGCTAGAAAGATCTAATTTAGGCTTTTTCGAAATCTTACTTCTAGAAACTTTCTAGTTATTTATAGATTAAATACCCGAAGGTTTTTAACCGATAGTAAAAGCCTATAAATAGTTCTAATCTATAAATCCGAAATTGAATCTTTATTTAAGAAATCTTTAATTTCCGTCGAACTAAAATTAAAAGCGTTAGTTAAAGCTAATATAGATAGATAGCAGCCTTCGACGAATTAGCGGAGATTATAGAAAGCTTTAACCGTTTTAACTCGATATAGCTCTAGTCTGGCACTAGGAATACGAGATATGGTTTCAAGCGCTTCCAAGACAGTATTATAGCTGCAATCCATCGTATAGATAAGAGATCTAGAATCCCTGCTAACAAAAGTTAAGAGGAGGCTGCGTGGATACTAGCGTTGCCTATAATCCTTTGAGCTAAAGAAGCCTGCAGCCGCTACTAGGGCCGCAGATTATCTTGTATAGATCTAAGACCGTTGCTTGTATTTACCCGGGAGAAACAAGACGGTTAATTTCGCTCGAAGCCAGTATAATTACTTAGGATATCTCGATATTTAATAGCTGCTCGAAATTGCCTGAATCGTTTTACGTTATATAATAGGTACTCTGTTAGCGCTTGTCCTACTAATCAGTACTCCTCGGTCGAACTCGTTATCCAGCTAAAAACCCGGTATAAAGAAGTTATTCGTCCGATACGCCGTACTGCTATTTATCAAGCTGTTTTTCGATATTCTACTCGCCTTAAATGCATTGGATACTTTTCAGGCGGTTAGCTACCGTAAGTTTCTGGAATAGAAAAATTGCTGAAAATATCTTAAAATCTTTTAGCGTACAGCAGAATATCAAGTCTATATTACGTATATTCTATATACTGCCGGGTTCTACCAGTCGATAGCTAGTGAATTGCTGTTATTTATACTCGTTATATCTTGACGGAAATAGAAGATAGGTCTATATTTTAAAAAGCTATTATTAGTCCGATTAATAGATAACCCTATAGTATAGATAGAGCGTTATACTAATCGAATTAGTATAGTCTAATATAATTATAATAACGGGCCAGTTTTTAGTACTTTCCAGATCTAACGAGGACGCGATTAATAGACGGCGATAGTCGATAGTTTATAGGACGGCTATATAAGTAGAACTCTTATTATATAATAGGATATTCGAGGCTTTTTATTAGTAATTAAATACTATCTATATCGGTTGCTTGATAATTTGCTTGTAGAGAACCCAGCAGAGTGAACGGGATTTTATTCCCCTATTTTCAGTTACAAGCATGCAATCGGATCGAAGGCTAGGATACTTTATCCGTATTAGCGATCGGCCGATCGAGCGCTACTATATATAGATAATAGTTGAATCTAAATCCCTTTTATAATTTTTTAACTATAATAAAGCCGGTATACTGCTTTTATTAACTTTAGATAGAATAGTTTAATTTATATCCGCTAGGGTAGTAGCGATATTTAGTACGTCTGTCTAATAGCTTCTTTAATCGTTTAATTTAATATAATTCTTTAATCGTTTAGATTAAATATTATAATTTATAGGAAGGACGGTAGCCTATTTAATAACGTTATATAGTATTTATTTACCGCTTAAAAATAGAATTTATAGATAGTCGATATAATATTTAATCTTTAAAATCTATTCTATTCGCTAATAGAAAACTAGTATTTATCTCGGCGAAAATAAATTTCATTTAAAAAAAGCAATATTAGTAAAAAGACCGAAAATATTATATTTTAACAAACTCTTTTATTAAATCTATTATATAATTAAAGTTTTGAATTAATAATAAAATATCGCGAGAAAAATCGATATAAAAAAAGTATATTATTTTTACCGCCGGCTAAAAAAATAGTTATCAATATAGATTTTTATTTTAGATATAAATTAGCGATTATCTAAATATAACGTCTCTGTATATTAGAAAGCGTTACGTTCGAATCTAGCTACAGCCGTAGATATAGTCCGAGCCATTAAATAGTAATATAGTTCTAATATAGATTATTATAACTAGTTCTATATAGCTATAAAGGTAAGATTATTATATTACGAAGCGTGTTCGTTATATAGATAACTATAAAATAGGAATAGAGTAGTATCTACAATTGATATTAATAACTAATTGAAAAAGCTATCTAATAGATATAAAAAGAGTTATATTTAATAAAAGGGCCGATATATCCGATAGAACTAATCTACAAAATAATAGATAGATCAATTAGAAAAAGTAAAAATAAAAATATAAAAAATAATTTAAAATAATAAATAGAAAAGAGAAAATACTACTACTAAGTCTATAGAATCTATAAATACTATTATTACTTTTTTAGGTCTGCTAGTATAGAAATAAATATCTATATCTATATTATTACTATAGAGTTAGATCCATCTATCTTTTTTTTAGTATTATTATAATAAATTATACGGAAATACTATCAGATTTCCTAAATAGATATATTATCTTTTTTTAAAAAACTAGATATAGTCTTTAAAAATTTCGATAGTAAATTCTACTAGTAGTCCGAGATAGAAATAACTCGCAGTTTATTCTATTTATTTCTCGATAGATTATTAATTCTTTCGAATAAGCTAGTGATTTTAATAGTTAATAATTTCGAGATTTTTAGAAATACCGCTACCCGTTCTAATAGAATGAATCGATATTTTAAATTTATACTAGCAATAAAAGCGATGGTAAAGAAATTTTTTATATAATTTATACGTATAAAGTATTTATAAAAGAAGAATACGCAGGAATAGATCTATTTTTAGAAATTAGCAAAAGAATTTAACAAGCGATTGGATAACGGTTAGTATTCCTCGATTCGAATTGCCGGTTTCTTAACTATATATCGAAATTCTAATATAGCTTTTCGCTATATAGAGGGTTTAACTTATCCGAAAATATAAAACTAGAGGCCCGGAAAATTTTTTATATAATATACTAATCGAAGAGTAAATAGAAATTAATTTTAGATAGTATCCCGAAAAAAACAGTTGATAGTTTATCTTTAAAGTGGAAAATATATACCTATATATCCTTTATCGTTGAACGCAGGCTTGTAATATTTTATTGTAAAATAGTATTTCATATAGATTTCGCTTCGTAGAAGAGACTATTGTGGCTACAATAAACTAAATACTAGATGATACCGGACTATAATAGACGTCTTCCGCTCTCGATTGTACCGAAATCCCAGCTTTAGAATAGAGATTGAAGGTTTTCTTTAGACCGATCTGACGTCCGTAAAAAGATCAGTATTCAGACGAACCTCGTAATATATACTGTATTATCCTCTCCTTCCTCTAAAGTCCAAACCTATTAAATAAAGCGATCGATTGTACCGGTATATAGGCTGAATAGATAGTGATTGTTCGTCTATTGTATCTAATCAATACTAAAATAGAGTTTCCACCCGTTCAGAAAGTCGTACAAATCGCCTGAATCGTAACGATGGCGGAAGTTGTTTATTAGACGGTATCCGTTGTCTTGCTAGTTGCTGCAGCTACGATAACCGTTAGAGTAGATTAGTCCCGTCTTGCTGCAAAGTATTTACGAATACAAGAGTTTTAAACTCGCTGGATTATTTTAAATAATCTTTTTTTTTATAATTATATCTTTTGATTTTGAATCTCTATAATTTTATATTTAAAACTACTAAAATCTACTATATTTTGAAATATCGTTCTAGAAAAATAGTTAAAGTTTTCTATAATAGCGAATTTCGATAATATCGCGAAATACGTCCGCTATTATAATATTAAATCCAAACTTCCACTATAATATATCGCCGGAGATGATTTTAAATCTATAAAAAATTCTATTAACGTCTAGTCGATATTTAAATGAATATTTGAATATATCATTTTAATCGTTTCGATAATATTAATTGGTTATCGAATTTCTAGTTTATCGAAGACGTCGTTAATTATATTCTATATTACGACAACTAGCGAGCTATTCTTGTCGGTTAATACTAGTTTATACGAATTAGAAAACGTTATTTAAAATTTTATTTAATTATCTAACGTTTTTTTAATATTTATAAAAAGATTACGAATTATATATAGATATTAGAAAAATATATCGGCAGATTTTAGATAAAAATTTAAAGAGAAAATATAATATCTAATAATATATAGAATATAGATAAAACATGTTTTTTAATTAACTATATACGTTTCGATATAGTCAATATATTCGATAGATATAAAAACCAAAAATAATATTATCGCGAATTATATAATCGCGTCTATTAAATTCCGATAGAAGTAATTAAATTAATAGTAAATCTTTTCTCATTTACTAATATTAGAAATCTAATATACTATTTCTCTTTTTAATATTTCAAAAGTCTAGTATATTAAATATAAATGGCCTGAATGGCGCAGTGGCAACGCTGCGTGATCTGGCGGCCTAACGGATCCAGCGTTCCACCTCGGAGTTAACGGAGTTAATCCGGCGGATCGGGGGTTCGAATCCTTCGAAGGTCAACTAATATTTAAATTTTTTCTATCGACCAAGTCGATTTTATACAGAGTTTTTATATAGAGGGATTATATAGTAGATTGTCTCGGCCTAGTCGTTTTTAACCGAAGTAAATTAAATTAATTAAAGTTAAATAGATTTAATTTTTATATTATTTTAAAACTTTTTATATTAGATATTTATTAGAGTATTCAATTATTTATATCAATAATTTATTTTATATAAATCGAATTACGTTGCCGCTATTATAAAGGTGATTATAATAGCGATAGTAAATTAATCCACCTAGAATATTCTATAGCTCTATAAAAATTTCGTAATATAACGATTTTTAAAAATACGTTTAAAAATTTATAGCACCGTATTAATATCTATTTCTTTCACTTTAAAACTTTACTAGCGGTTTTACGAATTGTATAAACTAAATGTTTTTTTAATTAAATAACTATAGTTGCGAAGAGATGAATAAAATCAGAAACTTGTAAATAATTTTTCGATTTCGTTATCAATAAAACGAGAGAATAATATTAATAGTTTCTACTACGCGCTAAAAGCCGTCCGTAGTCTATAGTCGTCCGGACTATCTAGAACCTTTATCTAGATTACTAGCGAATAGTTAAAATTTTCGATATTATTTTCTATAGAGTTTTTTATTTTCTATTTCGCGAATTAGCTATTTAAAAAATACGGTTTACGTAAATTTACCTATATATTATCTCTATTAAATATTATTTAGATAATCGTTTATTATTTTAACTGATCGTATCAATTAAACTGGCTAGTTCGGATCGGATTTCTATCGAACTTTCGGATATCCGATCCGATTTTAGTAATCCGATCCGGATTCGACCTACTAAACGGTTAGATCGAGTTATAGATTATAATTTAATTTTCGGATCGGAATATAGATTTTGATTTAATAATCCGATCCGAAAACCAGATTCGATCTAATTTGTAATTATATATAATAGTAGAGTATTAAAGTAACTATATATTATATAAAATAGTAATATATTATATTTATTACTAGTTTATATTTCAATATTCTATAAATAGTAATAAAGATACCGGGATTTTATTAATATTATTATATTTTTTAAAATAACTCTATAGATTTATATCTTTATTCTATAACTTTTAATCTTTTAGAATTTATTATTAACTAGCTCCTATTATATTTCCGGCTTTATTTCTAGATTCTATATTAAATCTTTTTAAAGACCAGACGTTTTTCTACTAAATAGTAATATATTTAGTATAGATGACGACTAGTGAATAATCTAAAAAAAATAAACATCATTAGATATATATAGTATTTAAATAAAATAATAAATATTTATTTAATAAAGAAAATAATTATATATTTTTCTTCTATATCTTACAGAATTACTAACAATATATTTTATATTCAATTAATTCTTTTATATATATTTATAGTAGCGATATCGGTAAAGATTTCACGATATAGTCTAGCGAAAGTTATTTTAGGAATAAAATTTTCGAAAAGTAATAGTTCAAGGCTTTTATTTATATTTGTTTCGATAGGTTATTAGCTAGACCAATTAGAATATATTACCTTAGAGTATTACCGGTACTATAGCGTTATAAAATAAAATTCTTATTTTTTTTACTTTTTCCGGGTCTATTTCTTCGAGTTTTATTTACGTTTTTATAGAATAGAATAAATTTTTAATAATTTCAAATAGTTTTAGCGTTATTATATAATTAATGATCTATATTTTAATATATTACCTCTTTCTAGATTTTTATATACTATATTTCAAGATAGGTCAAATAAAAAAACTAAAAATAAATGATAGAGTGAAAGAATATATGGTATAGTATATAGAATACTACTATTTTATTATAATAGTTAGTTATTAAAAAATAGAAAATTTGAAATGAAAAAAGATTATCTATATAATTATCGGTTATATTTCGGCTAGACGATTAGAGTATTATATAACTCTATATATTTCTATATACTTTTCGTATTATCTGCTATAACAATATATAGAATCTTTAGATGTATCTATAGCTACTAATTATATTAGCTTTTTAAATTATTGAATTTACTATCTACTATATTTAAATAAGAACTACTATCGATTAAATTTAAATTTGTTATAAACTATTAATATAGTAAGAAATAGATCTATACGAAATATAAATTCTATAAACAATAGAGTATAAACTATATTCTAATATAAATGCAAGTTTAATCTTGTTGGCTATAGAGACGAGGGCTATATTAGAATAGAATATAAAAGATTAGAAAATAAATTAGAGAATTAAAAAAAGAATCTATAGTAATATATTAAATAAATATTTAATGTATTAAGTATAAACCTATATATAATATTATATCATAACAACAATATTATACTAAAATCTTCATAGAAAATATAGAAAAAACGAACTATTAAATAAATAAAATAGAAAAAAAGCGAGGTAATATATTAGAATAGTATTTCGAATATAAATACAATTATCTAATATAGAAATATTCTTTTTAATATATTATCTAGTCTAATATTACTATTAACCGTCTAAATCAAGTAATTTTAATAAAATATATAGTTTTAATTATTCATTTTATTTAATAACGAATAATCTATTAAACCGACTTCTAAAAACTTTAGTCTACTAGAATTCTAGTTTCTCTACGAAATAAAATAGTATTTACAATAAAAACTAGTTATAGTAGAGATATAGCTAATAAATATATTAAATCTTTCTATAGGAAAGAAAATAAAAAAAGCAATAATATTATTAGAATTAATAAAAAGAAATAGATAATAGAGAGATATTTTTGTATATAGAATAATATTAAATTTAATAATAATACAAGTTTAGCTAGAAATATTAATTTTAATAGTTAGGATAGAAATATAAAAGAAGAAACGGAAGCGGATAATAAAAAAAATATATAAAAAATAAAAATAAAAATATAAAAGAAAGTTTTAAACTATCTAAATAGTTATATAAACCGAGAAATAATAGTCTAGAAAGAATATATTATATATATATATTACTATATTAATACTAAGTAAAAACTATACTAGATTTATCTATCTAATATATTTTTAAAATTCTTTATAAATAGATTTCTTTCTAGAAAAATAGCGTAATTCTCTATTTCTATCCGATTAAAAATATTCTATAGCTTTTCTAATACTTCTTCGGAATCAAAATCTATGGTATAGTTATAGTATTTAATTATTATCGTCTATTCTATATACTATAGAGTTATTGAGATTCGATTCTACTGATAAATTCTTCTACTAAAACTAAAAGTTCGTTTAATTCCGATCGAGAATATCAAATAGAAAAGAATATTATAAACTCTATTTACTAATTTTAGAAAATTCGAAATACTATTTTTCTAAAATATCCAATTTAAATTATCTTCGGAAACAGATACTCGAAAACGCTAGAACTATCGAAAAAATTATTTAAAGTAATTATAGCAAGCTATTAACCAGTTAGTAGTTTTTATATATAATACTATTATATTTATTTATACGATTCAATCATTCGGATTTTTGATTGTCGTTTACGAATTAATACTAGAAGTATTATTCGATTAGATTATATAATTATTTGATATTCAAATATTTTACCGCGAACTCGAATTTAGAACTTTCGAAAGAGCTAGATCTAGACTAAAACCTAGAGGGAAATCGTAATCTATTTAACTTTAATTTATCTAATTTACTTCGATTAGAACCGGCTAGACCGGAACGATTTACTAAATTAACTCTTTATATATTAACTTTATATAAAAATCGACTTAGTCAATCAGAAAGAACTTAAATATTAGATTAGTCTTCGAGGGATTCGAATTTCCGACCCGCCGGATTTGATTCCGTTAATTTCGAAAAGCGCTGGAACTGAATCTATTAGACCTCCAGGTCACGCAGCGTTGCCACTGCGCCATCCAGGCCATTATTATTATATATTATCTTATTTTCCTTTCTATAGCGGGTTTTATATTTTTTTTTCAATTTATTCCGATATTTATCTATTTATTCCGAATATTTTTCTATATTTTTCTTCTATTTAATAGTATTCTAGTTTCGATAAAAATTGATTTTTACTATAGATTTTAAAATATTCGTAAATTTCTATATCAGTTTTCTTTTATTTTTAATACGAAAATAATTTTTAGTAAATATAATAAAAGTCTTTTCGTAAACTATTAGTACTATCGCCAGTTTTTATAACTTCCTATGTTTTTTTGTAAAGGAAATATAAAATATACTATAAAGTCGATATATTGAATAAATTCTAATATCTATAGTTAGCGAAACATTAAAAGTATATTTATGGAACGGCTATAGTATACTATCCATAAATAAAAAAACTACTATTTTTCTATATTAAAAATAAATCTTTATATTTATAGATCTCGCGAATTCTTTTTAAAAGGTTTGTTAATAATTTAACTAAATTGTTATATTCTATTAATTATATAATAGATATCATTCTACCGAATATAAATATTTTAAATAAAACTTCTAGTATAGAAATTAGAGTCGATTCTATTTTTAGACTAGCTATTTCGATACGGGTTTCTATTAGTATTTCGAGAATCCGACCCGAATTTTAATAAATCGGTTTAACCCGATCTACTAAACGGTTCGAGTCAATTTCGAATATTTATATCGAAATTTAAATAAAATTATAAAATAGATACTAATAGGAATCTGATCCGATTTAATTTATAATTATATTAAATTGTCGAATATAATAGTTTTTATAAACGATTATTATTAAAAATATATTATTTAAATTATAATAAATATTTAAAATAGTAAAAAACGTTAATATATTTCATATAATATAAGCTAGTATATTAGCTATAATCTAGTTTATTTCTTTTTAGAAAATTTCTAGACTATATTTTTTTTCTCGGATCTTATAACTATATAAAATTCGATTATTAATTCGTTTATTATTTTCTAGCTAAATTTCTAAATACATTATAAAATTTTTAATAAATTAAAAGTTTTTACTTTAAAAAGTAACTCGATTAATATAAATTACTATTGGATTAATATTTAAATAATATAAATATAAATGTATATATATAGTAATTTATTAAAGTAATATATTTAGTTAATTTGTTTTGGTTTTGGTACCCGGTGAACCAGTGGTTCGGTAAGCAAATCAAGCGTTAGTATACCAGCATTAAATACACGGTAGTAGAACTTATACCCTAGTTTAGTTAACGTAAATAACGGTTCTTTTTATAGAATTTTAATTTAAATTTGCTCAGTAATATAACGTATCCTTCTACCGATAACTCAACGTAGAAATTTTTACAGATAAGTATACCTCGCAGTTATCGCTTTTTCTTCTTTTTCTTTCACTAGTAATATAAGCCTAAAACCCCTTACGTACGTATATACTCCCGTAACAGCTATACCGCAGCTAAACCAGACGATAGTATATCCGTAATAACTATACCTACCCTCGAAGACGTCGACTACCTCGTTATAGCTAGAACAACCTATTTTAACTTCGATAAAAATCTCCTCCTTACCGCCCTTAAAACGCGCTATCCGACCTCCCTACCGCCCTTTAGCCTAATCGACCGGGTAAAGCTTCTAGCCGTAGTAGCCAGCGTACTAGCTAGTAACCCTATAGCTAGCGACCGTCTTAAAGCTACGCGGGCTAAAGAGTACCTTAATAGCTTAGCGGAGCGTTTAGGTACGGGTTATATAATAAGTATAGATAAGGCGACGACTATTCGTAATTACTTCGCAGTATAGTAGGTAGATATAGCGGAAATATTAGAAGCTGATAATTATATATAACGTCGAGGAAGGAATAGTAGAGGATTTGTAATCGAATAAAGAAGGAAATAGTTAAATAGAAGTAATTGACTGCGCTGCAAATCTTGCCTGACGAACTGTATACCTTTGGCTGTAAAAATTTCTTTGCTGCACGTGAAATACAACAATCGTTGCCGTATATGACGTTGATAAAACACACATGTATGTATGAAAACTCAATATGACCCCAGACAGGAGCCCCCCAGGGGGGAAAGTAATATATATATTAGCTAGATATTTGATAATATATACTTTTATAGAATTTTATAAAACTATTAATATTATTTTAATTATTTTAATAATTCCGGCCGAATTAATTTTTATAGTAATAATTTTAAAAATTTCGTCGTATAGTCTAGTAAATACTACTTTTAAAACTAGATATTCGAAATTTTTCGAGTAGTAATAGATATCTCGGAAGATTAGATTAACTTTTTATTTTTACTTCTATTAATATATTATTAGCTAGACTATTTAGAATATATTATTTTTTAATATTGTTTTTACCGCTATATTAGCGGATTTCCTTTTTTTTATTCGATTCTACTAATTTTAATCTTTTCTAGATTTCTATAAATCGGTTTCGTAATATTTTTATATAATACAATATATTTTAACGCTTTTTATAACTTATTATTTTACTAGTTTAATTAATATACACTATAATTGCCTTTCTACTATACGATAAATAGAGCGACGATTAATATAGTACGGTAAGAATTTTATTAGAAATATATAGTAATAGTTAATAGATAAAAAAAGATCGGAAGTAAAGTTTAATTAATTTATATAATCGTCGGCTGAATTTCGGCTAAAACCAACGAAACTACATATTTCTATAAATCTCTAGCGTATTCTACTATATTTTATAGATTTTTTCGAATATTAATTATATCATTTTAATATATTACTTTATCTATCCCATTATTCTATATCCCGCTAAATCAAAAATAATATTACTATCTATATAACCTAAATGGTTATAAACCGCGAATATAGTAGAAAATAGTTTAAATCCAAATATACGCTCTATAAAATATAAAGTATAGATTATATTATTATATATAAACGATTCTAGAAATTAAAGCAAACAGATTTAGAGTAAAATATCGATTTAGGTACTAAAGCCTATTTAGAATAAAATATTAGAAACGAAAAAACAGGCTATCGAATTAATAAAAAATTTTATAGTAATATAATAAAATAATATTAATTATATTAAATAATGATTGTTATATAGTATTAATTTACGAAACTAAATTCTATAATAATATTCGCCAAAAAAAGCGGAGGAAATAATATTTATTGATTAAATAAAATAGAAATGAAATAAAATAATCTATTAGAATAATATAATAAATAAAAATAGAACTACCTAATTTATAATAGCTTTTCTAATTTACTATAGCTATTAATAGTATAGGTAAAAAATTTTTAACTAAATATATAGCCCTAATTATTCATTTTTTCTAATAATAAATGATCTATTATAGTAGTTTTAAAGAATTTAAAACTGCTAGAATACTAGAATTTCTATAAAAATAGTCGAAATTTATAGAAAATTTAAAAATAGTAGTAATATAGCTAGTATAGCTATCGAATCTCTATATAAAAAGGAAGATAAAAATACTAATAATATTATCGAAATTAATAATAAAAACTAGATAGTAGAAAAGTACTCTATTAAATAGAATAAAATTAAATTCGAAAATAATAAAAGTTTAGCTAGAAGTATTAACTTTAATGAAAATAAAGATAAAAATAATAAAAATATAAAAGATATTATTGAATTATCTAATTAGTTATCTATATCTAGAAATAATAGAACGAAATAAATAAATAATTTTGATATATTACTATATTATTTATAAAAAAATAGATTTTTTAATATAGAAAAAAAAGATTTAACGGTTTTAACGAATTAAATCCGGGCTTCCGGGTTTAACCCGGAATCGAATCGGATCGAATTCTAGAAAAATCCGATCTAATTTAAATCGAGTCGGATTAGCTAATATAGATTCGAAATTCGATTCGATAGCCAGTCTATCTATTCTAAAATTCTTTAAAAGAAAATTTATATTAAAAGAAAATATCGGAATAGAATATAAAAGCGCGAGTCTAAAAATACTATTAGTATAAAAATTATTCAATTTATATTATCTACGTATATTATCTTTTTTACGTTATTTAATAGGCCGGTACTAATAGCTGTAATATATTTATTATCTTGTTAATAGATAAAGTTATCATCCAAAACTTATAGTCCAATCGTTTTAATAAAGTCTTAGACAACTAGATTAACTATATAAACTAGATAAAGTAGCGAGTAACTCTTCCGTGGAACAATAGTTCAGATAATGCGCGTACAGTTAATGCCACCGCTGCTGTCATTGGTGTCCATCGCAACAGTTACCGATAGAGCCGGAGCCGATCAAATGACCAACATCTCATGCACACTTCCATTCGTGCAGGGTCAGCTCGAAAACCAATTCATTGGCAAATGCCACACGAATCGGGATCTTTCCCACCGACTGCATTTTGTGCTTGTTCCACCCAGCAGCCACCCTCACCACTACCAGATACCCTTACGGCCCCGGCAAGATAACAACTCCTCCGCAACTGCCCGTACATTGGTATCGATCCCTCCTCTAGCTTCGGTGTCTGAGCCTGTCCGCGTGTGGCCTTAGCCTTGTCGAGGATAACCTTTAGTTCGCGGAGGACTCGACTGTGTCCGAATAATCGCCGGAGGTCGTGTACCTTGGCTATACTGCGCTTCGCGATGCGCGAGAATTATCTCGCTCGTTCTCGCTCCATTTATGTGTATTTTGATCGTTGAGTAAGGGGATATATGACCATCACCTCAGAGAGTAGTACTGATAGTAGGTTAGTAAGTTATGCTGGTTACTACCTGCCAAGATCTTATTGTCGACGATTGGGCTCAGCAGCTGTCGGCGCTGCCGGCGCTGACAGTATCCTATGGTACGCCGAAGCCCGGGGAAGCCAAAACCGCTAGGATTTAACTGAGCTTAGGGCTCCTTCGCAACCATGGAACAGCCTCAAACCGACCCATATGCACGGCGCGAACCTCCAACGCCAGTTACTGATTCCAGACCCTGGCTTACGTCGTGTAGTAACTAGGTATCACAACGGTCGTTGTCTCAAAGCGAAAGGGCAAAACATGGCTTATCTCGGGGCCACTTGACTTCAAGAGATCTTAACAATATCTATAACACCTTTTCCCTTCCATTTGGTATTGCAGCAAAATAGTCTGCTTCATTATCGATGGCGGTATCTCAAGCCTTGCCGAGCAATAAAATCATCATAAGCAATCAAGAGGCCACACCTTTTAAGGCATTGGACCTCACCCATCTGGCCACTGAAGCCATTCGCCATGGCATGACATGGACCATCTTCCGGCCTGAGCACGGTGTCTTCCTCGCAGAAGGCAATGGTCACGTTCTTCGCCGACTGTATCAAGCCTCACTTGTGTTCGAATTCATTCCTGGCCCTCGATCCCGACCCAAGGTATCCGAATCCCTCTATGTCGAAGGGCCTGCCGTAGACAAGCTCTTTTTCGGCATCAGGCCAACGCTCCCTCAAGCTTGCCGACTACCGCATAGGCACTACCGATGACGTCTTACTACAATGTACTCGCTTGACCCATCTGGTAGTGCGACGAAGAAGATTAGGGATAACCGGCATCCCTCCTTCGCACCTAAATGCTTGTTCGGTTTCTCCGATATCATCCCCCTTGCTCTACCAGTCCTACGTGACCACGATAGTACCATCATCCGTCTTCCCAACCCAGCAGAGTATACCACCGGCCTCCTTACCCACAAAGAAGGGTTCGTCATCTTCACCCACCGTCTCGACGAGTTTATAGCGTCATCACAATACATGGAGCCTCCCAGCATGCCTGTACCGCCGATGGTGTTGCAAGTGCAGCACACGTATCGCGATCTTCAAAAGAACTTCCGAGAATGGGAAGACGAAGTGCTTTCGAATTCACAAGTCAACAACCGCTCGCCCGAGTTTCTATCTGCTTGCACGATCGCCTGGCGGGAATGCGCCGACTACTTCCATGGTCTGATCTCGGAACATGGAGAATTTTTCTACCGTGATTTGATGGCCGTACACCTTAAGAACGCAGTCAACTGGTGGTATCAAGCCTGGAACCGCATGCGCGACGGTACGGCACGGGACTACTATAGCTTGCGAGATTACCTTGCCAAGGGAATGCATCTGTATTGGGATTACCTGGAGCTTGTGGTCCAAGATATGCGTGAAAAGGGATGGACGGAAGTTCGAAGGAGAGAAGATTAGGGAGGTATGGGTGGTGATGATGTTTAAGGGGTTTTGCTGGTGGAGGTTTCACTGGATAATAGAAGGGCAGGAGATGTGCGAGGCGCCGGCGAGGCTGCCGGGTGAGTCCTACGCAGAAGGAGAAAGGACAAAGAATGGCGGTAGGGAAGGCGACTTTGTGGTTATTGAGAAGGGAGAAGCAGTAACCCAGCCGTAGGGAAGCGATTTACTCTTCTCGTTTCAGGATGGAAAGGTTATACTGCTGCAGCCCAGACCGACTATAGATAATCTGGTTTTATTCCAAGCGAAGAGATCCCTCGGCTATTTATCTTTACTTGTCAGTGTTTGAATGACTGTATACATGGTAGAAGACCTTTGTGCTTAGGTCAACGCTGTTCAAAACGTCCGACCCTTAACATCCTGTCTTCCGCCGTGAGGCGGACTTGTTCCAGACGCCTATTCAGCTCCACCGCCCTAGAGCGCCACCCAAGACCAGCCGGCTCTCGTATCCAGCCAAAATTCCCTGTAGCGAACGGCCCGTGCCAAGCGATGATCACATGCTGCCATGTCTTCTGGAAAAGTTCCGTAGCGACCGAATCAAACGGACCAGGCGGAGTTTTTGAAAGTGAGAGAGCCCTCTGAAAACTATTTCTGATGATATCCTGCTTGCAGCTCCCGTATCAAACAGATAATGATCTTATTCCTATCCCGAGTGGAACGATAGGCTGCCAAACCCAGCGAATTCTGCGTCCAAACACCTCGCTCGTGTCAAGGTGTTCCCCATCTTTGTCCAATACTTCATCCCCCCTAACCTAGAATCACTCTTTAACATCCATCCATTGTATTTCCCAAGGCTTCAATCCCGCGCCTACCGTATCTAACCTTACCACCAATCCTCAACTTGGATCTGACCCGTTCCGCCTCTAAGCCGGCTTCACGTAGGACGTTGTAGTGGTTGCATTCGGCTGCGGTGCGGCCGATTCGCCAAATATTCTCTTACTGGCGTTGTTATTGAGGAATGGGAAGAGCAGATAGAAGATGGCATTGGCAAACCCGGCAAGGAGATACTGGGAGCTGAGGCCATGGAGCTGCCGTACCTCGACGTTGTGATACAATGCGCCGAGTTTTTGGGCGGATTCGATATGGATGCAGCACCATTTAGATAACTTGGGCGCAACAATCCATTTAAAGCTTTTCTGAGCAGGAATAGATTGGTGGAATTGTCGAAAGTCCAGAGTCACTCAGTTCATTGTCGGCGAACCATACTCCCTCGCTGGCTAGAGTAATGTGAGCGACGTTGGTCTCTTCCATTAAGCCAGTCAGCCGGCATATCCGTCACGGTTCCTGACACGATATGTCATGTTGGATAGCGTGCGGGAGGTCATGAAGCCCTTCCTCTTGGGGAATCTCAGGCTACCAGGATGGAAGGCTGTTGTGAGGCAATCTCCAGTCCTGGAAGGTGGGTAGACAGGGTAAGGTGGTGCTGAGCAACAAGGGGAGGGCAAGACTGTGGATATATTGTCTGCTGCAGGAAGCTACGTGTCAAACTCGAGTCTAGTAGGGATATTAGACGCTTACCTGCATTGTGGGGCATTCGGCGAATCTGAAGGATTCTCCAATTTGTAGCATTAGCCAGTGAAGTCCAAGCAGTTTTTGAGACCCCAGCTTGTATCTATGTCATCTTTGCTTTCACCCTTGACGTCTTTTGACTTTTCGGTTTTGACGCCAGCGGAGGATTCGGATTGAGAGGAGGATTATGTATCTACAAGTGTAAAATACTGTTAGTGTCCGTCAATGATAGCAAGATATTGCTAAATACCTTGTGCTGGAATGATCGATCTTCTCCCTATAAGTGACCGGGAGACGCTTCTTTGGCTACGCCGGCCTGATTTGTCTAACTCCTAGAAGACGGTATAAAGCATCGCTGTGATAATCCTGCGATAGACGTTGTATGCTCGTTGGAGTGTAGATTGTGTTTGTCTGTAGAAACAGTCTCGTTGGCGAGCAAGCTGTCATGGATCCTCCCCGAGCCGATGATAGAAGGAAGGTCCGGCGTATTTTCGCGATGCGCTCTATTAAGGAGGAGCTGAAGCTGTTGCGTTCGGGGCGTTGTCGCCTTACGATGGAAGCTGAATGCTCCAACTCGAGAGCCATAGGCTGGACTGATATTGAATCGCTCGTGGCTGGAAGTAATGGGGACGTGCTATGATGTTGAGGGTAGCCAGAGGGAGGGCTAGAAGCTGGCGAGGCCGCCGACAGAAGGGGATGCGTCGCAGTAAGGGTGTGCGATCATATGCCGGAGGCTGGCATGCCAGATTTGCGGTATCGATAGAGGCTTGAATAAGTTCTGCTTCCCGAATGCGCGTTAATTGTCCAACTTCTTCGGGCAGCGTGAGTGTTCCGGGTCATCGATCGAATGCTGTTCCCCAGGGTGACTGAAAGGTGTGCCACCGCGGATTCTGGTTGTAGGCATAACGGTCTAACAAAGTGATCGTCTTAGTTTTCACAAGGGAAGCCTCGTTAGCGCTGCTGTCTAGCTTTGCTTCGAGAGTCAGTGGCCGAAACCAGGATTGAATGGGGACTCACTCTGAGAGAAGCCCCGTCAGCCCCGTCGGCTGATCCACGTGCGGTAGGTTTATCTTTGGCAGCGGCACGAAGCTTGTACATGGCTGGGCTAGGCCATGTTCCCTATCAGCCAACAACCAGTAGGTCCTGTACGACACAGGCCGGTGGCCATGAGCGAGGTGTGCTCTCACCGTAAGGCAGGTGTTGGAAAACGCGCTCTCACCAAATGGCGGCGAAGGCCTGGGCGCATGGTAGGCAGTCTACCAAATCCGTATCGGTTTCGTAGTCTACTTGGAGGAAGGATTGGACGATGTCGGTCCAGGACGCTACAGCCAGATTGACTGAGGGTAAAGCTCCCCGGACGGACGTTCTCGCCGGAAAACTGCTGCTAATGGTGCCATACTGGGGACAGCATTGGATTTTGCTGCGCCACAAGGGTCGTAAAAGACGTTGATCTTGTAGAAAATCGAGTGCTCTGGAGACACCTTGGACACAGGCCAGCCAAGGCGATATATATATCAGACATCCTGCCACTCAGGCAGATGTGCCAAATAAGCTGAACCAAATCTGATGTCCACAACCATTTTCCCGGTGCTCCGTGAGACCTTCCTGCCATGGAACCATGCCCTTTGTCATTGATGAGAAAGAAGTAAATCAATGCTACAAGCAAACGAGCAGACGAAAACAGAAAAAAGCTGTGCCAGCATAACTTCCCTGCCTCCCAGTTGCTCCTCTCATGTTACAGGTCGTAAGAATGTCACACTGGTAACTTTGTGAAATGACCTTCGTAAACCCTTTGCTCATGAGAAAGGACCCGCGGGCCCATCAATCATCTGGAGGACTTTCACCGTCCCATAGAACCGCAAATGACAACGTGCACTCGGATGAAATGCGGCAGAAAAAGCCAAGCAGCGATCGTCGTCTCATGTCATCGAGCAAAAAAGTGGAGGCAGCAGTCCCCTGGACACCATCGGTAAAAAGTAATCAACATGCAAGCAGATCATTTATATCTTCCAACCTTGCCATCGCACGCGACTGCTCCGCTGGCTGATGCTACGCTGGCTGATGCTCCGCTGGCTTGCGTGCTTGTGGGGTTCTTTGCGACCTTTTAGCCGTGAATTGACTCCCTATTGTTCTCCAGTCGGATGATGTCTTGCTCAGACATGTTCTTCTCCGAAATAGACGGAACAGACTTCTCCGCAGGCTGTTTCTTCTTGGGGGGGCGGGTTCATCCCCAACTTCTTCATACGTTCCTATCGATCTTTGCGCGTTCCCGAGCCCTTCCACTGCGTCATCCGACTCATCATCATCGTCAAGTGTCGTTGACGGGCGGATGCGCTTCTGAGACGGTGGTTGCTTTGAGAGCTTTATGTGGCGCTTCTGAGACGGTGGTTGCTTTGAGAGCTTTATGTGGCGCTTCTGTTGTCTCTTCGCTATCCTTGTCGTATCCTTTCTTGGCTTGTAGCTTCCTTTTTTTGTTGAGCGCTCCGCTCTCCAGAGTTGCTTCAGTGTCTGGTGTAGGCTGGACGTCTGAGGTTTTGCTTGAGCGTTTTGAGCAGGTGCTTCGGGCACTTCAGCCGACGCTGTGGCTGATATCTTGGCGAGTGGTACTTCGGACGGTTCCGCTGCGTCGGGGGAATTTGCAATAGCGTGCACTCATTCGGAAGTGAGAGTTCGGAGGCTGCTGATTCGCGACGAGCCTTGCGCACACAGCGGACAACTGAGCAGCGACGTTTTGATAGACATCTGCGGCGATAAAAAGATAATGTGCTTTGCAGTGATGGGTGTGGAGAGGAAGCAAAACTTTGTTCCGATGGATCAGAATGGATGTCGGTCCGTGCGTCATAATCGCACATGAACATTGTGAATATGTCTTCCATGTCTCCATGTCCTTGTACGATGTTTTTGGTGGCGACACCACCGGTAATGACTCGATCGCTGCCTCTGCCCTCTCGAGGCGGCGGCGAGGCGCCCGCAGGCTCATCCACAACCCACATCGCCGTAGGCACCTAGATTTTCTTTTTGGACGAACCATCTGGATCGGTGATAGTTCACCATCGGTAAGGAGCGTGGTTTCGCTGAATTGGAAGGTGAAATAGTAGGTCACATCGTTGAGGTAGGTCTCGCATGTCGAGTACTCGGAGCGTCGTCGCTTAAATGTCGTCGGCCTCCCAGGCTGACTCTCTCGGTGCTATGGGTGGTGATCATGTTCTTAGGGTTTAGTTCCATGTCAAATTTTGTCGCTTGCACCGCATACTCGGTGGAAGGTTATGGAAAATCCAATGTTTGTCGTCCGACCTCGGCGGATATCCATGCCGATACTGCCATCGGTGGTGTTTCTGTTCCAGCGAGGTAATGAAACGTTTGATAAAAAGGAAAGGACGAATGCCGCTGTGTCAGACCTCGCCGTCTTCGCAGCAAAAAGGTCATTCGATATGTTTTGGTGACCTTGCTTGTGGCTAATGCTCTTCCTGACCTTGCAGCATGACCAGGCCTTGCCGAGCGCGTGTAGATAGTCCCGAACGATCCCCTAGTAGGCCTTATTGGGTGGCACTGGTCATTGGACACGCAACAGGGTACATATTTCGGAGATTCCGTCAACGAACCCAGGGAAATCCGGAACGATTCTGACCACATGGAGTTCACGCTACAGACCACACATCGTTGGTTCTGAAGTGTTCTCCATAGCGTTCGCCGGTCTTCCGGATATTGTTTGCAATGATACTCCCAGGTTCGGAGCTCTTTTCGTGTTATTTCCTCCTGAGGCATTCCGTCATGATCCAGGAGTGGAGTAATGGTCGGTGAGATCAGGCTTCGCGCTAGTCCATTAGCGGCTCAGCCGTCTGCCGTCAACTTTATTAGAATATGGGAATTCGGTTTATAACATTTGACCTCTTTAGGTTCAGCGCCTAATTCTGTTGCGGATGAAATAATCTATATAATAATATTTTATTTATTCAGCCAGTTTATCTATGGAATATTGGTATCTATAGCAATTCTATTATAGTAAAAATTGTCTACTTTGATATATATATAGAAAATAGATTTTGTACGTCTTCGACGATATTTTCGCTACTATACTATTAAAACTTTTTATAATTCAAATATAATTCGTCTACCAAATTGGCTATTTCGTTTAAAAAACTCTACGTGCTATTTTATAAACGCAAATTTTACTTAGACAAATACGTCTATATAGTAATCGTAGATCTTTTTATTAAATTCGATTTCATCTACTAAGTACTAAAATTGATTTGATGAAATTAATTTAATTATATAAATTTGACTTTAAAAATTAATAATCTAGTTATTTAAATATATCAAATTTTATATTAAAATTTGACTGGCTACTTCGATATAGATTTCCGTCGATAATTTAAAAACCCGATTCGAGTTTTAGTAAATTGATTTAATCCGATCTACTAAATAGTTTAGATTTAGTTAATTTGATTATAATTTTAATACCCGATAAATCAGTAGTTTAGTAAATAAATCAAACGTTAATATATCAATATTAAATATACGGTAGTAAAATTTATCCTTTAGTTTAATTAACGTAAGTAATAGTTCTATAGAAGTTTAATTTCAATTTATTTAATAATATAACGTATCTTTTTACTGTTAATTTAACTAAAATATAAATTTTCATAGATAAATATATTTCGCAGTTATCGCTTTTTTTTTTACTAGTAATATAAACTATATTCTCGTAATAGTTACAGCTGTAAACTAAACTAGATAGTAGTATTTATATCCGTAATAACTATATCTATTCGCGCGATCGTCGACTACTTTACTATAGATGGAGTAATCTATTTTAACTTTGATAAAGATTTTTTTTTTATTATCTTTAAAATATACTATACGATTTTTCTACCTCCTTTTAATTTAATCGATCGGGTAAAGTTTCTAGCTATAGGATTTAGCGTACGATCTAGTAATTCTTTTAAAGCTAGATTGACTAAAAAGTATATTAATAATTTAGTAGAGCGTTTAGATATAGATTTTATAATAAATATAGCCGAGACGATTAATATAAATAATTACTTTTTAGTATAGTAGATAGATATAACGGAAATATTAGAAGCTGATAATTATATATAATATCGAAAGAGGACTAATAGACCGAGGACTACGAATAGTAGAATTATATTTATATAGTAGAAAATTAGTAATCGAATAAAAAAGAAAGTAGTTAAATAAAAGTAATCAAATACGCTGTAAATTTTATCCAACGAATTTTAACTGTAAAAATTTCTTTATACGTAAAATATAATAATCGTTGCCGTATATAACTTTGATAAATATATATATATATATATATAAAAACTCAATATTACTCTAAATAGGAGCTTTTTAAAAAGGAATAATTTTGATAGATCTTTTATACTAGAACCGAAAATTAAATCGATTTATAAAATAAAAATTAATAGATATTCGATTCGATCCGATTAATAATAATATTAGATAGTCGAATACTATAACTTTTATAAACACTAGTTATATTAAAAATACTATTGTAAAGAAAATAAAAATTTTCATAAAATCAAATAGTAATATATTTTATTTAATATTAAATTAATTAATACTGAAATTAATCTTTTGAAAATATTTTTTTACTTTTATTAAAAAGATTCTAATTTTTAGTTTTACCCGACTATATATATCTTATAGTTATTTTGAATAGATTTTCTTTTTATATCTATAGTATAGTTATAGTTTTTAGCTATTATTATCGATTTTATATATTCTAAGACTATTTATAATCAAATCTATTAATAATTTCTTTTTATAAAATTAAAAGTCTATTCTATTTTTTATAAAAATATTAAATAAATAAAAATCTTATAAATTATCTATATTAGTTTAAAAATGTTCAAAATATTATTTTTTTAGAATATCTAATTTAGATTATCTTTCGTAATATTAGCGCGAAGATATCGATTAGTTTCGAAAATAGCTATTCGAAAATATTAGAATTATCGAAAAATACTATTAAAAACTAATATAAGAAAATTTAAACTAATTAGTAAAATTATAATATAATAGTCTTTTACATTACTTTACGTTTAGTTTATATAACGCGTTTTGGATTTTAATAATTTAATAGAAATATTAGAATATTTAATAAACTATTTTTTAAATTCGATCCGATATTTGTTTTTATATTTTAAAAAGTCTTCTATTTTTTTTATAATAAAAGTTAATTTTTGTTATTGAATCTATAAATTAGATTATTTTTACTTTCAATATAAAATTAAATTCTCATAAACTTTTTAATTAACGAAGTTCGATAATCGAACTAATTTTTCTATTTTAATAAAATAATCGAAAATAATATTATAATATCGGAATATTGAATATAATTTAATATTTATAGTTTTTAAAAATATTAAAATAACTATATAAAATAGCCGTAGTATATTATTTGTAGAAAAGACATTACTATCTATTAATACTAAAAATAATTATTTCTTCGTTTATTTATTTTTTTAGTATCCGATTAACCGTCGGTTCCGTAAGAGATTTACTTTATTATTAGTTCGCTAGCGTTAGATATACGGTATAAAAACTAGTATTCTAATCTAATTAATTTAAATTCAAAAATAATATAAAATTAACCTGGAACTATTTCGTAATACGTTAATAATATAAATCCTATAATTTATTTAAAGTATAACGTAGTAGATTTTTCGTTTATATGTATTTTTTATAGTCGCTTTTTCTTCGTTCTCTTTTACTAATACCTGTAACTACTACGAACCGATTTAATTTATATTATCGTATCTAACGTATATATTTTCCGTAATAGCTCAAGCTATAGATTAATAGAGATAGAGTTTTCACTAATAATATTGGACCTATAACTACGATTATATCTTTCTAATCTATAATATTAAAAAAATAGAACTTAAAATCGCCGAATTCGAACTATTCGATTACGTCGACCGAGTTCTCGCTAGTCCGTCTACTATAACGGATTTCGAATTCTAGAATCCGATAGTTTTAAATACGAAGCTAAAACTTTATATTCCGAATCCGCCGAAATCGTATAGCTTTAGCGACCGTATTAGATTTCTAATAGAAACTTTTATTCTACTAGAATTT
Source organism: Rusavskia elegans (assembly GCA_011316305.1). NCBI lineage: Eukaryota > Fungi > Ascomycota > Lecanoromycetes > Teloschistales > Teloschistaceae > Rusavskia > Rusavskia elegans. The sequence continues at coordinate 448,113 of SAUG01000044.1, forward strand.
AAATTAGAATCTATATTAATTATTAAAATTGAAGTTAAATTAGTAGTCGTCGAGTATCTAAAAAGGTTAATAGACTATCTAGATTCGTATACGACTATAGATAAAAATAAAATGACGAGAGTAAAAGATAGTATTACTACCTAGTAGATAGTTGTTGAAGCTATATTAGTAGCGTATAATTATATATATTTCGAAAAAGTATAAAAATATTGTTGATAGAAAAAGAATAGTAATTAAATAGAAAATATAATAGAATAAAAATAATTAACTGCGCTATAAATCTTATTTAACTTTTAACTATCAAAAATATTTACTATATAAATAATAATTATTATTACCGTATGAAAACTACGGTAATAGAACGTATATATATAATAATTTAATAATAACCTTTAATAGAAACTCTATAACAAGAAATAATTTTTTATATTTATAGATTTTATAAATTCTTTTATATAATTATATTATTAAAAAAATATCATTTATATATCCGACGATCTATAAAATATATTAAATTCTAACGAATATAAATGTTTTAAATTAAATTTCTAGATTAAAATTTAAAATCGATCTTTTTCTAAATTTTTTAAAACAAAATTTATATTAAAAAATAAATAAATATAGATTATAATAATATAAATTCTAAAATATATATATATTTCAAAATTTTTAAAAGATAATATTTGATATTTTAAATCGACCGAATCTCGAATAAAGATAGTGACAGGCTTTGATCTGCAGATTCGAAAAAATAGAAAATATTCTTTCGCCTTGATCGAAGGATTAAGAGATGGAACAATCGCCTAAAAGATTATAGCGCTGGATATTGGTAGAACGGGCTGGAAATTAGATCGTTTACGTTTTACAAACCCTTTGACAACTGTAGGCTGCAAAGCAGATAAGTCGTCGTGCAAGTTATTAATAGTAACATGCTCGGCGCGTGGTCTACAGAGCGCGTCCGCCATTCGAAACAGTGCTAAAGATACATGTTCCATCCCCGACGCGATACGTGTAGACAAACTTACCGCTTACCAGTAGTATATAGATATTAAGTTTAATACTACCGATAAGTAAGTAAATCGGATCAAGTGGTCGTTCAAGTTTCGCTTTCCACCCTCCGAAGAAAAGTTATCACCCAGTACATTGTATCGTTACTATTTGGAAACAACCGTTCTCGTTATAGGGCTCTATATCTATGGTATTAATATATCATTGCTTTCATTGTATTAAAGATGTCGACTGGTCCGCCTTCAGACTTTAACGCAGCTGTGAACGTAAGTATTACGAATTCATTCCATTTTCGACTTGGTTTATTTATCGTTGATATCAGGAGTCTCCTGTTCAAGTATCTGACGCGACTTCTCTGGTTGCCAGGCCTGCATCCCAGACCTCGTTTGACACTGTCCATAACCTACCGTCATTGAAGAAAGGCTGGGTCTGGCAAGAACGAAGTGAAAAGCAGGGCCTGGAATATGGAGAAGACCAACAACCGGAGCCTAAAAAGGTGAAGGCGGGATCGGACTACATCAAGGAAATCGGTGGAGAGGCGAAAGACGATATGACAGACTTGATTAGTTCAAGGCTAAGGAGCCGCGACAAATCTTCACTCGGTCAAAAGCCGGAGGTGCAACTCGAGCACGCTCTGCAACCGGAGTCAATCCTCAGTCAATCACTTGAACTCGCGATGGGTCGAATGATGCATGTATATCACCGTGTATTGGAGAAGGAATGGGACCCAGCAATGACAGAGAGGATGAGTGAAGCTATCGACCACATCGCGGCCGCGATGGGTGAAGCGCAAGGACTTCGTGATCTGTTGGTACAGCAGAGCAGCAATCAGCGCAAAAGACGAGGGATAAAAAGAAAACGGGAAGATAGGGAATAGGTTCGAAAGGGCCCCAGAGCGGATACCATAGAGAATTCGTATTCCCCAAAGGAACAGAGCATTTTGTTCCACCAGATACTAAGCTATTGCTTATCGTAAACGGAAATTTAGGCCTTGCTGCAAAAATAAATAAAAAATAAACTTATACGCGATAGTCGAATATATAATATATTAGATAATCTAATCTAGATATCTATCGACCTCGACGATAAGCTATATAAAAAAGGTATAGAGAAACGCTACGATAGTAGACTATAAGATAACGCGAGACGTTATTAGAGACGGCTCTATAGAAAATAGTATTAAAGTAAAAAATAGTCCGAAGATAGCTACTATAGACTTATATTAATAGAATTAGACTCTATTTAATAGCGACGTAAAGGGAAGAATCCTAAAAGTAGTAAAGAAAATAAAATCCTAAGACGTATTATAACTATAGTAAATTAGGCTATTTCGCGAGAAATATCGGTTAAACTAGATATAACGACGATAGTTTAACGCTACGGTAAGGAAAAATCTTAAAGACTAATAAAAAATAATTTTAAAAAACGACGATAATAGCTTTAAACTCTAGGAAACTAGTTTAGATAAAGAATTTATATTTATAGAAAACGATAATATACTATAGGAAACGATAATAAATAATACTTTACTATAAGTATTAAAGAAACTAACTAGAAAAAAAGCCGCCTCTAGATAGATATCCGTAATAGAAGACGTTTAATAAATAAGATTAAAAATTCCTTATCTTAAAATAATATAGAGTAAAAAATTAGTAAGGAAAGAATTTATAGTAATCTATAAAAAATAAAATTATTTCTAAATCGATATTATAAGAAAAAAACGTAATAACAGGAAATTAATATATACTACTTAACTAGACCGCTTATTATAACGATAATTATAGGATCTATAAATTAGAAAAGGAAAAAGCTAAATAGTATCCGTCGAAACTACGCCGACGAGCTCCTATAATATCTATTAAAATCGGAAGTTATAATATTTATAATTATTTTGGATATATTAAATATTATAGATATAAATATTGGAAAAAATAGTAGAAAAGAAATAGAACTTTTAATTAAAAATTCTATAGATAAATTTCGTAAATAGATTACGAAAATAGGAAATATAAAAACGCGAGTAATAATTCGAAAAAAGATAAAATCTTATAGTAATAAATATACTATAAACGTATAACTTTATAGCTTAAAAGAAGTAACTAAATTTAGCTAGCTATATATATATACTCGAAATTAAAATAATTATCGAAACTAATAATAGATTATAAAAGATTAAAGTATTTATTAATTTAGGCGTAACCGGAAATTTTATATTAAAAGATTTAATTAAAAAGAAAAAGTTTCTTTAAATTAAAAAAAAAAGATCTTTATAACTTAATAGTTATCGATAGAAATAAAATATTAGATAATAATAGAAAGATCGAAAAAGAAATAATACTGTTCTAAATAATAATTAATTAGTACTAGGAAAAGCTTTAATTCGATATCGTTCGTATAGCTAGCTATAAAATCGTATTTAGAATTCTTTAATTAAAAAGTTTATAATCTAGTAATAGACTAGAAAAAAAAGTACTAAGCTTTAAATAATACTCCTATATAGAAAATATTTAGTCTATACCGAAGCAGCGTTTTCGGATAGATAAAAAATAGAATATAAAACGCGAATTTATAGCAAAAAAAAATAATTAAAAACTATTTAGATCCGATATATTAGATATCGATAGAGGTTAGCTAGATTAATAAAATAGAAATAAAAAGGAAAATTAGAAACCTTTCGAAAACTCTATATTATCTAATAAAAAGTTAAAAGAAAATCTATTAAAAAAGATTTCGGGCGAATATAAAAATTAGATAAATTTATTTCGGAAAGAAATAACTATAAAAATACTATCTAAATATTAACTATAAAATAATAAAGTTAGATTTAAATTAGGTAAATAATATATATTTAGATATATTTATTTATTATCTATAATAAAGCTCGAAATACTTTATAAATACCTGGATAAAAATATAAGAAAGAGATTTAATAGAGAATTTTAATTACCGGCAGGATATCCGATTCTCTTTATATCTAAAAAGAACGGAAACCCCCGCCTATATATCGATTACCGAAAACTAAACGATATTATAATTAAGAACTAATATCTACTACTAAATATTAGTAAATTTTAAAATAGATTTACTAGAATATAATATTTTATAAAATTCGACCTTCGAGGAATATATAATCTTATATAAATAAAAGCCGAAAAAGAATAGAAAATAGCTTTTCGAATATAATATAGTTATTATAAATATATAGTTATACTATTCGGATTTATAAACGCCCCGGTAATATATTAGAATATAATTAATAATATATTTAAAAAATATCTAGATATATTTCTTTTTACCTATTTTAATAATATTCTAATTTTTTTTAAAATATTTAAAAAACATAAATAATACGTTAGTAAAGTTTTCGATTATCTAAAAAAGAGAAATTTACGCTTTAAACTAAAAAAATATAAATTCTATAAAAAAGAAGTTAACTTTCTAAAATTTATTATAGGGTATAACGGATTATATATCGATTCTAGTAAATTAAAAGCTATTATAGAATAGAAAACGCTAACGAATATTAAAAAAGTCTAAAACTTCTTAGGATTTATAAATTATAATCGAAAATTTATAAAAAATTATTTTAAAAAAGCTTTAGCTCTTATAGCTTTAATAAAGAATACTACTAAATAGTATTAGAAGGAAAAAAAATAATAAATATTCGAAAATTTTAAAAAGGAATATATAAAAGACCCGGTACTTAAAATATTCGATTTAAAAAATCTATTATAAATAGAAACGAATTCGTTAGATCTAACTACAGATATATACCTTCTATAATAATATAATAGTAAGTAATATCTAGTAGTATATATATTAAAAAAAATTATCGCTAGCGAAATAGAACTATAATATTTATAATAAAAAACTACTAGCTATAGTAGCTATATTAGAATAATAGAAAGTATACGCCGAAAGATTACTGAAATTAATAATCTTTATAGACTATAAGAATCTTCTATACCTTATAATTACTAAATAATTTAATAGAAACTAAATATAATTGTCTAAATTCCTCGATTAATAGAAGTTTTAAGTCGAAGAAATAATTATATAAAAATAAAAAAGATTTTTAATAATAGTATCTTTAAAATTAATATAGATAGATTACTATTAGTAAGTCTATACGAACTAAATATAACGCTATATATATTTAGAAACAACTAGAAATAATTTTCTATCGAAAAAGAAAAACTATAAATACTAGACGATAAAATCGACGAAAATATTAAAGAATACTACGATAGAATACTATAAAGATTTCTAGACGTAATAAAAATAATATAACTTTTACGATAATATTACCAGTTCTCTAGTATAAAGTATTATAATAATATATATAATAAGAAAATATTTTAGTTATTAGTAAAATAAATATACTATATATATTCGTTATAGAAAGATCTAATATTAGAAACTACCGGATTTACTATAGAAGGAAGTTATATTAGACATTATTATTAAGCTTATAAAATCGAAAGACCTAATAATATATATAGAATACGATTTAATATTTAGTATAGTAGATAGACTTACGAAGTATATCTATATAATCCTATTATAAAAAGATTTTACAGTAGAATAACTTAGATTTTTTATTTTAGATTAATTATTTCGATACTATAGACGACTAGAAGTATTAATAAACAATAGAAATAAGCTCTTTACTTCGAACTATTAGAAAACCTTTATTTTTCTATTTAATATTAAGCTAATAATATTAATAGCCTTCTATCTAATAATAGATAGAGAGATAGAACGTATTAACTAAACTTTACAATAATACCTAAAGTACTATATAGACGACGTTTAAAATAATTAGATTTTACTTTTATTAATAGTATAGTTAGCGTTTAATATAAGAGAATTAAATATAATAAAGGAAATACCGTTCTACGCCGATAATAGAAGAAAATCGAATTTATTTAAATAACCGCTACTATATAAGCTAGCGGAATTAACGATTTAAAAAATCGATATTTAGAAAAGAATCTACGGAAATATCCTAAAGATATAGTAATATTCAAATAATTACTAGAATAAAAAGCGAAAAATAGTATCTTAGCTAAAAAAGGAAGCTAAGATATATTTTATTATAAAGAATTTAAAGATAAAAATTCTAAATAAAAAACTAGACTATATTAAAGTCGGACTATTTTTAATTAAATAGGTTAAAAGATTTTAGAACTTTAAATTTAATCTATTTAAAGACGTTAAAATATACCCGGTATTCTATATTTCTCTTTTAGAACTAGCTAATACTAGAACGCTAGTATAATAAACGTTTAACTTCGAGATATAAGAGGAAGATATCTTTATAGTCGAGAAAATCCTATAATAGGAAAGTTAGAATTATCTATTTAAATAGAAAGGTTACTCTACTTTAGAAAATATTTAGGAATCTAAAAATATTTAATAAACTACTAAAAGACTTTATAATAGTTCTACTAATAACAGACGCCGAAATAATCTAGAAAGAATCTAATAGGTTATCTAAAGTACTTTAGATTCGCGGAAATTAACTAAATAAAAGACTATCGGAAGAATTTAGAAATTCAAAGATTTCTCTTTTTTCGATACTAGATATCTTTACCGCGATAGCCTTTTTAGTACGTTTATCTAATAAAACTATCTTTTAACGAAGTCGTATTTTTTTCGTAAAAGCGATATATATTTCTATCCGAACTTTTTTTTAGACTTTATAAACTTTTCGGATATCTTTACGTAATTCGAGCTTTTTACTCTTTAAACGATTTTATTTAAATTAGGTTACCTGAAAATTATACCTCGTCTTTTTTTCTATATTATTATTTTAACTATTAAAGTTAGAACTTTTAGTTAAATCGTTATTATCATTAAATTTAGTATGATTTTATATAGAATAATATCTTTCGACTATCTAATCCTTTTTATTAATTTTAATAATATTATCGCTATTTTTTTTTCTATCGAAAAATTTAAAATAGTTATTAGACGTATTCCCGCTATAACTAAATTTTTTAGTAAACGCCGTCTATTTCTATAGAAGATCTAAGATTCTAATAGACTAAAGCTTTTAGAAGTCGGTATAATAGACTATTTATTATTAGAGAAAATTAACGATTAAAACTTTATATTTTATTAAAATTATTCGATTTAGACTATTAATAGCAATATTAGATTAGATAAAATTTTAGAAATAAATATCTCTGTAGTAGATAACTCCATTTATATTCGATATATTGTTTAAATAATTTATATTATTTAATTTCTATTTTATCTCCTCGATAGTTTTCGCTTTTTCTATATTTTCTATAAAGATTTTAGTATATATATTATCATTATAAGATAATACTATATACAAATCCGAAATTGATAAAGTATATATTATTTTATTATATTATAATAGAATTTTTCTCGACTTCATAATCTATTCACTAATTTCTAGCGTTTTATTCTAATATAGCCTTTATTTCTATATCTATATTTTTCTAGAAATCTATTCTTTTAATTGGATTAAAGTATAAATATATTATAATACAGTCTATATTCTATTTTTTGTAGATTATTTGTTTAGTATCGAATTATTTATTACTATATTTATAGTTTATAACTAAAATTTAATTTTTCAGATAGTAGTTTTAATCCAGATATAATAGATAGTATACGGAATATTATGGTAGAGTAATATAATTAGTAGCTATAGAATTGTCTAAAGACTCTATATATCATAGTAATAGAATACGTCAAAAATCGATAGAAATATATAAATTCGTTTAAAATTAAAGTTTCTAGCCGAATATAGTCGGTAATTATCTAAATAACTTTACTTTAACTCTAATTCTCTATTATTTAGAGACTAACTACTATAATAAAATATTAATATTCTTTCTACTATATCGTATTTCATTTTACTTTATTATTTATTTATTTTTAATTTTAATCGTTATAATGAAAAATATAGTATATATAGAACTAAATAGAAATAAAAGAATATAGTAATATAACTAATCGTATAACAAGACTAAAACTATTCTAGATATTCTAAAATTATCGAGAAATGTAAAAAAAAAAAATTATTGGAATTTTAATAATATTATGGTATCGGTATAACTCTAGAATAATATAGTATAAATAGTCTAGCCATCGAAAAAAATAGAAATAGAAATCTAAAGCTATCGCTATTTAAAACATTTATAGATACTAGAAAAGCTTCGAAAATTTTATTTCTAAAATGGTTTTTATAAAATTATATCGCGAAATTTTTACGAATATTACTATTAGATATATAAATAGAATGGTTGGTAGAAGATATAATATAGAATTAATAATTATATCGAATTAAACAAAAAGATATATAGTTGATTTTCTATTAAATAAATATATTACTTTAATATATTACTATATATTTGCGACTATATTAACATTTATAAATGATAAACTAGCAATAAACTATATTAAATATATTAATATCTTTTAAAAAAAAAATATAGAATCTAAAAATATAGACGAAAATATAATAATAGCTAGTTAATAATATATTTTAAAAGTTTAAAAGTTTTAGAAAAAAGATATATATTTATAGAACTATTTAAAAAAGATAAATATAATCTAAAAAAAATTAGTATATAAACTATTACATATAGAATATAATTTAGTAAACTATAAAGAAATATAATATATTACTAATTTATAATAACTAAAAATACTTTTATATTTAATTATTTAATATTATTATAAAATAGAATATATCGATTTTCTATTATTTTCTATATTATTATCCGATCTAGTTTTTAATTCTAATATTAGAAACCGATCCGAACTATTTAGTAAATCGGGTCTAACCGATTTATTAAAATTCGAATTAAATTTCTAAAGTACCGACGGAAATCTATACCGAAATAGCTAATCCAGTCTAAAATTATATTGAAACTCTATATCTATATAATTATCTTTTTAACGTTACTTATAGAAACGTATATTATATTTTATATATAAAGAAATTATATCTGCTAAAAATATATTCGTCAGATAAAATTTCTAACGTAGTTAACTATTTCTAAATAAACAATTTTTTTTATTCGATTACGAATTTTCTACTATCTAGTTTTTTTTTCGATATTATAAATAACTACAAGTAACTACTTTTTCCGCTATAGCTAATTAATAGATCGCGAAGTAATCATTTATATTAATTGTTTCGGCTAAATATTTATTTTTTAATTTATATTTAAATATTCCGTTAAATTATTAAAATCCTTTCTTGCCTATATAGTTTTAAAATGGTTACTAGCTAGTACGCTAGCTACTATAGCTAGATACTTTTCTCGGTCGATTAAATTAAAAGGAGATAGAAAGATCGAATAGCGCGTTTTAAAAATAGTAAAAAAAAGATTATTATCGTAATCGAGATAAATGCCCTCGGCTATAATATAATAGTCGATATCCGCGAAAATAGAGATAGATATTATAGAAATACTACTGTCTATATTAGATATTAGGTATTGCTATTACAGATATATATATATATATATAATTTTCCTATATAATATATTATATACAAAATATTTATATTATTAATAAAAGAATAAAAATAAAAGATTAATTATAGAATATATATATCTATAATTATTTAAGGATAAATTATATTACTATATAAATTTATCTTCAAAATTCAAAAAACCGATACTAATATTAATTAAATTAGAAAAAAAATTCTAATACTATATATTCGATATTGATATACTAACGTTTAATTTGTTTATCGAACTATTAATTTAATGGATATTAAAATCAAAACTAAAATAAATTTAAAAAAATTGTTTATTTCTATAAATAGAAAAAGAAAAAGTTTGTAGTAGTTAGATTTATATATAATATCTATGTAAAGTACCATTCAACTACGTTTATCTATTTTATTAATATTATAGTAGTTATAGAAAAAAAAACGGCTTTCGCTGTCAAAAAAGTAGATTATATCGAAATTATTCTGCTATAGATTTTTGAAAATTCTCTGTATTACAGTATTAGAACTAGTATTTAATCGATGAAGTATTTCCTTTTAATTTTCGATATCTCTAGACGTAATAACAGATTGTCTTTTCTTTTTCCTAGTTTAGATCTCTATCTTCGCGCCGGCTTTAATATCGATACGAATTTTATATTTAATATTATATCTTATTACTATACCGTGTTAAAATCGACTATCGAATCTAATTTTAATGATATAATTATAGTAGATATCTAATACTTTCAAAAGAAGTTCCAAACGGGTTATCGTATTTAATAGTAGTACTAGCCTGATATTTCTAGCTTTTAGAGATATACTTCCTGCTTCTAGAATAGATAAATATATATCTATAGACGCTTCTGCGATCTATTCGCTATATACGTTTTTTAACAATGGTATACCTATATACTTTCGTCTAGTTACTACTAGCGGTAACGAGCTCTACGAAGGTCTTATTGAAGATGTTGGTAGACGTTAATAGTAGGTCTCACGGTGTAGTAATAGTAGAGGAAAGACGGTTAGAGAAGAATATTAAAGTAAAAGAAAAAAGATTAAAAACAGAAAAAATTAAAAAGATTTTATTAGATACTAGTAAACCTTTTAAAAGAACAGCGTTCGTTATAGATGAAACAAATATATAAATCTAACAATCGCGTTACGAAGAGGAGATATCGCGACGCGCTCGTATATAATATCTTTGTTCGTATACGAGGAAATGTTCGGAGTCCGGACAAAATTTGCCTTCTATTATCTAAAAATCTATATAAAAGTTCTGATATCAAAAGGCCAATGCCAAAGCCACTATATTTAAAGAGGTTAGTTTTTACTAAACGATTGGTTTTCAATAAACTTTTCGAATATTTTCTGAATTAAATAATTAAATGCTATAACTGAATCTTTATACTCTAATACTTTTTAGTATAGAGGATACGTACCGTCGACATTAATTTCAATATCTTTTTGTAGTCGTTCGTTTCCGAGAGTTAAAGAGAGAAAACGCCGTACTGTTTCGTAACTGGAAATAGAGGTAAAGTTCGGACAAGTCAATTTCTTTGGCGGTGGCTCGTGCTGAATTGAAGATAATATTCTGTAAATTCCAAATTCGATAATTGATAATAAAAACGTGATTTTTTCCGTACTATCTACTAAAACTATATTGTGACTTAAATAGATCTTTACTTTCTATATTAATGTTATTTTTTCCTCTATTACTATTATATTAGTCTGACTAATTGAAATAATTTAAAGCTAAAAATACTTTCTCTATATATCGATTATAGTCTTTTTATACGCTATCCGAAATTCAGGCAACGACGTTTCCGCCGCCGCCGCCGGAGCTTTCTAAAAACCTCCTGTTAATTCTACGGGGATTTTTTAAACTAACGAAGCGATATTGTTTCCAAAGATCCACGGTATCTTTTTATTTAAACCTTTAAAATTGAATAGAACTCTTCGATAGAATTATAGTCGGGCGAATAAAGTAGAAGATATTAGATCTTTATTCCGAAATAACTGTATAGGTCATTAATTCTTATAGTTTTATAGACTAAATATTTAACTAAATTTATTACGGACTATAGATTAAAACAGAGATTATATAACGAAAGAATCTACTATTTTAGAAACTATTCGAATCGGTAGTTTTTAATCGAATTCTAGTGATTATATACGTGAAAATACTATCTAATTAATTTTTAAATATCCGAAATAGACGAAATGGCTTCGAGTTTTAGAAACGCTATTATAAAATTTGATATCAATTTTTTTAAATTTATAAAACGATATTATTCCTAGAATTTCACGGTATCTTTTTATCTAGATTTTTAAAACTAAAAAGAAATTTAAAAGAATTATAGTCTGACGAATAGAAAAAAGAATATTAGATGATTAGATTTTTATTTTAATATAGCAGTAAAGATTTTTATTTCTTTTATTTTAATCAACTAAATAGTTATCTAAAATTATTACAGACTTTGGATGAAAATAGAGTTTATATAATAGAGATATTTACTATTTTAAAAATGTATTAAAGAGATAGAATTTATTAGATTCTAGTATACAATAGATATAAAGATATTATTTAAATAATGGACGAAAAGAATATAATAGTACTATAAATAATAAAAGAAAATCCGTACTATTAATTTAATATAAAATTTAAATTATTTTTACTTCCGATTAGTTATATATTTATTATTTACATTCTCGTTAAAATAGATAAACTGATTGTAGTAATAGCAACTAATTTCGAAGATATAGAAATTACGAATTATTTAAATTATTTTTGAATTTATTTCTATAAAGATATTCTATTTATTTTTATCTTTCGTAGAATTTTATAGACTTAGGCAACGCTGATAAATATATTTTATTTATCGAAAAGAATTTTTTATATTTTATATAATTATAGATTCTATTTCTATATTAAATATTTTTAGAATATTTTTTCAATTATATTAGTATTTTTTTCAAAATAACTTCGTCTTTTTATTTTAAAAATTTAATAATTATCGAAAATAAAAAGATAGAATTTAATAAAATAGATTATTATAAATATAAAATTTTTAATAAAATAATTTTTTCTAGACTGACGCTATTAAAAAAGCGTTATATAATAAGGATTTTCTACGCTAGTAATAGTCGTTTTTTTACTTTAACAATAGAATACAATCGAGTTAGTAATAGAGAAAAAGTGAAAAAAATCAAATTATATATACGATAGCAGGCGGCGTTGACGAATTTTATTTAAAATTCTATTATATTAGTTAAGTTGAAATTTGTAGAATAATAGATATATAGTAGTTTCAATCTAACCCGATTAGATAGATAAAGAAAATAGTATTAAAGATTTAAATAATACTATTATAGATAGTGGAAGTTTTGTTAAATTACTCCAAAATTTTAGTAGATAGTACGGGGAAAATCACGGTTTTATTACTAATTATCGAATCTGGAATAAAGCGAAATCTCGATCAAAGATCTTCGTAGACGGCAAAAACAGCATCTTATATTCTTTGATACCGATCCCTCTATAGCCGCCGATTATTATCTTGTAACGAGATGTTTAAACAGTAACGCTTATCAGCCGGTCATCGTCATAGATACTGACGTCCTTACGGTCAGTAATTGTAACAAAAGCCGTCGTTGTCCGTGGATATAAGCCATCAACTATGTGTACTCGAGAGATTATAATTAAAACTGTGCGAATGTAGTTCCCGAAGTATAGAACTATGTCAGCATATTTCCTGAATGATCCCCGATGGTTCCCTTAAAGAATCCAAAACAATCGAGCTATCGAACTTTTTCTCCCATCACCTCCACCCAAAATCCGGTATCGAAGAAGCGCGACATTTCATCAACTTTATGGACCGCCACAAAAACCTTAAGCTTGGGCAGCCCGATACGGAGACGCAAAGCTCCAGTCCTTTAACTCTGAAATCTCTAGACATCTTCGTTCACCCTTACTATGACCATTCTTCTTTTCAAACCCCTGAGACTTCCCCTAAAAGCTCACCTTCTTCCTCTCGACTCCCAACTCCTTTTCCCAGTCTCTCTCCGCCGCCCTATTCCGCTTCTCCTCCTAGTGATTCTGGAACGGACGATATTCCATTCTCTCGACTCTGGTTCTTCTGGCGTTGGCTTGATCGGTACAATTTGGCGGGCAAATCGATTAGTACGGGAGATACTGAACGCAAGCCCGGTGCTCACACGGTTCTCGATGAAAATTGTGTCATTAGGGATGATCCCGAGCCCTTCTTTGAGGTGGAGACTGAGCCTGGGACTGCAGTGAGCTCTGGAGTGGATTTCCAAAACCTAAGTTTGCTCAGAGATTAGAAAGTCAAACTGTTTGATAGATTCGAATGTCAAGGATTGAAATCATAGAGTAAGGCTGAAATAACTTTTTTTCAATTTACGGCCGCTCTCAACATGACTACATTGCCTTCCTCGCCACCTTCCCCAAATCCTCCACGATCAAATCCAGAAATGGCCCTATAGCCCAATTCAACACGTTATCAACCCGGACAAAGAACTTCTCGACATACTCCAGCAGCAGCCCGTGGCAAATATCCAAGAGTACTATTTCAAACTGGCGCTCACCGTCTTCGATGACGGTGTAGTGGGCCTAGAGCTGCCTTCGGTGTAGATGGAGAAGACGAGTGGGGGCCTATCTTTCTTCGAGGATATAAGCGAGGGTTCAGAATCTCTGGTTGCGCGCTTGACTAACTCGTCTAGGGATACCTGGATCTTCAACCCACCAGCTCCGGAGACGGCAGCTTGATTCTGTGCTTCGAAGACTTGTTTGCCGGTTGAGTAAGCCTTGCCCTCAACGATAAGAGCCGGGAAGGTGAGAGCTGATTCGCGTTGCGTGGGCACCATGATTAAAACCGGTTCTTGCGGCCGGCCTGGTATCGTGGTGTCCTGAAGCTTCTCGAGGAAATGCTTGGTCTTGGTGCAGTTGAAGTCTTGCGACGAAAGGGAAGACGCGAGAGCGGATATAATAGCCGACTTCTTTATACCTGTTGTGATATCCGGACGGGGTGTCTTGATTGGTGAGCTCTCTTTGGCTTTATCCAGACGGGCTAAGGTTTCGTCCTGCGGAGGATCTAAAGGGTTGGTCTGCGAGTTTGGTTGGAACAAGTACAGACGGCCGGCAGGCTCTTGACGCCGTTTTGATGCTGGTGGACCTGATGAGTCGTCGATATCTTCTTGCTCGTTACCGTCCATGGCGTCGAAGTCATATAGAAAACTCAGATTGGCATCCAGACACTGGGTCGTTGGCTTAAGCTCCACTCGCCAGTCGGCCTTTTTTCGAGAAATGAGATTTTGGGAGCTCATCTTCTCGATAACATTGCAGAAGACATGAACGAAGTCATCTTCGCCAGCCGCAGCTCGAACCATCTCTTTGCATCTCTCCTGGAATTTCTTAGCTTCTTTGCGGATGATAGTTTGGGTACGAATGATACCGTCGATCGCGGCTTGGATGTCCTTAGGCGGATCGACGTTGATGTAGACGTTCGCGTTATCAAGATGCTTGTAGCGGTAATAGGCAGTGGTGTTGGAGGAGCGTTGCGATCGGACTGTATCCGTCTGAGAAGAGAGTAGAGAACGGCGTGACGAGGTCTGTTTGAGAGCGAGAGTATTGTGGGCTGCTGACTCCATCACTTCCTTTTAGAGTGTCTGCAAGTCCTCTTCAGAGAGCGGTGGAGGTAGTGAACTGTCGGCTTTGGCTTTCGGGTCTTTTGGGAGAATGTCATCAGAGAGTTCGAAGGGATGGAGCCCTCGGAGTCTTTTGGAAGGGCGAACGGATTCGAGTTGGTCGGGTTCAGATTCGGCCTCAAGGACTTGCTGTTGCTTCCTCTTGGTGCCGCCCAGCTGAGAGATGTGTAAAGGGGAGGTAGGAGACGGGTTAGAAGGTGGGTAGGAGATATCCAGAGGGTCACCAGTCTCTGGTTGCCACTCGTCTTTGGCGGGGGTAGAACCAACCCGCGGGAGCATTGTATGTGAGAGAGAAGCGCAACGCGCAGGTGTAGGTGCAGGTTCAGGCGCAGGCGAAGTGTAAGGTCGTAAAAGGATGAAATATAATTCAGCGCGTGTGAAGTCCCCCGCTTTCCGAAAGCATTTAGGCCAGATATTAAGTCCGGAGTCACGGGATTTAGAAATCGTTTAATAATTTAGCACGGCGTTTAGATACAGATTATATAATAGATATAGCCGAGATAAAAATTTTAGATAACTGCTTCGCAGTATAGTAGATAGCTATAGCAGAAATATTTAATATTTATATTTGTTTATAACGTCGAAAATTGAATATAAGAATATAATATTTATATAGTAAATAATTAGTAATCGAATATAGAAGTAAATAATTATATAGAGATAATGGACTACGCTATAAACTTTATCTAACGAATATATCTTTAGTTATAAAAAGTTTTTTATATATAAAATATAATATTAGTAACTGTATATAACTTTAATAATATATATATATATATTTTCAAAAATTCAATATAATTCCAGATAGAAATCTTTTAAAAAAAATTAGATAAAATTTGAAAAAAAGAAAAATCTATCTAGAATTAATGATTTAACGGAAACAAGCTTGTTTAAATAATAAATTTTTAGTATTAGTTTTTCAAAATCTTTTTATTCTGCAGTAAATAGATTATTATAGAATTTAATAAATGTCTATTCTATCATTTTAATATTTTAGAGCTATCGTATTCCATTTCAGAAGCTATATAAATTACCGTACCGAATTTGGAAGATATATTAGTAACCGAATCTCGCCCGACAGAATAGAACACTTCCGGTAGCCGGTTTCAGGCCTTTCTTATCGGTTCACGTTCTGTGGTTACAAAGTGACTGGTAGATTACCCTATCGTTACACTGCTTGGCGGGGTGTCACACGTGGTCAACTGCTCAGATGCTCTTTCGTTGGACGCCCCCTGGCAATAATAACCCACAGACTATCTCGTGTCCAACTGCTCGATGTTTAACGAAGCGACTAGCCTTGGACAGGGCACCACTCTAAGCCCATACCCATCTAATAGGATGCTGGAGATGCTGTCTGGTTGCGTGCTATTTCGAGCCCGTTGTTGGTGTCATACACCGGACGAGCTTCGAGTAGCCTGCGTTATGTTTAGATTCTTGACGCGACGCCGCTGTAGCAACTGAAAATGGCCGTCGCCCACATCACTGCCGAGATCTTTCCTACCCGACGGCGTAGCCTCTAGTACGGCGTATGGCACTGAAGCACCAGTATATTCTGGCCAGTCTCTAGCTTTTATCTACTCCTACAAAAGCAACCTATGGAACAGGCGATGGACTCAGAGGAGGGAAGTCGCCTCGGATCTCCTTTTAGTTCCAATACCAACTCACCAGCTTCCCTGGCAGCTGAGCAGGACATTCCTCCCTTCAGAACCGAATCGGTAGACGTTACGAAGACTCGCAACGATGATGGTGGCATCCAAGCCTTGGAGTGGATAGCCGAAACTTTCCACACTCGAAAGACTCCGACGAAAAGAGCATTGACAAGCTGCATTCCTCCAATGCCGAGCAGAGGCTGGCCCCTTAGAAGACGTGTCGGCGTTCATTATGATATCCTGCAATCATGACAGTGGTAACGACACCCTCGACGTTAGCAACCCACGACGTTCCGAGTTCGACTTCCACCAGTGGTCAAATCCGGAAGGTCCACATGGAAGGAGCATCGACGAGCCGTATCCCCAAAACGCTGAGCAGGACTTATCTTCCTCCAAAAGTACATCGGTATCGATTATGTTGCCTCATACTCAGGATCCTACAAACGACACCTTCGACCATAGCCCTGTACCACTCCATGGTTTCGAGGACCATCAGTCTTCAGATACAGAATGCCTACGTGTAAGGAGCCTCGACAAGCAGTATGCCCAATGGTATCGACGAGTTGCTGGACCACACTCTACTGAGACTACGGTGGAGTCCCTGGCACACTTCACAGCATTTTGAAGGGATTTCCGTGAGCTCGTCCGCCAACAGAAGTTCTCCCGAGTACCACATACTCTGGCATGGACGGTGATGGTTTCGCACGGCGTATCATAACTGCTAGGATTTGGACCATTACAGCTTGACTGGGGCAAACGATACTTGTTAAGGGATCTTCTGTTCAGCTTCGGGATGCTTCGGTGAGCGGCATGGAGAGCAAGGTGAGACTTGGTCTTTGTATTGGCGGATACTGCTCTTTTGAGACGATCACATGCGAGAAATTTATAAGCCAGGAACCAGGATACTCCATGGGTTTTGCAATCTGTCGTTAGTTTGCTTCTACAACATCTGAACTTCTATGCTTCTTAGTCGCAAGTGCACTTATTGGCATGTTCAAAGAATCGTTAGGAGATATATGCCTGTATCCACCACCGCTAGTCTTGAGTACCACATCGGTGGATGAATTCTTGGACGTTGAGCCGCGGCAGATGAGCAATTGCCAGGCACATCCTTGATCTAGAACAAGTGCAAGTGTTGAGATTTCTGCTCCACTGTTGCAGAAGCTGCCTGCAGATAACCGATGCCCAGAAATTCTCTTGTTCCTCGCGCCTTGTGATCCTTTACGACGAGCATCCTTCCCCTTGCTCTACCGTTCTACTCTAGAAAGACGGCTCGATCGGCCGGAAGAAGCCCCTGTGGAGAAGGCGGAGGGGCCGAGGGGGACTGAGGCGGCCTAGCAGGCGGTCTAGGACTCGGCAGAGGGGACGGTCTGGGTGACGGCAGTGGAGGCATGCGTAGATAACCAGAAAAGGCGCTCGATTGACAATTGATGGTTGCTAGGATATTGTTGCTCATCGTTTGCAAGCTCTTTAGACGGGCAGTATTGTAGGGGCTGTTGGTAATCAGTTTCTGGGAGAGATTTGGTCAACACGATGTATCAGGTATGGATATTTTAGTCTTACCTAGCTTTCTTGCCGATTTTAGGAATCTACCTGAGTCGAATATACTTCGTGGAGTCCGTTACATAGTAGATAAAATAGCATTGTTGACCAATATCCAGAGACGAGAAAGGTGAAACCAAATAAGACTTGGAAGTCAACAAGAGCTTGCACGCTAGTGGCTAGTCGCCTGTGGCGCAAACTGTCCTGCAGGGTGCTGTTCATGGTGGAGTGTGTAGCCTCACTATCATTGTGCCCACAACGGTCATACAGCATGAGTTCTTACGCGTTCTAGGGTAGAGTGGTATACAGTAGGTATGCTGTATCTGAGATCCAATGTGTCCCAACGAATGTCTAGCATAGCTCTAGACATGATCCGAGAAACGACGACGGCCATGACAGTATAAACTCTGCGCGGTTTTAGCCTCTCAGCAAGCGCTGAGAGGCATCGTCGTCTGAGGATCTATCCGGAAAGGGGAACCTCTCTGTGACCCAGTCCCTCCATGTGGGTACACCAAGGTATGTAGTAATCGTGTGGCGGAGAGCGCCGATATTAACTTGCACCCAGTCCCTCCATGTAGGTTCGCCGAAGTATGCAGTAATGGTATTGTGGAGAGTGCCGATGATAACTTGGATCTGGTGTATCGTCACTGAATTATTCCTTTATCAGATTTCGAACAGATTTACCAGACCGATCTCATCTCGCTTTCGCGGTATATGCTTCAGGGTCGAAACCAACGCGTAGAGAGAAAATTCCCAGATATGCAACTGGGCTTGTGGTCTTTCTTCCCGCAAGGCTCGGTACTGATATATCCGAACCATGTACCAAAAGTCTATAACAACGTCAAGTAACTCCCAGTAGATCAAGCTCCAGAATGTTGCCTGCGCTTTGAATGAGATCTCAAGCGCCGCGATAAAGATGTAGAGGGTTTGAAGGAACAGAGGAGCTGCTGGAAACCGGAAGTCTCGGGCGTCGTCGATATCTTTGGCTAGCCTCCATAACTTGTAAAGCTGTATAACATTAGCGATGGACACAATACTCGGAGCAACGATTCGAGCTTAGGCACCTCCGAAGATGTATTCGTGCGAAGACAGATGAACAGCGCAGTCTGTTCGCAGCTTAGAATTGCGAATTGATTCTCCAACGTGAATGGTAACCACGAGACCAAAGAAGAGGAGAATAGAAGTCCATAGGGGTAGATTGGATGTATACCATGATAGAGTATACGAGAATCCGACCAATAAAGTGCAAGAACCGCGGCGTAGAAGGCTTGGTTGATAAGGATTGTAAGAATCAAAGACGGTGTAATAGACATAATAGCAAGATTGTTGTTAGAGTCGCAGTTCTGGCATGGCGTCTGATGAATATGAGAGAAGCCTACAGTGTGTAGCTGCATACAATCTTACTATCCCGTTTTTGGACATCCAAACAGCGTTCGCCTAAAAACTCCTTAGCTACGCGTTCCTGGATTACTACATTGTTTTCCATCAAGGGGACCCTGGTTTATTCGCCGTCCCCCTCAGGCCTTGAAGAGCATGAAGAAACCACGGCTATAGGGAACGGAGCAAATAAGGCATCGTTTCCACAATCCCGGCAGGAGATTGCAAGTCGCGACCAAGGACTTTGAAACCCCTGGTGGCTAATGTGGTGAAGGTCCAAACCGATATCGATGATTGTCCGCGCCGTCTGCGCCGCGCCAAATGGAACAAGCGGCTTCGCTCGAGGAACAACGCGTCAAGAGCAGGAAGCTGTACCAGATCATCCAGGGAAGGAGAAACACTACATGCTCGGAATCGTCAAGAATCGATCCTGAGCCTGGGACTCAGACCAGACATCGGATGAATGCACACGCCCTACGTCGCCTGTCAAAGGTCGTTCCTTGCGATCATAAGACCACGGAACCTTTGGACCCTCGTCGAATTGGCCATCAAAGCGTCATATATCCTGGCCCTCAAGACGAGGGTTTGCCATTGACCCCATCAGGAAAGCTTGCAATCTTGTCCAGGGCCCCAAAAGAGATATTCTGTCTGGATACATGACCAGGATGGTTTTGAGAGTTGTAGTCATCTCAACGATTGTCTTTGACTTGAGAGAGGAAGTCAGGACGATCGTTATACCACAAGAACTCTGGAAAGAAGAGTCCTGGTGATTGGTCGAGTCCGACGTCTTCAGCAAAATCCTACACGAGGAGATACCTCACCGTTCACCTCTACTACACCTACTAAAAAGCCTTGGGTATCTCTGAACCCCCAAGGACCTCCATACGTCCAGAAATTAAGCGAAAACACAGCATCATGACAAATGATGACCTCCTTGCGCCATTCGAATCAATTTGGTCGTGTAGGAGCTCGATGTACAGTCTAAGTCCAGCCAGTCAATCTACGAGTGCTCCAAACGCTCAACCCATAGCATTCAAAAGCACCGAATACAATGACCTATCAGACTCCGCACCCACCCCAACCTCGGCCAAACCCGACTCCGCACCAAGCTCGTTGTACTCGAAACGAAGCTCAGCAACATCGTCACCACCACCACCATCTGAAGGTGTCAGCAGTAGCAGCGCGTGCTTGTTGGTCACCCTGCAAGACACCACTTATGTCATCATCAGCACTGCCACGGGCAATCGAAAAGAGCTTGGGAGACACTGTATCGGGAATGGGGCACAATTCGCAGTGGGAGCGTCTGCTTGAGGTACTGCTACACGTATACTAGACACTGGCCACGAGAAGTGTAAACAACGTATAGTATGAGCGCCGAGGGTCTCAGTAGCCTCGCTGGCGCATCAAGCATCGGGGCGAAGCCCTTTTTCTGGTTGGCAGCATCTGTTGCGGTCACCTCGTGACCTCCATGAGGCTCTGCGCTAAGGCTTATGGATTAGCTTTGACGTCACGTGATCAAGCGCACATATCGTGCCCTCCCCTTTTACGTAGCATATCTATGATGTGCCTGTTTTACCGCCTGTGAGCAGCAATGTGGCAGGTCATAAATTGAATTCATGATGATCAAAAGTCTATGGAGAACTAAAATACAGAAGGTGGTGTTGGTCGCCAAGTCCGGCAGCTAAACCTAATTAGGCAAGGAGTCCGCAGAGCCTCATTTTGAATATCCTCATCAAATGTCAAAGCCAACAAATGGCAACTCCTCATGATGTTCACACCGCCCCAAGAAGCCAAATGATTGATTTACCCCAAAATGAATAAATAGAGATAAAAATAAAGTTTCCTTCATCCTCTATTATAATAGACGCTTCGAATACTAATTTTACTATAATTTAATAAATACCGGCCGGAATCGCTTTGAACTAAAAATATAAAATCGCTATATAATAAAGAAAATTTAATATTAATTATATAGAAATCGAATATAGTACTAAAAATTTACTTAGAATTTTTTATTTAAAAAAAGTTTACTTCTATCTTTTTATTACTTTTTATTGAATTACGTCAAATTTTCTATAAATTTAGAATTATTTACAGAATAATAATAAGATTTTAAAAGATTCTATAAATCTATATACTTCGTATATTTATAGCTACGGGTCTAATTTTAAATTTACAAGAAATTCCGATCGGTAATTATTAAAAAATAGTAATATTGATATTCGAAGCGTCTATTTTAATAGGGGATGAAATGTTTAGAAAAATCAGATTTTTATTACTAATTATTTAATTTGGAATAACATCGTCTACTGCGAGAATACGATATCTATTTAACGAAATAGTGGTTACAAATAGTTTATCGTCTGTTTATAACGTCTCTATATATCAAAAAACGTTACGTTCGAGTCTAGCTATAGCTATAGACGTAGTCCGAACTACTAAATAGTAAGGTAATTCTAGTATAGATTATTATAACTAATCCTATATAGCCGTAGAGGTACGGTTATAATATTACGAGGTATTTTTATTATAAAATAATTAAAAAGTAAATTATAGAAATAAATTTAATAGTTATATTAATAATTATGAAAAAAAGCTATTTATAGAAGTAATAAGCGATATATATATTAAAAGTAGCTATAAAGGCCGATAGATAGCCGCGTACTAAAAGTCCTTTTAGAAAAAGCGGCTATAAAGCTATAGACAGCTATAGATAATTAGATTCGTTTATTCGACTAATTTTCTAGAAAATCTCTATAGAAGTATAGATATAATACGGCTCTCTTTATATTACTTTTTACCTAGTATAAATTCCGTTTATAAAATATAAAAAGGATTTTTTTTTTCTATTTTCTTTTTTTCTATTAATATCTCTATTATATATTTTCGGAAAGAAAATCGGTTAAAATTATTAGATTATATCTAATTAAAAAAGTTATAATATTTTTTATTTATTTTTTATATATTTATAAATTTTTAAAAGAATATAAAATCGAAGTTAATAAATATATTTATAGTAAATATATTCAGGTTTAGAAATTTTATAATTTTCTAATTTCTAATACTATTTATATATTATTATTTTCTTTTTTTTTTCTACTAATTTCTATTGAAAAATATTTTAAAAATTTAAAAAATAAGCTTTATTCTAATATTATTAGTATTTTTATCAAATATTCCGAAGTTTATTACTATATTAAATTATTTTTTAGTTTGGAAAAGAAAATTTATAACAATTATTTAGTTTAAAAATCGGATTTCCGCCGGTTTTTTAGAAAATAAAAGTATTTTATTATCTATTATTATATTTTAGATAAATATAAAAGTAATTTTATTATTTAAAAATAATATATATTATTTTATTTTAATAAATCTAATAATCCGATTTAATTATATTCATTTATTAGTTTTATATTAGTTATATAAAGGATATCTATTAAAATAATATCTAGATTCGATTTAGATAATTTAAATCGGTTTTTAAAAAATTTAATTTCTTTTAATTTTTAGAAACTATAGAGTCCTAAAAAGAAATCTAGTAAAAGATTTTCTTTCTATCTATTTTTAGGTATTTTAAGTTATATATCTATATTATAAATAGTTTTTAGTTCTTCTAATAGTCCGGCTAAATTTTATTTTTTAGTAATTATTTTATTCTATAATAATAAAGATAGATATTAGTCGAAGTTATTATTTCTTAATTATATATTCAATACTAGATTAAATAATTTATTATTCCGGTCTATTTAATTAAATTTATAGTATTCGATTTTATTTATAATTTTAACTATATTTTAGTCCATTTTTTTAATATAATCTATCTAGAATTCTTAGATTAATTTTCCGTTTTTATTATATTTTTTAGTAAATTATTAGAAAAGATAATAGTATTTTTTCTAGATTTTTATTTTTTATAATTTTCTACTTTTTTTAAATTTTATATTTAAATTTTTGATCTTTTTATAGTTTATTATTAATATAATATTTATTTCTTTTTATAAAAGATTTTTCTAAACTAGAAAATATATTATTTATAGTTTTATTTTTTTACCGACTATATTTTTTTTACTAGTTTTTTTAAAATCGATACCGTTTATTTATTTCTTAAAATAATATAATCTTTTAAACAATCGATTATAGTAGAATTTATTATTCTAATAAGTTTATACTTTATTTTAATTTCGATATTAAAAATTCTATTATTTTATATTATTTTTCTATAGAGATAACCTTTGGTTTTATTATAGAATCCTTTTATAATTTATTATCTTTCTTTCTATTTACGAAAGCTATTATTTAGTAACTACCGATTATAATTTTAAACGCTATAGCGAGAGGTTTTCGGTTTTATATAATTTAAATTCGAATATTAGCTTTTTTTCTTACGCTCCCTTTAGTTTTTTAGAGTATTAATCTAAACCTTTTATATTTAATAGATAGATAGAGTAATTATTATTATAGTAAACTAACTAGCTTTTTATTATTTATTTATTAATTGTTTTTTAGATAATTTCTCTATTATTTCGAACTAATATTCGGTTATTTTAGTTACTTTTTTAGTTAGATAGTTTTTTTTAAAATATTCTATCTTTCTATATAAATAATAAACTTTAGTCTATAGTCTTTTAGTTTCGATAATATTAAACTTTATTAGATTTTCTTTAGATTTTTTTTAATAGGTCCTATTTTACTATACGACTATTTATTTAAATAAGTTTTAAATTATCTAGTATTAAATTTTATCGTAAATTTAATAAAATCTACTAGCGAATATAGTTTTTTAATTACTACTATAGCTTCCTTAGAATTTAGATAGTATTTTTTATAAAAATAGTCTTTTAAAACTAAATCTTCCTAGTCTAGTTTATAAGCTAATATTCTAAGTTAAATAGTATAGATAACTACCGACTTCTACTATTATAGAACTATTAGTTTTCTATATATTATTTTATTTTTATTATTCTTTCCGAAGGTTTTTTTTATAACCATAATAAGATTACCGAAAATATAAAGGATCTAAAATTCGGGACTATATCTAATTAAAATAGTTCCTCCTAGATATAATATTATAAATAAAACTTTAACTATTTTATTCGGAAACTAGTTTATATATAATATAAAATAGATATTTATCTAAATAATCTATAGTTTTAAAAATCTTTTATCTCTTTTATAGATATTTAATATTACTACTTTAATAGTATCGCTTTAAACTATAGAATAGAATAATAAGACTAATATAATAGATTATTTAAATATAACGTTTCTATATATTAAAAGATATTATATTCGAATTTAGCTATAGCTATCGATATAATCCGAGCTATTAAATAGTAAAAAAGTTCTAGTATAGATTATTATAACTAGTTCTATAAAGCTATAGAAGTACGATTATAATATTATAAAGTATTTTTATTATAAAATAAATAAAAAGAGAATAGTAGAGATATATTTAATAATTATATTAATAACTAATAAAAAAAGCTATCTATAGAAATAACGAGCGATATATATATTAAAAGTAGCTATAAAAGTCGATAGATAGCCGCGTACTAAGAGTCCTTCTAAGAGAAACGGCTATAACGGCTATAGACGGCTATAGATAATTAGGCTCGCTTGCTCGATTAATTGTCTAGGGAATTTCTATGGAATCGTGGACGTAATACTGCTATCGTACTAAAATAGTTCAGGTTCAAATCCAGTAACACCGAACCTTTAAACCTCTCGTTGGCACGTATTTTGACAGACGATGGAATGGTGTAAATAGTCAAACAATCTAGTATACGTACCAACTGGTAGTTGTTCGAAACATTCGGCGCGAACCGTTAGAACATTTGATATCGTTGCCGTCCTCGTCCTTTTACTGGCATTCTATCTTTTATATCAGAATTGTTACTAGACAGCTACGCTATTCTATCAAGAAACTTCTTTATCAATTCGATCGATTCGATCGATATAGGCAGTAGTATATAGATAGTTGATTATAGCTATTACAAAAAGTTCTATAAAGAAAACAATTATTATACGGGGGCTATTAAAGTATATTTCCACAAGTTTTTAAATCTTGTTGATATATCTATAAATTGAAATACAACGGGTAATTAATCAAACGATTTAAATAAAGTAAAAAATGAATTATATTATCTGGAAACGTATATAACGATAATTAATAAATCAATTACGAATTATAAAAACGTCGAAAAGAAATTGATAAAGAAAATAAATATCATCTAATTAATTAATTATTTAGTAATTATTAGTAATTGATATTATAAAATGATACTAATTATTAAATAGCTAGTCAATATTCCGTATATACTAAAAAGTTAGTAACCAAATATTATATTCTATAGCCAAAGATTGATATTGACTATTATATTTAGTCGCTTTTTAGTAGAAATTAAAATAGATATTTATAAAACTATTTCCGTTTTCTTTTAACTTCGTTTCGATTTTCGAATATTATATTTTTTCTTTATTCTAAATTTTTTTCAGTTTCTTTTTTATATTATATTCTAATATCGTTTCCAATCTTAAATTATAGTAAAAATCTACTATATTTATATAAAAGTTTAGAAAAAAATTTAAAATCTATATTAGTTCTGGAGAAAATAGTAAATTATAACGTCTCTATATATCAAAAAGCGTTACGTTCGAGTCTAGCTATACCCGTAGACGTAGTCCGAACTATTAAATAGTAAAAAAGTTCTAGCGTAGGTTATTATTACAAATTCTATAAAGCTATAGAGGTACGGTTATAATATTATAAAGTATTCTTATTATAAAATAACTAAAAAGGAAATAGTAAAAATATATTTAATAATTATATCTATAGTTAATAAAAAAAGCTATCTATAGAAAAAATAAATAATATATATATTAAAAATAGCTATAAAAGCCGATAGATAGCCGCGCGCTAAAAGTTCTTTTTAGAAAAAATAGCTATAGCGGCTATAGGCGGCTATAGATAATTAGATTCGTTTATTTAACTAATTTTCTAAAAATCTTCTATAGAATTATAAATATAATATAGCCATTTTTATATTATTTTTTATCTAATATAAATTCCGTTTATAGAATATAAAAAAGAATTTTTCTCTTTTTTTTTTTTTTCTATTAATACTTCTATTTTACGTTTTGAAACGAGGAATCGGTTAAAATTATTTTATTATATCTAGTTAAAAGGAATTATAATATCTTTTTTTTATTTTTTATATATCTCTAATTATTTAAAAGAATATAAAATCTAGGTCGGTAGTAATATTTATAGTAAATATACTTGGATTTAGAAATTTTATAATTTTTTAATTTTTAATACTATCTATATATTATTATTTTTTTAATCTTTTCCTACTAATTTCTATAATTCTAAAAAGGAATTTTATAATAAAT
Source organism: Rusavskia elegans (assembly GCA_011316305.1). Taxonomy (NCBI): domain Eukaryota; kingdom Fungi; phylum Ascomycota; class Lecanoromycetes; order Teloschistales; family Teloschistaceae; genus Rusavskia; species Rusavskia elegans. Next base: position 475,290 of record SAUG01000044.1, read on the forward strand.
ATTTAGTTTAGAAATCGGATTTTTACTAGCTTTTTAGAAAATAAAAATATTTTATTATCTATTATTTTATTTTAGATAAATATAATAATATATTTATTAATTAGAAATAATATATACTATTTTATTTTAATAAATTTAATAGTCCGGTTATATTCTATTTTTCTATTAGTATTATATTAGCTATATAAAAAGCGTCTATTAAATTAATTTCTAGGTTTATATTAGATAATCTAGATCTATTAATAAAAGAATTTAATTTCTTTTAGTTTTTAAAAACTATAGAATTCTAAAAAAAAGTCTAGTAAAAGAGTTTTTTTCTATTTATTTTTAGATACTCTAGATTATATATCTATATTATAAATTATTTCTAGTTCCTTCGATAGTTTAGCTAAGTTTTATGCATTAGCGACTATTTTATTCTATAATAATAAAAATAGATACTAGTCGAAATTATCGCTATTTAGTTAAATATCTAATATTAAATTAAATAATCTTTTATTTTAGTCTATTTAGTTAGATTTATAATATTCGATTTTATCTATTACTTTACAAATACTTTAGTATATCTTTTTAATATAGTCTATCTAGAGTTTTTAGAATATTTTTCTATTTTTATTATTTTTTTTAGTAAGCTATTAGAAGAGATAATAATACTTTTTCTAGATTTTTATTATCTATATTTTTTTACTTTTTTTAAATTTAATATCTAAGTCTTTAATTTGTTTATTGTTTATTATTAGTATAATATCTATTTTTTTATATTAAAGATTTTTATAGACTAGAAGATATATTATCTATAGTTTTATATTTTTACCGACTATATTTTTTTTAGCTAGTTTTTTTAAAATCGATTCCTTTTATTTATTATTTAAAAAAATATATTCTTTTATACTATTAATTATAATAAAGTTTATTTTTCTAATTAATCTATACTTTATTTTAACTTTAATATTAAAAATTCTATTATTCTATATTATTCGTCTATAGAGATAATTTATTTATTTTATTATAAAACCCTTTTATAATTTTATTATCTTTCTTTCTATTTATAAAAACTATTATTTAATTACTTCCGATTTTAACTTTAAACGCTGTAGTCAGAGGTTTTTCAGTTTTATATAGTTTAAATTCGAATATCGGCCTCTTTAATTATTATATTTTCTCTAGTTCCTTAGAATATTATCTTAACCTCTTTTTATCTGATAGATAGATAGAGTAATTATTATTATAGTAGGCTAACTAGCTTCTTATTATATATTTATTGTTTATTTTTTTTAGATAATTCCTTTATTATTTTAAACTAATATTCGGTTAATTTAATTGCTTCTTTAATTAAATAATTCCTTTTAAAATATCCTATTTTTCTATATAAAAAATAGCTTTAGTTCGCGATTCTTTAGTCTTGGTAGTATTAAATTCTATCGAATTTTTTCTAGACTTTATTTTAACGGGTCCTATTTTATTAAATATCTATTTAACTAAATATATTTTATACTATTTAGTATTAATTTTTATCGCAAGTTTAATAAAATCCGCTAGAGAGTTTAGTTTTTCGATTACTACTATAGCTTCTTTAACTTTTATATAGAATTCTTTATAGAAATAGATTTTTAAAATTAAATCTTCCTAGTCTATTTTATAAGTTTATATTTTAAATTAAATAATATAGATAGCTACCGATTTCTATTATTTTAAAACTATTAATTTTCTATCTATTACTCTATCTTTATTAATATTTCTACAGGCTTTCTTTATAGCCGTAATAAAATTACTAAAAATATAGAAAATCTATACTATTTTATTTTTTTTCTTTTTTTCCGGGTTATTAAAATAGTTTTCTATTTAGAGCTATATCTATTTAAAAGTAGCTTATCCTAGATATAATATTATATATAAAAACCTAACTATTTTATTCGGGAACTAGTTTATATATAATATAAAATAGATAGTTATCTATATAATTTATAAATTTAAAGATCTTTTCTCTTTTTTATAATTATTTAATATTACTACTTTAATAGTATCGCTTCGATTTATAGAATATAATAATAAGACTAATATAGTAAATTATTAAAATATAACGTCTCTATATATTAAAAAGTATTCTATTCGAATTTAGCTATAGCTATAAATAGAGTCCGAGCTACTAAATAGTAAAAAAGTACTAGTATAGATTATTATAACTAATTCTATATAGTTCTAGAAGTACGATTATAATATTATAAGATATCTTTATTATAAAATAATTAACAAGAGAATAGTAGAGACGTATTTAATAGTTATATTAATAACTAACGAAAGAAGCTATCTATAAGAGTAATAAGCGATATATATATTAAAAGTAGCTATAAAAGCCGATAGATAGCCGCGCGCTAAAAGTCTTTTTAGGAAGAACAGCTATAGTAGCTATAGGCTCGCTTGTTTAACCAATTTTCCAGGAAGCCTCTGTGGAATCGTGGACGTAATATAAATATCTACGTTGCGGTTTAAAATGGAGTATTCGGATTGTTTAATCCAAATAGAAATATCTAGAAAGTAAAAAATTGATAATATATATTTTATAAAAATTTAAAGAAAATTCGGATAGAATTATATATTACGTAAATAAAAAACTAGAATTTTATTAGAAAAAAAAATCCTTTGAAATAAACGTACTAAAAAAGAGATAATTATACAAGTAACTATTATCTAAAAAAATGAAAATCTAGATTTCGTAGAATTTTTCGAAGATATAATCTTTTTATTACCAACCTTCGTGGATTAAATACTAAAAGTCAACGATATAAAATATAAAAAGCCTAGTTGACGTAGTAGTAAAGACTGCGTGATCTGATAGTCTAACGGATCCAGCGTTTTTTCGGGGATTCGAATCCTTCGAAAGCTAACTAGTATTTATGTTTTTTCTATCGACTAAATCGATTTAATAGAGTTTTTTTATATAGAGAGATTTCTAGAGAATTCTATAGTCTAGCTTGTATTGTTATTTCGATAGGAATTAAATTAATAGTAAATTTAAATAAACTACTATCATTCTAATAGAATTTTAATTTAGATTTTATTTTTCCGAAAATTCTAAATAGATTTTCGGAAGGATATTGGATATTTTAGAAAATTACGTAATTTGATCGGTTGGTATTTCTAATATTAAAAAAACGGTAAAAAACTAAAATCAAAGCTTCGAATAATTAAATCTTATTAGACTGGCTATTTCGGGTCGGATTCCCGTCGAATTCTATAACTCTACTTGGTTTTTCAGCGAGTCTAATCGGTTCGACTCGCTAAACGATCGGGTCCGTGTCGAATCCGAAAATCCGACGAAAATACGCTAAATTTTAATTAATACAATAATATTATAACTAATTAATTACTGATTTGTTTTAAATCGATTAATTAAATCTATTTTAAAATAATCAATTTAAGTAACTTTATTAAATTAATAAAATCTTTTCTAGCTAGCGTAGTTAATTAAATAGAATTTTTTTTAAAATAAATAGATTCAATATTTATATTAAAGTTATATTTTTATACTAGAATTTTGTATTTTAGCGGATCGAGTCGTATTATATAATCCGGGCTTAAACTGGCCGTCGGGTCGGGTTTCGAACTTAGGTTAACTAATCCGACCCGATTTAAATCGGGTTATAGTTAAATTTAACCCGATCTAAATCAGGTCGGGTTTTTCTATAGTTCGACCCGACTCGAACCCGGATCGGGATCGGATACCCGGGTTCGACCTACTAAAATACTAAAATCGCGAATAAAAGTATAATTCTAGTATTAAAATATAATTCTTTTCCTATATTATACTATCTATAAATCCTATTTTTTTTTAATAATATACTAAAGACTTTAGGTATTTCTAATATTAATATATTCTATTTATTATCGTCTATTAAATAGTTAATACTATTTATATTATTATTTAGTACCTATATATCTATATTACCCTTCTATATTACTATTATAGAAACGTAATATAAAATATCTAATATAAATATCGATTCTTGCCTCTTTATTTTTTAGACCGATACAGCTAGTAAAGGCCTTTCTACTAGATTCCTATTAAATAATATCTATTTTAGTTAATCTATAAGCTAGCTTCTAAGCCGATCCATAACCGGAACCCCGGTTAAATTTAATCGCTTATATAGAAAGTAATAATAGATTATTAAAGATATAGTAGACAAGATTCGAGCCGACTATCTAGGACTATTATTTCGGGATAATAATAAATTTATTTAATAGAATCTAGATTACTATTAAGACTTCTAATAATAGTAGTCTAGTACTCCTATCGCTATAGGTATTAAAGATAGGATTCGAAAGAAAATAGCCGATCTCCTATAGGCGAAAAAGGCTTCGATATAAAGATAGTCGCTCTAGTAGAATAAATTCTACTAGGTAGCCTTAATAATAGATAGCCTACCTAAAATTATATATAAATACTATTCTAAAATTCTCGACTATTCTATAGCCTCTAGTTCTTTAAATATATCTACTATAAAGAAATATCTTTTAATTAATAGTTACTACGGATCTAAGCGATATAACTCTTAGTCTATTATTAAGATAATATTTATCCGCGTAAATAGTATATAGTAATAAAAAGAGATAATATAAAGTTTATTTATTTAATAATAGAAGAAAAGTTATATTAAGCTGGTTTCTATTTTCGACTAAAACGCCTGGAATAAATACCTATATAAAACTTTCTTGGATCTAAATCTACTAGTTCGGACTATTAAAAATACGAATTTTAGAATACTACTATAAATACTTTATCTAGATATATAGCTATTTAAACGTATATAACTTTTAATAATAATCTTTAATAAATTTAAAACTATCCGCGATAGAATTAAATCTGATTTTTATACTATAGAACGTATCTTACTTATACTAGATATCTAGTTAAATCTATAGAAGGTCGCGTATTTAGGAGTATTTATATACTAGGTTAATACGTAGTTTTAATTTTAGAAACGTCTACTTAGATTTATATCTCTATTTATAAATTCTTCCGGCCGTTTATAGTACTAAGAGCTATTAATACTTTTGGAATTTTTCTAGTTTAAATAGCAGCTTTTAGATATTATTACCGATAATACTAGCTCTAATTTTATATTAAAAGAAGAGTTTAAAAAGGCTTTTAGTCGACTTAATAGTCGATAGAATCGACTATAAAACTCGCTACTTTATCTAGTTTATATAGTTAATCTAGTAGCTTAAAACTTTATAAAGCTATTAGATTATAAATATTAGGCGATAGCTTTATCTATTAGTTAGATAATAAGTAAATTACGGCTATTAGTACCGGCCTATCGAATATCGTAAAAAAAATAATATATATAGGTAATATAAATTAAATAATTTTTATATTAATAGTATTTTTAGACTTATACTATTACCGTCTATTCCGGTACTTCCCTTTAATATAAGCTTCGTTTTAAAGAACTTTAGGATAGAGCCGACCCTGATTCCTATACTAGGAACTTTATTTAAGATATTCGTATTTAATAGAATTCGATTTATTTTATAATTCGTAGGGTATATCCACTTCGCTAAACTATTAATAAATTTCTTAATAAAAATTCGCGAGATCTATAAATATAAAGGATTACTTTTAATATAGATAAATAGTAATTTCTTTTCCTTATAGATAGTATACTATAGCCGTTCTATAAAATTACTTTAATAGTTTCGCGAACTATAGGCGTTATAGTTTATCTAGTATATCGACTTTATAGTACACTTTACGATTATTTTACTAAAATATAGGAAGTTATAGAGACTTCGAACTATCTTTAAAAGGCGATAGTATTAATAGCTTATAAAAAGGCTTTTACTAAATTTACTAAGTATTATTCTTATATTAAAAGTAAAGGAGGACTAATATATAACCTTACGAATATTTTTAATCCTATAGTAAAGCTTAATATTTATCGAGACTAAAATATCGATAAATAGGAAGAAGATATAGAAAAATATTCGGAGTATATAGATAAATATCGGGATAAGTTTAAATAGTACTTTAATAAGTACTATAGGGTTCCTATTAATCTACTAAATTATAGAGCCCGCTGTAGAAAGGAAAATAAGATAATATATAATAGTAATATATTATAAATATACTAACTAGTTAATAGCCTGCTATAACTACTTTAAATAGTCTTTTTCGATAGCTCTAGCGTCTTCGAGTATTTACTTCCGAAGCTAATCGATACTTTCGCGCTAATACTATTAAAAATAATCCAAACTAGATATTTTAGAAAAATAATACTTCGAACTTTCTAAAATTAGTATAGATAGCTTACGATATTTTTTCCTACCTAATATTCTCGGTCGGAATTAAACGGACTTTTAGTTTTACTAGGAGAATTTATCGGTAGAATCGAGCCTAAATAATTCTATAGTATATAGAACAGACGATAATAATTAAATACTATAACCGTACTATAGATTTAGATCCCGATAAAATATTAGAAAAGCTATAGAATATATTTAATCGGATAGAGATAGATTATAGCGCTATACTTCTAGAAAGAAATCTATTTAAAAAGGATTTTAAAAGTATATTAAGTAGATTAGTCTAGTATACTTTTTACTTAGTATTAATATAGTAATATATATAGGCAATATATTATTTCCAGACTATTATTTCTAGATTTATATAATTATTTAGATAGCTTAATATTTCCCTTTATATCTTTATCTTTATCCTTATTTTTATCTTTATCTTTATCTTTATCTTTATCTTTATCTTTATCCTCTTCTATATTTTTATCCTGACTATTAAAATTAATACTTTTAACTAAACTCTTATTATTTCTAAACTTAGTATTATCCCGTATAGAAAAGTACGTCTCTACTATCTAATCCTTTTTATTAATTTTAACGATATTATTACTATTTTTATCCTTCTTTCTATAGAAAGATTTAATATATTTATTAGCTGTATTTCCGCTATAACTAAATTCTTTAGTAAATACCGTCTATTCTTCTAGAGGATCTAGAATTTTAGCGGACTAAAATTTTTAGAGGCCGGTATAATAAATAACTTATTACTAGATAAAATTAATAATTAGAACTATATACTTTATTAAAATTACTCTATTCGGACTGTTAATAACTATATTAGATTAGAATAAATATTAGAAATAATTATTTCTTTACTAGATAGTTCTATTTATATTCGATATATTATCCTAATATATTACCTTACTCTATTCCTACTTTACCTATTTAATAGTTATCGTCTTTTCTATAGCTTCTATAAGAGCTTTAGTATATAGATCGTTTTTATAGTATAATATTATATATAGATCAGTACTTAGTATTATATATATTACCTTATTATATTACTATAGATCCTTTTCTCGACTCTATAGTCTATTTTCTAATCTCTAGCGTTCTATTCTAATAAAGCCCTCGTCCCTATATCTACGCTTTTCTAAAAATCTATTCCTTTAAATTTTTTAAAGTATATATATCGTAATATAGTCCGTATTCTATTTTTTATAGAATTTATATTCGATATTAGATTACTTTTTACTACGTTTACGGTTTATAACTAATTTAGATTTTATAGATAGTAATTTCAATTTAGATATAGTAGATAGTATACTAAATAATATAGTAGGGTAATATAATTAGTAGCTATAAAATTATCTAAAAACTCTATATATTATAGTAGTAGAATACGCTAGAAACTTATAGAAATATATAGGTTTATTTAGAACTCTAACCTTCTAGCCGTAGTATAGCCGATAATTACCTTTATCTTATTTCTAATCTTCTACTCTTTAATAATTAACTACTATAATAAGATATTAATATACTATATACCGTACCGTATTATATTTTATCTTATTATTAGTCTTTTATTCTTTTTATTCGTTATAGCGTAATATATAGTACGTTCGAATCTAAATAGAAATAATATATTAAAATAATATAATTAATCGTATATTAATACTAAAACTATTTTAGGTAAGAAATTAATTCCGACCTATAAAGGTATAGCGAAGACTCGAGGAAGTAGAATCGGAAAAGGTAAAAGAAAAGGTAAAAGAAAAGGTAAAAGGAAATCTTATAGTACTATAGTACTAGTAATATTCTAGAATAATATATTCTAAATAGTCTAGCTAATAATCTATTAAAAAAAATATAAATAGAAGTCTAAAACTATCGCTTTTCGAGAAATCCGTAGATACTAGAAGGGTTTCGAACCTTTTATTTCTAAAGTACCTTTTACTAGACTATATTATAAAATCCTTACCGACGTCGCTACTATATATATAAATAGGAAGATCGATAGAATATAAAGTATAGTATTAGTAGTTCTATAGGATATAATAGAAGTATATATAGTTATTTTCCTAATAAATAAATATATTACCTTACTATATTACTATATATATCCGACTATACTTATTTTTTAAAGATTATTAACTAGCTATAATCTATACTAAACGTATTACTATTTAGTAAAAGGACGCTAAATTTATTAAAGGGTTAATATAAAATCTAGAAGTATAGCCGAGGATATAATAATAGCTAGTTAATAATAAATTCTAAAGAATTAAAAGCTCTAGTAGAAAAATATACGTCTATAGAATTATTTGGAAAAGGATAATACTATTTATATAGTACCGGTATATAAGCTAATATTTATAGGTAACTATTATATAAACTAGTATTAAATAGAATATATTACCGTTTTATATTACCCGTAATTACTTTCGTATTTAACTATCGAATACGATTACGAGTCGGGTCGGATCGGATTTTTAGGTCGGATTTTTAGATTAAAATCTATAATCTAATCCGAAAGTCGGGTTAGAATCTATAACCCGATTCGACCGTTTAGTAGGTCGAACCCGGGTCGGGTTACTAAGACCGGATCGGGTACCCGACGGTTCGACGGGAATCCGACCCGAACCGGCCAGTCTATCCGAGCTCGAAACTCGATTCGGATTAAACCGTAGAATTTTCTAACCCGATTCGGTTCGGGTCGGATTAGTTAATCCAAGTTCGAAATCCGATCCGACGGCCAGTCAAAATCGTATAAAAATAAAATACACAATACGTTGCTATATATAACGTTGAAATATTATTAATATATATAATTTCGATATAAATTTTGATAGAAATGATCCAAAGTCGAAAGTATATATAAATAATATATAAAATTGCTATTTAATAGCTTTAGATATTTAGTAAAAATATTTAAAATAAAACTCTACGGGATATTTCGTATTTCTTCTATATAGTCAAGGTTTTGTCTAATTAGATTTAATAGTAGGTTTTAAAGACTAATATTATCTTCTGTATTTTAGTTATCTATAAACTTCTACTATTATTAATTCATTTTATGATCTGCTATATTGCTGCTCACATCCAACGTACTGACCTTAAATTTCTTTATTTAGTTAATTTGGTTTTGGTTTTGGTGCCCGGTGAACCAGTGGTTCGGTGAGCAAATCAAGCGTTGGTACACCAGCATTGAATACACGGTAGCAGAACATCTGAGCTTTGCATTTGCTTTAGACAGCGAGCTTGTGGAAAGCAAGGTTTACGGAAGGAGACCCCTTTCATTGGCACCTACGCGTCGCACCGCTGTTCATGCACAGCAAATCCTACGCGTCAACTTTGAGCCCCAGCCCCTTTTACCTCGCATCCAACGTACAGTAAACCTCCCGAAATCTGACCAGCAACCCACAGAAGGTAGCAAAGTTCGCTGAAAGTGGGAACCGCCTGCAGCACGAGAGTACTTTGCTGACGTTCAGCGTTCTCGAGATATAGTTAAGGCGACGTCTCAAGGTTTTGCAACCAGTAATATAGACAAATTTCGAAGGCATTTTGGGGCATGCAATTGAGTGGAGCGATTGTGGCAAGTACGCAGTGAAGTATGCCATAATAACACTGGTGGTTAGCTATTCAAGGAGGACTACGAAGTTTTACGGAATGAGCTTGACCATTGGGCTATAAAATTACCTAGTTGCTGCTGCGGAACCCCTGTGCCCGTCTCAGTGCAGGCATTGCAGGACCAACATCTCAGGCTCAAATATATGACCGAGGACATCTACACGAGCTTTTAATAACCTATCCCGTCGTCTGGGAGCGTGCTCGTTTTTGCCCTGCTCGTTTGTACTTCTGCCCTGCTCGTTTCCGCTCGTTTCCGCCCTGCTGGATTTTCTTCTGCTTGTTTCCACCCCCCGAATCCGCGGCTACGTCAGGGCTGAACGAGCTCGCTACCAGACTACGGAACTCCTTGGGCTCTTCGTCGTATGAGATCCAACGGTTGCGCTGGCAAGACTCAGCGAACCGTACCGACAGATTAATGGAAATGGTGATGCAAATGAAGTAAAGGGGATTACAAAGGGCTCAGGAGGTAGCGTAGTTGAAAGGGTGGAAAGGGATACAAGACTTCGATCTAGCAGTCTTGTAAGTTGTACTCACCGAAGCGATGCTCATTCCAAACCACAGTATCCGCTCGATGCGAATCTCAGCCATCGATGGCTTTTCCAGGGACCGCTCTTCGATATCGATTTGATCGAACCATTTCGGTGGGTAATCCGACAATGAATACAATTGTCCACGCATAGCATAGTCTTCGGGAAGTGACTCTGTCATCGGAAGAGTTTTAGCCCAAATCTTCGGAGTCATGGTGTTGGATCTTTTTGCCCAAGCGTTCAAAAATGAGCAGACATCTTTCCAGGGGATATTTTGATCGACGTATGCTGTAACCTTTTCGAGACTTGTAAGACTCCAGATGAAATAGAGCATAACGTGTACAAGGGGAAAGACGTGTTCTTCGTCCGGCCGTTGTAGAACGGTTGCAAAGACTGCAAAATTGATTTTCGAGGCGTATTCAAGGAGTTTCGTGGAAGAGGCTGTCTCTTCCTGGGTCGGGTCGTAAGCGATCTCTTTTTCCAGAGATTCAAGCCTCGATTCCTGCTTGTCTTCATCGATGTCAAAAGCTTCGTCAGTTTCCCGATCCACTGCCTTTTGATCTTGCTCTTTAAGCCTCTGAATCCAGGCTTCTATAAAGGAGACCCGGAAGATAGATTTGGTAGTATGTCTAGCTGTTAATGCTCCATATTCGAAAATTGCAGCGATATTAGATAGGGCAATCGATACGCCCTGCTTAAGAAACCCAGTAGTGATTTGGTCGATGTAGGCGCCCAGTGTATTTTGGATGTTTTGAACGAATTCCAGGTCTTTACAGGTTGGTCTTCCGTGGAGGAAAAGATTAGCGTGGACTTTGATGAGTGCGACCTCAAAAGATCTTTGCCCCATGCCGGCCACAGTTCCTGCCTCGTCGCCTTGACTAGTCGAGGATTGTCCGTTATCGTTGTCGTCTTCGTCGTAACTGGCATGATCTTCACACTCTTCTGCTTTCACTATGTCTGTTCGCTCCGAAACGATTCGCTGAAATAATGTCTCGATGCTGCTACAAGTCGCGTTGAAGGGTTCGACGCAAACTAGCGACCTCGAGTAGAACTCTAGTTGTTGTAAGCTATTGGGCTCAGCCAACATACCCAGATGATAGTAGAGGCGGCCAAGTTCGGGACGCTTGTCAGCTGCTTTGCTATACCAGAATCTTGCAACACTGCCCCAGGTCTCCCGATTTGCAACAATCTCCTCCTTTGGACCGATCTTGCGATCTGGGACATGTTCCTCCACTGCAATCCGGTAGCGAGCCAGGAGACCTAAATGTTCTAGCCATTTTCCCTCAAAGGCTGGGACCGTTTCGTATAGCAGTGCTAGCATCGAGTGAGCGATGTAAATAAAGGCTAGCATGTGATCCGATGACGCTGGCAGTCGATACCTCAAAACCTCTAAGAAAGCATGAATCCCATGTCGCCACACCCTCGCCGGCATCGAGTACTTGCCAGCGAGTCTCCTCAACGTAGGGCTAGCGCTCGGGTGCTGCGACGCCAGAAAGAAATCATGGTGCTCATGTATCAAGGTCTTGTGGAGCGCAATGAGTGCCTGCCAATGCTTATTACTTAGAGGGGAATGTGGTTTCCCTTCTAAGGCTGCCGGAGACTGTTTTTCATCGACCTCTTTGCATTTTTGCTCGACGAGAACCAATCCAACATATATTCCTTTGACTTCGACAACCAGTTGAGCGTGGGAGATAGGCCTGGTCTCGGGTTGTCGAATCATCTGTGGCTGGAGGCGAACGTTCGGGTCTTCATCATTCCCTGGCAATGAACCAGGTCTGGCTGCCGGAGGAGAACTTGACGGTGAGACAGGTCTGGCTGTCGGAAAAGATCCTGCCAATGAGACAGGTCTGTCTGTCGGAGGATCTAGCCCAGGCTCGGTGGTGTGGAGTTTGGTCGCATGGTCCCAGTGTTCTTCCCGCCCACCCTGGCGAGGGTTTTGAGTTTCTAGGTTTGGGTGATAGCTGTCCATGCGGGCGAGCGGCTGATAAGATATCCAGTTGACAAGGTTCCGTCGTGGAGGACGATAGGATTATTGACGGACTCGGCAAAGGCCTGATATCGGCGTTTAAGGAACGGGAGGATCGATAGTATCTCCTACGATGTCATATTCGTTGATCAGCAACCCTTCGCTTTGGAGACCGAGCATAGGGTTTCGGTACTAGCACCTACCACAATAACACTTCACGTCGTAACCGCAGAATGAGGAGAGTGCTTCGATAGTACTTCGTTGAGATCAGGATGCGTAATAGACACAACGGAAGTGGACTTGCGACAAAAGATTTTCCCGTGGAGAGACCAGAGATTGATAATTCGCATGGCGCCGCTCGGTTGGGGGCGTTTTAGGCTCCAGGGTAGCTTACTAAAGTCAGAACAGCCACGTAGATTGAGTGCCTATCTGTTTTAAGGCAATCTCTATAGAAAGCGTCTGATTGGTATATAGATTGGATGGCTTTGAACCGGTGTGGACCACCAAGAGGAAAGAAAGGCAACTAGTGAGATCCGGTTAAGGTATGGACAGGAGTGTCTGCGGCCAATCAGATACGAAAAAATGCGGTTTTGGAACAAGGACCAACAGTGAGTCAGCCGTATCCAGTACCTCATCCGTAACCCATCCTCGTTTCCTACCATCCTTACCGTCGCCATCTGTCTCCCGACAGCGCTAGTAGCCCTCCTTCCATATGGGTCCAGAAACTGGCTTATCTATTGCCTTTAAGGGCTCTCAGCGATAACGCCGCTAAGAACATCAAAATGATTCTAAGCAGGGAACGACAAACGCGTGCAGTTAACATGCACCAGCAACACGTCTTCGCAGCAGCTAGATAGTTGAACAAATCATGGGGCAAGAAAACGCTTTAGAACGAGCCTATCCTTGGTGGAATCAGGCAAAGATTGAATGCGCTACAGCCTTGAGAAGTTTCAGCTCCCGTGCCAGTTGTTAGCTTTTGCGCGCCGTCCAATCACAACACCATACCTTCGAACAAGTTGTATCGTTAAGCTTCTATGGGATCGAGTACAACAGGCTCTACCTCATGGGAGCCCGATGAAAGCACTCGATCTTGGTGTATAACGAAACCCATCACGTGGGGACTCAACGAGAGAAAAGGACGACCGGTGCCGAAACTCTCCTTCCAAGGGTGTCGTCGTTTGTGGCGCCGACCGAGAGGCGCACTGGTCCAGTCCAAGTTAACCCGCGCCTGAAGAACGCGTCGTTGCGGCGCACGTGAAAGAGGGACCCTAGTAGCCTGAAGATGAGATACGACGATGGCAGGGATTTCTTGGTATTCAGCAACAAATCCTTGTGCACCGGCCGGACAAAGTCATATAATTGGACCATAACCCAGAGGCTCCACGCCTGCATGAAAAGGGGGAAGGACTGGAAAGAGTATCACATCGACTTTCCGATGTGGCATCGATCCATCTTGGAAGCGGCGAACGGTAAAACGTGTCGAGCAACAGGATCCGGGACTGGGAAACAAGTACAGAAAGAGGTCGTAAGTCACATGGAGAACGTCAGATCTCCCATTTCCATGATGAATCCCACGTAGGCGAACGCCAGCTGTTCTTCTCGAAGAACTGATCGAAGGAGCAGAGGCTTCGGAAGGCATCAGATGACAGTGTATTGTGTATTTGGAGAAGCTACCTCAACAGGCGAGCTACCGAATCTTTCCATTTGGTACGCCAAGGTCTCGTCAAGATAGAGGCGCCCGCTCGGTACCCAAGGATGGATGTAGTGGACCGATACTTGCTGAGGCCACTGGCTGCCTCTAACGTCCAGCATGCCTGGGAGGAGGTCGAGGACGTCTCTAAGGCCGCTCGATTCATGTGCAATCTGCTGAATACTCTGTCTTCCGGCGACCCTTTTGGTCCTTTGGTGGTGCGAATGGTCAAATATCTTGGCAGGTCAGCTTTGGACAGTAATGATAGCAGGAATGTATACATGCCTCTTTGGCCAACGAGGGTCTGCCTTCAAGTCCTCTTGCGTTCGTTTCTTCGGCGGTATCCCTCTCCTGATGTCTCGAGGGCACTGTCCTCTCGATAGGACCCTGCATTTAACTGTCTCTTGACATTTGGATCTTTCAAAAGCCAGTGTAAGTCATCCGACTCTTGCATATTCGGAAACACTTCTGACAAACATGCCCTGAGTTCTTCGTGAGGGATCTTTATACTGGCTGCAGCGCTTTGTGCACCAGTTACATCTTCTTCCAAAACATCTGCTGGGAAGAAATCGCGCAATGTTAAGATCAAGGACCCCTTGGGCTTCTCCTCCGGTATGACATCTCCGACGCTGTCAACCACCTCGTATCGCGTTATGCCAGCCGACAACCCTGTCTTTTCCCCGCGGCGGTACATCGAGTATGGAACAGTGATGTCGCCCTGGTCGATGCGGTATATGTCAATGGTCATGACGCATAGGGTTCCTCGCCTAGTGTAGGACAGGGCTAGCTCCGACAGGGCGTTGCTCTTCTCCGTCATCCCGACCTCGAGGATAAAATCCTGGAAATAGTGGCCGGCTTCATCCTTGTCACCGAACTGGAAACTATCGCCAACCAGAACCGAAGCCCTTGCTTGAGGTTGAAGTCCGGTCCTCAATTCGAGACAGGAGGCCAGCTCGCAGCCGTAAATCGCGAACCCTAACCCTTGAGCTGGGCAATGATATAGATGACTTTGCGATATGCGTTACCCGTGAGATAAAGAGACTGCCAGTGCCAGCTGATGTCACCCCTATGGTCAAGCGGTTCTGGGCCCGGGCTATCGACGACTTTTTCGGCTTGCAGCAAGGATCTGGAAACTTTTAGAACAGCTTTTTTCTCTTCCTCAATGGTTCTCACATCTGGGGGCGTAACCCGGTTCAAACGCAACGAGCGGCCAGTAGCCATACACGCAGGATCCAAGAAAAGGAGACGATGCTCCAACGAGGATGGCTGCGGACAAGACTGGTAAGGAGGCTCGGGGAGTTGCACCGTGCGTTTTGGCATCATTGTGGCTCTCACGCGTGATCTCAAGAGCTTAGACTTCCGGAGCCTCTGTGATGCTCGATTAGGATACAGCAAAAGGAATCAGCACGCGAAAAGGGGCAAACCTCAAGTCATGAATAGACAGTGTAGATTTCAAGACAATGGGCCGTCTAAATCGCCAAATCGTGAAATCAGAAAGATACTAAAGGAGGCTTGAAGAAACCAGGCCCCGAAAAATGTTGCACGTAAACAAGATCAGGAGCGCGTAACACGTAAATACGCCGTAGAAATGGCGACTAGGGGCTTGGGTCACACCAATCTTGTCGTGTTCGCCGCGCTGTTGATGACTGAAGATAGACTGTGCTCGGATTTGTACAAGAGGGCGCAGATATCTCGGGTTCCCTTCGATCGGGAGGGTACGTCCGCAGCTAACGAAGCATCGATTGACTGCATACAGTATGCTCGACTGTTGAAATCATGTGTGTGGAAGGAACATCAAGCTTGATTCACTAAGGTGGCCTTATCGGCACTAGCGCCCTTGGCGCCTTGGCACAGCTGTTCTACGTAACTATACTTCCAACATCGACGCCACTCAGATATACGGGCTCATGTCATGATCATACATGTATTGAAAGCATCATATGCCGTATTTCGATCCCGGTATTCCTTGGTCCTTTGTCCGACGACGATACTCTGACTTCTATATAACCGTATCCTATATGTCGCCGAAATACGCGCGTGATAAGGCTTATAATAAAAACAAACCAATATAAAGAACGGTGACTGTTCGAACTCACTGGCGCTCGCCAGCTGGTCCACCTTGTTTAAAGCCTCTTGAGGGTCTTGACAGTCAGCCAGATACTGCCAGAGTTCTGCCACCGAGTGTTTCGTCTTATCTACTGCTGTTGCGAGCTTATCCGCAAGATCTTGAAGATGTTCCTTTACTTGATCTTTTGCGGAGTCCACGTATCTAGCAAACACTACGATAGCATTTTAGGGTTTTACCTGGTATCCTTTACGGTAGCCGACCTAGATTCTTCTACCCGAAGAAATCCCTACGGAGTATACCCCAAGATATAAAGGCCCGGTCAGTCGTCGTCAGCCTAGTATCGTCTTTGCACAGAGCAAACATGATCAGGGGTTTCCAACCTTAGACACTCAAGCGGATACCCAAGCAACGGATCTTAAAGCTGACATCTTTCGCGAAAAGGGCGGACTTATTACGACAAATCCGCAGCGATATTCTGGACGACCCGAGAGCCTTGAGTTGTTTCAAGATCGGGCTATGCGTCGCCTCACAGTATGCGACTCTATCGACTGTTTCTTCGGCGGTCCGCAAAGCATGTTGGGGATCATGGGCAACTAATCACTGGAATTTTTAGACACACAACTGGAGTATCAGCCAGCTTGAGAAAACCACTCTGGGTATCTAAAGGAGTTTCAAGTAGACCAGCGCGCTTCACAGAAGGCGCTCCCGTGCCATTTCCCCTCCTGACCACCATTTTCCCCTTCAGCGTCCACAGCAGCCTGATACCTATAGAATAGCGTCGAGTAGTACAGATTCGAATAATCCATTATCGACTCAGCGTGTGGTATATCTCTAAGAAAGTGTTAGCCTATATCTTTTGGTGGCTGTTGTCGCTCTCGAATCACTAACTTTTGGGAATGGTCACGAATTATTAGCTTTCCGTTACACTGCACAGTACTGTAATGGTCTTTGTCTCTCCTTAATGAGGCTTGAGAGTCTTGGTCTTCGTATAACTCTCTATCTCTCGCGGTAAGAGACCGAGGCGCGTGAGTGCTGTGATTTCGATTGCCAGTACAACTCCGTATAAGAGCCGATAGGTTTGAAGTGGTGCGGGGGCGAACTTCACCTCCATCAGACTCATCACTACTATACAATGCGCTGTCGTCTTCCATGCAGGTCCCGTTCTTTTCCGGATCTTTCGCCCTGTGGCTGTCTTTGTTCTGTGGATCGGTTTGCCCCGAATCCTCAGGCTGTCCTTCGGCTGGGCAAAGTACGCTCTCGGGGTTTGCCGGCTTTTGGGATGGTAAGCGAGACGATGCAAGGCTTTGAGACATCTTGTAGGTGTTAAAAGGGGAAATCGTAAAGCAAAAGGAGAGCTTACCGGGAGAAGGAGGTAAAGTGTTGTACCTGAGGGTAAAAAGACCCGATAATACTCGCAAGATTTGCAGGAGGAAAATAAAATATCGATGCGTAGTACGTGTGCACTACATGACTGGGGGATGGGTTGGTTCGGTGCCATGTTGCGGACACGTCGAGCCGCCGCAGATAAACGATGCGAGCGCAGCTGAAGTTGGGCAATGTCGCAGAACCGCTCACCAACAGTTTGTCCAGACAGTCTAATTGGGCCCAAGATGGGGGCTAACCGAACGTAATTATCGATCCGATGAGAATCGCATATACTGTTGTGCGTTGCGAGCCAACGCAGGGGTTGTGCCGTGTTGATCCCAACGGTACGTTAAGAGGGTGTCTAATTGGATAAATCAGATGTTCTCCGCCAGCATCTGACAGGTTTTCCCGGAGACAGAAGTAGCAGACGACGAAGTCTTTGTCTTTGTCAAGAATACATATGGCTCCTCCAAACCAGGTGCTGGTAATCCCGGCATGCGGAGAATTTGTCTTGTTCCCGGTGATACTTTAGAATAGAGGAAGCGAGAGACCTGGAACGCGCTGAATTATGTGGAAGAGGCGATGTCCGCTATGAACTCTTCGCACAGACGCTGAGGCCCGTCATTGGCAAATGTCATGATGTTGTAAATAGATCCAGGCAAGTGCCAGTGAAGGATTATTACTAAGGCTCGATTTTGTGCTTCTATGTCCGAGGACGGGTTTGCTGGCGAGCCATGTGTACCTCGGGAGCAGCCAGGTGAACAGCCGTCCTGGAGTACTTCTTCCAGTCCGCATACCGTCCCCAACCTCACCACCGCCCCTAAAAAGTCCTGGACATGCCTACATTGAAGAGTTGCAGCCCCCACAGGCCCACCTTCTCTACATATTTAAGTACTGCACAGTCCGCCAGCAGCACTAAGACAGCGAGGCACGCAGTCCACTCGGTCACGGTCTTGACAGGACGCCGAATCCATTGATCAGAACAAAATTTCTAGAGCGTAACTGATAAGCAAGACACCTGCCTGCAGGTAACTTGAAAGCCAAAGTATCACATGCTACTTCATGTTTGAACCGATTCAACCATTTCATCCTTAGATAGCTCTGCTCTCCGCACGCTCAGGCATTCTGGGAGTCGTTGGAGTTCTCGGTCTGTTTGAGGGAACGAATTGCTGAAATCCAGCGCGCCATCGCCATTCTTCGCCATGGATTGGTAGACAGACACCAGGAGAAAAGCTCAAGTCAAGCAGTAGTGCCTGCATCGAAGAATACAATGTAGGTCCCACAATTTCCAACGATTCATGAATGCTGAGAATGGTACGCACCACAGACATCACGGGCGGGCATCCACTGTCTTTGGCAATGTTATAGGCCATAATCTGGAGAAGAGTAACAGCCCATCCCGGGTTGACGCTGAGAAATTGGCGCAGGATCAAGGGCCGCTGATTTTCCTGGACCAAGTGAAGACTGCCGGAGAAGATGGTATATGTTTGTATGCCGAGACCTGCTACCAAAAGCTTGATATTGCATCTAAACCCTTCAGGCAGGTCTCGTCTTGCGGCAAGTAGGACGTACGTGGCAATGAAGCCGGATAGAATCATTGGGTCTGCTTGCCGGACTTTGTTAAAGAGTTGCCCTTGCCCGCAAAGAGAGTCGATTACTGTATGCACTCCTGTACACTGTCCTCGCGCAAGCTCGAGGGCCAGACAATGAAAGATATATGACCCGGAAGGATTATTGCCGCTTAGCAAGGAAAGAATTGGCTTCGGATCATCTGTTGTGGCTGGTATTGAGTACAGGAGATCCCTGGGTTTGGGCCGGCACAGCGGACGAAGCTGTGGCGCTGCAAGCTGCCACACTTCTTCGGAGACAAATGGAGCTTCGAAAGCCGTCAGTCGTGACATGGATCTTGAAGGCATACTTCTACTCACGGACTTGATGTGACTCTTGAGCCTGCTGCGGTCCTGGGTTGTCCAATCTACTCGGGAGTTGGGGTGAGATAGAGTCGACGGGCCTGGGTGGTGACGGAGGTTGGGAAAGGTCGCGCATTGTGCTTCAACCAGAATGGGAGGGAGGTAAAGGACGTGTTTTTTGGGGATGTTTTTGGCTGGGTAGCCTTGGGCTTCAACGTCCTTTAGAGCCTTTTCGGAATTGAAACTGCCCAGGTAATGCACGTCCAGGTTTCCGAGGCAACTTCGTCGATGCCAACGTCCTCTGGATCACCCACATTGCTGGCATGGCTGGCGGATGGACCAGTGCCACTTTTGGGCATATGGAAGCCAATGGTAACAGCTCAACTCCGCCGACTAACACGTCCGTATCACTGATGGCTGCAGTGATCCAGCTTCCGGAGATCAGCACCCAATTATTGTTTCTCACGGGATCTGCTGAACGGTACCATTCACTCCAGCTTGCTTTCTCGGCTTTATTGGATTCAGACCGAAACTCCAAATTGAAACCAGACGCACTGGTAAAGACCTTTCCTTGCACCCCATAGGTCTCAGTTTTGTCGGTGGCTGCAGTGCAGTGATAGCTTCCCGAGACCGACAACCAATCATGTCTGCTAGTGGCAATCAGCTGAATGGTACCACCCACCCTAGCCAGAGTTAACGACTCGTGCGACTCCGACCAAAGAATAAAGACAATCTCTTGCAGCTCATAGGTCCTGGTACCGCTGGTGGCTGTAGTGCAAATGCATCAGTGGCATCAGCTGAATGGTGCCATCCACTCCAAATGGTGCGGATCGAAAAGTCGAAACCAAATGCGCTGGTACAGACCAGATCTTGTATTTACCTGAGGACCTTTCTGGTTCAGGCCGAAAGTTCAGAATGGAACCAGATGCACTGGCGAAGGACCTGTTGAGCACTCTGTTATCCTTCACACTGATTCAATTAATGATATTTAAACAATTTGTTCAAAGCCTTGTAAAGCGCCAAGCGACAGATGCTGATCGAAAGAAGTGCAAGCCTCAGGACGAAACGGCACGTCGACATACCACAGAGACGAAAGGCAAAATCAGATTGATAACCAGTCAAGACTTTTGGTGTATAATCGCTGTTTGATCTTATGAAAATGGAATATACTGAACTTGAATTCAGGCACATCGTTGGAAGGTCCACTGGGCACTCAAACCTTTGGATGCCCTCAATCAGCGACGGACTTGCCGCACACTGAGCACACTAGGTCCAGGGAAACATCCAGCAGGCCACAAGCTCCGCTCACGTCAAGTCAAACCCTTGAATCACCGAAGGGTTGGCCGGGCCCTGGGAACACTAGGTCCATGGCAAACATCGACAGGCAACAAGCACGTCACCGTAACGAGCAGCCTTTGTCCGCCATCGGCAAGCCTCGGCCGCAGCGACAGGGAAGCCATGAACATCGCGGACGTGCTCGTCCACCGTGCTCGAGCTCGGCAGCAAGTGGCATCCAGTCGCTCGGAGATTCATCAATCACACAATTGTTGCGGACGTGCCCTCCGCCTTTACCCCCGCGGCCCTGTCGTGCTGGCCATCATTCGGCAGGTTCAGCTGCTAAGTCTCCGTCAGCCTCTACCTCTACCTCTTTCTCCGATGTGACCCTGATATCATCGAACACTTCACGGCAAGCCACATCAACATGTGAGCATGATGTCTCACCAATTGAAGATAATAATGTAGCGGTGGTTGATTTGTTTGATCTGGAAAGATTCTTGCAACGGGATGTCGAACAATCCACATACCGAGCCAGCTCTCTTTCGCATCCTCTTCGCTGGGTAGAAAAGAGTCTAATACGCGACGGACATATAGGATCCAAATTACGCGATGATTTAATACCTTGTAGGTATCTCCTTGAAAAGTGCCATGGATGTCACCAATATTAGCAGGGGACGTCTGGAAGCCACTGGCACTCCCTCAGAAACATGACCCAGGTCTTTGCCGTGAAATGTGGGACCTCTTGGCTGATGGGTCTTCACATGTGAAGTACAATATATCTTTTGCCAGGTGTTATTTCGACATGTTATCGACTCAGGCGGCATATGTTCCCATTGCTGTCAAATCCTCGTTCCACCCTTGTTACCAGGAAGCATCACACAACTACAAGCGGATCAGAAGCATACAGTTCAAAGGAGAACCTATCGATCCTGAGGATCTAGGAAGGGAGCTGGCAGCGAATCTTATGAGCTGCACCGACGGTCGACGGCCCCGCTACTTCCTTGTGTACCTCATCTCCCTGATTGAAGGTTCAGAAGCAGATGCCATTCATGCCTTCTTCCAGAGGCTTGCAGAATGCGGTTATCAATCTTCGTTGAAAGTTCTTGACAGGCGAATGCTATCATACGCTGTAGCCAGCCTCACCCGTTCACTCTTCTCGGCTCTTTTCAAGACTGGTCGAAGGTCTCGTTCTGATCACGAAGAACAGATTTCGTGGGTACATGGATGCCTTCGAAATCTCCTCAAGTGCAGACTTCTATCAGAACAAGACCAGCACTTGATATTCTGTCAAGCCATTCATCAACTTGGACCTTCTCACCGTATCCTATGTCTTTGGCTCTTTCTGGCGCTCGAAGTCCTACCAATAGAAGGGTCAGAACGCTATTTGGAGCACATTGCCGCCGATCCATCACATGTTGTTACTACGGCTGGTGCCTTTCTTGCTGTGGCAACAGCATATGAGTATACGCCAGAGTTCTTTGAAGTTATTGATCGGCTTGTAAAGAACCATTGTGGTCCACGTTTATGGCGAGAATTTTGGCACGGAAGGACTTGGGAGAAGCTTTATGAGCAAGGGGAAAGGTCAGCAGCAGCAAATGAAGGTCGTAGAGATGCTATGGCGCTCGCATTTCAAGTCCACAGACGATCAGACGAATTTGTCCAGAATTTTTGCAATGATTTGTTAGCGATGCGCAGATGACGGACCGGCCGGTCTCAACTTATTGGTCTTGTTTCTCAATTGGCGCCCTCGTCACCACATGTCATGAGCGTGGGAAACAGCCGCCTTGGAATGAGGGCCACTGCACACAAAAGAGTACTGGGATCGAGAATGCAAGGCTCATGCGTGTCGGTGGATCAGTGGCCCCCTCTAAGGTGCATATTTCTCATGTAAGTAGGTGGACTTCTTTCAAGCCTTGTTATTGCTACGAGAATTGCGTTAGCATAATTGCCTGCTCATCACCATTCTCAGGGACATGTGGCATGCCTGGAGCTAGGCACCTTTCATCCACTTGGAACGTGATGTGCCCGGAAGTGAGTTTGCCATGTTTGTCCAAGCGTCTGGTTTGCGTGTTATGCGAGAGTTGCTGCCAACTGGATGCCGAGAATCCACGCGGCTTGCTTTCTGGAAGATCTGCTCCGTGCACGGTCAAAAAGAAGGCCAGGTCAAGAGTCAACGTTCGCAAGGCCAGTCCATGTAAGCAGATGGAGATGAGAACACCGCTTTCGAGTGTAGCTACCGTCTGCAAGCAAAGTGAGGCCATAATCAGATGCCACATGACCATGATCACAAACCACCTGCATATCCTCGATTCGTCTATATCGAGCGCCTCATTGCCTGGCCCTTCTCCGACTGACAACAGTCAGATCTTCACCTTCTTTCTCCTCGGTCAACGGATGCTCTGCTGTGTCGGCAACTGAAGGTCCTGTGGCGATGCGAGATGTCCTGTCCGGGACACGAAAAACTTCAGATGACCGCCATGGAACGTACCGTTGAACCTCCGCCCGCTAATTTGTCTGACAGGATACGAAACTCCTCGCTCCATTCATTCATTGATCTTGAAAGGCCAGGCCTTTGCTTCCGGAAGGCGACGTGCCCAAATGTTCAATAATGCGCGAGTCGACATGTTGTGTGGTCCGCAGTAAGGCCAAATCCCACTCCTTGCTGTCTTGCGTCAGCACGCCTTGTAAGATACGGTTTGACACTTCCATCATGCCCGTGCTCTTATGTGAACCAGATGGAGTGTAGTCAATGATAACACCGACACCCTTGAGGTAGTGGCGCAGCTCCTCGTTGTTGAAGTGGCTGCCCCGGTCACAGTAGATCGCGACAGGTTTCGTGAACCGGGTGAGGGCTTCTTCCAAATCTAACAACATCAACGATATCGGCTGCCGGTGAGGCAAAGGTGATGGAGAGACGGGATAAGCAACAAGTAACATGTAGTTAACCGCAAACCTCCCAACATCGGTTGATTGGGAGGCCGCGAAACCTCGCCAACGTTGCGGCCTTTCCGTCATTCTCGATGACTTCTTCATACTCATCCTGCCCGAGGCCAGCCAGAAAGCCATCAAATCCGTTTCGCCAATCCTTCCAGGCCCTTGCTCCGCCAGGGCGTTTGCCAACGAGTGCACCCGACGGCCCTCACCGCAGTCGTTCTGCTTGAATATGATCCTTGACAGGCCATCTGCGCATTTGTGCCGTAGACTCTGTACTCAACGACAATGTTAAGTCTCCGGGGCTTGTCGACCCAATGATCGTATATCCCTTCGTGTATCTCGAACATGAAGGAGTGGGTCGGTGGACTTGACAATCGCGCACAGCTCTTTCTTATAGGGCGGGTAGGCCGCCTGGGTCACAGAGGAGGTGAAGGGGTAGAGGGTGGGAACCTCAAGCGACCATTGGCCACTTGGAGGAACCTTTGAATCTGGGTGATGGTAGACCAGCACCGAAAGCGGAAGTGTCACAATGGCAGATGATGACCAGTGACAAGCCTACGTCGTGCATAGTCGTCCGTGGCGCATTGGATGTATGATGTGAAACGACAGTTGCTTTGATTTTATCCACCGCCAAACCACCAGTCTCACAATGTCTTGTTACTTCGACAGTAACAAAAAATGCACGAACAGCGGTATGGTCCAGCGGGGTAGGCCAGGTCACCAATCTTCTCGATGCGGTCATCCAGGATGACCCTGAGGGCCTTGGTGCGCTCGCCAAACAGTGCAGCTTGCGGAACGACAGACCTACATCAGTTGATCTCAGGTCATCCGTTGTCTTTGGATAGGTCCATGGCTGTTAAAATCCTCAATGCATGAAGGCCAGATGTTTCTTCGAATAAACATCTCCAGCGGCTTTTTGGTGGTTGGTGCCTCCCGGAATTAACGGGCTTTAACCCAGTGCAAACAAAGGGGCATCTAAATCCTGCACTTAGCAGCACAACCAACATCTGGCCAAAATCAGATATTAGAGGTTTAGGTTTTAATGCACCTAAGCGAACTCAAAAGGACCAGCACCAGTGCACCTGAGACCCAACTTGATCTGGTGGAGTTGTTAGGCAGTATATCTGTTGCTGGTTGGTGGTCAGCCCTACCCCTACCAAGCTCAGCGACAGCTTTGTAGCTTACTAAGCAGAGCCGCAAAATCTCCAACTCAACGCCAAATTCAGATGTTGAGGGCCCAAGTGGAAACGCATCCCCATCACACTCAATAGTGTTTGTTGCATCCCGACATTGGAACATTCTGGTGAAGTTATCAAGCAGGAGACGGTGGCGGCGTTGCACCACGGTACAGGGACATTGTCCAGGTCGGTTGTGGTTCCGGACCTTAACGTCCAGTGTTTGCTTCAGTTCGTACCAGAGGCAGGAACACATGGAGCTTGATAAGGTTGAGCACGAGCAGTGGCGCATAAGAGTGTCTCAGCTTTCCAGGTGTGATTGCATCTTGGAAGTTTATCGTCCGCTTTGTGCACATCTATGGTTGCGTTAGCATAGCCAATCATCAGGGAGAGTGCTGACCTTGATGTTGCCGTGATCGTGAAGTATAGTGCTGAATGAATTGAGCGGCGGGGCACTAAGTCTCCGTAGAGCGAAGGGATGGGGTAGTATTTCCACCGGGTCACCTGAGACGGAGTGGTTTTATGGTGGTCTGAATAAAGTGGTGCCGTTTCTGGACGCGATTTTGCGCGTTCAACGGTTCCATAGCCTTGAATACCCCACGGACCTTCCTCACACGTCGGGGCTCTTGACCTGGACCGGAATCGTGGAGAGCGGGAACTTTTCCGCGTGGAGTACTGAGTCCCGCTCCGTCATAGTTCTTGACAAGCATCTGAGCAGCCGAAGCACGCTTTTCCGGGTCAACGATTGCCATCTCTTTGATTCGTGCCATCTGTGGATCATCGGCGGCTGCTAGTGCGGCCGTAATTAACCCTCCACGGGTGTCGATCTGTCTATCGCGGTAGCCCTTTGCATTGAGTGTGTAGGCTACAGTGACAAACAGCGACCATGTGTCCACCTTCGATGTCTGTCGGCCCCCTTGTAGTATTTCAGGAGCCATAAAAAGAGGCGATCCAGCAAACGTAATGGCTTGGGTTGCCAGATTACATAGGCCGAAGTCTGTGAGCTGGAAATGGTATTTGCCGTTCGGTAACAGGGTATAGAGGATGTTGTCAGGCTTGATGTCTCGGTGGAGGATGTTCCCGTGCGCGAGGCAGTCGAGAGCCTGGAGCATTTGGGGGAAAAGAGCATTGGCGATTTGGGTCTGGTCCTCTTGGAACACATTAGCCTGGATGAGGGTTTCCAAGCTACCTTCTTTAAGTCCCATGAAGAGCTCGACTTGTGGCCCGTCCCATCCTTGTGCTCCAAAGTACTCAATGATGTGTGGCTTGTTGCTTGTCAGCGAAGGGAGAAAGAGAGGATAGGAAGGGTCAAGTACATGAGAGATTCTGGCAAGGGTTTCAACCTCACGCTTCATTCGGTTCCACGAGTCAACTTTCCAGCCACATTGGGGTCTCTGTATGATTTTGACAGCCATAGTAGTAGCTGAGTCCACATCGACAGCCTTGTAGACTGTGCCAAATTGTCCGGACCCAAGCTGGCGTCCCTTTATGTATCTCACAACTAGGGACCGTTCCCCTGGGGTGTTGATCCTGGTGACTCGTCGAGATGGTGCGACGGTCAGTGCTATGTCCACTGTACGAGCTAAGCGTGGGTTTTCCCGGCCTTGGTAATCCGGTTCCCAGATGCTGATATTATCCGCGGCGCCAGTGATTTCTTGTATGTGCCACAACAACCTGAACTGAATGAGATCGCTGTGAAGGCCGCCGATGCCCAGTATAGTATTGACCTCCCGTGTCACAATGACCCGCCGCGGCGTCCGTCCCAGCTCGAACGGCATGGCATACTCACCATAAACCTGAGTGGAGTTATAGCGAGAATGATCGTGTAGCATGATAGCACCGTCTGGGGAGTTGTTCTCAATCTCAAATGAGCAATGCCGACGTCCAAATGTATTGCCTTGGACCAAGATGTCACCATCACGTCCGATTGTCGCAAGGACTCCGCGTGTCTTCGATTGGACATGGCCGATATAGATGCCAGACTCCCCGTTGGGTAAAGGAGAGAGAAGGTGACTATTGTGCGGGTCATTAACAACACGTCGAGCTCGGTCATTGAGAGGAACCAGAGTAAACAGCTCGCACGGGTGGGAAGAAGGACATGGCATTGTAGATGGAATGAGAGCAGTGCAAGAAATGGACCGACCGAAATTACTACCAGGCTGCCACAGCACTTTATTATAAGGAGAGGATCGCACACACACGAGAGCAAGGTGTGGTGGGTGTTTCAGGGCGGATTCAAGATGTGGCCCGACCTGCCTGTGGTTGGTCGAGGCTGGGCGCGGTAAGCGCCAAGGTAAGCGCCAAGCAGCAACAAACTAAGGGGTTTTATGCCCCCGCCGCCGTTCTCAGACTCACTCTTGGTCGCCCCATTAAGCCATCTTGAACCTGCTCCCTTGATCATGTTATTCTCTCGAGGGGACTCCCCAGCATCAGCTCTCGCAAACATGGCCGAAGATGATCCACGATTTCTGCAAGCATTAAGCTGCGGCGACGACCCACCACCACCATACCGCTCAGACGAAAGTACTGAATTCCCCAGCCCTGAACCTTCCGATCATGGGCAGCACGAAGCTCACGAGACTGTAAAAAGGTTCAATTCGACAGTCTACTATCAATTCCAACACCAGAAATGTGATGAGGAGGAACAGCTTCGCAGACACCCCGTCAGAGGACCCTTCGATTTCGATGAGGTTGCCACAGCCACCGTCATCAGGCGCTGGACTGAACAGGGCATCTGGAACAACAAATGGGACCCAAAGAATCTGGGGTCGGCACGCTGGAAGCATGAGGAGCCATCAGAGCTTGATCCAGGCTCGGACCCCAACTCTCCCAGCCCCCCTCCAATCTTTGGGAAGAGGCACAAACGAGTGAAGGACAAGCGGAGAACAAGCAGGTCAAGGGAGCAATTAACCCGGGAGAAGATCGAGCGGGAAGCTTCACGACCATGTCATCAGTTCCAATACCAGGTCCTCAAAGAACGAGAGCATATCGGTGCCACCGCCTCTGATCACACAAAAGCCTACGAAAACGTCAAACAGCGCTGGATTTACCGAGGTATCTGGGATACTAGTTGGCTGCGCTTGCCGGGAACGTCATGGAAGCATGAAAAGCCTTGGAGGTATGAGACGGTGAATACGCCCCAACATGCGAGAGTCGAGTCCCCAGTACCTCTTGACGGCGATTCACTGGCACCCGCGCTTCATGTCGAATTACATCAAGCACTTCGTTACTCGTCAGCGCCGAACGGACCGCCAAGTAATCGCAAGCTCCTCCGGAATGGCAAGCGGCCTAGAGAGGAAGCACCGGCCTTGACCCGTGTATCTGATGCATCCAAAGCTATCAAGAAGCAAAGTAGCCGAACCTACAGACGGACGGGCGTCGTCCAGCAACCATTACGGCGAAGCGAACGTATCCAAAAGAGGAAACGGAATGCTCAAGCGATCAGCGTTGATCCACCTGCACCGGCGAAGGCTGCTACAAGGGTTGTACCACCAAAATTGAAGCGCCGGGTGGATAGTCCATTGTCACGTGTGGGGGCAAAAACTCGTGGGATAGCAAAGGGAGCAACCGAACCGTGTAGACAGAGACGGAGTGTTTACTAAAGGACCTTGTCCAGCATGTATTTAGCCTCGAATAATGCCAATCTGATCATTGACAGCCCAATGACCTCTATTCACTTCTACAGCCGGTCATTCCTGTCGCAAGCTTGGTTGCTAGATCGCTCGCATAGCCACCGTTTCGCTATCTCGGTGTTTCGCTGGCTTCACTGGCGAATGGTATGAGCATGACTCTGAAGCAATTCAAGGGAAAGCTGGAGGTCACACTGTGTGGGCTCCGAGACATTTTCTGGGACTGGTTGCTTCGCTACATAGAGAGGGATAAGTCATTGCTTTCAAAGGACAACTGGAGATCCTACCTAACCTGCTTCGCTGTGCTTTTGTCTGGTTCCTCAGGAAATTGCGAAGTAGTTCTGAATGCTGTGCCAACTGATCGGCGATGGCACTGTTTTCCGTTTCTCGCAGATGATCCAAGTACTTGCTCATTTGAGCCTTCTGCCTGTCGTCTCCCATATCTTTCCAAATAGGAGGGTCATTACCAAGAAAGACCCGCGCTTCTGCTCCTGCCTTTCTTACTTCTGCCATTGACAATCCAATTTTCGTCAAACCAGACATAGTAGGTTCCGCAGTATAGTAGGCTTGATAGGATCCGTTTGTGTTGGTCTGCGAGTGAACTGTCGAAAGAAACCGGGTACAGCGGTCTTTTCCATTGCGGCTCTGTTTGCTACTCGTAGGGCTGCGCCCAGGGCTCAGCACGGGCCACCAACCACCAAGATGCATGCAGTACATACATCATCCTTTCTCCATATACGCGGAACTTGAGCCGTGACAACACCAGGAAGCATAATGAGGACCCGTCCATTGGTATTCTTGCAGCTGACTAATTATAGCTAACCGATCAGATTCTTCCGAAGGCCTTAAGAATCCTGGCAATGCTCAAATCCTGCCCCAACACCATGTTAATCTGCTGTCCAACCATGCGTTGACCGCCCAATCTCAACTTACCGCAGGCCAGCGATCTTCTCGCGCTGGATGAACTGGGGACTAAGGGAACGGGAAGCCCGTTCAAGGATATACCCTCAAGTGCTAAGGCCGCGGTATCTTCATACTGTATCTCACACCACTTCCTCATGAGCAGCCATACATTAACTCACCAAGAAGCAGGGCTTATCGAGTATACACCTTACCCGCCTCTCGTACCGCCTCTAGTACCGCCCCTCGACAACCCCTCGGGCTCGTGCGAGCGGGAGTTTTACGCCGCAATTAACGCCTCTCAAGCGTCAAGACGAACCACAAGCTTTTCCAGCCGAATTAGAATGCGAAGGAAAGAAGATGCTAGTACCGGGGACCAGATACAACACTAGCAGCACTGAAAATCGTGGAGGGATCTCCGATGCTCAACGCGGAAACTCGTCGGCTCGTTGTCGGAGAACATGCTGTTTTGCACATTAAGGTGGGAGCAGGAACGGGTCCGAAGAGGGATTAGCAGTCGCCGCTGCATTTCAAGGTCTTCGGTCTTGCACTTGGCCTCAACGTTACCTCATCAGCGAGCTAGGGAGCCTCGATCATCTTTATAGGTTTTGTCTTGGCCAGTCTTCGCGACAAAAACCATTACCAGCAAGTGCTGCATGACTCCAACAAAAGGTAGCGCCACCGGTAGGATTGCACCATTTAGAGATTCGCGCATGCATCAAGACGCAGCCTAGCATACATAAGAAGGCTTTGTGACCATACCAGGCTTCAACGGCACGGCACAAGACATGTCGGCTCAGGCGTCATCGGAGTCAGCCCTCGTCCATTAAAGAGCGCTGCTCCCCCCCTCTTGTCCCTGTCTCAACTCTCACGCTGGGACTATGTGGTGCTGACGCTTGTCTCGGACTTCGTGACATGGGATTTTTGGTGCAGGAGGACCCAACATTCCAAGAATCCAGTGCGTTTGGATATACCTGCTCTTGCCTCGCTTCATCGGGTGAGATAGAGCCTGAAGCTTTTCGCTGAACGCGACACAGATTTCAGCGAATATCCTCGAGGCAAGGGGTCCGATCCCTACCCCCACCGTTTAACTTCTGCCGTCTTACCAAGGACTTTCGAAGTTGTAGTCGGTCGAAGAAGCTTTCCACGTAGCAATACCTCGAGAGCAATCTCGGCAGCCCCGAAGAAGGCGCGGATTTCTTGATGGAACAAGAAGCGTGCACGAACATATAGCAATTACAGAACGGCCCGATCCTTTGATGTTCGCTATTGTCCTCGAATCACCAATGGTGCCGCGATCTCCTTCGCCACGAGCGCGAGATTCCGTCGAGAGGGCCCCTACTGGCAAACGCACGTGCAGACACTGATGAGGAATCCCCAAAGTCTATGAGCCAAACGTGGCGTTGCTACGAAACGACGATGCAATGCTGCCATCCGCGAAGTCTGCGGCGGAACATGAGACGACAACGAACGGCTCCCCTCTGACTAGCTGCAACAACAACGTATGCCGCGGAGTCGGAAATCGACGGCGAAGTTTTGCAGTATATCGCATGGCCCTGCCTTGGTTAAACGACAAGACTCTCGCTTCCAGATAGCAGGCGTTGACTTTTTGCACTTTCCTGTTATGAGAAGGTCAAAGCCAACGTTCCTCTCGAGGTCGCATGTACATCATGACCCCTTCTGGAAGTCGTTCTGATACCAAAACGCTACGTCTCGCGGCGGAGGCATGATCGCGACCTTATCGTTGCCTAGGGCCATGCTGCTGCGTTGCACGCAGGTGCAGACGCACTGGAGGTGGCCCTCCCATGATAATGACGGATGGGTTTCTTGGAGCCGAGATCGTGACCTGCAACTTTGACGTTAACCTAACGTGCAAGCGCTTTGGTGTGGCTCTCGCATTTGTAGCTGCAGCTGTGCGGGTACGGTCAAGACTTGCTGGTAGGTAGTGGTATTAACCTGTATGGGATTTTCTCCCTCTAGTGGTGATACTGTGACTAATCTGGTTTAGTGCGTGACCGATCGGATTAGCGCCTCGGCATCCGGGCCGTCAGTTTCTTCTCTGCAAGAAACTAGGCTAGGCATTTGCCAGAGATCTTTCGTTAGCAATTCAATCGTATCTCCCATGCCGCCAGACGTTCCTTATCAGCATCTAACACGATGTGAACGGGCGTACTTGGATCCATACACCCTTGCTCTTTTCT
Organism: Rusavskia elegans; assembly: GCA_011316305.1. Classification (NCBI taxonomy): domain Eukaryota; kingdom Fungi; phylum Ascomycota; class Lecanoromycetes; order Teloschistales; family Teloschistaceae; genus Rusavskia; species Rusavskia elegans. The sequence goes on from SAUG01000044.1 coordinate 506,860, forward strand.
AATTATTATCTGTATTGCCATAAACCTCCTAGCAAGATTTTCAGCGAAAGCGTTCCCTCCACCCTCTTTTCGTCGTTTGAAACTATAAATATAGGTTATCAAAAGTATTTTAGCTAACAATATAGTATATTCTGGCGGCTGAAATTATCTATACTATAATCTATTTAACCCGAGCTAGCTTTTAACTTTTCGTAGTAATTTCTCTTTGACCCTTGAACGCCGTCGTAGTGATAGGCAATTCTAGCCAATATTACCCGTCGAAAAAGGCAGTGGTAATCAGATTTCCTTATCTAATCGTTAACGGCGTTCAAAACGACGGAGTATAGTTATTTTTAGAAAAGTCAAGATATCGTAATCTACGTTAAAATATTAGAATATAATAATTCGGACAATCAAAACTATATTAATTAAAACTATTTATAGAATCGACTGTTATAATATCGAATAATATCTAATAGATATTGAAATATCGAGAAATAAAATTTCGATATATTAAAAAAAAGTATATAGCTAATTTCTTCTATAGAAAATAGTTTAAATAAATCGATTAACTAATATTAGAAATAAATCAAAATAGAAAATATAATATAGCAACGACGAATGGATTCAAAATCGAATAAAATATTAATACTATTCTATTATTTAACGTCTATATTTTACGTAAATTGATTGTCGAATCGGATTTCGAATCTAAATTAAAAAAAACCGATCTAGATTGACTATTTCGGTACGAATTCCCGTCGGTATTTATAATTCGACTCGATTTTTCAATAAATCGAATCGGTTCGATTTATTAAATAGTCGGTTCCGGATCGAATCCGGAAATCCGACAGAAATTTATTAAACCTTTTTTGGAAACTATAAATTATATATATTAATATATTGATCTCAGTATATAGATAATATATAAAAGTAAAAGAATTATCTATTTAAAATATTAATATCTAGTCTATCTTAAAATTTTCGAAAAGTGATCCCGAAACTATTAATTTAGCCCGAAAGAACCCCGGGCTTCTAATGGAACGTCTAGAACGTCTAGAACGTCTAGAACGTCTAAAACGTTCTAGACCATTCTAGTAGATTTCTAGGCCTCTAAAACTGAATATATATCTATTTATAATAGTTTCATATTTTATATATATTTTAATCTTTCCTTTTATAGATTTTTTTAATTTTGAAACTAGTAAATATTAATTATTTATTTTATATAAAATTGGTAGTTAGGCGCCACTAGCGTAGTTTTATAATAACTTCTTTTTAGATAGTAGTAAATATTTTTATCCGCCTAATAATTTTAGAAAACTCGAGATATTCCGAACGTTTCTAATAATTTCTCGGGCGCCCGGGATTTTCGAAAGCCGTTCGAATCTATAAAGTCTTTACTAAAATTATAGAACTTCTAGAACTATATTTCGAAAGCTTTGATATAGTAAATTAATTGAAATTTTTTGAAATTATATAGATTTAACGATACTTTTAGATCGGATCGGATTATTTTTTTAATCCGGATTCGAAATCCGATCCGACAATTAATTTAAATCGATCCGACCCGAATCGGTTCCGACTTTTCTAAATACCGAACCGACGGGTTTTCGGTTTCTAGTTTATAGTCGATTTAATTTAAAAATACCGCTAGATCTATATCTTTTCTATAATTCTAATATAAAAGTTATAAAAATTATTGTATAAATATCCGATTTAAATAACTATATTAAATAAGGAAAATTTAAATAGATAGAATATAATATTTTTATATATTATTTATTTATTAAATTTGGTAGTATATTAGATTCAATTTTTAGAAAATTTAATAAATCGGGTCGGATTATAGTCGAATTTCTAGATTCGATTTAAAATCGATCGTTTAGCGCGTTAAATCGATTCGATTTACTAAAAAATCGGGTCGGATTATAGATACCGATAGAAATTCGTATCAAAACAACCAGTCCAATTCTACGCCTAAAATTATTACATCCCGAAATCAACGGACAGTAGATATTTGAAATCAAAACGACCGATTTGATACTAGACGACGAGAAAATATATAGTATAGAGCTTGTAGATAATGCTGCGAAATTTCTATATACGAATAGCGGCAACGCCGATATTATAGATTAGAATAAATTCTTGCTATCAGTATTTTTCTATTTATCTACACGTATTTCTCATTGATTTATCTATACGAAAACGATATTTTATCGAATATAGTAATAAATCTAATTTTATAGACGTATATACGGCTATTCGAATATCATTTCTATCGTTTTCCATTCGCTATCGCTAAAACTACCTCGTATTTTAGAGATTTTCGTCTGAATCTTTTTATTTTCTTCTACGTTTTTTTCCTATAATTATTTTACTATCTTGCACGCGTTTTTTAATCTTTTTTTAGTTATTATTATTATAATTTCATATAATTTTTTCTTTTCTGTTATCTCTATCGCCGAATAAAAGAATTTATATTTATATTTTAAAATATCTACTATAGGTAATTTGATACCATTTTTAATAGCGTTAAATTAATTTAATTAAACTTTGTTTTATTATCCGGTAAACTAATAGTTCGGTATATAGATTGGATATTGATATATCACGATCGAATATATAGTAATAGGATTAAAGATTATATTAATTAATATAGATAACAGTATTTTAAAATGTATTTTTTATCAAATTTAATAATATAATCAAGTTTTCTATCGATATTATAACAAATATAGAAACATTTATTTGATAAATACATTATATAGATATCGGTTAATTTTTTTTTACTTTTAATAGTAAAATAAATTCTAAAATTCTATATATTCTAAAATATTACGATTTACTATAATTTTTTACGAGAATATATATCTACGTAATAGCTGAAACTATAAATTAGATTAAACAGTCGTATATTTATAATAACTATATCTATTTACGATGATATCGACTCTATTATTATTATTATAATAGTTTTTTTCGATTATAATAAAATTTTTTTTTTATCGTTTTTAAAATATACTATCTCATTTTTTTCTCTTTTTATTTAAATCAATCGAATAAAACTTCTAGCTATAGTAGCTAGCGTATAAGCTAGTAATTCTATAAAAGTTATATAAACTATAAATTTTTTAATAATTGAAAAAAATATTTAAATATAAAGTATATAGTAAATATAACCGAAAAAAATACTAGAGATATTTACTCCGTAGAAAAATTTATAGCTATAGCGAAAATAGTAGATAAATTCAATTATTTATAATCGAAAAGATATAATTTCTACTATCGTATAATCGATACCAATAGAATAGCTGTCGGATCGAATTTCGAATCTAGATTAACTAATCCGATCCGATTCGAATCGAGTTAAAAAATAGTCCGACCCGATTCGATTTCGGATCGAACTCGGGACCCCGAGTTTAATCAATTAAAATCGTTAAAACTAAAGTTTATTTAAATAAAATCAATTTTTTTATTATTAATATAGTTATATATTGATGTAAAAGAATTTTCTAGACCTATTATATATATATATATATATATATAAAAATAGATATTTAATTAGTTTATTTAATAATCATTTTTTAATTTCTATTATCTTCGGTTTTTATTTCTATATTTCTTCTATATTTTTTTCTTTTTCTTTTTCTATATTTTTATCTTTATTGTTATTTTTATTCTAATTAAAGTTATCATTTCCAGCTAAATTTCTATTATTTTTACATTTGATAATATATTTTTCTACAATCTAGTTTTTATTATTAATTTCTATAATATTATTAGTATTTTCGTTTTTTGTTTTATACGGAGAATCTATAGTTATAATAGTCGTATAACTACTATATCAAGGTTTTCGAAAGGTGGCTCTTAAAGCTCTATAATTTTAGTAGGGGCTCTACGGACTCGAACGGCCCTCGGGAGCTTCGGGCGCCGGAGAAATTATTAAAAGTATTTAGAATATCCCGGACTTTCTAGAGTTTATAGGCGACTAATAATATTTACCGCCGCTTAAAAAAAAGTTATTATAGAGTTATACTAACAACGTCTATCTATTAACGTTATATAGAATAATTAAATTAATACTAGACTGGCCGTCGGGTCGGATCGCTATTCAAATTCGAGGAACCGATCCGACTTTCTAGTCCGATTAGGCGAAGTTTTAATCTAATTTAGTAATTCTGCCGTATTAGCCACGTTTATCGCGGGTGGCGACCCGCTTGGCGAGTTCTCGCGGCCAGTCTAATTAATACTAACTAGTTTAGAAATTAAAAAAATCTATAAAACCGGGGATTTTTATATATATAAAGTCTAGTGTAACTACTAGCGTTTATATTATATAGTCGATATAGATACTAGCTAGAATTCTCTAAAGCTTTAATAATAAACTATATAGATATACTATATATACAGCTCTAGAGATCTAGAGATCTACTAGAGTAGTTTAAGGCTCTCTCGGACTAAATCAACAGCCCCGGGCGTCCCGGGCGCCCAGGGCTAGCCCAGGCCCCCCTGGGGCCACTTTTCGAAAACCCTGATATATAACTAAATTCTTTAATGAATTTCGACTATTTTTATAGAAATTTTGATATTCTAGCAGTTTTAAATTTTTTAAAACCGTTATAATAGATTATTTATTTTTATATAAAATCAATAATCCCTTCTGAAAAGCTTCTATCTGGGATTATATTGAATTTTCATATATATTTGTTTCATTAACGCTATATACGATAACGATTGTTATATTTATATATAAAGAAATCTTTACAGCTATAAAAGATATATAGTTCGTCAGGCAAGATTTACAACGTAGTTGATTACTTCTATTTTGACTAATTGATTTTTTATTCGCGATTACGAATCCTCTACTATATAAGTATAACTTCGTTACTCGCAGTACTCGGTCCAGTATATTTAAATTAATTTATCGGGCACGTTTTTTTGATTTAAATACTATATATTTAGTTTTTCAACGATATTATAAATAATTGCAAGTATCTAATATTTCCGTTATATCTATATACTATAATATAAAGTAATTACGAATAGTCGTTACTTCGGCTATATTTATTATATAACCCGTACCTAGATATTCCGCTAAGCTATTAAACTACTCTTTAGCCTATATAACTTTAAAAGAGTCGCTACGTAGTACGCTAACTACTACGGCTAAAAGCTTTACCCGGTCGATTAGATTAAAAGAGAGTAGAAAAATTAGATAGCGCGTTTTAAAGGCGATAAAAAGTAGATTAATAACGAAGTTAAACTAGATTACTTTGGTTATAATAAGATAATCGACGTCTTCGAAGGTAGATATAATAATTACGGATATACTATCGTCTGATTTAGCTATAATATAGCTATTACAAGAGTCTATATATATACAAAAAGTTTTAGATTTATATTACTAGTAAAAGAAGAAAAAGAAATAATAACTGCGAGGTATATTTATCTATAAAAATTCTACGTTAAGTTATCGATAGAAGAATAGATTATATTACTAAATAAATTAAAATTAAAATTCCATAGAACCGTTATTTATATCGATTAAACTAGAGTATAAATTTACTATCGTATATCTAATACTGGTATATCAACGCTTGATTTGCTTACCAAACCACTGGTTTATCAGGTATTAAAACCAAAATAAATAAATTAAATAAAATCAATAATTAGAACTTTATATTAAATTAAAATCATCCCGTCTGTATTTTAAATAGCTATAGTAGATTGGAAGATATATTGGAAATGAAAAATTATAAATTAGATAATTTTATTTATTTTTAATATATTATTTTAATATTTTATTATATTACGTTTTTATTTTATTTAATTAATAAATAATATTTTCTTCGTCTCTTTTTAGAAAATATTATTACGGAATCTAGTTTTATAGATTAATATTATATATAAATTAATTTATTATGAAAATTAATTTATAATATAAAATCTATTATATTATTATATTACTATAAAGTTTTTTATTTATTCTATAATCTATTTTCTCGTTTCTAGCGTTTTATTCTAAATGGATTTTAGTATTTAAATTTATATTTTTCTATATATCGATTTCTTTTAGTTTCTATAGGCGTTTATATATAGTAATACGATCTATATAAAATTATTATCATAGTATATATTTAAATTTCAACTTTTTTTCCGCGTTTATAATATAAAACCGATTTAGATTTTCTAGATAGTATTTATAATTAATATCTAATAGAATACTAGATAGACAAATATATAATATAATAATATAATATAATAAATTTTCGAATAAATCTATAAAATATAATAGTCAAAAAGTATATAAAAATATATAGTAGAATATATTAAAATATTTGAAAAATAAATAGATTCGTTTAATTTAGCTGAAATTTAGCCGATAATTAAATTAAATTAAATAAATATTACTTTCGACTTTTTTTTCTACTAACTAGATATTATTATAAAGATTCAATATAATATATATCGTATTAAACTATTTATCGCTCTATTTATTAAATTATATATATTCAAATCGAATATACTTTAATTAAGTTAATAGTATATAAAAGTTATAAATTAAATTTTATATCCGCGTTAAAAGATATTCCAATATATAAAAATATTACGAAACTGATTTATAAAAATATAGAAAAGATTAGAAATAGTAGAATAGAATAAAAAAAAAAGGAAATCCGGTTTTATAACGGTAAAAATAAAATTCTAGAATAATATATTCTAAATAATCTATGTAATAATATATCGATAGAAATTTAAATAGAAAGCTAGTACCGTAGCTTATCGAGATAATCTATCGCTACTAAAAAAATTTCGAAAAACTAATTTTAAAAATAGTATTTACTGGATTATACCGCAATAATCTCGAAAATATCGCTATAGAAATTAGTTTGGCCGAGGTTATTAAAATATAGAATACGGTATTAACGTTTCTATAGAATTCTATAGAAATATATATCATTATTTACTAAGTAAATAAATATATTATTCATTTATTATACTAATTATATACGTTAATATTTATAGTATTCAGATGCTAATCTAGTAGTATTCAACGTTAAATAAATTACTATCCAGATTAAAGATATTTAGTTTATTAAAAATCTAATCAAAAATTTAGAAATAAAACTAGAAGAAAATAAACTAGTTTATAACCGAGATTTATTATTATAGAACAAGTTTTTATAAAGCCAAACGTATATGATAAACAGTTTGATTAGATTTAATAAGGTTCATTAGATTAGATAGCGGCCTTGGCACGTATATTTTATACCCGCAGACTTTTTCAATAGAAAATCAATCTTTCTACTATCTAATTATTTGCTATATTTAACCACGTTATGAAAAATAGTAGTAATAAATCTATTCTGATTATCCTACGTTATTATCTGTAGATTTATTTCAATCTACGCTAGCGAATTTAGTCTTTTAAACCTTCCGAAAGCTTAAATTATCTCTAACTACTTTCTAGTAAATATAAACCAGTTGCGCTAGATGTTAGTAAAGGTTAATCGGTTTCTACTTTACTTTATAAACTTTATAAATTTTATTTTACTCCAGTTTACTTACGAACGATGTTACTATATTAAACGACGAAAAAATCTTTATAGTAGATATTTAAAATCTTAATCTATTTAGCACCGATAATCTTATCGATTCTTCTCGTCGTATCTACGTTAATTAACAATCTAAAAGCTCTAGGAAAAAGCTATGTAATTTACTCTTTACCAGATTATAAACCACGGTAGAAAACGTCTAGAAAGGCGTTAGAGAAATTTAGAATTGGATTAACGATACTAGTAATATTATTAATAAAGAATTCGATAAAAGTGAAAAGTAATTCGGCGAGTTTAAATTATCTATAAACGAAACCAAGCTCTCTATCCAGATATAAACGAAGGAGAAACCAGTTACTCTACTATCAAAACTATACAGCGTACCTCTAAAGTCTTTTCCTTCTACTAGAACCTTATCGAAATTATCTCGCGAAGGCTCTTCTATTCGCTCCGACTACAGTAGTAACGACGGCGGAAATCGAGACTTTATTCAAATAGTTAAAATTAAAGAATAGAAAAATAAATTCAAGATATTAGAAATCGGCTATTTCGATCTCTATCTTTTATAGAATATCTATAGTAAAGGAGATTTCGTTTTTATTAGCGTTTATATCTAGTATCGCGATATATATATCTTTCTGAACCAGGCTAAAATCTTTACGCAGATTCTGGGATCCGTATACGTTCGCAAATACTTTTATCTATACCTCCGAAAAATAGCTCAGGCCTGATATAATACGGAACTCGATAACGTATATTTTTCAATATTTTAAAACGGTAGAAGCCTATAGATATAGAAAAAACAATTTATTTAACGTTTTAAAATATATATATCTAGCTCTATAACGTTTCTCGGAGCTAATAAATTCTCGATTAAAGATATCTGTTTCTAACGCTCGGTTTCCGACTATATCTAATCGATAATACGTTATACCCGCGATATAGAATTTAAAGACGAATACTTATAAGTTTTTTAGGCTTGGAACTATTTTATACTAAATCTATAACGTAATATCGATAAATTTTCGGAGAAAACATTCTAGTTTTTCTATTAACTAGAGATAGGAATATATCATTATTTCAAAAAAAAAATTTAAATAAAAGCTACTTTTATATCTGGTTTTTCTTCAAAATAATTCTAGCAGTACTTTTATTAAAACGTTATTTTTAACGATTTTTTTAAATACTTTCTCGTTTTTTCTAAATAAAAAATCTTAATCTAAATTAGATTTTTAGAAATGAAATTTTTTTTATCGTCTTTTATAGTTATATTTTACTAGTTCTTTTCATCTTTCTTTAACGTAGCGTTAAACTGTCGTTATTCTATTATATCTAAATAATAAACCCTCGCGAAAAAGTCTGATTAGACTGGTTGTCGGGTCGGATTTCGAATCCGGGTTAAAAAAACCGACCCGACGGGTTTTCGATTTCTAGTTTATAATCCGACCCGATCCGACTCGGAACCGCCAAAACGTTAAATTCTATTATAAAAGTTCAACTTCTAGTATTAAAATATAATTCTAGTATAAAATTTATTTCTAAATATTTAAAAAAATACTAGTTAATTAACCACGCTAGCTAGAAAGGTTCTAGTTGAACTAAATATATTATCTAATTGTATTACCTTTATAGAATAGTTAATACTATAATATATTCTACTTATAACTATTTATAAAGGATTAGCGGATTCCCGTCGGGTTTTCGGATTCGATTCGGAACCGACCGCTTGCTAAGTCGAATCGGTTCGACTCGCTAAAAAATCGTATCGGATTATAAATACCGACGGGAATCCGTACCGAAGTGGCCAGCCTAAATCTGATTTACTATAGTTATAGTCTGTTTTAATTGAATTATTTCATTTATTATTACTTTTAGAAATCTTCTACTATATTGTTATAACGTAAAATCTAATTCTATTAATATATTTTCTCATCAGCGATCTATTTTTTCCTTTATTATACTAAAATTATATCTACTAAACACTGATTTAGAAAAATCTTTCGCGTTAATTTTCGTTTTTCTTTTATAGCGTTTCTCTATTGCTCGTTCGTATAGTTTATCGTCGAAATCGATTACGATTAGACTGGCCACTTTGGTACGAGTTCCCGTCGGTATTTATAATCCGATACGATTTTTTAACGAGTCGAACCGGTTCGATTTATTAAACGGTCGGTTCCGTATCGAACCCGAAAATCTAATAGAAATCTACTAAACTATTATTAATAGTATAATATTATAATAAATTATTTATTTAATTTTATATAGAAATAGTATATTTATATAATATTTTTTATTTAACTAGAATCTTTCTAGCTAGCGTAGTTAATTAACTGGAATTTCTTTAAATGAATAGGTATAACTTTTATACTAGAGTTATACTAGAGTTATACTAATTATATAAATTTCGTAGATTATTTAAATCGGATTAGATTATAAACTAGAAATCGAAAATCTATCGGTTCGGTATCTAGAAAAATTGGAATCAATTCGGGTCGGATAGATTTTTTTAATTCGGATTTAAAATCCGATCCGACAGCCAATCTAGTTACGACTTCTATAATTTCTATAAACGTATTATACGTTCGGTAATCGCGTATAAATTTATCTTTTATATTATTTTTAATACCGCGTCTAAATAAAATATCTAAATATTTTTATTCTATTTAGTAAATAGTATTTATTTCTAGACTGGCTACTTCGAGGCGGATTTCTGTCGGTATTTTAGAAACTCGATTCGAGTTTTAGTAAATCGTTTCGATCCGACCTACTAAACGATATAGGTCGGTTTCTAAAATTAGAACCGAAAGTCGAATCGAATTATAAAATAAAAACTAATAGAAATCCGATTTGATCTACTAAATCTCCTATATATAGCTAAATATTATAATTATTAAATAAATAATTATTTAATTAATTTTATTAAAATATAAGATTTTTAGATAGTATATATACTTTAACTAAAACTTTACTTACTAGCGTAGTTAATTAACTAGAGTTTTTTTAGATATATAGATATAACTTTTATACTAGAGTTATACTTTTATACTAGGATTTAGCGGTTTTAATAGGTCGAATTCGGGTTTTCGGATTCGATTCGGAACCGAGTCGGTTCGGTATCTAGAAAAGTCGAAACCGATTCGGATCGAGTCGGTTTTTTTAACTCGGATTCGAAATTCGATCCGACGGCCAATCTACGTATTTCTAGAGTTTTACTATATAGTTAGCTGCAAAATCTTTATATTAAAGATATTGAATAAAGCGTTTAATTACCTAAACTTCGTGTAAAATTCTAAAAACTTTTTGAATTACCGTTTTAAATTTTCTAAAACGTATTAATACTACGTTCGCTCTTTTTATCATCTATATATCTTTTTTTTTAAAATGTTTTATATGGTACTAGATTCTTTATCAAAGATATAATATTATAAAAAGAGTTTTTTCATTGTTTTTTATAGAATAGAATACGAAGTATACTTCTAGTTATAAAAGCTAATCTCTCAAACTATTACAGTCGCAATAGTATTTACTAGATTTATTAATTTTAAGACTGCCAGTTAATTCAAAAAATATTATAGAGTTTGAAATATTTATAGTTTAGATTTAATATTAATTTGAAATAGATATTCTAGAAATATTTCAAATATTATAAAAACTATCGAGTATTCGTTAAAAAAGTATTTGATTTTATTAGTATATCTATTAATTTGGATATAATTGGTAAGTAATTAATCAAATTTAAGAAAATACATATATTAATAATAAATACATAGATAATAGCGTTATCTAATAAATTTAATACGAGCTATAATAACGTCGTGTTCGAGATTTATATAGAAAGTAAAACCGCTAGTTTGTTTAATTTCTTTCTAGTCGTTTCGAATGTTTTATAGTAATTATAATAATCTATACAGCGAATCGTTTTAGTTTATTCTACTTGCTATAAAGTAATTCAATACGTCGTTATATATCTATAAATTTGGATTCTAGATTTTAAACGATCAATCAAAATTTATAGTATTGACGAATTGTTTTGACTGTAAAAATTGCTTTATATATAAAATATAACAATCAATGACGTATATAACGTAATCTTGAAATATATATATATTTATGAAATATAATATTATTTCAGACGAACGATTTTCAAAAAAATAACACCGTTAAAAAATATACAAAATTTCAAAAATATATTATTATTATTGATAAAATAAAAAATAAATAAAAGAAACGATTTAAAATTAAATTTAATTATAGTCGAGAAATTTAATAAGAAGTTAAAAGCTCTAGCTATTTGAATACGATAATAACTAAATAGATCTATTTTTTCAATCATTATATCTTTTAAATAAAATTAGAAAATCGGTAGAAAATCTAGTTTCGATATATAAAATAGACTTGTAAATTAATAGAAATATTAAAAAATTGTTTTATTATTTTAATATCATCAATTAAACCGATATTATAGATAAACTAGACGCTGATTGTTTTTATAATAAAATTGTAGATAAATTTTTGACTAATCTAAAAAATAGAATTAAAAGAAAAACGAAAAATATATTAATAGCTATAAAGATTTCTATAATATAAAATAGATTTTCAGCGATGAAAAATTTAGATTGTTTAATTAGAAAAGAAGAAAATACTAGTTAGTATAAATTTAAAAGAAAATAAAATCTATCCGACTATATTATAGACTTTTCCTTTATCGATAGAATAAAATTAGTATTATCTAAAAACACTTATAAAAGTCATTTTTATAGATTATATCTATAGAACCAATCGCTATAATCTTCTACTATTATTTATCTAAAGAAGTACTATAGTATATTGAACTCGGAATGAGATATGGAAATATCCGACCCGAATCCGACCAGAACGGATTCGGGTCGGATTCGAATCGGATTAGATTGGAACTCGGAACGAGATATAGAAACTTTCGATTCGAATCCGTCCCGAACGGGTTCGAGTCGAGTCTGGATCGGATTATAGAATATTTAACCCGACTCGTTTTAATTAGATTAGGTTCGGATCGGGAAATACAAAAAATAGTAATTTTTTAGATTAATTCTAGAGAATCTAATATAGACGCTAAAATGGTCTAAATATAAATTCTTGCTTCGATATCATTTGAAATACTAAAAATATCTATATACGCTATTTTAGCGCCTATACTAGCGCGATAACCAATTAATTCGTTTTTTAAACGGTTGATTCCGCGAAAACCCGTTTATATCCCCACCCGTTTATAACCTAACCCGGAGATATCTCAATCCGGTTCGAGTCGGATCAGAGATCCTAGAAACCGACCCGATCTAACCCGTTCCGACGCGTAGATTAGATAGAGAATCGATTCAACCCGATTTAAACGGGTTAGATTCGGAACGGATTTTGAAAGAAATAGTAGTATTTTAAAAAAATTCTAAAAAATCTAATATAGACGCTAAAAAAGTCTACATAGAACTTCTAGAATCCCTATCTTTTAAAGTACCAGAAAAGTCTATATAAGCTAATTTAGCGTCTATACTAGCGCGATAACTAATTAATCTGTCTTTAAACGGGTTTAACCCGCGAAAACTCGTTTATATTCTAACTGTAACGTCCCTGTATATCAGAAGGCGTTGCGCTCGAGCCTAGCTAAAGTCGTAGACATAGTCCGAACTACTAAATAGTAAAGGAATCCTGGTATAGATTATTATAAATAGCTCTATATAGCCGTAGAGGTAAGATTATAATATTATAAAGTATCTTCGTTATATAAAGTATTTATAAATAAAAATCAGGATAGTATTTAGTAATTATTTTAATAACTAACGAAAAAAACTATCTAATAAAAATAAGTAACGATATATATAGTAAAGGGGCCGACGCGCCCGAAAGGGTCGATCTATTAAGTAAAGGCGACTCAACGGCTCTAGCGGCCTTAACTATACTAAACTATTAGTTCGTTTATCTAATTAAGAGATATAAATACTTCTATAGAGTTATAGATATAATACGGCCTCTTTTATAATGCTTTTTATCTAGCGTATTATACTACGGGGTATAAATCTATTTTATCTCTTCCGTCTTTTTCTTTTTCCTTTAAAACTTTATTATATATTGTTATATTTCGTATTTAAGTCTTTATTTTTATTTACAGCGATATAGTAAAACTATACCGTTTCTTTATAGTTGTATTTCCCGTAATTTATCTAAAATTTATAAAGTTCTTTCGGATATTAATATTTACGGAAAGTATACGAAGTCTAAGAAATTTTATAATATATTTATATCCGAGGGAATCTATATACTTATAATAATATCTATTAACCTATTTTTTATCTTACTAATTCTTTTTTAAAAGAAAATATCTCGAGGCCGAGAAAGCCAAATTCTATATCGAGATCAAAGATATTATATCTATATATTCGAATAAAAATAGAGAGAACTAGTTATTATATTTCCGTTAAAAAGAAATCATTAATAATTTATCTACTCGCGAATTAAACCTTTATCGTTTATTTATAAAATAAGTTCGTTTGATTTAATATTTTAAAGCTTTAGAAAAGAAAAAGGATAACTTTATTATTTAGAGATAGCGAGTTTAATTAAAATTTAATAAAATTAGTAGATTTATATTCTTCGATTCTGTTGGGATTATTATACTATTTGCGTAAAAGAAATCTATTAAACTAATATCGGAATTTAGTAAAGATAATTTTTACTATTTTTTAAAAGAGTTTAACTTTTTTTAATCGATAGAGGTAATAAATTTCTAAAAGATTATTTAATTAAAGATTTCTTTATTTACTATTTCTCCTAATTTTTCAAATTATATATCTATATCATAAATTAATTCAAGGTTTTCTAATATTTTAGCTAATTTCTATTATTTAGCTACTATTTTATCCTATAACGATAATATCGGAAACCAGCTAATATCTTTATCTCTTGCTTATATATTTAGCGTAGGATCTAGTATTCTTTATTCTATTATCGAACTTTAATCTAAACTATAACTATAGTAACTTTTTTGAATTTTTTTAATATCATCTATCTATAGTTTTTAAATAAGTTTTTAGCTTTTATTATATTTATTTCCAAAATATCAAAAGATATTCGTATTTTCTCTAGATTTTGATTTTTTATACTTTTCTATCTTCTTTAAACTTTATATCTAATTTTTAAATTTATTAATAGTTTATAAAAAATACGATATCGAGTTCTTTATATAATAAGTTTTTATATACGAGGAGGTATATTATCTATAGTTCTATTTTTCATCCCGAAATACTTTTCTATACCGGTATTCTAGAGATCGATTCTTTTTATTTAATTCCTAGAGTAATATACTATCTAGAGCTCGTAATTAATATAAAGTTCGTAATTCTAATTAATTCGTTTTTTATTTTAACTTTTATTTCTTTAATTCTGCCGTTATCTATTAGATATTTCAATATATATCTTGCGATCTCTTTATAGAATTCTTTTAAAATTTTATTTTCTTTTTTATTATTTATTAGAGCTAGTATCTAATATTTTCTGATTTTAATTCTAAACGTTAATATAAAGAGTTCTTCCGTTTCGTATAATATAGATTCCAATACTATTTTTTTTCCCTCTTTTTATCTTTTGATTCTATAGAATACTATTCTAATCCTTTTTAATCCGATAGATAGATAAAATATTTATAATGATAGCAGGCTTTCTAACTTTTTATTATATACTTTCTAGTTTTATTCTTTGGTAATTTCTCTATTACCTCGAACCAGTATTTAGTTATCTCTATTATCTTTTTAGCTAGATAATTTCTTTTAAAATATCCTGTTTTTCCGTATAAATAATAAGTTTTAGTTCGTAACTCTCTAATCTCGATAGTATTAAATTCTATCGGATCTTCTTCAGATTATTTTTTAATAGATTTTATTTTACTAATCGCCTGTTTAATAATATATTGTTCGTACTACCTAGTATCAATTTTTATCGCTAATTGAATTAGATCCGCTAGTAAATCTGATTTTTCGATTACTACTATAGCTTTTTCAACTCTATTATTAAATTTTTTAAAAAAGTAGACTTTTAAAGATCTATTTCTATATCTACGTAGCATTGTAGAAGAAATGTTAAAGTAAAAAGTATAAAGAAATGACATTCTAAGCTATAGATATAGAGTTTATCTTTTAAAAACAATCGAATTTCGACTATAAAAAATACTAGCGAGCGTAAAATGTGGTTCTCTATATACGAATAGAGAAAATTTAATATATAATTTAGGAAATGATAAAAAAGATACTTCTAAAAATTACTCGAAGTTTATTGATTATATTTTTAAATCCAAATTGTTTATATAAACCGCGAAATTTATTTTCATCTAGATTTTATCTTTTATATATTAAAGAATTTAGAAAATTAGTATTTTCAAAATCTAATATATAATATTTAGAATATTGTTCGAAAATTCTAAATATAATTTTATTACTAATATCGTCTAAATTCGATTTCGGATAAAAAATTTACTTTTAAATTTAAACTGGCCGTCGGATCGGATTTCGAACTCGGATTAAAAGAACCGACCCGATCCGGATCGGTTCCGACTTTTCTAGATACCGAACCGAATCGGATTAGATTTTTCTAGAATTTAATCTAATTCGATTCCGGATTAAATTCGTATTTCCGGATTTAACCCGCTAAAACCGCTAAACACTAATATAAAAGTATTATACTAATATTAAAAAATAAGTATTTTTTTATATTAATATAGATTAGCCTAGTAAACTTTTTATTTAGTATTATTATAAGAATATATATAGATAATATATTTTTTTTAAACTCTTATTTCTTTTCTGAATAACTAATTAGATAGTCTAATATTTTTTTCTATATTTTTATCTTTATTTTCTCTATATTTTTATTATTATCCGCCTCCGTCTTTTCTTCTATATCTTTATTACAACTATTAAATTTAATTTTTCTAGCTAAACTATTATTACATTTAAATTTAATATTATTTTATATAGAAAAATATCTTTCTATTATCCAATCCTTTATAGTAACTTTAATAATATTATTACTATTTTTATCTTTCTTTCTATAAAAAGATTTAATATATTTATTAGCCGTATTTTCGCTATAACTAAATTCTTTAGTAAACGCCGTCTATTTCTCTAAAAAGTCTAGAATACTAGCGAACTGAAATTTTTAGAAGCCGATATAATAGATTATTTGATATTAGATAATATTTAATGATTTAAATTATATATTTTATTAAATTACTCTATTTAAACTATCAATAGCTATATTAGATTAGAGAAAGTATCAGAAATAGATTTTTCTATATTAGATAGCTCTATTTATATTTAATATATTATTTTAATATATTATCTCGTTCTATTTCTATTCTATCTATTCGATAGTTATCGTCTTTTCTATAGCTTCTATAAAAACTTTAGTACGTAGATCGTTTTTATAGTATAATATTATATATAGATCAGTATTTAGTATAATATATATTATCTAATTATATTACTATAGATTTTTTTCTCTATTTTATAATCTATTTTCTACTTTCTAGTATTCTATTCTAATACGGCCCTCGTTTCTATATTTACGCTTTTCTAGAAATCTATTCCTTTAAACTTCTTATAGTATTTATATATTATAATACGATCTATAACTAATTTATATTTTATAGATAGTAGTTTTAATTTGGATATAGTAGATAATATACTAAATAATATAGTAGAGTAATATAATTAGTAACTATAGAATTATCTAAAAGCACTATATATTATAGTAGTAAAATACGCTAGAAACTTAAAGAAATATATAGACTCGCTTAGAATTTTAATCTTCTAGCCGGAATATAGCCGACGATTATCTAAATAAATTTATTTTATTTCTAATCTTCAATTTTATTATAATTAACTACTATAATAAAATATTAGTATATTACTTACCGTAATATATTATATTATACTCTATTATTAATCTTTTATTTTTTCCATTTATTGCAGAGAAATTTATAGTATATATAAATCTAAATAGAAATCGAAGTTAAAGTAATATAGATAATTATATAATAATACTTAAACCATTTTAAATAAGAAATTAATTCCGTTTTATAGAAATACAGCGAAGATTTAAGAAAATAGAATCGAGAAAAATAAAAAGAAAAATAAAAAGAAAAATAAAAAGTAATTTTATAGTATTATAGTACCGATACTATTCTAGAATAATATATTCTAAATAGTCTGGCTAATAATCTATCGAAAGAAACGTAAATAGAAGTTTAGAACCGTCGGTTTTCGAGAAATCCGTAGATATTAAAAGAGCTTCGAACCTTTTATTTCTAAAGTACCTTTTACTAGATTATATCGCGAAATTTTTACCGACGTCGCTACCGTATATATAAATAGAAGGATCGTTTAAATATAAAATATAGCGTTAGTAGTTCTATAAAATATAATAGAAAGATATATAGTTACTTTTTTAATAAGTAAAGTAATTATCTTATAATATTACTATATATATTCGACTATATTTATTTTTTATAAATTATTAACTAGCCGTAATCTATATTAAACGTATTACTATTTAGTAGAAAAACGTCTAGTTTATTAAAAGATTAATAAAGAATCTAGAGATATAGTCGGGAATATAATAATAGCTAGTTAATAATAAACTTTAAAGAATTAAAAGCTTTAGAGAAAAAAAAGATATCTATAGAATTATTTAGAAGAAGATATTACTATTTATATAGTATCGATAGATATATTAATATTTATAGATAATCGTTATATAAACAAAGATTAAATAGATTATATTACCGTTTTATATTATCTATAATTTCTTCCTTTTTTAACTATCTAATATAATTATAAATCGGGTCGAATCGGATTTCCGTTAGTTTCTATTCTATAATTCGATCCGACTTTCGATTCTAATATTAGAAATCGATCTATACTATTTAGCGTGTCGGGTCGAACCAATTTACTAAAACTCGGATCGGGTTTCCGAAATACTAACGGGAACCCGTATCGAAATGGCCAGTCTATTTAAATTATAAAATTTTATATAAAAGAAAAAAATTATCGCGAATATCGCTATTACGAAACTTTATTTTTAGAATGAATATATTAGACTATTCAATATATTATAAAATCATTGTATAATTTATATAAATTAGCAAAGGAGAAAGATACTAGACTATTAGATAAAAACCACAAAAGATTTCGGCGGGTAAAAAATCTTTTATATAAAAATAAATTTAAACGAAAAATACGAAAATCGAGAAAGTAGATAAATATTTTTGAATAGGATATTTAATAGTGTTAGCTCTATATTCTACGTTTTATTCTCCGCGAAAACTTTTTTTTTTATTTATATTGTTAAATCCCGGATTAAATATAGTAGAAAATGAAAAGTTTCTAAAGTTACGAAACGTTAAAATATTATATAAAATAGTATTCAAAAGTTTCCTTTATTTTTTAAATATATCGATATCGAGATAAACGCCGGAAAAAAAGTAAATAAAAGAAATAGAAATGGAAATAGAAATAATAAGATAGTGAAATTATATAAAAACTTTACTATCAACTATATTAGCGGTAAATCGCTATTTCGATAGATTTCTAATTTTGCGATAATATTAGAAACTGCCGATAAAAAATAAAATGGATTAAAAATATATTTCTTTATATCAAAAATATAAATATTTATTGTATTTTCGATATAGATATTTCGATACGTTTTTATAGATATTAGAATTCTCTTTTTTTCTATTTATATCGCCGGATCTATCCGTTTTATAGTATTTTCGATTTCGTTTTTAATATATAGATATTTTAATTTTCTCTATCCTTTAAACTATATTTTCTATCGTAGTTTCTTTTTCCATAACTTTTTTTCTATTTTTTCTCGCTGTAGTCCTTTCGGCTTTCTATTTTCGTACTATCTATACGTATAAAAACGAAAGAAATTAGACTATCGGCATCAAAAATAGCGATATTAGAAAAATTTAACGAAAGAAAATAGAAAAGAAAACGGAAAGAAAACGAATCGAATAAAAAAAAGAGAAAAAAACAAAATAAAAATTCGAAGAACTAAATTATAAAAGAATTCTATAAAAGAAATCAAAAAGAAATTTGAAAATCGATTCCAATAAAGAAAATATATAATAGAAATCGACGAGAAAATCTTTATACGTAATTTTAATAAAAACTTTTAGCGTAAACAATATATAACAATTTAGATTAAACGAAATATAAAATAAAATCTATAATATTATAAATATTTCTATAAAAGTTTCTATTTAATATTAAATCTAATTAGATAAAAAAATTATCTAAAAAGTTTTAGTAATAAAATATTTTCTACGATCGAGATAAACAATATTAAATAAATACTTTTTATCCAATTTCCAACGTTTATACTAGATTTTTTAAAATCTGGTAGTATATATCTATAGCTACTTTTTATATAATCTCAAATTTAGAATTGAATAAAGTAAATCTAAAAAAAACTACTAAATAAATAGATAAAAAAAACATTTATATTAAATTATTTATCAAATATAAAATACAAATTTATTTGATAACCGCTAGCGAGTTGATAAAATAGTATTTAGTATTTACTACGCAGTAGTATCGTTATTATCAATCAAATACTTTAGCACGTCTATATAAATCAGAAAAGCACACGTATAAAAAAATGGAAAAATATTAATAGCAAAAGCTATCAGAATATTATTCTGCTAAAACTAATATATCTGGTTAGTTTTTTTTCTATATCTTTTTATCGATTATATATCTACGCGATCGCTTGCTATTCTATCGAATTCGTCATTAGATACCACGTATCTTTATACTGTTTTATCCGTATTATAAACAAATAACCAGTGGCGCTGTTTCGTATCCGCTAGTATAGCGGTCAATATAGCTAAATTCTCTATATATATACTTTTTCAGAACAATTCTACCTATAAATTAAAAGATATTATTATCTCTTTTACTATTTTCAGCTTCAAACCCCGCTTTATTTTTTTTTAACTTTTTCTATTTATAGCAACGAAACTTTTAAATATTAAAATTCTAATAGAATCTAATAGAAATAGCTAATATAGAAGCCGTTTATAGTTTGTTACAAAGATAGACGTGCTGTAAAGATGGTCAAATTGAAGTATCTTCTATTAAACTCGAACGAGATAGTCAAATCGTTCGATATTTACGGCAAAAATCGACAGTTTAAAAGTCTAAAACTTTCTAGTAGCTATTTACGCTTTGTTAATCGAAATCTGATAATCTTTAATAGATAATACAATATATTCGTTTATAGAGTTGATTATTTTTACTATACGTATAAATACCGAACGCCACTAGTCGAATCTATAAATCCGTCGCTTTTTTCGCGAATCTACTTTTAGCTGCTCCGTATACTATATTTGAAATTTTACTAAACTTTTCGAAAATTTTAGAAATAGATTATTATATTATATGGCGGTCAATCTATAAATTCTAATCGTCAAATATAATCTAGTATATCAAAAGTAAAATCGCTTTCGCAGTAAACCAATTGATAAACGGATAAAAGTTATATTATAAAATTAAATCTAATTATATTTCTTTATATCTTCGTATTTTATCTGATTTCTTTTTAATTTATTAATTGACATATATCAGTTTTTAGTTCTAGATTGTATAAACGTTTTAGTTTAAACCAATCAGCTTGCGCGTAGTAGAATTGCGCAAGTTTCTTTTTGAAAATCGTTTCTACTATTACTTTCAGCTGCGTATCGAACAATAATTGCTCGCCACGTAGTATCTGCTTTTCCGGCGCCTTTTGCCTGCGAGTTTATCTAGCGAAAACGATTTGATATTTACCTAATAAAAAAAAACTCCTATATCTATATAGTAATCAATTAAAAAAGATAATTAGAAAATGATATTGAAAAAAAAAAGAAGTCAGAAACTATATATTGATAAAAATTTTCAAAGAAATAAATTTTTAAATCGATAATCTCTTTAAAAGATTTCTATCTATTTTTATATTGAGTTTATACATATATATATATATATATAAATATTCCAGTAACGTTATATTCGGTAATAATTATTGTATTTTTCGTATAAAAAAATCTTCGCAGCTAAAGATATATAGTTCGTCAGATAAAATTTATAATTTAGTTAATTATTTCTATTGAACTATTTTCTTTTTTATTCGATTACGAACTTTATACAATATTGAAATACTATAGATTTTTTCTTCGAAAGTGAAAAATAGCAATAAATATCTAGTATTTCCGCTATAGCCATCTACAATACTATAAAATAATTATCTATAGTTCTTATCTCGGCTATATCTATTTAGAATGGCCGTCGAATCGAGTTATTCTAGGATTCGACCCGCTAAAATCGCCAAGACCTATTATAAAATTAGAATTCAAATATTAAAGTATAGCTTTAGTATAAAAATTATATCTATCTATTTAAAAGTATTCTAGTTAATTAAAATCGCTAGCTAAAAGGGTTTCAATTAGATTGAATATATTATCTAAATATATTACTTTATAGAAAACTAATTAACTATTTTATTTAATAATAAATTATAAGATTATACTATATATAGAAATTTTAATAAATCGGATCGAATTTCTATTAAATTCTATTTTATAATCCGATTTAACTTTTAGTTTTAATATTGGAATCCGACCCGAAGTAGCCAGTCTATTATTATAAACACAGACGGCGTACCTTCGAAAACAGAAAAGTATTTAGTATAGCGCTAGATTTCCTATTACGCCTCGACAGATAGAGATATATAGAACGGCTTTAGTATTAATATTAAAGAATATCTTAGTTATTTTAGTAAATAAATACTCTAAATACTCTAATTTTAGTTATTTTAATAAATAAATACTATTTATATCCTGATTTGAGTTATTTTAATAAGTAAATATATTAAGATAAAACCTAGTTTAGTCGTTTTAATTAGTAAATAGTCTGAATAGTAGAGGATTTTATTATCTATATAAACTTCGAACTCGAAGTTTTTATAGCTTATAATTAATTTTTTAGTTATCGCTATATATTACTCTAGTAATTAAACTAATTTATTTTTATATTAATTTAAATTATTATCTATTATATTTCTCTTTATTGATATACTAATAACTGTAACTAACTTTTAGAGATACTAAACTTTTTAGTAGCTTGTAATATTTTAAATACCTTTAGAGTATCTATTATAGGTTAACGTCAAATCCCTGCTCTAAATAATTCTAACTTTATAGTAAAAAATCCAGGATCTAAAAGAAAAGAAATCTAGATAAAAAACGTAGATAGTAGTAATAAAAAAAATAATATTCCTTCTATTAGCTATCGATTATATAGTATTAAAGTTAATAAACTCGATAAATACTATAGAGATTATAATAAACTGAAAGACTAGTTCGTATAATTAGATATATACTTTATATTCTATTTTATACCCGAAAAGAAAAAAACTTTCTTCGCTATATTCTACCTTCGAAGATAAATCTAGTACTAGATAAAACCTCTCCTTCGTTAGTATATAGACGACGAAGAAGATAATAAACGTATTTTTATATAGTTCGTAAAATTTAAAAAAGCTATTCGTAATATTTTCGGAATTTTAAATAAAATCTAAACTATCAAACGTTTTATTTAATATTTTTAGTAGAAAAACGTAGTATCTAACTATATTATATAGTTTAGAGAATAGATACTACTAATAGAATAGAACGATAATACCTTATATATAATATTTAGATAAAGATTTTAAAAATAAATAAAAGATAAATTTATATAAAATAGTCGAATATATAATATACTAGATAAACTAATTTAAATATCTACCGATCTCGATAATAAACTATATAAAAGAGATATAGAAAAATACTATAATAGAAGACTACGAGGTAATACCGGACGTTATTTAGGAAGGTTCTATAGAAGATAGTATCTAAATAATAAATAGTCTATAAAAAACTACTATAGACCTATACTAATAGAACTAGACTCTATATAATAGCGATATAAAGGAAAGAACTTTAAAAATAGTAAAAGAAATAAAAATTCTAAGACGAACTATAACTATAGTAAACTAGACCACTTTATAAAAAAATATCGATTAAATATAGTATAACGATAATAGTTTAATACCACGCTATGGAAATCTAAAGACTAGTAAAAAATACTTTTAGAAGACGACGACAGTAGCTCTAACCCTAGAAAACCAGTTCTAATTAAAAAATTCACGTTTATAAAAAATAATAAAATTCTATAGAAAACGACGATAAATAATACTTTACTACGAATATTAATAGAACTAACTAAATAAAAAGCCGCCTCTAAATAGATATCTATAATAGAAGACGTTTAATAAACGAGACAGAAAATTTCTTATCTAGAAGTCTATAATAAAAAATTAGTAAAAAAAGGATTTATAGTAATCTATAAAGGATTTAAAGCTGTTTTTAAAATATATATTAATAATGAATATCTATAGAACGACTAATAGGATTGAAAAGTAAATAATATCGTCGATATATTAGAAAAAGAACTAGAAAGTAACGTCTTTAAAGAGAAAATTATTTCTAAACCGATATTAAAAAAAAGAAATATAATAATAGAAGATATAGAATTCCAAGCTGATTTCCTATAACTATGGAAGAGTGAGGCAGTTATGTATACAAGTATTTCCACGCTAGATCTATACCCGCTCCTATACCCGCTTTTATAATTAGCGACCGGATCAGTTAGTATCCGAATTCGTATATAACTATATAATCTAGATATATATTCTATAACCCTTTAAACCGTTTATATAATTTAGAACCTTAACTACTATACTCTCCCCTTCCTAAATAAAATACAGGAGGAAGTAAGTATTCTCTAAAGCTAAGTAGTAATAGAAATAAAACTATAACTAGTAATAACGAGTAAAGTAAGGCGAGGAATAAAAGTTTACCTTTATACGATTTATATAGAAGTAAATAAGTATATTAGCGGGAGCTCGCTATCGACTACTATAACCTCGAACTTCTTAACTCTCGGAGCTTTTCCTCTTAATAATATTATCGATTATCTGCTCTAATAATAGTAATAATAACTATTATAGTATATCGTGCCTAACCCGGCGGCGGTTAGAATTATTATAAAATCCTTATAAAGTAATAGATAGCAAGCTAATAAGGCAGTAATTATTATTTATAAAGGTAATTACTATCTTTATATAGTAATAGATACTATAAATTAGGCTATTTAATAGAAATATTATTTATATTAGTAGTTCCGTTAACTTATTTTAGGAAGCGTTACCCTTCCTAATAATTTCCGGCGCTAAAATATCGAAATTCGTATAGAATACTTTAGTAAACTTAGCCGATTTATCTAGATTATATATCTATAAAAGCTTAATACTATTTTTATATAAGTAAATCGTTCCTTAAATATATACGATCTATTTCTTTTCGAACGACTAATTTTATTCCAGCTATATAGGACTTAAGCGAGTAAGCCTTATAACCTCTATACTAGCGATATTACCCGTCCCTTTATATACTACGTAAATATATAATAAGTATTCGGAAATATATATAGTAACTACCTATAAAAGTACCGCTAAAGTAAATATCCGTATTTATCTTTATATAGATTATAATCTATAGTCGGTATAGGACTTCTATTACAGGTATAGATCCCGTAATTTCCTAGGAAATAAACGGGTATAAGAGCTAGAAGCCGTATAGGCGATAATTCTATACTGCTTCTTCCTATTCCGCTGCGGCTGCGCCGATTATTATCGAAGCGAATTATAGACTATAATATTTCTCCGCCCGATTTCCTATAGGGTAACAGGGGCTTCGGTCTTCTAGCTTTATCCTCCTAGCCTACTATTAATAACTCTAATGGACCTGGATATAAGGATAAATTTTCTATAACTTAAACCGAGACCTCGTTAACGAATATAATTAAAAGAGGAGAGGCTAGTAGTCGTCCGTTAGTTAGATCTCCGTTATATATATTAAAGACTACGAACTCGTTTAGCTATATATCTTTATCGGATATCGATCGTATATAA
The DNA here is from genome assembly GCA_011316305.1 of Rusavskia elegans. NCBI lineage: Eukaryota > Fungi > Ascomycota > Lecanoromycetes > Teloschistales > Teloschistaceae > Rusavskia > Rusavskia elegans. Next base: position 532,476 of record SAUG01000044.1, read on the forward strand.
TTAGAATCTTAGCTCGGCCCTATACCTTTTTAGGGATTATCTCCTATCTCCCCTATACCTTCGGACCTAGGGAGTATACTACCTTTACCGGCTACTCTTACTACGCAGCAATATATTTATACTCTAGAGGTATAGTATATAGCAGCTTAATATTAAATAGAGCGGCTCTAGAGCGAGAGGGAACGCGAATATACTAACCTCGACTTTACTAACGAAGATTACTCTAGTCCTTATTAAGTACTTCGGTCTCGTCGGGGGCGGTAAATATATTTAAATAGAGGAGTAGTAGATAGTTATTTAGACTTCGGCGTAGCTATATTTAAGGTACGATAGTTATATTATAAAGGGCGGCCCTATTATATCTTAGCTTTATACTAGGGTATAGGAGGTCTAATTCTCTAAAAGTTTAACTTAAACTCTTCCGGTTTAATAAATATATATCGTACGTATCTTAGAATAAAAGACCGTATCTAAAATCGCTATTAAATTTTTATTAAATATAATTCCGTAAGCTAGTAAAAAGCTCCGCTTTTAGTATTACTTTAGGATTATTTATATCTTTATTTACTCCTTACTCTATAGGAAATTAACGAGAATAACTTTTTTTTAAAATAAATAAAAGGTAAAGACGTCGTATCTAATTTAAAAATAAAGTACTATTTAATATATACGAATATTTAAAATAATAAATAAAACTAAAAATCTAACTAATCTCTCTCTTTCCTAGAAGTTTATACCTTATTATCGCTTTCTTCGCGGAGATTATTTTTAGGTATAGGCCTAAATTTAGATAAATAATTATTATCTAGATTCTCCGTTAGCTTTAGCTTATAAGGCCTTCCTCGCTTACGCTTTCCGCCTAGCGGAGGCTGCTCTACGGTAACTTTCCTTAGTTTTCTACGCCTACGAGGTATTCTCTATTAAATAGTAATATTTTCTTCTATAAAGTATTTTTTTATACGATTTCTACTAATTAGGTATTTATTAGCTAACTTACTAGGAGGTTTCAGGATATAGGTATTTAAGATCTCTATTTAAATAACCTTATATAAACTATACTAGTTAACTTCGAATTTTTAAAATTACTTAGTCCTAATTAAAACTATATCCCCTTTAATAAAGGTATTACCTTTTACCTTTATATTCTATACCTTCTTATTTATTTTTACTTATACTATTATATCCTTAAATACTTTAGCTCGATCGTATAAAAGGAATAGCGTAGGATCGATTTTTTTATTATATCCTTCCGGAAAAGGGCTAGAAGTATTAGTCGGTAGTATCGGGTTAATACTATAAAGTAAATAGAAAGGTAAGAATCTAGTAGTCGTATATATACGAATACGCGTAGTAAATAGAGCCTAGTTTAAATAAAGATTCTAAGTCTTTTTTAGCTACCCGATATAGTACTTAGTAAATATTTTCCCGAGAACTCCGTTAAACCTTTCGATAGCGCTATTTATTTATAGGTAATAAAGTATCGTACTTCGATATTTAACTCCTAGCAGGCGGTATATCTCGTCTATAGCTAGAGTCTAAAGATTTATACCTCGATTAGTAATAATTTCCTTCGGAGAGCTATAATTACGGTAGATCCGATAGATAATAAATTCGGCTAGTACTTCTATTATTATATTTAGAAGCGACTAAGCTATAAGCTATCTAGTAGTATAGTTAATTATAGTTATAATCTATTTATTACCCTAGTTAGTTTCTAGTAAAGGACCGATAAAATCGAATCCCTAATATTTAAAAGGATTTAACCTATCTTTTTAGATACTAGAGGGATATATTATATCCCGTTTAATATCGTAAGGGATAGTAATAAGCTGATATTCGGGATAGTACTTAATATAATATTTAATATCTTTTTTTATCTCAGGCTACTACTATCTTATACGAATAATATCTATTATTATTTCGTATAAATAGTAACTATATTATTTATAGATATAGTCTAGGAAGTTCGTATAAGCCTATACTAAAGTATAGGGTATCTAACTATTCTATAGCGAGTCCCGGTACTATACTATATTATCTTTAACTCGGAAATAGTATTTATATTTCTTTAAAATAGCTTTTATTTCCGGATTATTAGGCAGGGTTCCGGACTCCGTATAAACTCTAATAGCGTCGTCGAATAAAATTATATAATTATCGACTTTACTAGTAAATAGCTAGAAGTTTCCTCTTCGGTTTAGGGTATCTACTACTATTATTTTACTACCCGGTTTATACTTAATATTAAGTTTATATTCTTTAAACTCTATAAGCCAGTAAGCGAGCCTTTTAGAAGGCTTAGTAGTAGTTTTAAAATATTATAAGTCTATATAATCCGTCCTAATAATTATAGTTATTCCGTTTTTAATATAGTAGCGCTATCGCCGTAGAGACTTTTTAATAGTAAGAAGCTCTCGTTTGTAGGTAGTATAGTTACGTTCTATAGATATAAATACCTTGCTTTCGAAAGTAATAGGCTGCTTAATACTATTAATATTAATCTAATAGAGAACGGCGCTCTATCTAAAATCGGAAGTATCCGTTTTAATAATAAAAAGTAGAATTATATCGGGCTAAATAAGTACTTTATTACTTATTATAACGTTCTTAATTAGTTCGTACGTATTTTAAGCTAAAAAATTTATTCGAATTAGTTTATATTTTTTACCCTCCGAGCCCTAGATTAACTTATAGAAAGGCCCGTATATTAGGGCGAAATCTTCTATAAATCTCCGGTAATAGATATATAACCCTAAAAAGGACCGTATATTATATACCGTTTATAGTAGCGGCCAGTTCCTAATAGCTTTTACCTTCGCTATATCTATACGGACTTTTCCGTTACTAATAATATATCTATAGAATTTAATATATTTCTAGAAAAATAGATACTTCGAAGGTTTCGCGAATAGTTAGTTTTTCTCGAGTACCTCTATAATAGCTTTAATATACTATAGGTACTCCTCTTTATTCTTCGAATAGATTAAGATATTATCGAAATAAATAACTACGAAATTATCGAGAAACAGCCTAAATATATTATTTATTATAGTTTAGAACGTTATAGGTACGTTTATTAACCTAAATAATATAACTAAGAACTTATATTTACTAGCTTTAGTATTAAAAGCCGTCTTTATATAATCTTTATCGATAATATTAATCTGCTAGTAACCGCTTATTAGATTAATTTTACTAAAGTACTTCGCTATCCTAATAGTATTTAGATAATCTTAAATTTTAGGTAACGGATACCTATTTTTAATAGTTATACTATTAAGGCCCCGGTAGTCGATATATATATACTAGCTGCCGTCCTTCTTTTTAATAAAAAGAATAGGCGCGCCTTAAAGAAATTAACTTAGTCGAATTAATCCTCGCTCGGTAAAATACTTAATCTAATACTTCTATTCCTCGTTCTATTTAGGAGATAAGCTATAATAAGCTTAATTAATAGGTCGAGTATCGCCGGTTTTAATTATATAATCTAATAACCTTTCCGGTAGTAGTTTTATCGGAAGGTTATTTTAAAAATAATCTAGAAGTTTCGGGCTAAGAACTCTATCTAGTTCTATATAGTCTATCGTTTTCTAGACCGGGTTAAATTATTCCGGAAAGTTAGGTTCGTTTCGTATAATATATAGGCAGGCCTATACGTCCTTCCTAATAAGTCGTTTAAACCTTCTAAAGTTAATTTCGGAAAACTCGGTCGGGATATTTTTAAAAAGTTATAAGCGATATATATTCGAAGCGTTATATAACCGATATATAATTCTATCTTTCTAGATTCGTACTCCTAGGGTATTATAATTAGGTACTAAGTTATACTATTTCTAGAAATCTTCTCTAAAAATTAGATTATAGTCTATATCTAGTACTATATAAGGAGTAGTAGTAGAGAAGGCTTTATAAGACTATAAAAATTCCGTCGCTTTTAAAATATCTATAGTTTTACCGCTTTCGAGTTATATTCTATCCGAAAACTATTAAAGCTTTAATTCTAGTAGGTTAATAATACGCCTAGCAATAAAGTAGTTAGTAGTACCTAAATTAGCGAAGACTTTAAAGCGATTCCTATTAATTTCTAGGTTAAACCGTATCTATCTATTAAATCCTAGTATTCGACCTATATATAAGAGTCGTTTACTATCCTATATATTTTTAAGCGACGGTATCGTATTATAGAAAGTAGTTAAGGCCTCTTCCGGTATCCTTTTAAAGGTTATCTCTAACTCCTTAATCCGTACCTTAACTAGGCTAAGCTATTCCTCTGCTATTAAAGGCTTTATATCAGCGCTGTACGTATACCCGGATATATACGATACTAGGTATTTCCCGACGACCCGTTATTAGTAGTTATCGATAGGCTTTTCTTTTCGGAAAAGGTCTAGTTTTCGGAAATATATCCTAGAATATAAACGTTCCGGTAATCTCTTTTATAATAGCCAGGCTTTCTATAATTATAGTACTTATTAGGGCTATTAGACCCCTTTCGTCTACCTCTTCCTTTTCGACCGCTTCGGCCTCGACCGCGGCTACCTCGACTACCTCGACTAGTATCTATAGAGTTGATTTCGGCGGTACTAGATTATTTAACTATTAAAGAAGCTATAGTACCCCGGTTACTATAATATTTAATAGTAATCTTTTCGAATATTATTATAGCGTTTATAATATTTATAAGGCTTACTAGTTATCTACTTTATTATTATAAAGCGAGATATTTTTCGGTAGCTATCTAGGTATTAGACTTTAGATAATTAATAAAATACCTTAAGGTAGTATACTCGCTAATTTTATTTTTAATATCTATATACGATTTAATAAAAGTAGAGTAGTAGTTTTTAATATCGCTAAGTTTCTTATTCTAGGCTAATTTATACTAAATAGCTAAAGCGTTCTTTATAAAGTTCGGCTTATTTTATCGCTCTAGGAAGGCCTTTTTAAAATATTTCTAGGAGCTTTTATCTAGGTTAGAAACCTATTTAATATACTACGGTTTAGTATTATTAATAAAGTATTAACTACTATAGAAAACGGGATCCGCGATAATTATACTATAAGATAAATAGTAGTATTTATAGCAGCGGAGCTAGGTATAGGTAATATAGTAGTTACGTTTATAATCTTTAAAGTTAGGAGGCTTCTTATTATAGACGTCCTATACTATATAGGCTATAGAGATATTAGGGGTATTAAGAAAAATAGACCTATATAATAGCGGATTAGGTTTTCTACTAGGAGGTCCTAGTAGCCCTAGATTAAAGCTACTACGACAGGAACGATAATAATCAGAGCCGGTATAGCTGCTCCTACGGTTTATACAAGGACGACTAAAGGATCGGTTATACCTACTACTAGGCCTACTTTTATTATCTCTGTTATAAGAATCGTTATCTCCGGGAGTACCTAGGGTACCCCCGAGACTAACGCCTTCTCTAGAAGAGTCGTTTTCTATAGTAGGAACAGAGGCGAATTAGGCCGTAAGCAAGTCGTTTAAAGGGGTCCTATAGTAGGACTTCTAGTTTATACGTACTTTAGGAAAGGCTATATTCTTATTATATACCGTTATTTACTCTATACTAATATCGAGCTAAAGGTAGAAGGAGTATTTTAGTTAGGAACTTATATTCGAGCTTAGAGAATCTCGTTTATAAAGGTAGGTAAAACCGGTTTAAAGAAACTTTAATAATAGGGTAAAGGTAGATCGTTTATAGCCTTAAAAAGTTATTACTACTAGTATAGAATTCTAAGCTAATTTCCTATAATTATAGAGGAGTAAGGCAGTTATATATATAAATATTTCTACGCTAGGCCTATACCTGTTCCTATACCCGCTCTTACGATTAGCGACCGGATTAGTTAGTATCCGAATTTATATATAACTATATAATCCAGATATATATTCTATAACCCCTTAAGCCGTTCGTATAGTTCAGAACCCTGACTACTACAAAGATTAATATATTTTATTTGACTAGACCGTATACTATAATAATAGCTGTAGAATCTATAATATAGAGAAAGAAGGAACCGGATAGTATCTATTAGAACCACGCCGACGTATTCCTTTAATATCTATTAAAATCGAAAGTTATAATAATTATAACTTTCTTAGATATATTATATATAGTAGATACGAATACTAGAAAGTATAATAGAATAGAAATAGAGTCTTTAATTAGAAATTCTATAGATATATTTTATAGGTAAACTATAAAAATAAAATATATAAAAATATTTAAAACGATTCGGAAAAAGAACCAACTTTATAGTAATAGATATACTATAAATACATATTCTTATAGTTTAGAAAAAGTATCTAAATTTAGCTAACTATATATATATATACTCGAGATTAAAATGAATATTAAATTAAATAACGGACTGTAGAAAATTAAAGTATTTAATAATTTAAATATAATCGGAGGTTTTATATTAGAAGATTTAATTAAAAGAAAAGGATTTTTTAGAACTAAAAGAGAGATCTATATAACTTAATAGTTATCGATAGAAGTAAAATATTAAGTAGAAATAGAAAGGTTAAAAAAGAAACGATATTACTTTAAATAATAATTAACTAATATTAAAAGGAATTTTAATTCGATATTATTTAAATAGCTAGCTATAAAATTGTATTTAGAACTTTTTAGTTAAAGAGTTATAATCTAGTAATAGACTAGAAAGAAAGAATATTTAAATTTAAATAATACTTTTATATAGGAAATATTTAATCTATATCGAAATAGTAATTTTAAATAGATAAGAAATTAAATATAAAACGCGAACTTATAGTTTTAAAAAAGGAAAACTAAAAACTACTTAGATCCAATTTATTAGATATCGGTAGAAATTAGCTAGATTAATAAAATAGAGATAGAAAAGAAATTATAAACCTTTTAAAAACTCTATACTATCTAATAAAAAGTTAAAGGAAAATCTATTAGAAAGGGTTCCGGGTAAATATAAAAATTAGATAAATTTATTTCGGGAAGAAATAACTATAAAAATACTATCTAAAAATTAATTATAAGATTATAAAATTAGATTTAAACCAGATAAATAATCTATATTTAAATCTATCTATCTTTTATCCGCGAAAGAATCCGGAATACTCTATAAATACTTAGATAAAGATTTAAAAAAGAAATTTATTAGGAAATTTTAATTATCGGTAGAATATCCGATATTTTTTATATCTAAAAAGGATAGAATATTCCGCCTATATATTAATTACCGAAAGTTAAATAAAACTATAATTAATAATCGATATCTACTATTAAATATTAGTAAACATTAAAATAGACTTTCTAGAATATAATATTTTATAAAATTCGATCTTCGAGGAATATATAATCTTATACGAATAAAAGTCGGAAAAAAATAGAAAATAGCTATCTATATACGGTAAAGTTATTACTAATATATAGCTATACGATTTAGACTTATAAATATATCGGCAATCTATTAAAATATAATTTATAATATATTTAGAAAATATCTAGAAAGATTTATTATCGTCTACCTCGATAATATTCTAGTTTACTCTAAAATATTCGAAGAATATAAATAATATATTAGTAAAGTTTTTAAATATCTAGAAGAAAGAAATTTATATTTTAAATCAGAAAAATATAAATTCTATAAAAAAAAATCGATTTTCTAGAATTTATTATAAGACGAAACAGATTATATATCGACCCTAGTAAACTAAAAGCTATTATAGAATAGAAAATATCGATAAATATTAAAAAAATCTAAAAGGTTCTCGGATTTATAAACTATAATCGAAAGTTTATAAAAAATAATTTTTAAAGAACTTTAACTCTAATAGCTTTAATATAAAAATATTAATAAATAGTATTAGAAAGAGAAAAAATAATAAATATTCGAAGATTTTATAAGAAAATATATAAAAGATCCAGTATTTAAAATATTCGATCCGAATAAACTAATTTAAATAGAAAAAGATTTATTAGATCTAGTTATAGGTATAAATATTCTATAATAATACGATAGTAAATAGTACCCGGTAATATATATATTAAAAAAGTTATTATTAGTAGAATAGACCTATAATATCTATAATAAAAAACTACCAGCTATAGTAGCTATACTGGAATAATAGAGAGTATACGCCGAAGAATTACTAGAATTAAAAATCTTTAGAGACTATAAATATCTTCTTAATTTTATAATAATAAAATAACTAAATAGAAAATAAATATAATAGTCTAAACCATTTAGTTAATATAAATTTAATATATACTATATTCTAGATAAAAAAAATAGAAAAATAGATATTTTAAATCGGAAAAGTAATTATAAAAAAATAAAGGAGATTTTTAAAATAGTATTTTTAAAGTTAATAAAAATAGATTACTTTTAGTAAATAAGTACGAACTTAATATAATATTATATATATTTAAAGATAACCAAAAATAATTTTCTATCGAAAAAGAAAAACTATAAATACTAGATAATAAAATCGATAAATATATTAAAAAATATTATAAAAGTATACTATAAAGATATTAAAACGTAATAAAAATAATATAATTTTTTTAATAATATTACCAGTTTTCTAATATAAAATAATATATCGAAATATATATTAAGAAATATTTTAGTTATTAGTAAAATATATATACTATATATATTTATTATAGAAACATCTAGTATTATAAACTCTCGAATTTACTATAGAAAGAAGTTATATTAGATTTTATTATAAATTCCTAAAATTAAGAAACCCGATAATAAAAGAAAAATACGATTTAATATTTAATATAGTAGATAGATTTAATAAATATATTTATCTAATCCTATTAAAAAAAGACATTATAGTAGAATAACTTAGATTCATTATTCTAGAACGATTATTTTAGTACTATAGACTACTAGAAATATTAATAAATAATAGAGATAAACTTTTTATTTTAAACTATTAGAAAACCTTTATTTCTTTATTTAATATAAAGCTAAAGATATTAATAGCTTTATAATTAATTACGGATAGATAGATAAAATATACTAATTAAACTTAAGAATAATATTTATAATATTATATTAACGACGTTTATAATAATTAGATTTTACTTTTATTAATAGTATAATTAGTATTTAATATAATATAGTCGAGTATAATAAAAGAATTACCGTTCTATACTAATAATAGAAGAAATCCGAATTTATTTAGAAAACCGCTACTATATAAATTAGCAGAATTAGCGATCTAAAAAATCGATATTTAGAAAAGAATCTATAGAAATATCTTTAGAATATAGAATTATTCGGATAACTACTAGAATAAAAAGAGAAAAATAGTACTTTAGCTAAAGAAAAGAGATAAGATATATCTTTTTATAAAAAACTTGAAAATAAAGACTTTAAATAAGAAATTTAACTATAATAAAATCGGATTATTTTTAATTAAATAAGTTAGAAAACTTTAGAACTTTAAATTTAATCTATCTAAAGATATTAAAGTATATCCGGTATTCTATATATCTTTTTTAGAACTAGCCGACCCTAGAATAATAGTATAATAGACGTTTAACTTCGAGATATAAAAGGAAGATATCTTTATAGTTAAAAAGATCCTATAATAGAAAGGTTAGAACTATCTAATTAAATAAAAAGATTATTCTATCTCGGAAAATATTTAAAAATCTTAAAAATATTTAGTAAACTGCTAGAATACTCTATAATAGTTCTACTAAAAGAAATTAAAAAATTTATTAACTAACTAAAATCGCTAGGTAGAATAATCTGCCCGGAAGCTATATTAATAAAAGAATTTAGATCGATAAAAAAAAACGGATCCGCGGTACTGTTTTTATATTTTAACTCTTCGATATTTTATAGTTTTCTGATAACTATAATACGCTATTCTTTTTTAATATAATCTTATTAATAAAGTAAACGCTATTATTTCGTATACGCTTTATATAACTTTTTTTTAAACTTTTTTAATAATTTTCAAAACGATACTAATATAGAGTATCTAATAGTATAAAATTATAAAAATAGGCTTATTTTATATAACTAATATTTTTCGGAATCTTCGCCGATATAATAAAATTTCTCTAAATAGAAATAATTCTAATAAAAATATATAGCTGATATATCGATATTTTATAATAGAACTTTTTTATAATAATTTTTAGTTAATAACCTTTTTCTTTTACCTATAAAAAAGAAGGGATAATAGTTTTTCAAGATAAAAAATCTAAAGAAAGGATCTAATATTATAAATATAGACGGTATATCTTCGGGAACGCGGTAGTATTTAGTATAGCGCTAGATTTTCTATTACGCCTCGATAGATAAAAATATATAAAACGACTTTAGTATTAATACTAAAGAGTATTTTAGTTATTTTAGTAAATAAATATTATAAATATCCTAAGTTTAGTTATATTAGTAAATAAATACTATAAAAACTCTAATATTAGTTATTTTAATAAGTAAATATATTAAAATAAAATTTGTTCAGCTATTTTAGTTAGTAAATAGTCTAAATAGTAGAGGAATTTATTATCTATATAGATTTTAAACTCGACGCCTTTATAGATCGTATTTAATTTATTAGTTATCGTTATATATTATTCTAGTAATTAAACTAATTTGTTTTTATATTAATTTAAGTAATTTTCCGTTATACTTCCGTTTATAGATATACTAATATATCCAGCTAATCTTTGGAAATACCAAATTTCTTGATAGTTTATAATATCTATATCTATTATATAATCGATATTTTACTATTTTACTAAATTATTAAAATACTTTTTTATCTATATAGTTTTATAAAGGTCGCTAGCTATAAAAGAATTACTAGCTAGTACGCTAGTTACTACAGCTAGAAATTCTACCCGGTCGATTAGAGTAGAAAAATAAAGAAAAATCCGATAATATATTTCAAAAATAGTAAAAAGAAAGTTTTTTTATTATAGTCGATATAAATTACTATATCTATATAATAATAGTTCACGTCCGCGAGAATAGATATAGTTATTACGGATGTATAGACTGGCCATTTCGGGTCGGGTTTCCGTCGAACCGTCGAGAATCCGGATCGAACCCGGATACTCGCTAAACCTTTTATATATATAATAAACCTATAAATATTTAATTTTTCATAATCTATAATAAATAATTCTTTAAATTAATATATTTGCATTTTCTAATAAGCTTCTAGCTAGCGTGGTAAATTAACTAAAGTATTTATAAATAAATAGATATTTTTTTTTATTAGATATTTAGATTTGGCGGATTAGTCGGATCGAACTGTAGAATTTTGTAATCCGATTCGAGTCGGGTCGGGTTAGTTTACCCGGATTCGAAAATCGATCCGACGGCCAGTCTACGGATATAGAAAAATACTACCGTCTAGTTTAATTTACAGCTATTACTATTACGGGGATATATATATACGTAAAAGATTTTAGTAAATCGTAGTACTTTCGATAATATAGTATTACAGATTTTATATTATTAGTAAAACAAAAAGAAAAAATAGCGATAGCTACGAGATATATTTATCTATTAAAATTTCTTTATTATTTATCATATCGATAGAAAGATATATTATATAACGATATAAATTTAGATTTAAATTATATTAAACTACTTTCTATATAATTTAAACTAGAAATTAAATTCTACTATCGTATATTCGATATTGGTACACTATCGTGTAATTTATTCACCGAACTATTGATTTATCGAATATTAAAACTAAAATTAAAAATTAATTTACTAAATATAAAAATGAATTAAAATTAATAGTTTCTATTATATAATTACCGAACGTATTACAAGATTGAAATATTCCAAATTAATCAAACTTGTCTAGTAAAAACAAGACTGTCAAATTCTATTAATCGTCGATCAACGAATTTTGAAATTTTTATATTTTTGAAAAACTTTATTTATATATAGAAAGATTTCTATTTAGTATAATATTTCTTCGAAAAGATTTTCGTTATAAAATTTCGGATTTTCAAATATCTGATTCGCTAGATAATAAAAAAGAAATACTAACAGCCGAAAAGCTGGATTATAAACGTCTATTAAATCGGATTTAACAATTTTCAATCAATAGTTTACTCTATTTTCTATCGAATAGATTTTTATAATTATATACTCTATCGATAACTAGTTATTAAAAAAAACAAAATTTCGACTTTAATACGAAATAGATAGACGAATAATACGAAATAAATACCAAATAATCTTTTATAATAAAATGATACTACGCGCTAAAAATCGTGGAAATTAGATATAGATTATACGGAAAGAAACTTATTATCCGATTTATTATAATATAAATTATTTTAAAAATATATAAAAAATCTAAATTCCAAATATATTATCTTTATATCTATACTATTTAATAATTTTTATTCTCGATTTTAGTTTTTTACGATTTTAATACTAGAGATACTAACCGATCAAATCACGTAATAGTTTGGAGATTTAAATATTTTACAGATAATCTATTTAAAATTTTAAAGAAATTAGATTTAGATTATAATCTGATTAAAAAACCGTCATCTAATTAATTCTATTGTTTATTCAAATGATAATAATACGGTTAGATCATACGATCCGTTATATAATTTTTCTATATTAAAAACTCTGTACTAATCGATTTTATCGAAAGATTTCGTCGAAAAAATTTTAAATACTAATAGTTTTTAAAGGATTTGAACTTTCGATCCGCTACTTTCGGATTTAATTTTTAATTTCGAAAAGCGCTGTATTCGTTGGTATTAGACTACTAGACAACGCGATTTCTACTACTACGTTACCTAGATTTTAGTTATTTTTAGTATTTATTTTTAAAAACATTTTCTCTATCATTTTATATATATAGTTTTTTAATATTAAACACGTTGAAGATTAAATTATTTTAGTATTTAGTTAATATTCGTTTTAATTTATATATTCGATAAACCAGTAGTTCGATAAATAAATCAGACGTTGATATATCAATATAGAATATACGAAAATAGAAATTATTTTCTAGTTTATTCAATTTATATTATAGTTCTTTAAAATTTAAATACGAATCTATTTCGTAATATAACGTAATCCTCTACTAATAGTATAATATAAATACTCTATTGAATAAATATATTTTATGGTTATCGTTTCTTTTTTTTTACTAGTATTAAAAATATTTCGTAAATGATATATATTAATAAAAACTTTTTATACGATATTACTACTATAAAAGCTAGAGTTATAACTGAATAAATTGTCGATTATATTATCGATAGAAGAATACGTTATATTACTGAGCAAATTTGAATTAAAATTTCAAGAAATCGTTATTTACGTCAATGAAACTAAGATATTTAGTTTATTTAGTTAATTTGTTTTGGTTTTGGTACCCGGTAAACCAGTGGTTCGATAAATAAATCAAGCGTTAATATACCAGTATTAAATATACGATAGTAGAATTTATACCCTAGTTTAGTTAACGTAAATAACGGTTCTTTCTATAGAATTTTAATTTAAATTTGCTTAGTAATATAACGTATCCTTCTACCGATAATTTAATATAGAAATTTTTATAGATAAATATTTCTCGCAGTTATCGCTTCTACTTCTTTTACTAGTAATATAAGTCTAAAATTCTTTATATACGTATATATTCCCGTAATAGCTATACCGCAGCTAAACCAGACGGTAGTATCTTTATCTATAATAACTATACCTACCCGCGAAGACGTCGACTATCTTATTATAGCTAGAGTACATCAGCATTTCCCAAAACCGGCTTGAAGCCGATTTCAGCTATCTCAGCCGTCTCAGCCGGTTCTCAGCCGGTATGGCTGAGAGCGGCTTGCAAGCGGCTTGTCAGCCGGTCTCGGGTATACCCGAAGCTGCGTGGCTGCGCGGCTGAGACGGCTGAGACGGCTGAGAAGATTTAGAGATTCGATTTTAAACTCGTTTAATTCCTAATTAGTAGTTAGTAGGCCTATATACGCCTATATATAACGCTAGACTAGCTTCGTCTAGATCAAAAATATTAGGTTTCCTTACTAGAATCTAACTAGATTAGGTCTAGCGTGGTCTATTAAATAGATATTCGACTCTCGTTATTCCCGCTTTTAGCGGCGGCCGCTAAACTTTATTTTTGAATTAGGTTATATAGGTTTATTTTTAGCTTATATATAGATCCTATTTTAGGCTGCTGATTAAGCAGATATTCGTACTATAGATACTATTAGAGCTCCAATCTATCGAAAATCCATTTTTTGGATATTTGGATTTTTTGGATTTTTGGATTATTTGGATTGAGATAGCTGTCAGCCGGTCTAATCTGAAAATCCATTTTCGAATTTGCTGATGTAACCTATTTTAACTTCGATAAAAATCTCTTTTTTACCGTCTTTAAAACGCGCTATCCGACCTCCCTATCGTCTTTTAGCCTAATCGATCGGGTAAAGCTTCTAGCCGTAGTAGCTAGTATACTAGCTAGCGACCCTATAGCTAGCGACCGTCTTAAAGCTATACGGGCTAAAAAGTACTTTAATAGTTTAGTAGAACGTTTAGATACTGGTTATATAATAAATTTAGACGAGGTAATAACTATTCGTAATTACTTCGCAGTATAGCAGATAGATATAGCGGAAATATTAGAAGCTGATAATTATATATAACGTCGAGGAAGGAATATATAGTATTTGAATATAGTAGAGGATTCGTAATCGAATAAAAAAGGAAATAGTTAAATAGAAGTAATTAACTGCGTTATAAATCTTGTCTGACAAATATATCTTTGGCTGTAAAAATTTCTTTATACGTAAAATATAATAATCGTTGCCGTATATAACGTTAATAAAAAATATATATTTATATAAAAACTCAATATAACTTCAGACAGGAGTCTTCCAGGGAGGTAAACTAAAATTTAAATTCTGCTATCGTATATTCGATACTGATATACTAACATATAATTTATTTACAGAACTACTAGTTTACCGATTACTAAAACCAAAACTAAAACTAACTACTAAATTTAATTCGATAGTTATATATCTATAATAACTATATCTACTTTCGAAAACATCGATTCTTCTATTGTAATTAAATTAATCTATTTCGACTATCTTGGAAATTTTTTTTCTTGTCTTTAAAATATACTATTCGACTTTTTATTATAAAATAACTACCGGCAGTGCTTTTCAAATATTATTAAATTTTATTAAAATATCTGTAAATTTAAAATAGAGATTGTAACAAAAATCAGGCTATATAAAAAAGGAAATAGAAAATTATTAGTTTTTTTATACTATTTTTAAACTATTTCTGCTACGACGTATTGAAATCGATATTAAAAATTATCTACTAAAGAAATATATATATATCTTCTATATTCTATTAATATATTTCTAAAAGGAAATATATCGGAAAATTAAAAATAGCGAAATCCGATTCTATTTCAAAGAAAAAACTATCGAATATATTAGCGGTATTACTTTTAATTCCAAATTAATAGATAATAAACGAAAAGCAATAGGTAGTAGGAAGACTATACTAAATAAATCGATTAAATTATCTTACGACTCTATTCTAGCGAGCAGTATTCGAAGCGGATAAATACGAACAAAAAGAAAGATTTATACTGAAATTAATAGTACTAAATTTTTTAAATAACTCGATAATTAATTATCTTCCGACTTTTTCGATACTTTCTAGTATTTCGATTTAGAGTCGGATTCGAAAACCGATTAAAAAATTATAGCCGTCCGCTATAAAATATTCTATAAAACTCTTTAGAACTTTATTATATAACTTCGCCTCGTTTGTAACTCGCCCTACTATTTCTATTAGCTCCAGTAGCCTAACTAAAATCTAGATACCATCTTTATCATCTAATTCGGCAAGGAATTAATATTTAATCGACTAGTACTATATCTTTTAAAAAAAGAGTATAAAGTAATAATCTTTAGCTAATTTAGCCGGTAGCTAGACTTTCTAGAAGGGTGGGTAATAATATTTCACAGCTAAAATATCTGCTGTATCGACAGAAACGTTAAAGCTAAAAATTATACTAAATAAATCGATTCGTTTAATAAACGGATGGACTTTTAATTATTTTTATTAAATATAAAAGCGAGCGGCCTAGATATTAATTTAATAGTAGCAGATACCATTATATTCTATAATAGCGATTAGAACCCGTAGCTAGACTTATAAGCTTTGAATCGCGTTTATAGGATCGGTTAAATAAAATCGATTATTGTATACCGGCTTACTATTAAAGGAACGATAAAGTAAATATTTCTAGAAAAAATAGATAGAAAGCGAAATTTAGAAAAAGTTATTATATAGAAAAAGAAAGTCCGAATATTTAGTAATAAAGTACTAGATAAATATATTAGATAACAAAGGATATAACGAATTCGTAGAGATTTTGGAAGGAAAAATATTCGATAATAAATTTAATAAAAAAAAAGAGATATTAATTAATAAATATCTAGAGATGTTAATAGATAGAAATAAAGAGATTTATATAATAGCGGAAAAAGACGAAGATAAAAGTAATAAATTTAAAATAGTAGAAAGAAAAAGAAATAATCAGAAATTTATTAGCGTCGATAAATTTAGTTATTTGAAGACGTTATTTACTATAGCGTTTTATAGCGAGTATCGTTTAGAACGGCTTTAAAATTAGTATCTAAATCGTCGTTAGATAAATATATAAGGCGCTCAATATCTTCAAGGTAATCTATTATTATCAAAATATCGTTTAAATTAAAAATTATCTTTAAAGTCTATAAAAGAATATATAATAGATTATAATACTACTATATCAATTACAAAAAGGTATAAATACTATATTTTCGAATCTATAAATTAGCTAGATAATAGTCTGATATTATTGAAATCTTCGATTATTATAAGAAAATATTTTATATATAGATCTATTAAAAAAGCTATTTTATTCTCTTAATCTCTCGCTAAACATAAGCTCTATTATTTATTTTCTAAAATACTCCGGACCGGATAGTAAACGCCAATAATATTAGAAAAATATAAAAAAAATAGATTTAGATAAACTAATTTCGGTCTTTTTTTCGGCGTTTTAACTAAAATAGAGACCGTTATTTATAGCTCGGAATAGAACGTAGATTATCTCAATATACGATAGATATTTAAAGGGTCCAATATTAACTAGATCGGCGATTTTACGATTACGATATCTTAGATTAATATAGTAATGAAAAGCGGTATTAAGAATTTATACTACTTTGATAGGCGAGTTTTCTATCCAGATATAGCTCTATTAATCGTAGTTAGAGAATATTTACGATGATCAAATTGCTAGGCTTGCTATACGATTATTATATCTATTAGTTTTCGTTGATTTTCTTCGGTATTACTCTTTCTCTTCAACGTTCTATAGCTATTAATTATATATCGCTATAGTTATCCGCTTCTCTCTATCGAGGCTTTTTTCTTTTCTATTAATTTTACTATCTTTTTACTATCTATTCGTCTCGCGTATCGTATTTAAACTTTCCGGAACCATTTCTTTATTATAGTCTCGAACCTATATATCGTTTAGATTTAATATAACTATATTTATTCCTTTTATATCTTTATTTTATATTAGAAGCGCTGTATTACTGATTTTAAAGACAAAATCTCATTTATAGAGGTTATAGCTAATCTAATCTAAATATATCTTTCTACTATCCCGACGTTTATTTGTAGCTTTTTCGAATATCGAAAATATATTATTCCGGAAACGTAATAAATTTCTTCGATAAATATTTTAAAGCTAGAATAGAGACGCGATTAATTACCGAATAGTATATTATTCTATATCTATCTTCTAAACAATATAATAATAGAGTTAATATATTCCAAAACTATAATTAATAGAGCTGTATCGATGTTATTAATACTATTCTACGCCCTGCCGAGATTATTTATTACTACGAGATATTTATTAGTAAAATCTATAAGATAAAATATAGTATTAGACCGACTCTAATAATTAATAGTTTGTCGAATATTAGAATAATATACGTATCTATTTATCTTGAATACATTATTATAGAGCTACTATAAAATATATTTAGAACGACGGTAGAAAATAGAAAGGAAAGAAAACCGATAGAGATTATAATTATTACCTTTCCGGATATTCCGGAAACGATATTATTTATAACCGATTTAACTAGTCTTCCGTCTATTCCGGGTATAATAATCCGTATCTATAATTAAAATAGTAGTATTTTTCTAGATATACTACCGAATATTTAGATATATAGCTTTACTATATTCGCCGACGAAGATATTATAGTTATAAAGAAAAATAGAGGCGGTAGTAATAGAAATATCGATATATTAAATTTAATTTTCGATACTAGAGAAAATTCGAATAGCCTCGCTAGACTGGATTATAGATTTCTACTTAGACGCGTCTATACTAAATACTTCGGCGGTAAAATATAGATATAGAGTTTATAGAAATAGAGTACGGATATATATCTAAAATTAAAAGATTTAAATAAATTAGAATAACAGTTTAAATTAAACTATAGAATTATATTTTAGATATTTCTATTGCCGGATTTATTTATTTTACCTGCGGTCTCCAGATTTTAATTCTGGAATTATATTCTCGAACTAAAGCTTTAGGCTTTAAAAGTAGGTTTAGAGCCCGGTAATTAGATTAAAATATCTATCGAAAGGAGTTTCTATTAATTTAATACCTAGTACAACTATATATAAATCTTTATTTTCCGGGTCTCTATATTTATATATTCTATAAATAGTATAGTAATTTTTTTAAAACTTTCCCGCTGGGTTCTATATTTCGATTATAATTAAAATATATAAAATCTATTATTAGAAAATATATAGTTTAGAAATTTTTTTTAGAACTAAATTGTTTTTATTAAATAGAAAGGATTTTCAAATGAAGCGTATAATATATATATATAAATAGTCTATTTTATCTTTACTTTTTTCTTTTTCCTTTATCTATTAACTACTTTTTTAATTTTTATACTATTTTTATATAGTTTTGACGTTCTTTTAATACAATATATAGTAAAGGTCTAAAGATTCGTTATTTATCTATTTCGGTTTTAGAACTATAATAGTTACGAATCGAATCTATTTTATCGATTTCTATCCGTTTATTATTATATAATTATATCTTTTCTCGGTCTATTATTTCTATCTTTCGAAAAGTATTTACAATAGCAGGCTTCTACGAACTATATACTACGGCTGTCGTTATTATTAAAAATAGAAACTACTTCGATAAAGAAAACTAAAACGGAAACAGCTTCTTTATAGTTATTTAAATAAAAAAATAATATAGCAGGAACTGTTTCCGGCAGTTAAAATAAAATGAAATAAATACTCTAATCTACTACTTTTAATCTATACGTACTAATATAGTTTATAGAAAAGAGTTAAACGTTCTTTATAGCGTTCTATAAATTCTATAAAATATAGTAGAAAGAAATCTTTTCTAGAATATAATAGAAAAGGACCCGTATATATTATACTACCTATCAGAAGTTCCGGAATATATATATAGCCGGTTATCTATTATACGAATGAATATTTTCAAAAAATTAAAGGAAAAGTAAAAAAAATATAAATAAAAAAGTAGTAATATTTCTTCTATCTTTCGATTCTATTTCTATCGCTTTAGCTATTTTAGCTTCGGCTAACGTCTCCGGCTAAAGGCCTCGCCGACTAATAAAACCTTAGACGTCTTTTTCTATAAAAAAGCCTAGTAGGATTATAGTTTATTAGATACTAGTAAAAGATTCGATAAATATATCCGCAGCAGCTATAACAGCCGCTATAATAGCGTTGAAAACTTTATTACTATAGAGAAGATATCGGACTAGTAGTAGTAGCCGTAAGATAGAAATATAAAAAAAGTTAATTCGATAGTCTATATTACTTCGGTTATCGTTACTGCTTCCGCTACTAGTAGTAAGCCTGCGTCGGGAAAAAAAAGGAACGAGAAAAAGATCTACGAATCGAAATCGGAAGTCGAGTTTAAAGATAAAGATAATAGATATAACTCGCAGCGGGACTTTCATTTATAGCGAGGTTCCGACTCGTAGCCGTAGCCGAGCAAGCTAGCTCGGATAGTAAAAAAGGTAAATCCGGCGAGTAGCCGATATTTATAGTTCTCTTTATTAGACCGATAGTAGGCTATCGATATAGATATTATTACTACTATATATACCGCTATTTCCGATACGAAGGATTTATATACAGTTAATACTAGACTGGCCGGTTCGGGTCGAGTTTTCGTCGAACCGTCGGGTACTCGACCCGATTTTAGTAACCTGACCCGGATTCGATCCGAGTTTTAGCGAGTCGAATCCGAATCGAGTTATTTAGTAACCCGATCCGGACTCGACCCGATTGAGTTATATATTTAATATATTATTATTTTATTACTTTATAAAAATTATTTCGTTTTGATAATATATTCCCTCGAATTAGAATATCTCTAGCTAGAGTAGTTAATTAATTAGAATTTTTTTAGTAAATTCGTATAAAAGATATACTAGATTTATACTTTTATACTAGAGATTAGCGGTTCTAACGGGTCGGATCGGATTATAATTTAGGACCCGAAATCCGGTCGGGTCGGGTTAGTTAACCCGGGTTCGAAATCCGACCCGACGGCCAGTCTAGTTAATACTAGAGATTCGTACGATAATATAGAGGCGGTATACTAGAATCGAGGTAGAAAGTTAGATTATAGTCCTATTTTTAAATATAGATAGATAGTTTCGTAGACTTTTAGTATAGAGGTTTATTAGGATCGGATCGTTTATAGACGTTTAGAAATATAGAAATGAATTTAGAAAAAGTCGATATATACCGCCTGTTTTTCTTTATAGTATTTAATAAAGATACACCTCGGAACGGATTGGATCGGATCGAGTTCTAAAATTTCTAACACGACCCGAACCGGGTTAGAATATCTCCGGATTAGAATATAAACGGGTTTTCGCTGGATTAACTCGTTTAAAAAACAAATTAATTAGTTATCGCGCTAGTATAGGCGCTAATTTAGCGTATATAGATTTTTCTAGTATTTTAGAATATAAAAAATCTAAATATTAAAGATCAACTAATTTAGCGCCTATATCAAATTAATAGGAATTAATTTAAAAAACTACTATTTTTAATTAATCCCGATCCGAACCCGTCCTAATCGAACCGGATCGGGTTAAATTTTCTAAAACCCGATCCAAACCTGATTCGAACCCGTTCGGGACGGATTCGGGTCGGGAATTTCTATATTCCGTTCCGAGCTCCAAATAAAAATACGAGATCTAATTTGATTCTATACGAATATTTTTCTATATTAATCTACCCTTTTATTAATGATATAGTATTAGTAAAATCTGAAGCCAGAGCCTTTTAGTAAACTAGTAAAAACTGGATCTTAAAGTTCGTTTAGAAGTATAGCTCCATCTATACTAGAAATGGCTAATTAATCTACGATTTCTTTTATCTTTCATAAAGTATTAACTTTAATAGAATATCGGCCTGTCTATAGTTCAATCTTCTTTTAAATATTATAATATCTACTATAGATTTTTATTTTCTTTAATTTTTAGATATATTATCTTCTAGTTTAATTTCGAATTCTAATATTATAGCGACTATATAGTATTTAAAGTAAAACTATATCCAGTATTAAAGAAATTTTAATAGTTTTATAATAACCTGATATCTCTACTATATAGAGAGTCCTATAAAATCTAATTAGGATAATTATATTTCTATAGGCTACGAGTATAGCTGGTCTTCGATTATCTAGTATAACTAATATAATACTACTTTATCTTTCCCCGAATACTATTATAGACGAGTTTTATCTACCGATATAAAAATAGAGCTGTTATATTCCTTCCCCGCCTAGAATCTATATACTAACCCCGTTTATTTAGATATATATTGGAGTATTCTTTTATCTTTATCTATATTATAATCTATTAGAAGTATAAATCGCGCCGGAATATCTAGTAAATATTACTATTTCTATTTCTCGGTTCTATTATAGCAGCTAGACATCGCAATTTTATAAAAGATAAAGATATTACTATATTTTTAACTATTTATAATATTAGAATTATCTGTACCAGACTATTAGATTCTAAAGCTGCTTTCGAACTCGGTATTTTCTATTCTATAGTCGATATATCAGGTAATTAGAAGTTTATCGGATAGTTTTTCTATAGTATCGAAATTATTAATATTTATCTATCCGAAATATATAAATAGATTCAAAACTCTTCGATAACTAATAAAGCTTCTACTAGACTGGCCGGTTCGGGTCGGATTCCCGTCGAACCGTCGGGTACCCGACCCGGTCTTAGTAACCCGACCCGGGTTCGACCCGCTAAGCGGTCGGGTCGGGTTATAGATCCTAACCCGACCCGAAAACCCGACCCGACCCGACTCGTAATCGTATTCGATAGTTAAATATAAAAGTAATTACGGATAATATAAAACGGTAATATATTCTATTTAATACTAGTTTATATAACGGTTATCTATAAATATTAGCTTATATACCGGTACTATATAAATTATATTATCCTCCTTTAAATAATCCTACAGACGTATCGGTCTAGGAAATAAAAAGGCGAGAATCGATATTTATATCAGATATTTTATATTACGTTTCTATAATAGTAATACAGAAGGGTAATATAAATATATAGGTACTAAATAATAATACGAATAGTATTAACTATTTAATAGACGATAATAAATAGTGCACGTTAATATTAGGAATACCTAAAGTCTTTAATATAGCGTTAGGAAAAAATAGGATTTATAGGCAGTATAATATAGGAGAAAAATTATATTATAATACTAGAGTTATACTTTTATTCGCGATCTTAGCGTCTTAGCGGGTCGAACCCGGGTACCCGACCCCGACCCGGGTTCGAGTCGGGTCGAACCGTAGAAAAACCCGACCCGATTCGGGTCGGGTTAGACTTAACTGTAACCCGACTCGGGTCGGATCGGGTTAGCTAACCTGGGTTCGAAACCCGACCCGACGGCCAGTCTAGCTTCTACGTTTAAAAAAGTTCTAATTTTCTATAAAATTGATTTAAAATATTTAGCGATAGTAGTAGCGGCTTATTTTATAGCTATATATTCGATAGATTTTATTAAAACTATTTAAACTATCTACGTTTAATAGTTTTCGATCGCGTTTAATAACTTTTTATATTTTCTCCTCTAAACGTTGAATTATATTCTTTAAACGAAAAGAGATATCGTTTATTTAAAATAGTAGGAGAGAGATATAACTACGAATAGAGATATAGATCCCTCGTCGACTCTAATAAATTACGAGATTCTATAGAAATCTAGTAAACGGACGCTGAATAAAACGTATTAAAATAATATAGATATAGATACGGAAGCGGATCCGGATAATATAACGAAATTTATATAAAAAAAAAGAAATAGTTTCTTTTTTTAATAATATAGATTGATAATAAAATCGTTTAATATTAATTATATTCTATTTAAAACAAATTAATTTACAATTAAAATAGATATATACCTTTTTTTATAGATAGTAAATTAGAAAATTCGATATAAAAACCTATTAACATTTGGTTATTTCTATTATATTCTATACTATAACTTCTATTCTTTTTATTTTTAGATATTTTCAAATTTTAGCTGGCAGTTAAACAGATAGCTGGTTTACTTTATCTAATATATCTAAATAGACCTTCAGACGGGCTATTTCTATCTGCTAACCAGTATTTCTATTACTCTATTCTTTTATAGACACAGATTTAGTAGATTAAAAAGCCAATAGAATAGAAGGGACTATATTTATAGAGCTGGTAACCCTAAGAAAAAAAGCACGATCAGATATCAATCTATTGTGTCCGTGTTCTACAGACGTTGAATACATGCAAAGGCCCTTCCAGGAGATAAAATGTCGGCATTCGAGTGACCTACACCGAGGTATCTGTTAAGGGAATCCTCCTTTGCGTTCGAGGCGCTGGCAGTGCCAACTTATCTCACGCGATGCGTGAAAGGGTCTCCTATGGGACGTGCCTCTTGGACGAGATACATTGGGAAGTCGTTAGGTTAGGGTCTTCTGTATTAAATGCTGGTAGTCGTTCCTTTTGGGACTCCCAACGTATATCGCTTGACCTGTGCTGACACCTACATAACATCGCATCTGAGGGACTCTCGCAACTTTCCGTAGGCATAGACATTAATAGAAAACTTCCGTCCCATCTGCCTTCTCGGTGTTAGTTTGAGTCGTGTGGTTAGCAAGCTCAGGGTTTCTACTCCTGCAATCAACTTACTTGCGCAATATTGGAACAGGGGCACTGGATTATAATATGTTGTGATACTCCGTATATCTTTCTGCCTTTCCCCAAATCTAACTATACGGTATCATACTTATCTATGACTCTTGGTGCTGCTCCGCAAGGAGTCCTGCCTCTTCGATACTCTACCAGATATCACCAGGCTTGGATCCAATTTCTTGACCGCACGACGGTCCTTGGATTTGGACTGGGAGGAGATACGTCGCACCGGATGTGTTTGTAAGGTCATGGTTGAATTAGCAACTGTACGAGGAGCTGGCGCGCTCCTCGTTTGTTTTGATATCCGATCGCTTCTACGCAGAAGAGTATGGGGAGCCCGCCCATTTTCACTCAGACCCACAGTTGAACTAGGTTCCAATCCACCGCACTTCTTGTTGTTGTGAGACAACCGGCTATTATGGCGACGAGCAATACTGGTAGGCAGCGGTGATGACGATGTAGTGTTGAGGCGTTGACTTTGATCGTCACCGTGCTCCGGCGGGACCGTAGACTGTCGTCGACGACACGGTGCTTTCCTCCCATAAGGCTTGGATACCCTCGAGGTATTAATTGGACCGAGCGTCGGATATACTGAAGTATGGTTCTTATTTTTTTGACGGGCACTCCGCCGGGTCGGTTGGGCAGGTTGGTTGGACCGAGGGTTCTTGAGTGCGGTTTGACCTGGCCTGGATGTTCTTTCCGATCGCTGAGGTTGACCCTTTAGATAATCGGATAATGCCGTCTCCGTCGTTGGGACGGGGGATTCGCCCAGAAGTACCGCAAGCTGCTGTTCTGCCCATTCCAGCCGTATCTCTGCGGGCCGGACTTGCTTTCGTGCGTCCTCCGCGTACGATTTCATATCCTTGGTTATAGAACGATACCGAGCAGAGGTAGCTTTCGCCATACTTCGTAGGTCGTGCCTCCCTGTGTCCGGATGTTCTTCCGCTTCTCGTGCGCAACTATTCGCTGTTTCCTGGCAGTCTTCTACCTGCCACTGCCAGAATTCCACCCAGTGTTTAGCATTCTCGACCTCCAGCTGTCGATAGGCCCGATAGTCCTTCCACAGCCTGATCTGGGTCGTATCCTCTGCAGAGTAGTCTTGTTCCAGTTGTATCTCCGTGCTTCCATCCGCTTCTTTCTTCTGCCGATAGTCCAGAAACCTTTTCCATTCCCTCGACTCTTCCTCGAAATAACCGCGTTCACCCTCCCAGTGGCAAAGAACTCGAAGATGTTCATCTATTTTTTCGCGCTCCCGACTGTTAGGCACCGATCGTATCGGACGGGTCGGCGGCCTCCCGCCGGTTTCGACCAGAATATTAAAGACCCGTTTCGCTTCGAGCTCGCTCCTCTCCTCCATCTGACAACGAGATGTCGGCCACTCTGTCAACGACGCAGCGCATTCCGCAAGAACCGCTGGGAGCTGCTGCTTGACCCATTCCAATCGTTTCTCTTCGCCTACGAGCGTCTTGAGCGAGTGTTCTAGGTCGCGTCGGCAACACTCATCGCTCATCGCGTATTGTCGGCCAAGCCCATCGATCATCTTGTATTTTTCCTTCGCTCCAGGATCCTTCCGCTGTAATGCCTCCACCGCTTGTCGGTTTCGCTCCATCCGCTTCCTCGTTCGGTCGACGCCTCTTTGAAAATGGGTTTGATACTCCTTCCAGTCCTTCAGTTTCCTCAGGCTAGCTGTGAGGTATGCATCTTGCGGGTACCGCTGCCGTTCCGCGTCGTCTTCTCGTGCGTAATCCGGCCGATGCTCGCGCTGCCATTGCTGAACATCGCGGAAAACCTGCCACGCTTGTAGTTCCCCCTCGAACCACTGGGCTTCCCAGCTCCAGTGTGATGCAATAAATCCAGCTTCTGTCGATTCAAGGCATCGATTGGGTGGCGAGTTAGTGTAATAAGAATAAAATAGCGGCGTATCTTCTTTAACGTCTTTGTACCAACGCTCGCCATACCTAATGACAATCTTCCAGTGCGGGCTGAATCGGATCGGACGAGTCGGTCTCCCACCCATCTGCACCAGGGTCTCGTAGGTTTCTATGGCTCGAGTTCTGTTCCGCTCCGCAGCTGCCTCGTCGCTGAGGGGAGTCGGGATTGGGGTCGGACTGCTGTCCGAGCGCAGAGGTTCGGGGGATTTGCTCAACCGGGGGGGGCAGTCTCTGAGATTTCTCATTAGTACAGATGACTGTTGTTTGGGAGGTCTGTAATGTTGAAGGCGTCTCTCACCGAAGTTTTGCTTCGAGTTCATTTGGATCCACGGGTTGGGTATGGTGCACGCTGGGGATCATGTTTCTATCCAAGAGTACAGGGCGTCAGCATCATGATCCCCGAATTAAGATGCTCGAGTCTCCCCAAAGTAGGTCTCGTACAGGAACTTCTCCCATATTTCTCGAGTCAGATTCTGCTTGTCCTTGATATCAAAGAGCCTTTCGAGGCAAAAGTCGTTAGCAATGGTCCAGCGACGAAGATTGACCTTGCGAGAAACTGTAATTTCTTACCGGCGTTTTGCAATCGCCGCTACCATGTTCGGCTTGCACAGATCTTCGACTAGAACCTCCAGAAATCCGTCTGAACTCCCGAAGGTTTTCCCGACGTCTTTGACGACGTCGTCAAAATCCATTCTGGGGAAGGCAGATAGATACTTCGAGATGTTTTGTAGACGCTCAGGATCAACGGATGAAAAGTGATGTTCTCCGTAGGGAACGTGCGACGATCGCTTACGAAGTGATCGACGCTCGCGCTAGGCCAAAGCACCTTCCCTATTCGAGGTTACGCGTTAGTACCTTACCGCCCTCTTACCTCCGTTGGTGCAGAAATAATGTGGCATTTCGGTATTAACTCACGAATGAGTCCTTGGAGGTAGTGGACGGCAGAGAAGCTTTCCGAGTCAAAACAATCCACCTGCAACCCTCCCCACTCGATTGAGGGATGTCACGGCGTAGTACCCCGCCCTCGAGGATGGCGCGAACGCAGATTGGCCCACGGATAAGCCCCTAAAGATAGTGGGCGGCAGGACGGCCAGTTAAAACCCTCCGAGTCCGTGTTGAGACGCAGTGCCACCTGTCCGTGCCCTCCACTGGACACGAAAGGGAGTTTGACAGAGGGGTATAGGCTGGTATATCTATGACCAGAGATGTGCTGTCTCAAACACTTATCGAATGTAACTATTTCCTCCACCAGAAGATGTCATGATGGATACGAACGACCCAAGCTGCATTGTAGCCTTGGAGGCTTATGACGCCCCGGCCTACAAAGCCTGGGAATTACCAGAGAATAGAGAACGATACCAAAGTCCCGAACACGATGGTGACGACGAAGATATCTCCAGTCGGGAACCTACCCCTGACGCACCGGTCAGGCGGCGTGGACCGAAGATCCATCTGACCTTCAATGACAGACCGAAGGACCCTGGAAAAGGGTTCGTGTTCGGATCCGACTCACGATTTTGCGATATCTTGCTTGGTGCTAGGAAGCGCGGATTCAGCGGTCAACACTTCCGGATCACATTCAACGCGAGAGGAGACGTTATCTTGGATGACACATCCCATTTCGTAACCAAAGTCAGCTACGACGGTAAAGATCTTCCTGGTCGAAACCAGTTCACCTGGATCCTCTTTGATGATTATGAGAACATCGAGGTCACTCTGGGCGATAAAAAACAAAAAACAGTGATCTTGATGTTCAAGGTCGTGTGGCCCAAAAATCGCAAGTCTCGTCTGGCTGAGTACGAAGCACGCCGCGACGCCTACCTGGAAGAGCGGCAAAACACGCTCCCTGCGGTCGGCCAGTTGGGCGTAGAAAGCCAGCAAACGACGGCGTTGCTCACTGCACCCCATTCTCCCAGACAAGAGCCAATTTATCTGCCGAGGGAAGAGCTCGGAAGCGGTGGCTTTAGGACGGTCTCCAGAGTCGTCGACGTAAGCACGGGTTACGAATACGCTGGGAAAAAATTCCATAGCGGTAACTGGAAGAAGGAGGTCGAGATCTTAAAAGGCCTTTCGCATGTAAGTGTGATAATTGACCCAAGATCAATCCCTGTCTGACTATTTATAAAGGAACATATTGTAGAATATATAGCTTTCTCAGAGGAGCAGGGACCTATACTGGTAATGGAATATTTACCTCTTGGGAACTTGGCCTCTCAGAAACCTATTACTGAAGAAGACAACCTCCAAATCCTTTGCCAAGGGCTTCAGGCTCTTAACTACCTCCATTCTCAGTCTCCGCCTCTGGCGTATCGGGATATCAAGCCGGAAAATATCCTCGTTCAGTCCCGAATACCCTTCGTTATTAAGCTTGTCGACTTTGGATTCGCCAAGTATAGTACTATATTCCAATCCTTCTGCGGAACAAATGAATACGCCGCTCCCGAGGTCTGGAATCAACTTAGTTACACTACTATGGTTGATATATGGTCGCTGGGAGTGGTCGTCTTGAAGTACGGGTACGGCCTCCCTAGGCCAAGTCGAAAGCGCAAGGGCAAGTTGTGGTGTCAAGATATAGTCAAAGCGGCCAAGGATATCGAAGAGCACGCTTTAATCGATCTTATCTTAAACAAAATGCTTCAGATGGATTATCGACACAGGCAATCAGCAAGCGATTCCTTGGCGGAGTTCTATCGTCTGGGACTTCATACAATACCACCTGTCGAGATTGTACATGCAACGTCTACGGGGAAGATAACTGGTCAAGACGGCGTCACAAGGACCGGATATATCATAACACGACCCCTTGGAAATATTCCATCAAACAGTTTTTGCTCACGGTTTCACCACTTAGGAGGCGTATCGGATACAACTGAAGTCGCTGCAACAAAGCGCCAGCTTCGAGAAGGAGTCCACTCTCACGGTCTTGCATGGCCACGATCGCTTGGTGGGCACCTTCAGGAACGTACACAGATCAGCAACCCTAATAGCAAGGCCACCCCAACGCTGAACAAGCGGCGGCGACCACAAACAACCCAGCCTCCCACAGCCGATACCATAGGAAGAGGCCAATCAAAACGGTCACGACCTCTACTTCCAAACGAGGTTGGTGGGCAGCTTCCGAAGATGTCGAACCTAAGGCAAGAGCCCGAGCAGCTCGAGCGCAGCGTCGGGTTGAATCGTGAAGGATCATTAGCAGCAGACGTTGCAAGCCTCGCCCAGGGTAAACAGCCTATTCCAGAAGTCGCGCCAGAACCTGTACGAAAGGGTACAAAGTCTTCCTTAGGAAGGGAGTCTGTCCACGCAGCGGAAGAAAGAGTAGCAGAGATTGAGAACCCTTCGTCGAAGCGCAATACTTTGAGATCAACAGCTTCAGGGAATCTGGACAGTGAACACGAAGTTGAGGTACATCAGTCTTGATGTGTCCGTCAGATATTTCACGTATACTGACTGGTCTATGGAGCAGGAGCTGCAGCCTCAGGAGCACGTCGACGATTTGCAATGGAAGGTACAATACACCCTTATACTTTTGTATGCATTTATTCACTGTTATTGTGTCTCACTGTTATTGTGTCTAGCGACAACTGTCTCCATTCCTCCAACTCCACATACATCTTAAACCGATTACAATACGAAGGTCCGATTTTAGAATTAGAGCCATTGACATTTGTCGAGCAGCCGATAAATCAAGAAACGAAATACCTCGGATTCAGCTAGAATTCAGAGGGAAATTTGATCGGGTGCGCGGCTCCCAACACTGCGGTACATATTTGGACTTCTGGGTTGGGGTAAGGTTGTGTCAGAGGTACTGTCTACCTGAGTTGGAGAAAAAGCTACGTACTCTCGAGGGTATTCCGCCGGAGCCAGAATTGTCCGAGCCAGAAGCGCCAAAGCTGTCACGATTCGTTGAGATCACAGAACCTGTGCCCAGTGAGCATTCAAATGCCAGATCTCAGAATCAACGCCACCCACATCATTAAACTCGCTGGCCTCTCAAAACAAAAACAGGCAGTTCGGGATCTCAGAAAGAAGTGTGGCTTTGAGGCTTACGAAATATCAAGGGGATTTATAAAAGCCCACGGTACGAGGTCTCGGGGTACATATGTGAAATTCGATATTGGAATCGAACTGTGTCGAAAATATGGACTATCTGAGCTGGAGAAGCGACTTGATAGCTTGAGATCTAGCAGTGACCTGCCGATATCCGAAGCAGTGTCCATTCATGTCGGAACCTGCAGCCAGACCTCCAGACGGCACCCGGAATCGCCTGGATCGAACAGTGTCTCGGTGCGAAATAACAGCAATCGATCCAAGGGAACAGGGAATCAAGATCAACCTATTGCCGATAGGCCGGTACAAGCGGACGATGCTCATGATACGGATTCGGACTCAAACGAAGCAAGCTCGAGGAGTAGCGACACATCTCCCGAACCTTCTTCTTCACGACGAGAGTCTCAACCCGTGCCGCCAAATCGTATTACCACGAATCCTGCGTCGCCATACCAGTCAATATATAATACCAAACCATCTCCTCTGGAACTTCCAGATTTACATTCCGCTAACAGTCCACCATATGAGGTTTGGGACTCTCAGCTTCAATTCTCGGGTTTGACTGAAGTGAAACCTGACTTGAGGCCATCCAGTTGGAAAACGGCCTCGATTTACGGCAGCTTTAGTGACTTACGCCGCACGCCATCTCCAGTCACGGAAAGCCATTCGGGGTGACTTTATCTCCTTTGTACCGCGGCTAAGCCTTATCGATAACCGCTGTGACTCTGGCATATAAACGATAGCCTTGGGATATGGTGGCCGAAGGGTTAAAGAGTGCTGAAAGTCCCCCAGGCAATGGGAGACTCCTGCGGCCGAGTGTATTCTCTCATCCAGCACTTGCGTCAAGCTGACGAAGAGCGCCCTGACCAACAAAATCGAGACTTGGCCCCAGCTCAAAGATCTTGTGATCCCCTCCAGGACGTCCGTTACATCATAAAAATAGAAATGATCAGATCGTTTGGTAAGGAACGAGCCCCATTCCAAGGACTGAAGAGCGCACCGTTGCTGATGCCTCAAAGGAGCGTCTAATATCTAAGGGTAGTCATTCACCTCCTTTCAGCGTGGATACAAAATCATGCAGTAGAACAGTATACCTATATTGCATACCGTGTCCGAGATTATCTAAGAGAAACCGAAGAGATATTGACCTGTATCTATTTGCTATCGCTTCCGCACAGCTGTTCTTCTTCACCGAGATCGGACTCGCTTTGCTCCAGAGTACGTACGAAAGTGACTAGCCTGCTTCCATGTCTATGTAACGATTTTATTAACAAGCCTTCACCACTTTCTGCTTTGAAACCAAGCAACTTGGTTGGTTTGCAATTATTGCAGGAATCTAATTCCTGGATCTGGAAAGCCGAATCGTCATGGCGGTAGTGGTACGGTAGGCTGCTTTAATAAAGATTAAGAGAAGGTTGTAAAGATTTGAGATTTCCGGCGTGGAAAGTCTCTTTTTTAGGTTTTGAGTACTTTGTAGTAAAAGTATTAAAGGAATTGGAATTTTGATAATTAGAATAAGGTTTTAGAGATTGGGGTAAAGTTGGACGTCTGATATATTTTATTCTTAGATCTTATCGAGGTTTTTTATCATCTTTTACTTGAAGAACACGTAAAGATTGGGATCGAGATTCCTTCTAGCTACAAAGTTCTTTATTGGTTCTCCACTACAGGTTTCGGCTCGGCCGATAAATTCGATAAACCTTGATTGACGCTACGAGGGCTCTATATCTTTATTAAAGCCCTTTTAAAAGTAGAACTAATTTTTATTTAGATTAAATCTATTTTATAAATATTTTTAATTTTTAATTTATAGATAAATTTAATATCTATTTCTAAATAATAAACTATAGATAGTTCGAGCTTTTTCTATTTAATCTATACTTTCCAGTTCTTTTTACTAAAAGGAAATTTAGAAGATTTAAATTATTTTAGCGTTCGTTTGTATTATTATCTAATATATTAAACGATAAATACTGTTATTGAAATAAAAAATAAGTTAGTAAAAATACCGAAACTGGTTTTTAAAAGTTTACTAAAATCTTCCGATTTAGTAGAAACGGAATCGGATATAAAAATAAAATTTTAGAACGGTTTATATCTACAGTAGCTCTAATACTAAAAAGTATAAAAATATTCGATTATTTCGTATATTATCTTTCGAATAATATTAGTACTAAATAGCGTCGATTAGAATATAACGTACTATTGGTTTGTAGACGTATATTAAAGCGTTTTAACTTTCTAACTATTTATATTGCTATTGGCATCCGTTATCGAATTATAAATCTACTTCGTTTTTTCTATATTAACTCGAACAGTTATTGCTATAGCTCGTTAAACCAAGCGTCCAGGTATATATAAAGTTAATTACCAGTTAGCCGAAAATTTACCGAACGCGAATTTATAGTAAATACGAAAATAGAATCTTTAGCTTAGTTCTAACGTTTTATATCGATAATTTAAACGCCTAAGATACTATTTTTAATAGAACTAGCTATTAGAATTAATCTATAGTAGGTATAGTATTATATATTATAATTATAGTCTCTAGTTTCTAGTATTATCTAAACAAGACCTTCGAAAGTTTATTTTATAGTTAGTAGAACGAATATAGAAACTCTATAATAGAAGTAGTTTTCTCTATAGCTCGTTCGCCTACTATAGTCAAATTTACGTACACTACCGATATTTTATAAATTATAATATCGGTTATAGTACGGTACCTATCATTAGCGGTATATAATAGTTTATATATTTTCTAAAAGGAGCGTACTAAAGTTGGTTAAAAAAAAAATTCTAGTAATAGTTAAAAAAAGATAAATAATATTATAAAAGCGAATACTATTTTAAAGATTCGATATAAAAATTATAGAATTAGTAAGATAATAAAGATAAAATTGTTAATAAAACGGTCTAGATATTTATAATAATGTATAGAATATCTATTCCAGCTATACGATATAATATAAATAATTCTCGGCATAGAATATAAAGATAACTTTATTTAAACTTGACGTATAGATCTATACAGTCGCTATATACTTTGGTAAATGAAAATTTATCGCAGATCTAGTTTTCTAGTACGTAAATATATATAATTAATTGATTTATAGTTTAAAATACTCCGATTTTATTTAAAAAGATTTAATTAATAATCTAGAAAAATCATTTCTTTTATAAAGAGACAGCTATTAAAAGATTAAAACGTATATCGATATATAATTGGTCTGTCGATATTAAAGTATATAAAACCTATATTACTATATTTAT
This sequence comes from Rusavskia elegans, assembly GCA_011316305.1. NCBI lineage: Eukaryota > Fungi > Ascomycota > Lecanoromycetes > Teloschistales > Teloschistaceae > Rusavskia > Rusavskia elegans. The sequence goes on from SAUG01000044.1 coordinate 566,104, forward strand.
ATAATATAGAATCGCAGTATATTGTATAGCGTATCTTCGCTATATACGCGTAAGATTTCAATTATATAAAAGATATACGGAACGTAAAGAATAATAGATTAAAAAAGTATTTTTTTTAAAAAAAATCTTAGAACTAGACAAAAAAAACGATTCGATAAAATATAGATATAGGTTTAATACGTAGTAGATTATTCGCTTTACTATAGATAAATATCTTTTTTAAATAGAATATTTATAAACTAAAATCCTCTGCTATAGTAAAGTATAAAATATTATATATTAGTAACGATATCTAGTACTAACTTCAACTATTCTAAAAAGCGGGCGAATAGAAAGAAAATAATATAATAAACCTTTAGATTTTAAAATCGTTAAAATATAAATATCATCGTACTAATTATATAATAGTCTGCTGTCTATTAAAAATATCGCGATAGTATTTTAATAGTATTATATAATATTAGGATATTCATCTAATAGATATTTTCTATACATTCTAACTCCAATATTTATATATCTAGATCTACGGACTTCTATACTCTTTTTCGAATTTTTTGTAAATAGAATTTCTTTTATATTCTACTAGTATATTTAGTAGCGGTTTAGTATATTGTAAAATCGTCTATCTACTATTTCTAGATATCTTTATCTCTAAACCAATTTCTAATTTATAAAGTGTAATACCCTAGAGGCAAAAACCTATTCTTGAACAAAACGTCGATATAAAATTATCTAAAACGTTAAATTAATTTGAAATCTACAAAAAATTAAAATCTAGTTAATAAAAATATTATATCGATTTGAAATTAATCGATAGTTCGATTTTACTAGAAGTTTTATAAGAAATAGCCGTTTTATCTAACAATAAATTTATTTAAACTTTCAATTGATAATAAATTAATATCTAATCGATTAAAATAACAAGTTAATCAGAAATCTATATGATATTAATTAGAAGTTAACTAGAAATTGAAGTTAACTAGAAGTTCAAATTAACTAGAAGTTCGAATATTAACTTTCTAAAAGATCGTATTTAATTAATTAATTTACGTTTAATTAATATATCAGTAGTACTAGTATAGATTAGATAGATAGGCTAATTCCATGTCACGTGACTCTCTGAATCTCACCTAGTAAAATCCTGATTACTAATTCTGATTACTAAGCAGTTCAATATTCGAATCTCGCGAAAATCTCTTTTTTGGAAATTTTCATCCGATTTTTACGCCTTCTATAGAGTACCTAGAGTACTAAAATCGACGTTTTAGGCTAGATAGCCACGTAATCTATAGGCTCGCTTATTTTTAGGCTTATTTCATTATTAAAGTTAATTGAAAAACTTTCTGTTGACTAGATGTTGAACCGATATTAAAAATTTAATTTATTGTTAACGAGTAATCTAAAGGTTAATTAATTACTAGTCGGCTTCTAATTACTAGAAAAGTCTAGTTTTAACTAAACCCGAAGTTTATATATAATTTTTGACTACGTAATACAGCAGGCCAATTTTTAATTCGTTTAAACTAATCACCAAAAGAACGTCTTCGAGGAGTTCTCGCGAACGCCGAGATTTTAACCAATCAGACATTGATTAGTCATCAATATCTTGTTCAAGAACAGCTATTTGCCTCTAAGCTAGTATTTATCTTATATATATACTCGGTATCTAAGTTTTAGATATAGACCGGGAAGAGTTTTTATATACGAGAGTTAGTATTTTCTACTAGAGCCGTAAATTCTAGCTATCGAATCTTTAATAGAATCTCTTTAAATTCTGTAATATCTATTTTTATTATCCTATTTATACTTGTTCTTCGTTTTTTAAATAATTGATAAGCTGTAATAGCAGACGTAGTAGAGAGAAAAAGCACGTAGACGGCTAGAGTAATTTTAATATTAGTGCTGATAGATAACCTCTGTGAATTTAAGGCCAACTGGAGTTGCTCGTCAACGCGAAAGCAATTAGTCTTGTCTATAAATACTACGGGATATTTAACCTACTTAAAATTAACTCTAAAATATCCGTCAGTTTCTAATTAGAATATAGAGATTTAACTAGACAGAATACCTATAGTGGATTTTCGATATCTATAAACCAATTAAATCGCTATTAATAATCGTTTTAAAATACTAGTACTAAAAAATCATAATCCGTAGTTAAAGAAACGCCTAGAAACTGTAAATTCTATATTGAAAGAGGTTTTGAATACTGCTTTCTGTAATTGCTGACCTCTTCTAGATTGCCGGCTGGAATCTAACGGATATTGTTTAGCTGCGTTTATAGCGAAATATAGAACGTACGTATCTAAAGATTAAATATATTATTACTTGCTGAATGTATTATTAATATAGTTTGAACTACTATCTTGCGGTTTTTTAAAAGGCCTGATATAAGTATTAGGCTGTAGTAGGCGTAATACTATACGGTCGAATTCTCTTCTATAAGCTAAATTACAGCGAAACTATAGGATATTATATTATTAAATTCCCAGGATTGTTGATCGGCGTAAACGTACGTTCCGCTATTTCGGGAAAAATTAACGTAGCTTGAATTTTTCTCGTAACCCTCTAAATTAAAGGGAATATTACAACGATTTTATATCTTGACGGAACTGCTGACGTTACTAGTATTTTCTCGCTATAAACAGGAATGTTTATAGCAGTTCTAGGAGCGTATTATTAGCGCAGATCTCGCTACCAAACTTTAAATAGCCGGATATAAAGTAGAATAAAAAAGAGATAGACGAAAATATTTATATACAGACTAGATAGTTAGTTTTAAATCGAGTAAAATTCCGTTTCTAACTACGATATAGAACTAGTATAATCGAGACAGTAAGTTATAATATATAGACAACTGTCTTTCGATAAAGTTTTATTAATAAAATATTTAATATAGAAGATTACTAAATGAATATCGAATAACCAATAATATAGAAATACGTATTTAGTATATATAATAAAGAGATTGAAGATATTAAAAATACGTATTAGTTAAAATAATTTAATATAGACGTAATAGTCGAATCTATAATAGAAGCTGATAGAATATAAGAACTATATTTCTAGAACTCTCTATATAATTCTAGATAATAGATAGTTTTATAGTCTGGCGGAAAAGACTAAATCTATCTTTAAATAGATTCTATAGGATTATATTCTCTTTCAATTTACTATTTCTATAGCGTAAAACAGTTTTTATTCATTTATATATTAGTTGTTAAAGCTAATACCATAGTTCTAAGAAAACATATATAGTTTTTTCTTCGCCGTTTTATCTATTTATCGATAGCTGCAATATTATATAATAGTAAAAAAAGAAAAGAAAAAGTCGTCGTTAAACTAAGGATCTAACTACGTTACTTTAATCGTATTAGTCTACCGACGTTATTATACGGAAATCGTTCCGTTATATACGATAGTTTATTTAAAATATCCAATATTTATAATAATTCAATTCTATAATATCTAATTAAAAGATCGAGTAATAGAAGATCGAACGGTATTAGAAGACCTTCGTTTCTTTTACTAATAGTTCTATATATTTAGATAGTAACCAAGCTGCTTCCATTTTAAAAAACAGTAAACTTCGCGATAATCAGTTTAAACGAGTTTAGAATCTAGCCGACGTCGATAGCGATAGTAAACTAGATGATATATTTAATTTAGTTAATAGTATATATAGAATACTATTACTTTCGAATCTATATTTTGATTTCTACTAATATTAAATTATATTCTAATAGTTTATTATAGAATTTTATTTATCTATATTTTAATAGAAATATTTAGATATCTCTTTTACATTCTCTATATAGTTTATCCTTTCAATTAAAATCTATTTTATAACTGCCGCCTTCGCTTTCTATAATCCCCCTTCCTAATCCTTCCCTTTACTAGCTATATCTCTAGAAAAAAAGGGTTTTAAAAATAACTTTAACTAGTATATATCTCTTACAAAAAATCTAAAAAATAACGCTATCTATACCGTTAATAAATTCTGTTCCGGCTATTTTTTTTTCGATTTTTTAGAATCTTTCTATTCTAGCTTCGACGTTCCGGATATCGATATCCGCAGCGTCTAGAATTTTATTAACTTTAACGCCGGCGAAAGTATCGGAAAAAACTATCTTCGCTTTTCTATATATTTTTAATAACTGCTATAAAGACTTTCGGATACCGCGTTCTATTCTACTATCTCTTCGTATGATATTTAAAAAGAGGAAAATAGATTACTAAATCGACTATATATATTCTCCGGTTTAAAAATAGAAATCTATAAAGGACTAAGATATATCTATAGACTATAAAACTAAATTCGGGGATAAATATTTTGGCCGTCTAGATATAAATAAAGATTTCGATATTAAAGATATAGATTTTAGCTCCGTATATTAAACGCGCGACAAGAAAAAAATAGAGCGAAAACGCTAATTAATAGATCTAGAAGATAAAATTACTAAAATCGTGAATTCGGCTAAAGAAAAAAAAACAAGAAAAAGAAAAAATAGTGTTAAAATATACTGCAGCTCAGATGAAACTCGCGTTAAAACTCGCGCTGAAATAGTATAAATTATATAATTTATATCGAAGCTTTAGCGTATAGATCGCTCTAAAGGTTCGCGTTAAAAATTCGCGCTAAAAGGTTATAGATTAGATAATTTATACCGAGGCTTTAGCGCGCTAGTTTAGTTTAGGAAGTAAAAATTCTATATAGAGTTTTTATCTATTCTATAATTAATTAACTAGATACAATTACTTCTATAGTTTATTCTAGTATATTAAACTACGTATTTACTTTAATAGATTATAAACCCGGATTTATAATAGTACTTTCTAATATAATCGATACGTATAGTAAATTCTAGGCCTTTTCAACCGATATAGGGCTTTAGACTACTATAGCCCGCGAGGGACTAATATATACTATTTGATAGAAAAGCGATATCGAAATCTAATATCGAAGAACGGAATCTTTAAATAGTATATTTAAATCGAAAATAGAATCGAGATAGTCCGGCTATACTATTACTATTTAGAAATCTTTAGAAAAAGACCCGGTCTAAATAGAAAATAGTATCTACTATACGGAATAGTATATTTAAATCAATAAAAAAATCTCTAAATCGAATCGATTTCGATGGAATCTAACGTTAATTAGTTGTTATAGAGCTATCGAAGGGATCTGGTATCTCCAAGGGTTGGTTGAACTTATTAGTATATCTGTAAACGGAGGTATAACGGATAATTATTTAAATTGATAATAATAATAAGTCGGTTTATTTACTAGAGCAGTATATAGCGATAACTAATAATATAAATACGAGCTATAAAGGCGTCGAGTTCGAAGTCTATATAGATAATAAAATTCTCTATTACTTAGATTATTTACTAATCGAGATAACTAAACTAGTCTTTTTTTAGTATATTTTTTTACCGAAATAACTAAAATAGCCTGTCTTTAGAATATTTACCCGCTAAAATAGCTAAGATTAGGATATTTATTGTATTTACTCGCTAAAACTACTAAAATACTTTTTAATATTAATATTAAAGCCGTTTTATATATCTCTGCCTGTCGAGGCGTAATAGGAAATCTAACGCTATATTAAACACTATCGCGATCCCGAAGGTACGCCGTCTGTACTTATAATATTAATATATCGAAGGGAGAATCCGGCCTAAAAATAAACAGTATCTAATACGCGAAATAGTATATTTAAATCGAAAATAGAATCTATATATTAAAAATGATTCGATACGATCTAGCTAAAAAAAGCTATCGCCCGATAGAATTAATATTAGGATTTTCGAAAAGTAGCTTTGGAAGCCCTATAATTTTAATAGAGGCTTTATAGATTCGAACGGCTTTCGGGAGCCCCGTATAGCGTCTCTGTATATCAGAGGGCGTTACGTTCGAGCCTAACTATAGCCGTAGACGTAATTCGAGCTATTAAATAGTAAGAAAGTTCTAGTATGGATTACTATAACTAATCCCGTATCGCCGAAAAAGTAGAGTTATAAAATTATAAGGTACTTGCGTTATATAGATAATTATAAAAGAGAAACAGGGTAGTATTTAATAATTATATTGATAACTAATAAAAGAAGCTATCTAATAGGAATAAAAAGTAATATATATAGTAAAAGGGCCGACCTGCTAAATAGAGGCGGCTCTATAGCTCTAGCAGCTCTAATTAAATTAAACTATTAGTCCGTTTATCTAACTAATAAATATAAATATATCTATAGAGTCGTAGACGTGATATAGTCCTTTCTATAATATCTTTTACCTAGCGTCTCTTAACTATAGAATATAAATCTATACCTTTTTTTCTTTTTTTCTTTTTTATAATTTTTATTATATGTTTCTATATTTCGTATCTAAAGCTTTATAAATATATTTAGTATTAAAATAAAATAATACTATTTCTCTATATTCTTTATTTATATAATATATCTAAAGTTTATTAAATTCTTTTGGATATCGATATTTATATAAAGTATACTAAATTTTTAAAGCCGTATAATATATATATATCCGATATAATATATATATTCTATTTATCCTTTTTTTTATTTCGATATATTTACGAAATAAATTCGCTTTATTTAGTATTTTAAAGCTTTAGAAAAGAAAAAAAAAAATTTATTATTTAGAAATAACCTATTCTATTATAGTTTAATAAACTCGATAAATCTATTTCCTTTAATTCGACTAGTAATTTTATACTATCCGCGTAAAAGAAGTCTATTAAATTAATATCGGTATTTGATTTAGATAATTTTAATCGATTTCTAAAAAGGTTTAACTTCTTTTAACTATTAGAGATAATAAATTTATAAAAGAGTATCTAGTTAAAAATTCGTTTATTCGGTATTTCTTCCTTTAAATCTAGTTATATATCTATATTATAGATTGCTTCTAGATTTTTTAATATCTTAGCTAATTCTCGTTCTTTAATTACTATATCGTACTATAATAACGATAATAAAAACTAGCTAAAATCTTTATCTTTTAGTTATTTTTTTAATATAGAGTCTAGTATTTTTTATATAGTATCCGAACTTTATTCTAAAGTATAGCTATTTTCGCTATATTAGATTTTCTTAATATAATCTATCTATAGTTTTTAGATTATTTTCTAGCTTTTATAGTATTGATTTTCTAATTACTATAGAAGGTATTTATATTCTTTCTATATTTTAGTTTTTATACTTCGCTTCCTTTTTTAAATCTTTTATCTAATTTTTCAATCTATTCGTAATCCGTAAATGATATTATATCGAGTTTTTTATATGATAAATTCTTATATACAAGGAAGTATATCATCTAGAATTGTATTCTTCTTTCTATAACGTTTTCCTATATCGGTATTCTAGAAATTAATTCTTTCTATTCGTTTTCTAGAATAAAATATAATCTAGGGTTTATAATTGATATAAAATTTACGAGCTTCCGGACTCGTTTTATAAATCAATTTTAGAAGCTATTTCTAATATTAAAAAGATAATTTCGAGTCATAATAATATAATATTGGAATTTAAAATTTTATATTATTTGAAACGAATATATTCTATTAGTAAAACTCGTTTCATCATCTAATATCGGGTCAAAATAGCTTTCAAACTCGTTTTAAAAATCTATGTTCGAAATCATCTTTAATATTAAAATAATAATTTCGATTTATAGTAGAATAATATTAGAATTCAATTTATATATTATTTAGAACGAATATATTTTATTAGTAAAACTAATTAATTAAATTTTTTATTCGAATTTTTTTTGATATCAAATTATTTAATAGCTATTAAGAAAAATCTATATATATATTATATTATCTAAAAGCTTCAATTTAATTCTTTTATTAGTTCGAATTTCAATCTATAACGTCAGATATATATTACGTGCATGCAATAGAAAGCTGGAGGCATTGGAATTAGATAAAGCTTGGCGCCGGCCTAGTAGGGCTGGTGGGGCTATCAGAAATATTACCAATAACCCCTTTTCTTAAATATCTAATTATTCAACGCCTATTAGCCAAAATTTGATTATTTTAATATTCTTAGAAAGCTTTGAATAAATTTTTCAATTTATATAATTTGCAGTTTATAACGTCAGCTGCGTATTATATATATATAGTTGGAAGTTATAGATATCGAATTTAGGTAAAGCTTGGCGCCGGCCTCGTAGAGCTGTCAGAAATATTACTAACAATCCTTGTTTGCATATACAATTTCTCAACGCCTATTAGCCAGAATTTAATTATTTTTATATCGTTCGAAAACTCTAAATAAACTCTTTAATATATATGATCTTTAGCCTATAACGTCACCTGCGTATTACGTATATATAGTAGAAAGTTAGAGGTATTAGATTTAGCTAAGCTTTAGTATTTCTGGTAGAGCTGCCAGGAATATCACTAATAACCCTTGCTTGTATACGCAATTTCTTAGTATCTATTAGCCAGAATCTAATTACTTTTATTCTTCGAAAGCTCTAAATAAATTCTTTAATATTTATAATTTTTAGCCTATAAAGTCAACTGCGTATTACGTGTATACAGTAGAAAATTACAGGCGCTGGATTTAGATAAAGTTTGGCGCCGGCCCGATAGGGCTGGTAGGCCTATCAGTATCTATACGGTCGTAATAGATAAAAGTATTTTACACGCCTGATTTCTTAACGTTTATTAGTCAGATAAATATACAAATTAGATATATTTATAGAATTTATCAAACTTTTTAAATAGAATCAATTTACAACTAATTATATTCGTTGGCGTAAAAGTTATTCTATACAGAAATTTTAATCGAGTTTTAAAGTTCGGTTACGTTACTGCAGTTCTGATAAAGCGAATAGTTATCAGTAATGCGAATTCCAATATTATATTTAATAGATAATCAAATCGCCGATAGTTTTACTAAAATACTATTTGAAAATAATTTAATAAAATTTGTATATATATTGGAACTAGAAGAGACGATAAAATAATAATCTAAATCTCTATCGAAAGTTTCTATCTAAAATTATTCTAGCTAATCAACGTTCGAGATTTATAAAATTTAAATCGGTTTAGTTTTAATTATTAAAATTTGTTTATATTTTCTAATATATTCTTTTTACAGAAATGTATTTAGATTCTATTCAATATAATTACTCTAGAAGATATATTGTTTTTATCTACTATCGACGTTACTACGCTAGAAACTCGATATATTTATAAAACGTTTAATTAAAACGCTTATTCTCTTTAAATCTCTATCGATAATAACTATATAATATATTATTATTAATATATATAGTAGGTATATAATAGTTTCGTACTTATATAATCGAGCGATCAATTTTTTTGCTAATATTAACTATATATTGGAGTTGTTTTACTTTGTACTAAATATAATTTTAGATTTATAATAATTTACTGTTCTAAAATCTATAGTTCGAATTCTAGTTATAGTTATTAATTTTTTTAATCTCTTTTATTTCTATTTAAAAAAGCCGATTAACTGTTAGATATTTTAATTCAAAAGTTTAAATCCAGAAATTTAAAATCAAAAACTTTGAATAGAAATTTTAGATTATATAAATAAAGTTATTAAATTTAAATATCTAATCTAGATAAACTTTATAACGTTTATCCAGAGCTAATCATTTAGCGGAAACAAGTCTATTTAAATATAGTAGTTTTAGCATATAGATTTTTTAAACATTCAACCAGTGCCTACTCTACTATTTTAACAGTTGTGACCATCCAAACGGGGCTTTACCAAGCCAACACCAAATCTTGACCTTCGAAACAGAGCAAGATCCCATTCAGGTGCCTCTTGACCCGCAAGCTGCGTCTCGAGCCGCTGACGAGAAACACAAGCGCAATGCCACTGCTCCTATCGATTTCCAAAGCGACGCAAAGTGAAGGAACGAGAGATCTTACTAGTAAAGTTACTGGAAGTTACTGAGGAGAAAATTAACTATTAGTGGGAACGAGACTTCCTGCAAGACGTGGTCCTACAAAACAGAATCCCTATACCACCTCGGCCGCTATCGCCGAGGCGGAGAAGACATGATTTACTAGGTGGACCGAAAGTGCCAAAATGTCTGCTCAAGCCGGAAAAAGAAACGGTTTTCACGAATGATGGAGCTTCTTGAACCGCGCTTCCACGCCCCTACCACCACTACCGTCAGGAGAATGAGTCCGTGTTGAGCCTGCCCTCGCGCCCTCGTGTGCACTCGACGCCGTCTCAAATGCCACGCCCTACTCACAGGCAATGATGGAGAAAGTGGCTTTCACATCTCAAGCTGTCCGGAAGCTACTAGCCATTATAAAGAGGGGAAAGAAAGCTAGAGCGTCTCACACTTTGTGAAGGACCACGACGCTGAACCAGGGAGATTGTGCTTCGTAATACCTCGCAATACCATACGTTCCAGGGCACAGCGGCAATTCCGAGCGCTATATTTGGTAATTCCAAACACGGGAACAACCGACTCGTGCAAAGAACGGGTGACAGGGTGGGCAACCGTAAGCAGCTTGCACGAGCAAAGGAGTACCTGCCATAAAAGATACAGCTTATAGGCGGTTGTCAACTCTGTTAGAGAGGCATTCGGCTCCGCTTCTTTGAATCCTGATCCTTGATCAATAATTGCGCCCGGGGTCCGAGCTTGTGGCGTCGAGGCACCCTACCACGAGGAAGGCCCATTAAGATGACTGTCTGTTGTGGACGTCGACATAAGCAGTTCCGTATTAAATGTCGATGACGGACAGTCAGGTATATAAGACTCTTGTCGAAAAGTGGCTCGAGTTATGAATATAGATTATCTCATGATTCGTCGCTTCACAACAATTCCTCCTCCAGAGTAGCGACGCTGCGATAAAGGCGGGAAGATGCGCCCTACATAGCTCGATCAATTTGTCTTCTACGACCAATCATTGTCGAGATACTGGTTGGCGATTCCATTTATCCTTACCTATCTCTAAAACATAGTTTTCATCTTATTTTCGCGCATCCCCCAATCATATTATGATAATCAACAACTGAGGACGCGATGTGTATTAGAATCCTGATTCTCCTTTCTCTAACCCCCCTATTTATTACATACACCCAAAGCCGGTAGGTAAAAGCCGATCCCCTTTGCATGCGTGAGCGGTATCAATTTGTGATATGTGCAAGACGAGAAAAACCATCAACCCGCTGTAATTAGTCCTCAGTAGGATCATCTGGGAGGATGTTGGCCCAGAAACGGACGCGGTAAAAGAAAGTTAAGATAAAGAGTGAATACTCCTCGTCCACTATAGGTAACATTCCATCGCCTCTACTCTCTGTTATTTGGCATCCCACCCTATAGCCCATGATCTCTGAGCTTTAACTTCTCCCTCAGCTTCCCCATAGTGATATAATCCCGAGGATCTATTATGGGCTGCAATGTGAAGAATTTCATAAGGGTGTCTAATGCGCGCCTGGCATCATCTTGGGACGGGGGTGGATTGGAAGACAAGTAGCCTGAGGGACTGGTGTTACGGGGAAATGCGGAGAGTAGACATTTCGGAGGGGCTGTTGGGGAGAATTCTATATTTGTTGCGACGAGAGTGTTGGAGGCGGTGTGCGGATTGGTGTTGTACATAATCGAGTCAGAACTTAGCGTAGGCTCTTGTATCTCTTCGAGAGGGGATTCCAGAGCCTGCGTTGCCCTGGATTCGTGGAATAAGTTGGTGTTTGACATGGGTTCGGTGATTGCTGTTGCCGGATGTGTATTATTGAAAGGAGCACTGATAATGGTCGGAAATATCTGTGGTCTCGGGCTGCAATCGGCTGGGGCTAGAGTGGGGAGACAAGGTATCTGATACAGAATACTTGGGTTCGGATCGCAAGTTGACACTGAAGAGAACGACGGCGATTGCGGACTTCGCAGATCCAGAGAGAACGTTGAAGATACGGCGGTGGCCCTTAAATAGGTTTCGACAGAATGCTCGCTTTGCGAGTAGGGCCTTCTGAAAGTTGGATGGAAGTCGCCGAACCCAGTAGAACCCTCATTGTTCACCTTTCGTTGGTTTGACAGTCCGAGATACTGCTCAGCGGATAATGTTAGCGAGATATCAAGCGGTTGTTGAAGGCTAGGAACTGCGTTAAGCGGCTGAACCGTATCGAGATTTTCTGCACCTGAGACTGGCAGACTGGCACTAAGAAGCCCGTGTCTCTGCTTGAACTCCTCCAACCAGACAGGGCTGTTGTATTTGTCAAGACAATCCGAGCTACCCACTATAGCCGCGAATGCTTTGGCCTTATCTCCAATCATTTCATTGCTTAAAAGTAATCCTCGGTCTTGTTGCTTTTTGGTCCAGACGGATAGAGCGTGTTCGATGTCTGGAATCTTGTCTTTTGCCCGTTTGATAGGTGACCGACTTCCGTCTTCGAGATGAAGATACTTATTCTTGTGGCGCAGCACCTTGGATACAGTACTGTTACAGATGTCAGAGGTTACTTAAGCGCCGGTTCATCCTTAGCCGGGTCTGACATACCTTCGCTCGACGCCGAACAGTGCTGAAATTCTTGTTAGTTGTGAGGAAGCTCAGCGCAATACAGGCGTTCTACTCACATCCAATTTCCATCTGTTTGACGGTTGGATGCTCCTCGTGATACAGACATATCCGTCGTCGATCCTGGTTATTCAATATCCTTCGCCCGGATCTTGGTCCTAGTGCTGGAGGAGAGGATTGCGTTGCGGATAACGGTTTCGCAGATACTGTCGATGTCGAGGGCGCAATGAGTCTTGGTGTTTGGAAAGGCGCCGCCGGGGTAGATTGCGGTTGTGATAAAGGCGGAATGACGGACGGATTGGTCACTTGACTCGGCCATTGTGGGACAATCAAAGAGTAAGGAGGAGAGTTCGTAGGATGAGACATTGGCGTTGATTGAAGGTAACTTGGATCCATTTTCATATGCGAGGGTCGGTGACATATACGAACCGTTGAACCTGTATAACGGGGAATGTTGCGATTGATCGTCGGAAACACAGACCCACTGACCACCGTAGAGATGAGCGAACAGATTAATAAGTCTACATCTGGAAAAGATGGGGGTCGCGTCTGCTAAGAGCGTGGGACGGTAGAAGTAAAAACGGTGTAGCCCAACGGCATCCCAAGTGCCGAGGAGGCGTTAAACGTCCTCGTCCTTCTTGACTTTCTTCCCACTCCTGCTATCACAAAGAGAGCGGGGTTAGGTTTAGGGGGCAAGCCTCGTCGGACCCACAGATAAGATCAGACGATACCAAAGGTAGCATATAACACTAAATTGGTTCTAGCGGAATGGATTCCGCCTGAAGAGCCCCTGAATTTAGAACCCTAGCAGCGGAAGGGATAGATCAATGAGCTAGTGAACACTTTCAAGGTCTGCTCGCATTGTTCCCAGGGCGTATTGGGTCAAGGACCAAAGCTTTACCGAAGTTAAAGAAGTTGATCTGTCGGAAAATGTTGTAACAATGTGGCTCCTCCTGTATATGCTTGCTTACGCGCCTTATATCCTCATTTACTTCTTTGGGCTTCAAGCAGGGTTTATTAACGGTAAAGTAGAAGTCCAAGGTGATTGCGTTCTGACGCAGACCTCTGCGCTGATATTGTAAAGACTATTATTACTTCCTCTATAGACAGCCGCACGCAACCATCGTTTCGTAGGGTAAATCTGGCCTCTATCTCGAAAATCTTATGTAACACCTCCTACGGATTGACAAATATAATTCGCCGGGGCTAATTTTCAAGTCATCATAAACGTATATTATAAACAACTTAAGGCCGTAAGTCTTCGGTACAGATCAGGCGCCAACGAGTACCTTGCAAGTTCTTGGCGCTTAGAAATCCATGGATCGCATATGACTAGCTGTAAATAGATGTGTTACCGCCATCACTTGCATTAGCGACGTTACGCTAGGAGAAAGACCACGTAGCCCCGTGGAATTAAAGCACATCATAGCCCTATACTAAAGCTAATTGGATAGATGCTGCCGCTGTCCGTGCACCTCAGCGTCACCCCGCTTATTAGTGCAATCACAGTATCACACTGAGCCAGTGGGTTTGGATACGTATTTGGATCCATGGTTGATACTGTGCAGCGCCAGCCTTGGAACTGGCGATTTGACTTCGCACCCGCTATCTGCTCTGGTCATAACCTCCTTCATCATAGCTCTGTTTTCTCCTAGGAAAGATTATAGTTCTTTCAGATGTTGAACGATCCGATCCACCTTCTACAGCAGTAGGCGGCTCTTGACTTGCTTGATTCTAGCTTCCAGGCTGCTGTATTTGTCAGCACGCTCGAAATATACCAAAGGAGATACTAACAGTAGTCTCGTATTCTAGGATGGTCTTCCGGAAATCCATAGTAGTATCAATCTTCTCTGTTACCACGGATGATACCGTTTGCCTGGTCCGAGTTCCTCAAAGTTTATAGGACATCTGAGAATATATAGACAGCAGCATATAGGTATTTGATTATAGCTATAGAAAAGAGTTTTATAGAAAAGTTGGTAAAGTAAAAATAGAATTCGCTAAAATTATATTAAATCTATTCAAATAAAAATAATAGTTATTCGCTATTAGTTATCTAATTTTAATAGCTAATAGATATATATTAAATTACATCTTTATTCCATTAATTTTTATATAGATTTATTTATATTTTAAAAGCTACTATAATATTTAATATAAATTTAGTCAATTAGATAATTTTATATCGTTAGACACTTTATTTTTTATACGAATCGGATCGGTATTAGTCGAGTTATAGATACTAGCGGTACTGGAAGTACTAGAATAAAAATTATAATTTTATTATTTAATTAAAAATATATTCTAAAGTTTTGAAAGTTTTATAAAGTCTTTATAATATAATATAGATAAAGTATTCGTAAAATCATCTGCTAAAATTACTAGAAAAACCGTATATTTAACGTTAATATTTCTATTTCTAATTTTCTACCGAACCAATAGAAGAGAATATCTATATAACGGAACTTAAATACAAACTATAAATTAAAACCTTTAGAAATATAGTTTATTGATATCTTTTCTATCTAGATATATAGTTAATTTTTCAGATCTAATAAAATCTTTTCGAAAGATCTATTTTATTAGATAAATTTTTTTCCAGTTACTATAGCGGAAAGTAGTTCGTTTTAATTGGAATTTAATATAACTATTTTCTGTTTAACGATTTTCTAATCGATATAACCGTCGAATAATTTAAAATAACTGTTATAAGCACAGGCGGCGTGCCTTCGGGAACGCGGTAGTACTTAATACAGCGTAAAATCTCCTATTACGCCTTAATAGGCAGGGATATATAGGACGGCTTTAGTATTAGTACTAAGGAGTATCTTAGTAGTTTTAGTAAGTAAATATTCTAAATATCCTAATTTTAGTAGTTTTAGTAAATAAGTACTATAAGTAAACTTAGTTTTAATAGTCTTAGTAAGTAAGTATCCTAAAATAAGGCTATTTTAGTTATTTTAGTCTATAAATAACCTAAGTAATAGAGAATTTTATTTATCTATATAGATTCCGAACTCGATATCTTTATAGCTCGTATTTAATTTATTAGTTATCGCTATATACTGCTCTAGTAATTAAACTAATTTATTCTCTTTTTAATTTAAAGTAATTACCCGTTATACCTCTATTTATAGATATACTAATAAATCTAACTAACCTTTAGAAATTCTAGACCTCTAGGTAGCCCTATAATACCTTAAATACCTTTAGAATATTTATCGTAGGTTAACGTTAAACCCCTATTCTAAGTAACTCTAAATTTATAGTAAAATAGAGATCTAGATAAAAGATAATAGTAGTAATAAAAAGGTTAGTATTTTTACTACTAATCGCTATAGTTATAGTATTAAAATTGATAAGCCCGATAAATACTATAAAAACCGGAATAAATTAGAAGATTAGCTTATATAACTAGATATATACTTTATATTCTATCCTATACCCGAAAAAAAGAAAACGCTTTTCGCTATATTCTATTTTTAAGGACGAGCCTAGTATTAGATAAAACCTCTCCTGCGCTAATATATAGACGATAAAGAAAATAATAAATATATCTTCGTATAGTTCGTATAATTTAAAAAAGCTATTTATAATATCTTCGGAATCTCGAACGAAATCCTAACTACTAAACGTTTTATTTAATATTTTTAGTAGAAAACCGTAGTATCGGAGTACGCTATAAGATTTAAAGAATAGTTACTATTAATAGAGTAAAATAATAACGTCTTATATATAATATATAGATATGGGTTTAAAGAGTAAATAAAAGGTAAATTTATATATAATAGTCGAATATATAAAACTTTAGATAATCTAATTAAGATATCTATCGACCTCGATAATAAACTATATAAAAGAGATATAGAAAAACGCTATAATAGAGGACTATAAGCTAGCGTAGAATACTATTCTAGGAAGCTATATAGAGGATAGCTACTAAGTAAAAGGACCGGATATAGCTACTATAGACCTATATCTATAGAACTAGACTCTATATAATAGCGACGTAAAAGGAAGAATCCTAGAAATAGTAAAAAGAATAAGAATTCTAAAACGTACTATAATTATAGTAAACTAGGCTACTTCGCGAGAGAGTATCGATTAAATAAGATATAGTAACGACAGTTTAACGTTACGTTAAAGAAACCTAAGGACTAGTAGAAGATTATCTTAGAAGATAATAATAGTAGTTCTAAATTCTAGGAAGCCAGTTCGGATAAAGAATTTACGTTTATAGAAAATAATAAAGTATTATAGGAAGCTACTATAAATAACGCTTCGCTGCGAATAATAGTAAAACCTACTAGGAGGAGAGCCGCCTCTAGATAGGAAATTATAATAATAGAGAATATCAGACTAGTACACCTTTAAACTTTTTATAAGGAATTAGTAAAGGAAAGATTTATAGTAATCTATAAAGGATTTAAGAATATTTATAAAATATATATTAATAATAAATATCTATAGAACGATTAGTAGAATTAGAAAGTAAACTATATTATCGATATATTAGAAAAGAAATTAGGAAGTAATACCTCTAAAAATAAAGATATCCCTAAACCGGTATTATAATAAAAAAATATAATAGTAGAAGATTAATATACGCTATTTAGTTAGACCGCCTGCTATAATAATAACTGTAGGATCTATAAATTAGAAAAGAAAGGAGCCGGGTAGTATCTATTAAAACTACGCCGATATACTCCTATAATACCTATTAAAACCGGAAGTTATAATACTTATAAATATCCTAGATATATTATCTATAGCAGATATAAATACTAGAAGGAATAGCGAAAGAGAAATAGAATCTTTAATTAAAACCTCTATAGATATATTTCGCAGATAAACTATAAAGATCGAAATTACAAAAATATTAAATACGATTCGGAAAAAGTCGAAATCTTATAGTAATAGATATACTACGAGCGTATAACTTTACGGCCCGGAAAAAATAACTAAATTCAGCTAGCTACGTATATATATTTAAGATTAAAATAATTATCGAAACTAATAACGGACTATAGAAGGTTAAAGTATTTATTAATTTAGGCGCGACCGGAAATTTCGTATTAGAAGATTTAGCTATAAAGAAAGAGTTCCTTTAGACTAAGAAAAAGGACCTATATAGTTTAATAGTTATTAATAGAAGTAAAATACCGAGTAGAGATAGAAAGATTATAGAAAAAATAATACTGCTTTAAATAATAATTAACTAGTATTAAAAAGAACTTTAGTTCGACGTCGTTTAGATAGCTAGCTATAATATTATGTTTAGAATACTTTAGTTAAAAGATGATAATCTAGTAATAGTCTAGGAAAAAAGAGTACTTAGCTTTAAATAATACTTCTACGTAGGAAGTATTTAGCCTACGCCGAGGCGGCGATCTCGGGTAGATAAAAAGTAGAATATAAAGCGCGAACTTATAACTTCGAAAAAAAATAACTAAAAACTATTTAAATCCGATTTATTAAATACTAGTAGAGATTAGCTAGATTAATAAAATAGAAATAGAAAGGAAAATTATAAACCTTTCGAGAACCCTATACTATCTAATAAAAAGTTAATAGAAAATCTATTAGGAAAGATCCCAGGTAAATATAAAAATTAGATTAACTTATTTCGGGAAGAGGTAACTATAAAAGTACTATCTAAATATTAGATATAGGATTATAAAATTAGATTTAAACCAAGCAAGTAATCTACGTTTAGACCTATCTATCTATTATCTATAATAGAGCTCGGAATACTCTATAAATACCTAGACGAAAATATAAAAAAGGGATTTATTAGAAAATCTTAATTACTAGCAGGATATTCGATTCTTTTTATATCTAAAAAGGACGGAATATTCCGTTTATATATTAATTACCGGAAGCTAAATAATATTATAATTAAGAACTAATATCTATTACTAAATATTAGCGAACTCTAAAATAGACTTTCTAAAGTAAAATACTTTATAAAACTCGACCTTCGAGGAATATATAATCTTATATAAATAAAGGCTAGAAAAGAATAAAAAACAGTTTCCGAATACAGTACAGTTATTATAAATATATAGTAATACTATTCGGGCTTATAAACGCCCCGGTAACCTATTAGAATATAATTAATAATATATTAAAAGAATATCTTAATATATTTATTATCGCCTACTTCGATAATATTCTGGTTTTTTCTAAAATACTCGAGGAATATAAATAATACGTTAGTAAAATTCTTAAATATCTAGAGGGGAAAGACTTACGCCTTAAACTAGAAAAGTATAAATTTTATAAAGAAAAAGTCGACTTCCTAGAATTTATTATAGGGCGAAACGGACTATATATCGACCCTAATAAATAAAAAGCTATTATAGAATAGAAAATACTAATAAATATTAAAAAAATCTAAAGCTTCTTCGGATTTATAAACTATAATCGAAAGTTTATAAAAAACTATTCTAAAAGAGCTCTCGCTCTAATAGCTTTAATAAAGGATACTATTAAATAGTATTAGGGAAAAAGAGAATAATAAATATTCGAAAATTTTAAAGAAAAATATATAAGAAACCTAGTATTTAAAATATTCGATCTAAAGAAACTATTATAAATAGAAATAGATTTATTAGATCTAGCTATAGAAGTATATCTTCTATAATAATATAATAGCAAGTAGTATCTAATAGTATATATATCTAGAAAATTATTACTAGCGGAATAGAATTACGATATTTATAATAAAAAACTACTAGCTATAGTAGCCGTACTAGAATAGTAGAAAGTATATACCGAAGAATTACTAGAATTAACTATCTTTATAGACTATAAAAATCTTTTATATTTTATAATAATAAAATAGTTTAATAGAAGATAAATACGATAGTCTAAACTCCTCGGTTAATATAAATTTAAAATATACTATATTTTAGATAAGGAAAATAGAAAAATAGATACTCTAAATCGAAGAAATAATTATATAAAAATAAAGGAGGTTTTTAATAATAGTATCTTTAAAATTAATAAAAATAGATTACTATTAGTAAATTAGTACGAAATAAATATAATACTATATATACTCCAAGATAACTAAAAATAATTTTCTATTAAAAAAGAAAAGTTATAAATACTAGATAATAAAATTAACGAATATATTAAAGAATAGTATAATAGAATATTATAAAGGTATCTAGATATAATAAAGATAATATAACTTTTATAATAGTATTACCAGTTTCCTAATATAAGATAATATATCGAAATATATATTAAAAAAGATTTTAGTTATTAGTAAAATAAATATAGTATATATACTCGTTATAGAGAGATTTAGTATTAGGAACTATCGGATTTATTATAGAAGGAAGTTATATTAAACTTTATTATTAAACTCCCGAAATCGAAAGACCCGATAATAAATATAGAATACGATTTAATACTTAATATAGTAGATAGACTTACGAAATATATCTATATAATCCTATTAAAAGAAGACTTTATAGTAAAATAACTCGGATTTATTATTCTAGATCGATTATTTCGGTACTACAGACTACTAGAAGTATTAATAAATAATAGAAATAAACTCTTTACTTTAAATTATTAGAAAACTCTTATTTCTCTATTTAGTATTAAACTATAAATATTAATAGCTTTTTATCTAATAACGGATAGATAGATAGAATATACTAACTAGATACTCGAGTAATATCTAAAGTATTATATTAACGATATTT
The DNA here is from genome assembly GCA_011316305.1 of Rusavskia elegans. Taxonomy (NCBI): domain Eukaryota; kingdom Fungi; phylum Ascomycota; class Lecanoromycetes; order Teloschistales; family Teloschistaceae; genus Rusavskia; species Rusavskia elegans. The sequence continues at coordinate 586,358 of SAUG01000044.1, forward strand.
AAGATAATTAGGTTTTACTTTTATTAATAGTATAATTAGTATTTAATATAAAAGAATCAAGTACTATAAAAAAATTACCGTTCTATACCGATAATAGGAGATAACCGAATTTATTTAGATAACCGCTACTATATAAATTAGCAGAATTAGTAATTTAAAAGGTCGATATTTAGAAGAAAATCTATAGAAATATCCTAAAAATATAGGAATATTCGGGTAAATACTAAAATAAAAAACGAAAAATAGTACTTTAGCTAAAGAAAGGGGATAAGGTATACCTTCTTATAAAAAATCTAAAAATAAAAACTCTAAATAAGAAATTTAACTATATTAAGGTCGGACTATTTTTAATTAAAAAAATTAGAGGACTCTAGAACTTTAAATTTAATCTATCTAAAGATATAAAAATATACCCGGTATTCTATATATCTCTTTTAGAACCAGCCGATCCCGGAACGCCGTTATAATAGATATTTAACTTCGAGATATAAGAGGAAGATACCTTTATAGTCGAAAAGATCCTATAATAGAAAGATTAGAACTATTTAATTAAATAGAAAGGTTACCCTATTTTAGAAAATACCTAGGAACCTAAGAAATATTTAGTAAACTACTAGAAGGCTCTATAATAGTTCTACTAAAAGGAACTAAAAAAGTTATTAACTAGCTAGAATCGCTAGATAGGAAAATCTACTTAAAAGTAATATCGATAAAAAGATTTAGATTTATAGAAGAAAACGGATTTACAGTAATAATTTTACGTTCTAACTCTTCGATATTTTATAGCTTACTATTAACTATAATATACTACTCTTTTTTAATATAATTTAGTTAACGAAATAAACGCTGCTACTTTATTATATATTTTATATAACTTTTTCTTTAACTTCTTATATTTATTTTTAAAACGATACTAGCGCGTAGTATCTAACGGAGCAAGGTTATAAAGATAGGCCTATTTTATATAATTAATATACTTCTCGGAATCTTCGCTAATATAATAGAATTTCCCCGACTAGAAATAATTTCGATAAGGATATATAGCTAATATACCGATACCTAATAATAGAACTTTCTTATAATAATCTTTAGTTAATAGTTTTTTCCTTTTATCTATAAAAAAGAAGGGACGATAGTTTTTCGGGATAAAAAATCTAAAGAGGGGACCTAGTATTATAAATATAGGCGGCGTATCTTCGGGAATACGGTAGTACTTAGTATAACGTAGAATCTCCTATTATATCTTAATAGGCAGGGATATATAGGACAGTTTTAATATTAATACTAAAGAATATCTTAGTAGTTTTAGTAAGTAAATACCCTAAATACCCTAATCTTAGTAGTTTTAGTAAATAAGTACTATAAGTAAATTCAGTTTTAGTAGTCTTAGTAAATAAATACTTTAAAATAAGGCTATTTTAGTTATCTTAGTCTATAAGTAATCTAAATAGTAGAGGATTTTATTTATTTATATAGATCTCGAACTCGACGCCTTTATAGCTCGTATTTAATTAATTAGTTATCGCTATATACTACTCTAGTAATTAAACTAATTTATTCTCTTATTAATTTAAAGTAAATACCCGTTATACCTCCGTTTATAGATATACCAATAAGTCCAACCAACCTTTAGAGATATCAAACCTCCAGGTAGCCCTATAACAATAACATTTCTAGAAACTATAGCGAGTATCTAGATTATAGACGAATAATATTTCTAATAAAGTAATGAAAATGGTTTACGAATCTATTGATTTTATATTATATATTTTAGAAGAAAATATATATTATATTTTAAATATTATATAATCCGAATTACTATTAAATAATAACTATCCGATATATTTTATAGAATTTCTAAACTATTTAATATAGTAAACGAAACATCTATTTATTTTATAATCGTTACGAAATTAATTGAACTAATAAGTTATCAATGGAATAATATTTACTATAATTCTATCTAATCGAAATTTCTTCGGAAGATTTCTAGATTTATAAACAAATAAAACAATACTTTAAATATATTATTGAAAAAATCAATATAATAATTTTTTATAATTTTATTAATATACAAGTTTTGATATATATAAAATCGATAAATTTTCCGATTATATATTATCGAGACTACAAGATGAAATTGTCAATATTATTTGATAAATTGCAATATCTATTTAGCCAGATCGTAATTTTACTAGAGAAGATTACACAATCTTAATATGATTCTTGGCATCTTTCTCATCAGAAAAGAAATGCGCCATTGAACATCTGCTCACGAATGAATGCCCTTCGGTCGAGTCACACTCAAGATGTCACTTTCTCGATCCAATGTTAGTCCTCGATAGGCAATGCCGATCGTCACTACCTACTCAGCAATCCACCCAAGCCTACAAGCTATCACAGCTATTTTCGGAAAACACCCCGGCCGCGCGTCGATCGCCTAGGCGCGCATGCAAGGATGACCCTGATCTTCAATTAAGCCATGAAAGTCTCCGTTAGGGTTGCACATCATTGTGAATGACCTTCATCCATGGATGAAGGTCATCCACCAATGGAAGTACAGTGGGGCGCCGCTTGGCGCTTACTTCCGTGGGTCAGGCTTTTCTTGATTTCCGTCGGCCACCTGGGATTACCCACTTATTGTACAGCCCGAGGTCAGAGCTCCTTTCGATACGCCGCAAGACTCGTGGGGATAGATCAAACCAGGAAGATCAGACGTCAACTGGCACTTGTCCGATCGAAAAGCACTCAAGAGATCTGCGAGGCGCCAACTAGTCATCTCCTGCTTTGTTCAGCGCCAAGAAACGCCCGGGAAGGTTTGACCCAGCAGTATGGATCACTAATTTAGAGAGGAAGTTCCATATATAAGTAGCAGCACAAAGCATTGTGCCCGACTGTCCTCCCGTTCGACCTGCTTGTGTCTCATCTTCAACCAAGAGTCCCATACCCTATTTTTAGACGATTCTTGAGTAAATGTCGCCAGAAGAACGGACGCTGCGTGACACCGTGACGGAGTCTCAGACTGAGATTCCGGCGAGTTCGCCGACGCTAGAAAAGCTACGACACACAGTGGATATTATGCAGGAAGGTACCAGTCTTCAGTTGGATTCCGACAGCCTTGGAGACAATCTATTGGCAATTATTGAACATCTTGAAAAGCAAAGAGTCGATTTAGAGCGCCAGCTCGAGCTTCATCGCCACGAATCCCTTCGATTGACTGGGGCTATTCTTGACATAATCAGCGGAGCACAAGGGTGGTCGAAGCCCGAAGTCGTCCCGAGTAACTCGGCCGGGGCTTCTACCATGGATTCAGTCTTCCTGTTGAATGACCAAACTTTGAACATGGGTGACCTGGAAATTGACTTGGTGGGAAACTTGCGAATCCAGTACTCATTGGACCATGCCGCTGACCTGAAGTTTGTGAACGGGACAGTCGACCCCGATGTAGACACAGTCCGACCAGCCGTGTCAATTGCTTCAATTTTGACTCATCCCAACGGCCAGGCGGCATGGAAGCCACCTGAGTTCACCGTGTGATCGCTATCAGCTTTCGGATAGGTTATCTTGTCAGTGCGTGGGTTCGCAGCGCAGGGTTTGCGGTTATGTGATGTGGCGGGGACAGCCGATGGAGCGTTCTGATAAAACCAAAGGTTCATCAATTTAATCTGCCAGTCCTGCCACTCTTTTGCAGAGACACCCGTATCAATATTCCAGAGGAGATTCATCTCAAAGTAATTGAAGTCACGAGTTGTGACTCGTGCTACTTTAGCCCATGCAACATTGGTATACGGACAATCATGAAGAGCTGCCACCGTCAGCTGTCTACTGCTTCGTCAAGGAAGAGGAGACAATTACTCTTATCGGCCAATGCCAAGGCTAAAAGAAAATCCAAGTCCCCCCTTTGGGTGAGATGTTTTCCGGTCCTGACCCTTAAGCGATGTAGGAACATCATACCCAGAAATACGTTGTTTTGTGATACTCTGATCCTTGACAGGATAGACCAGATATTCTGCTGAAAAGTGGTTGAAAGTTCCTCTGCAGCGCGTAGTCTGCCCCTTGGGAACACAGTTGAGGTGAAGTACTCCGAATTGAGCATTGACTCGGTGTACAGCAGATTGGTTACCTAAGACGCTTAGCGTTCAACGTAGTTGATAGGTGTTGGAACAAACCTGCGCAGTGAAGCACGCCATAAACTTGGGATTTACAAGTAAAGCACTGCTGTGGTCATGCATGCCTTCGTAATCTATCAAAGCGTCCGTACACTGCAGCTTTTATAGATATGTATATGATTTTAAACTCAATTGGGTCGTGTCAGCGCATCATGTAATGCTCCCTATATTTATCGAATGTCTATTCACACAGCTGAAACAGATCAATGCCGGATCACTGTATGTTTCAGACTATACTGCGCCTTTGAACAACAGGTGTTTGATGTGGAGCTTTCCGGAGGATCTTGAAACACGGGGTGGAGCGTTTAAACCACATAAGATCATCGGCTATGTGTAACGATAGAGTGTAACACGACGCGAGTTGGTCTTATGGTAAGTCCAGCCATAATTGAAGCAGTGCGAAACACTGCTTTTTTGTGCAGCGTCAAGACCAGCCCTTGCAGCTTAAAGATCTTACGATGGGAAGCAGTGGAAAGCAGCGGTTCGTCCTACAGCTCTGAGCCTGCTTCAGACGCACCGAGACCGAGAAGGAAGCAGCCAGATACAAATTCAGCGGTGCCCGTCGGACGCAGCGAAAGTCACAACACAGGGGCAATATGAAGCCCAAGATTCAGGGCTGCTCAAATACATGGTAATATCAATATCAGACAGAAACATGTTTCATTGCCCTATTCTTTTGCAAACCCAATTGGTGGACTGGTTTGATGCATTGCCCAGGCTTTGGCATCGGTTCTTTCTATTTCTGTACCGAAAATCTTATTCCTCGGCGTCAAACTAACGTATAGATGGTACAAGCAAACTAGGCTAACAATTCTAATTGCCAATCGATCATGCTCCAGCCCTCTTCAATAGGTAGTTGTGAGATGTCGGTATCACTTGGTAGGACTGGCTGGAGATACTGCACCGGCATCAGAGGCTGTTCTGTAGTGTTTGTTACCGAGCGGCGGCTTCGGTCGATAGAAGGCGGAGAGACACAGATAATATGTCGTTGTTGACAAAGATAGCAAGGGGACAACGGCTGATTCAGATTTCTTCGGCACCGTCTCTTTCGCGATCTGCATCCGTCTACGCTTGATTAGGGTGGGTTCATTACTGTGGGCAATCTTGCATACCGCAAGCCTGAGAAGACCTCAGGTACCCCAGCTTACAGCGTTTGGGTCGTCGGATACTGACATCCATGGTTCCTTTTGGCACTCTCTCGCGAATCGGGAAGTGTAAGACCATCGTGATTATTGGATTGCGAAGTAACTACACGACTTGAACCGTAGCTTATCATGTAGAGAATCGATCTGTTGGACGTCTGGTCACCATTTCTGCCAGAATTTATATTCAATTATGACACTGTTTACTATTTTTATCTCAAGTCATGAAACGCTTACTCGAGCGCTGACAGGCTCGATTCCTAATATAGCTACAGTCTTTGCTCTGTTTTATTGCTATGTACAAGTCAAGCAAACCACAGTGGCTGACCCTTGTTAACAAAGAGCTGCCACTCTTACCTACGGTCGTAGTTTCTTCTCCACGTTCAGCAATTCCATCCCCTACTATGCTTATCCATGTCACCAAGACTGATGACCAGATTATTGGTAAGCTTGGTGCGTGGATTACCAATGGGGCAAAGGAGGATGACAGCTTCGTCGGTGCCGCTCAAGAAACCGAGGACGGAGCCTGGTTAAGATCACACATTGAGACGTATTTAGCTCAATTTGAAACACACTCTCGGCGACTGACCGTCATCATTGTCACAGAAGAAAAGCAAGCAACAGAATGGAGAGAACGCCTACATACGTACAGTCAGCGGGCAGCAACCGTATGTAGCGAGAAAAGCGCTTTCCGAAGCCAGATTGATTTCCGGCTAGTAACAGTCGACCGAATTCTGTCAGAAGGTCTCCATACCAGCAGATCCCCTCTTAGGCAGTTTTTCTTGCAATCGTAATCCAAATTGGGAATATGTAGGAGGATATATATGGATTTTTACCATCGGACTAGAACTGCTCCACTTGTCTCCTATGATATACTCGTTGATGCATTTCCGAAGCGGATGAGGAGAGGCAGGATTTATGATCGTTCCGATCAATCTGTTTCGCATACCATTATATCCTATTGTCTCTGTTCCAAAGCAAAAGTCGCTTTTAATGATTGTCCATAACTTTGACCGATGAATGCAATGAAGATTTATGGCAGCTAATCAGCCATGGTGCAGCTTCCCTAATTGCTAATCTCTTGCGCTACAACCTTTAGCACTGCTGATCCATTTTTCACCCATTAATGTGACCTTCATGTCCGATGATTCGATGGAGGTCATCTTGACTGATTTGGCTTTGAAACAGGGAAGAGATAGGTTCGCTGTCCTCGGACCGTAACTCTGGGAGGTTCGTTGCTTGCCGGGTCATCAATCAGCAGTAAGTATTACGCTTGTTGGCTCTAGCGTTAATTCTTGCAGCAATGGTGTTTATCTGACGACCTTGCGATGACAGTCACAGTCACTCGCGCCGGGGCAATTACAGGTAGTCTGGGTCTAGCTGCCGTACCACCATTAGGACAAGGGAGGGCAGACGGGAAGGTGTGGGTACAATCCCTAAACGCGATTGGAAGGGAAGTTTGAATAAGACCCTAGCGGGGGCGCTGTTGTTATGACTCTAAAGCGGGGAGTCGGAGGCTAACGGGTACATGCTGGTCTTTACTTGCCTCGTTATGGGGCGAAGCCATCCGCTGCAGATCTTATTGGATGCAGTCTTCTGATCTCGATTGCTGTGCCCCAAAGAGGTGAAAATAGTGGCATCCTGGAAGCTTTAGCGTTCGATAGTCTTCCTAGCACTCATACATCTGCCAATCCACCCTATCTGACGGCGTGACTAATGCGAATTTGCCTCTACGGCAGACCCCATGTTTCAATCCGACCCCTTACCAGGCGCCGGCCCTAAAAAGGCGCGCAACAAGTTGTGCTCCGGACAGCGGCAATCACCCTTGCTGTGGGTCTGTGCACGCCACACATATGCTGCCGGGCGCTACGTCGTCTTGCCTGGCATGCTACTTTCACCACGCAATGTGACCCCAGCTGGTCTAATTTTCTTAGTACCGTCTGACCGCATACGCGACCGGTGGAGTCTTTCCAGCAATCTCGTCCATCGCCCTTCCGGACGTTGCGCCGTACACGTAGAAGACGCCCCCCCCTCCTCCTCCTCCTCCGGTAAGGGTGGGATTATGTAGAGAATCAGTACGCGCTTCTCCTGTTGTGGAAGTGGGGGGAGTTTTCGGTTGATCAACACGTTCCCTTCTTCTTGCGGTAGTGGTGGGAGTTCCTTGTACAAGGGATGGAATAGCGGTCGAGGCTCCAGAATTTTACGATCTTCTGGAGATTCAAAAGGATTCATGATTTGTACATCATCGTCTCGAGCTTGATATAGGTTTCCCTTTTATGCCCTTCATTCAAGTCTTTGGAGTTAGGCTGATTACATGGCGGATCATGTGAGCCACATCAGCAATTACTGGGCCAAGCCCCTTGGTGCTCGCTGCTGTCATCCATGTCCCTCGGCTACCTTGTCAACGCTGAAGGGTACTGAACCAGTCATCATGTTAGCCGGCAGGAAGGAGTCATGTAGTGATTGGTTGATGCTGGAGTGAAAATCTATGGAAAACTAGTTTACATGAAAAGTGGTGAGTGCCAAGGAGACGCTAAACCTATTTAGGATCACGCCAAACCTCATGGGGCAGGTGCACGTGACCTCAGCGCGTTTCAGCGGGAAATGCTAACGGGCTTCTCTATGAACTCCTCCGGAGTGTCTCGGGAGCGCAACAACTAAACGCAATATACTAGCGAGCGCAATATTATAGAAAAGCTATATTAGTTCTGCAGAGATTCTATATCTAATTATAAATACTTTATCTATAACGTTTTATCACTTTATATTAATCGTATATACTATTTTGCCGCTACTATCTATATCTATTTCTAACTATTATATAGGCGTATACCTATATTATTTCTTCTATATTCTTTATTTTTTTTATATTTCGTCTATTTCTTTACCGTCTATTTTTCTACTATCGAATCTTTTATACTATACTACCGCTGCCGCTGCCGTCGCTTCCTTCTACTTTTTCCTAGATTTTATTCATTTCCTCTACTATTTCTAATAGTAAATTAGGTATATAAATCTAGATTTTCCGAAAAATTCAGATTAAATTTATAGAAGGTTATTAATATTATATCGTTCAATTATATTTATATATCCATATATTATAAAAGTTTCGTTATCGAAAGAAAAGTTTATAAAAAGATATTAAATTATTCCTTTAACCAAAACTTTCTCGCCGTTATTATTAAAGGTAGAATCTTTGGAAAAATACCTCGGAAAATCTTTATCTATAGCTATTCTAGAAAGGATATCCAAAATAATAGAAAGTTTAATAAATATATTATAAAAAGCGGGAAAGATTAGATTTCAGCCGATTATAATCAGAAATAGACTAATATTACCGTAAGTGATTAAAAATAGCGTTACTCTATATTGTATAGAATCTTTTCAATTAATTCGACTATTAAACAGTTGATTTTTATAGTTAAAATCTATTTTAACTCTATATTTAATTATAAAATAGCTTTAAAATCTTACAATTATCAGGTATATAAAATATATTATCCGAATACTATAAATAAAGTTTATCTAAAAATAGTTTACTATAGAAAATATCTTTTATTTACTATAGATAAATTAGTTCTCTCTGCCGTTAATCGGATATATATTGAAATTCTTTTTATTAATAGAAAGAAATACTATAATTTTATTTCTTCTATAACTCGTAATCGCGAAAAAATCATCGGCGGTATATTCGAAAGTTTCTAAAATTCTAGATAGATAATATATATTCGATATAAATACGAATATAACGTCGAAGAGATACAAATATTATAGGGCAATTTTAAAAGTTGGTTAAATTTATTAGTATATCTATAAACGGAGGTATAACGGGTAGTTATTGAAATTAAATTAAAAATAAATTAGTTTAATTGCTAGAGCTATTTAAAATAATAACTAATAAATTAAATATCCCCTTGTAGGGTCCCTGTCCGGGGTTATAATTGAGTTATTATATATATGCGTTTTATCACCGTAGTTTTTATACGGTAATAATAATTATTGCTTGTGTAGTAAAGAATTTTCGCAGTTAAAAGAAACAGTCAAGCAAGGTTTACAGCGCAGTTAATCGTTTTTATTCTATTATATCCTCCATTTAATCACTATTCCTCCCCTATATAAGTGTACCTTTTATCACTCGCAGTCCTCTACGTAGAACAAATATCGCTCTATATATACGGAAGAGCGAGCGACCTTCTGGATTCCTTTATACTACTTCGAAATACGTACGATTATAAGCTATTAATATAGCTTCTAAGACTACCTGCTAGGCGGTAATACTATCCTTTACCTTTATTACTTCGTCTTCGTCTATAGTCGTACCCGAATCCAGACGGCCTACTAATCTATCTAGATACTCGATAACTGCTTGTTTAGATTCTAGTAGGATAAAGGCCCCCGCTAGAAATTTAATACAGTCGCTAAAACTATACGGCTCCGGCGGATTCGGAATCCGAGGCTTTAACGTCGTAGTTAGGACTAACGGATTTTAGGATTTAAAGTCCGTTATAGTAGGCGGACTAGCGAGGACTCGGTCGACGTTATCGAATAGCTCGAATTTAGCGATTTCGAGCTCTATTTCTTCTAATTAGAAAGGTATAATCGTAGTTTATTATTAGTAGAAGTTCTATATATATTAGCCTGCAGCCTAGGCTATTACGGAAGATACGTACGTTAGATACGATAGTAGGTACTAGTAAAAAAAAAAGAAAAAAAAGCGACTGTAAAGTATATATATTACGAAAATTCTACTACGTTATATTTTAAATAAGCTATAGGAAATTATACTACGAACGTATTATAAAATAGATTCGAGTTAATTTTACATAGTTCTTTAGTTTAAATTAATTAGACTAGGGTATTAGTTCTTATATCGTATATCTAACGCTAGCGTACTAATACTGAGGTAAATTACTTACGGAACCGACGGTTAATCGGACACTAAAAAAAATAAACAAAACAATAATATAAAAATCAAAACAATAAATTAAATATAAACTAAAAAGGCGTCGAGATTAGAATCTATATAGATAATAATATTTTCTATAATTAATATAATTAGTATAATAAGTATATCCAATATAGCTAGATAACTAAATACCGTTTAGTAATAATTAGTAATTAGTAGTACTAAATAACGTTAATTACTAAATAACTTCTAAATATTTAATATATACTAAAGATTTATTACTAAATATAAGATTTAATATAGAATCTAGTCTAGAATTATAATACTATTCTTTTTTTTTTTTTAGCTTCGTCCCGAAGTTTATCTTTTCTCTATAGTCCCGAATTTTTCTTTTTTATACTATATCCTAACGTCGTTCTAAATCTAGTACTATCTGATATTATAAACTTGCCGATTTTATTAAACTCTTAAGTATTATTATAGTACAAGTTTACTCTATCTATATAAAATATAAAAAGATATATAAAATCTATATTCGTTCTAGTAATAATAGTAAATATCTATACTATAGGTAGAGTTATAATTCTCGGGTAATCTAATATTAATAGAATCGTTTAAAGAGTAAAAAGTTCGAATTATATAAAGATATCCGAAAGGCTTATAAAATTTATAAGAAAACTCGGATAGAAATATATACTACTTTTATAAAAGTATTATTTCTTTATTAAAAGATAGATTTATTAGATAAATATATCGAAAAGACTATTACGGTAGAAATATTTAGTATTAAAGAAAATAAAGTTTTTAAATTTCTAAACTTATCTACTAGTCCTTTATTTACTTTATTTCTGTAAATCTAAAATTTTTTCGACGATCTACCGAATTTCTTTAAAGATATTCTAATATCTTTAACTAATAGAACTGCTATAAAATCTTTTAATAGTTTACTAAATATTTTTTAGATTTTTAAATATTTTCTAGAGTAAAGTAATCTTTCTATTTAATTAAATAATTTTTACCTTTCTATTATAGGATCTTTTCGACTACGAAAGTATCTTTTTTTTATATTTCGAAGTTAAATATCTATTATATTAGTCTTCCGCGATCGGCTAGTTCTAATAGAATTATATAAAATACCAGGTATATTTTAATATCTCGAAATAGATCGAAATCGAATTTCTAAAATCTTATAATCTATTTAATTAGAAATAGTCCGATTTTAATATAGTTAAGTTTTTTACTTAGAGTTTTTTATTTTTAGATTTTTCGTAAAAAGGTATATTTTATTCCTTTTTTTTAGCTAAAGTATTAATTTTTAATTTTTATTTTAATAATTATCTTAATATTTCTATATTTTAAAAATATTTCTATAAATTCTTTCTTTAATATCGACTTTCTAAATTACAAATTCTGCTAATTTATATAGTAGCAGTTATCTAAATAAAATCGTATTTCTTCTATTATCGGCGTAGAACGGTATTTCTTTTATTATATTTAGTTCTTTTATATTTAATACTTTCTATACTATTATTAAAAGTAAAATATAATTATTATAGATATTATTAATATAATATTTTAGGTATTATACCAAAATCTAGTTAATATATTCTATCTATCTATCCGTTATCGAATAGAAAGCTATTAATATTTTTAGTTTAATACTAAATAGAAATTTAAAGGTTTTCTAATAGTTCGAAATAAAGAAATTATTTCTTTTATTTATTAATACTTCTAGTAATTTATAATATTAAAAAAATTAGTCGAAGGTAATAAATCTATTTACTCTATTAATTATTAAAATATATTTTATATTTATTATTAGGTTTTTCAATTTTAGAAACTTAATAATAAAGTTTAATATTACTTCTTTCTATAGTAAATCCGGTAGTTTTTAATAATAAATCCATCTATAATAAAAATATATTATATATTTATTTTATAAATGGCTAAGGTATTCTTTATTATATATTTTAATTTATTATTTACTATTAGAAAATTAGTAATATTATTATAAAAGTTATATTATATTTATTATATCTTGATATCTTTATAGTATTCTATCGTAATACTTTTTAGTATATTTATTAATTTTATCGTTTAGTATTTATAGTTTCTTTTTTTTAATAGAAAACAATTTCTAGTCGTTTCTAAATATATATAGTATTATAATATAATTTATACTAATTTACTAATAGTAATTTATTTTTTTTAATTTTAAAAATATTATTATTTAAAACCTTTTATATTTTTATATAATTACTTCTTCGACCTATAATATTAGTTTTTCTAATTTATTTATATAGTATATAGTATATTTTAAATTCATATTAACCGAAAAATTCGGACTATTATATTTATTTACTATTAATTTATCTTATTATTATAAAGTATAGAAGATTTTTATAGTTTATAAAAATTATTAATTCTAGTAATCTTTCGACGTATACTTTCTATTATTCTAGTACTACTATTATATCTAGTCGTTCGTTATTATAGATATTATAGTTTTATTCTACTAGCGATAATTTTCTAGATATATATACTACTATATATTATTTATAATCGTATTATAATAGAAGATATATATCTATAGCTAGATTTAATAAATTTATTTCTATTTATAATAATTTAGTAAGATTATATATTTATTCTTTTCTATCTCCTTAATACTATTCGATAGTATTTTTTATTAAAACTATTAGAGCGAGAGTTTTTTTAGAATATTTTTTTATAAATTTTCGGTTATAGTTTATAAATCCGAAAAAATAATAGAATTTTTAGATATTTATTAGCGTTTTCTATTCTATAACAGCTTTTAATTTACTAGAATCGATACGTAGTCTATTTTATTCTATAATAAATTCTAGAAAGTTAATTTTTTTTATAGGATTTATATTTTTCTAATTTAAAACGTAAATCTTTTCTCTTTAGATAGTTAAAAACTTTACTAATATATTATTTATCTTTTTCGAATATTTAAAAAAAAACTAGAATATTATTAAAATAGGCGATAATAAATATATTTAGATATTTTCTAGATATATTATTTATTATATTCTAAAAGGTTATCGGAGTATTTATAATAACTATACTGTATTTGAAAAGCTATTTTCTATTTTTTTTCGGCTTTTATCTATATAAAGTTATATATTCTTCGAAGATCGAACTTCGTAAAATATCGTACTCTAAAAAGACTATTTTAAGATTCGCTAATATTTAGTAGTAGATATCGGTTTTTAATCGTAATATTATTTAACTTCCGGTAATCGATATATAAACGGAGTATTCTATCTATTTTAAATATAAAAAGGATTAGATATCCTACTAGTAATTATAGTTTTTTAATAAATCTCTTTTTTATATTTTTATCTAGATATTTATAGAATATTAAAAGCTCTATTATAGATAATAGATAGATAGGTCTAAATATAGATTATTTATCTGGTTTAAATCTAACTTTATAATTTTATAATTAAAAATTCGATAATATTTCTATAGTTCCTTTTTTCTAAAATAAATTTATCTAATTTTTATATTTATCTAAAACCTTTTCTAATAGATTTTTTTATAATTTCTTATTAGATAGTATATAGAGTTTTCAAAAGATTTATAATTTTCCTTTCTATTTCTATTTTATTAATCTAGCTAATCTCTACTAGTATCTAATAAATCTAATCTAGATAGTTTTTAGTTATTTTTTTTCGAAATTATAAGTTTTCGTTTTATATTCTATTTTTTATCTACCTAAAATCGCTACTTCGGCGTAGGCTAGATATTCCCTATATAGAAATATTATTCGATACTAAATATTCTCTTTTTCTAGTCTATTACTAGATTATAATCTTTTAATAAAGTATTTTAAATATAATATTACAGCTAGCTATCCGAATAATATCGAACTAAAGTTCTATTTAGTACTAGTTAATTATTATTTTAAACAGTATCGTTTTTTTATAACTTTTCTATCTCTATTTAGTATTTTATTTCTATCTATAACTATTTAATTATATTATTATTATTTTTTAGTCCGAAGGAACCCTTTCTTTCTAGCTAAATCTTCTAATATAAAATTTTCGGTTACGCCTAAATTAATAAATATTTTAACTTTCTATAATCTATTATTATTTTTAATTATTATTATAATTTCGGATATATATACGTAGCTAGCTAAATTTAGTTACTTTTTCTAGACTATAAAGTTATACGATCGTAGTATATCTATTACTACGAGATTTTATCTTTTCCCGAATCGTTATTTTTATATTTCCTATCTTTATAGTTCGCTTGCGAAATATATCTATAGAATTTTTGATTAATAATTCTATATCTTTTTTATTATTCTTTCTAGTATTCGTATCTACTATATATAATTTTTCCGGAATAGTTATAAATATTATAACTTCCGACTTTAATAGATATTATAAAAATATATTGATATAGTTTAAATAGATACTATCCGGTTTTATTTTTCTCTAATTTATAGATTTTATAGTTATTATTATAATAGGTGGTCCAACTAAATAATATATATTAATTTTCTATTATTATATTTCTTCGTTATAATATCGGTTTAGAGATAACTTTATTTTTAGAAGCGTTACTTTCTAGTTCTTTCTCTAATATATCGACGATATTAGTTACTTTCTAATTTTACTAGTTATTTTATAGATATTTATTCTTAATAAATATTTTATAAACGGTTTTAAATCCTTTATAGATTATTATATATCCTTTTCTTACTAATTTTCCATCGTATATTACTCTAAAATAAGAAATTTTTAGTTTCGTTTATTAAACGTCCTCTATTATAGATATTTATCTTATAATAGCCTTCTTCCTAATTAGTTCCGGTAATATTCATAGCGAAATATTACTTATTATAGCTTTCTATAATATTTTATCGTTTTCTATAAATATAAATTGGTTATCTAAACTAGTTTCCTAGAATTTGGAACTACTATTATCGTCTTTTATAATTTTTTTTACTAATTTTTAGATTTCTATAATATAGTACTAAGCTATTATCATTATATTTTACTTTATTACTACTTTTTCGCGAAGTAGCCTAGTTTACTATAGTTATAGTACGTTTTAGAATTTTTTTTCCTTTTACTATTTCTAGAGTTTTTTTCTTTATATCGCTATTATATAAAGTTTAGTTCTATTAATATAGATCTATAGTAGCTATTTCCGATTCTTTTACTAGGCTATTATTTTTTATAGGATTTCTCCGAATAATATCCCGTATTACTTTATAGTTATCTACTATAGCGTTTTTCTATATCTCTTTTATATAATTTATTATCGAAGTTAGTAGATATTTTAATTAGATTATCTAAAGTTTCGTATATTCGACCGTCGTATATGAGTTCGTCCTTTATTCGTTCTTTAAATCTTTATCTATATATTACGTATAGGGCGTCGTCGTTCTATTCCACTAGTAGTAACTACTTTTTAAACTATACGGTATATTCCGATATTATAGTTTCCTACTAAAAGTATTAAATAAAATATTTAGTAGTTAGAATTATATTTAAAATTCTAAAGATATTATAAATAGTATTTTTAAACTTTATAAATTATATAAAGAATATTTGTTATCTTTTTTATCGTCTATATATTAGCGAAGGAGGGATTTTTTCTAGTACTAGACTCGTTTTTAAAAGCAGAATATAGCGAAAAGGATCTTTTTTTTTATTAGATATAAAATAGAAGACAAAATATATATCTAATTTTATAAGCTAAATTTATAGTATTAATTTTAATACTATAAAATCGATAGTTAGCCGAAGGAATACTCTCTTTCTCGCTATTACTTCTATTTTTTATCTAGATTTTCTTTCTTTTAGGTTCGGACTTCTCTACTATATAGCTAAAGTTATATGGGATAGAAGTTTAATATTAACCTATAATAGATATTTCAAAGGTGAATAAAATATTATAGAGCTATCTAAAGGATCTAGTATCTCTAAAAATTAGTTAGACTTATTAGTATATCTATAAACAGAGGTATAATTTATAATTATTTAAATTAAATTAAAAAAAAATTAGTTTAATGATTAGAGCAATATATAGCGATACCTAATAAATTAAATATAAGCTATAAAAACGTCGAATCTAAAATCTATATAGATAATAAAATCTACTATAATTAGTATAATTAGTATAATCAGTATACCGAGTATAGTTAAACAATTGAGTACCGTTTAGTAGTACTTAATAACGCTGATCACTGAACAATCTCTGAATGTTCAATGTATACCAAAGATCTTGTTACTAAATATTGGATTTGATATAAGGTCCAGTCCAAGATTATAACAATAAGTTAGAAAAACGATATAGTAAATTTTCTTTATTGATAAATATTTGAAAAAATTCGTTAAAAGATTCTGTAGCGATTATATATTATAGTTTAATATAACGTTTAATACGAACCTTCTATAGTTATTTTTTTCTATTATAGTTAGTAATACGAATATCTATAAAACCTTTTCTATAGCCTTTTTCTTTTACCTTTCGGAGAACTGGAAGACGACTAAACTCTTTTTAAATTATTTAAAAATTTAAGTTTTTAATATCTATATAAAACTTCGAATTATTGTTATAAATTAAATATAGATATCTAACCGACGCTAAATAAATAAATAGTTAATATATAAAAGTAACTATATAGATAGTATATAGCAGCGGCGATATAACCGAAGATTATAAAAATAAAAAGCTATAATTAAAAGCAAATATCTAATTTTCTATTCTTTATATTAGTTTCGATAGATTTACGTTTTTATAATTCGTATATAAATAATATCTATTCTTTTAAAATGAATTGTCTAAATTTTTAAATAGATAATATATAATCGATAAAACTTTTAGACTATTTAATACCAGTTAGTAACCGTCTAGATAAAATAGAAAACGCTGTTAAAAATTTAGAAAGTGATTATATTCTATTATACGCAGTATTTAAATTTCTTTATTTTAATTTTAAATAATTTTAAATTTTTATTAAATATATTATCTTATATATAAATTTAGCATTGTTTATTATTTAGATAATATTGAGCAACTTTAGCTATTCAGTTCAAACGATATTAAAGATCTAGAAGAGATCCGATATACTAAATACTACTAAACGTTCTAAAGATTTAAAGTTTTAGTTTTTCTATTTTATTATCTATTTGCGTTTATATTATCTTTTAGTCTATTTTAAATAAAGACTATCTTTTTTTTAGAATTTTTAAAAAAAAAAATCTAATATAGTATTTAGAGAATAAAACTTCTTTTAAACCTTTATATAGGCTTATCTATAGTCCGCTACCGAAGCCGATCTAGAAATTAATTACTAGATATTTGTCGATAAATTTAAATCCGTCGAATAGAGTTATTTTGATAAAATATAATATTATAAAAAATTAATGGTTATCCATTACTTTATTGAATACTATAGTAACTTCGAACGCTAAATAATTTAACGTAATAAAGGTATCTACCCCTTAATTAAAACGGTAATAAATCTTGAGATAAGTCTCGATATAGCGATAAAATCTATGTTCAGTTGTTGCGCTCCCGAGACATTCCGAACTCCTCATGATCGCTCCTATATGCTGACACATCAGCCCTGGTAAAAAGCACAGTTAGTAGTTTCTGCGTTTACGAAGTCGCATGATTTCATTACAACCTCCACCAACGGCAAACAGGCCATCGAGTCAAGGTCCACGCTCGACGCCAAGGATCTTAGCTTTGCCCGCAGAAGTACAGCTAAACGTCGTTGAGCATCTATCGGAAGAAGACCTTTTCCACTTGGCACTAACGTGCAGCGTCTACCACTCGTTGTCTCTACCTGCGCTCTACACTAGGCTCACAATCGATTTCTCAAAGAATTGGAGATGTGCCATTGGCAAGATAGGCGCTCTCTTACGAAACCAGAGACTCATTACATGTTTACGGCACCTGGAGATAATTTCTGGCCTGAATGCAATGACAAGGTCGACATTCATGCTCCCTATTATCGAGCTCGTCGAGACTCTGCTTGTCTCGCTTCCTCGACTTCAGCTTCAATCTTTCAAATGGGATTCCTGCGATCTATCTAGGAATACTACACGAATCTTGAGAAGCCTGTCTCCTGGTATCCGCTGTCTCACCATCACCGTCAAGGCGTTTGAACCTGTAGCACGCGCGTATGCACCAGAAATTCTCTGGCCCTGGTACCTTACAAATAACGGCCAGGCAGCATTTCGGCAACAGATCGACTACATTTCCACGAGTCTTCGGCACCTTTCTGTTCAGATCTCGCGTAACGTGACCAGAACGCTGTCGCCCATGCTTATGGTGGCACTACACCAAGGCAAGGATGGTTCATCCCAGCTCTCTTATCTTGAGCTTCGAGGCGTTCGCCTCGCCACCTGGTGCTTAGGAGAAATGCGCTCGCTTGAATTTCTCAGCTTGCGGGAGTGCAAGAGCATTGATGTAGCGTTGGACAGTTGGATGGTTAACCACTCCCGTGGCAGTCGTCTCACACAACTAGAATTGACTCTCTACCAGCCATCGGATCTCCTAGTGCCATTTCTTAGGCATGCTTCTACCAGTCATTTGAAAAGCCTAAAGATTATTGCAGAATGCCCAACAATCTTCCCAGTCAACGCCATTGGTCATTTGCAGCTCAAAACATTGGTGCTTGAGTGTCGTCAAAAGTATAATTCACTCACCACCGTCCTTCTGTATTCTATCTGGGATCTTGTATGGTTGATCGACACTTGCGGAACACTGGCAGTCATAAGCATGCCTCTGGAGATGGTCAATGGCATCTACTCACCGCTGGTAAGTATGGACTGCTGCTAAACGCTTGCCGACTAACAGCTATCACAGAAGGAGTGTGAGGCGAAGGCATCTCTGGTACACCTGCACATTCGATGTCATCCTAATAGAAGACCCTTAGGCTATCAAAAAGAAATACTGCAACATGCCAAGCAGCTTATCAAAGCCTTTGAAGGACATTCCCCAGCCATAACTATAGGTAACCAAACAAGGCGATGGCGCGTTGTGCGTGGCGATAGCAGCTCATCGTGCATTCTCGAACGAATGCCATCTTGTAATTCAGAATGGATAATATAACATTAGAAGGTCCAGTGCTCGGATCTCCTCTGTCTGCTCTGTAACCGAGTTTTGTAATCACTTGATACCTTAGGATGATCGTATATGGAAGGGCCCAGTCTCTGCTGATGCTTTAGACCCGGACGATCGTAGAAAACGTGGAATCATGCGACGTAAACGATTTTTCGACTTAATGTCTTTATCCTTGTAAATAGGGTATCGGTTTCTCCCACCCAGTGCAATTGCAGGCTCTAATCCAGAGTCTTCTATGTTATCGTGAATTGGTTTCGGAGCTATAATGTGGTGACACCGTTCTTGGATCACCCCCACCATTTCGGAGGGTTCCGTCACATGCGCTGGAACTAGATACAATTGATTTGGATCTTTATCTTTGAGTAATCTCACGTTGGTGAAAATCATATCATCATGCCTTTCCTCGCCCGGAATGAACGTTTCTGGTTGATTCAAGGTCGATGCGTCGCTGTCCCAGAAATCTCCTGCATGTGAAGCAAGGTCCGCTCGATAGCTCCCGGCGATCTTGGATGCGGTTGGGCTGCTGACAGCCGGTATAACATTTGAGTTGTCAACTGGTATGTAACTTCTCAATTCCACGTCGTTCGTATCATAATCTGGACCGTCGGCGACTGCTACGGATGCGCTCACGTTTACCTCTTCTATGTCCTTGGCCTGGGCTTCCTCTGCATGCGGACCTGCTGAAGCCTGTCTGGAGTACCTACTTTCGCTATCGGCATATGAATGAGCGGAAGATCTGGCGGGAGAAAATGTCTCGACATCAAGCAGAGACGCTGTTTGGCTTTCGTAGTAAACCTGAGTTGGTAGTGGTGGACTGTGACAGACACGACCAAGTCGAAGTAGACCTTCAGGATGTTCGAAGGCTCTGTTTACCTCCGTCAAACCATCAACAAATACCATTCCGTGGCGTTTCATGAATTTTCTGGTGATGTCAAAAGGGACAGACTTCTCCATATGCTTAGAGGCTTTTGTGTAATTTCCAACAGCGGTCTCGTCGTGCAATGGTTCAAGTTTATTATATGCTGACGCTCCGTAGAACACCATCACGAAATCTTGGAATAATGCTTTGATTGACAATTTTCCTCCAGAGATTAAAAATTCCCTTTTCGTCGGGTACAAGTCTTTGATACTTTCGTGAGGCTTCTGTGACCATATACCGTTCCCCGGTTGAGATACTCGTCGAAGAGATGTCCATTTGGGGGCATTGGGGTCATTGGACGTAAACTCGCTGACTTTGCCTAGGAAGTCATCAAGGGTGGGGATTGGAGTAAAAGACTTGATAAAGAAATGGAAAGCACGTGACTCGGCGATTACAGTTCTCAGAGTGATTATTCGACAGCGTTGATTCCTGATCTTGTTGAGAAGCTCTTCGGGGTTATTTTCTGATGTTGTATTTGACCATTTGTTGTAAGCTTCTGCCGTAATTTCGCACCCCCATCTTCCTTCTAACAATTTGACCAAACTTGGTGATGGCGGAAACCCCTTCCAAAAATCTAGTATGCGGCAAAAAGCGTTTGACAGGTATCTTTTCGCCCCTGCTTTAAGGAGTCTGGCGAACGAATAGAGCGAGCTAGCAGTTATGATACCTTGGAAAGGTTCGAATGCGAGAATTTCCAACAACTGACTGCGAATTATGTCATGATCCAATATAGCAATGAGAGATCTTTTGAGATCACGATTACAGATACCTTCAACCGATTTAGAACCCTTATACTCTTGGAGGATATCGATCAGGTCTTTTTGCACAATACATGTCTCCTTGACATCGAGTTTCATGTGTGACAGCGATTTGATTTGCGAGCTACGGGGATCCGATGCCTTTCTTTAGTCCTTTCCGGTGACGTCAGCAAATTATCATCATTCAACAAACATTTGCCAGGCGGCTGTCTTTGATACAATGTGCGTCGGCCATTGCTTCTTGCCAAGCCTTTTCACGGTCTTCATCTCGCAGCCGAGTGTAATCCTCATCCTCATATGATGTACAAGATTGATGTCTCTGTCTTGCCCGGCTCGCAAGAATTCGAAACACCTCTTTCCTTGCAATTTCAGGTTGTATTGCTGCCGCTTCGTTCTCCACGAAAGTTGTCCTATACTTCAGTACGTAACCCTTCGCTGTATACCAGATCTCAAGATTATCGTAAGGGTTACAATTTACTCTGACCTCGTTTTTCAGCTTAATCAGATCTTCGAAGATTTTTCGCACCCTTTTTGCGATGTATTGATGGACTGCTTCCTGTAGCAGTCGACCTGTATCCCATATAAAGTTCAAAGACCATTTTGATGATATCGGACCGGCAGCAAAACCACCCCTCATTTCGAATGGCGTGATGGATTCAGGCTTCTTTAGGTCAGAAAGATTTTGCACTGCAACTTTGTATTGATTATCGAATAGCTTAAATTGATGAAAGAGCGGGTGATTGGCATATACTTTGAAGTTTGTATAAGGAACCTCCATCACCTGCGCCCAGTCCGAATCATCATGATGTCCGCCTAGCCATTTCAACAAGACAGGACGACGGTCTAGCCCTGTTGCGACTGGTCGAAAAGCAATGCTGGACATTTGAAGGTGTAGGGCATTCATTAATCGTCGCCCTTATAAAGCACTGGATGATTATGCTGACGCTCATCAGCAAGGCAGAACAGAAGAGTATAAATGCTGTCCCAATCTTTTGTCCCAAGTCTCGAGTTCAATGACCTTTGAGTGGGCCCGAGCTGGAACTAACGGAACCATATGGCACCGACCCCTGGTACATCATCAGATGGGAGATACCGGTATATCTCTAGTAACAGTAGGAGGAGATCTTCGACTGGGTCTGATGAGTGACAATACTGGCCGTCCGCGCAGCGCTGAGATGGCATTGTTCAAGGTCACCGCAGCTTTCGATCTCTACACCAATCGATCCGACTTCGCCGATTCACTCACTTACTCCCCCAAGGGCGAGTCTGAATGGCAGCAAAGTACGTTACGTGGAAGGTCCCTGGATGAGCTGTTTAAATCTGTGTCCTATTTCCTGAGCGATATCATTGTCATTCAACAACATCATATAGAGCAGGCGGTCGAGGAGTATCTTGAATGGATTCGTGTCTGTCGGAATCTAAAGCGAACTCGTAGGCAGATACCACCCTTTTCTCTCATCTATGTGCCGGATACATCAGCTGAAGTATGGCGTGCCACCCTCGCTCGTAAACTTGCCCAAGTAGAGGATGTTAGCTTTGAGGAGCATAGTAAAAATCTTCCTCACCCTTTCTTTGTATCTAGTCTTGAGCACCTTAAAGATACTACGATGTACCTGGTGCGCCAGTCTCAGAAGCTACGTCAGGTCCATCGCCACCTTTGGTCAAAGGATGAATTTAGTAAATTACAAGTACATGCTGTGGAAGTCCTTTCTCGGTCCACACAGCTTTCGTTCGACGAGGTAGAGATTCTGGCCCCTTTGAAACCACTCAAGGCGGCAATCGGGAGCTTAATTAGGATGAAAAGTCTACCCAAGGAGATAGCAGTATTTATCATAAGCTGCAATCTGGCTCGGTATGCATTAACTGAATGTCACAGTAAGTTCAATCAATCTCCTAAAAAGCTTCCCTAATATAAGTATAGTTTTTCACCCTGACGATCTATTCGATAGTTTGGAAAAGGATTTGTATGATGCTTCGATCGAGTCGAACACTGAAGATAGCTGGTGGGAACGATTAAGGGAAAAGTTGAAGGATGCGATGTACAAATATGAGCAAGCAGGTGACAACTTAAACGACGTCCACATACAAAGTCTTGCGCAACATGCATCTTATTTGACTTCAGCTCACCCATTCTGGGCGTGTATTACGTGCCTCCTTACCGCATCTTGTGTGTCGCTCTTGTGCGGACATGCTTTTTGTGAGACTTGTATTCAGAGGCATGCGTCGACAAACCCCAATAGTCAAGGGTCCGAGTGTCCATTCTGCATTCCTGCTTCGACGTTTACGGAGGAGCAAAGTGGCAGCCCACAAAATGGCGTGGCCGCGCTAGTGTACAAATATCACGATCTGATCATGGGTCTGATCGACGTGGGCATCAGAACCAGACCATGGAGTCCATCCATGTGGTTGCAAACAGTAACGGCATTTGGAAAAATCGCTGTCAGTAGACCTGAGCGATGGCTTGATCTCAAAGGCGGTTGGGGTAATACTTGGCGTAATCTCATCAGCCTGGCAACAAAGGATTACCCCTACGAGATCCAAGTGATAAGGAATGGTGTGATGTCAGCATTCGGTGTAGATATTTTCCCAATCAGCGGGGACCAAAAGCAGATTGATTACAAGCTCCTCTGGCCGCTCGTCACCAATTTGTTTTTTTTTGAGCTTCACAGCATTCAGAAAAGTGAAGGATCAGCTTACGATTGCGAGGGCACGATTAGATGTCAGCCAATCCACCACCCTTTGTTTCAGCAAGTGGCTAAGTTATGTGGTAAATCGATAAGGCTTCGTGTACAAGACAAGGTATTCATGGAAGAACCTCCCTACGCTGTTTGTTTCAGTGTGTCTGAATTAAGCCAAAGGTTGGATATACAACTTTGCGCTGGTGACCTGTCATTTTCAATCGCAGGTTTTCCGTCAACAATCCTGGGGAAAAGCTCTAGCCGCAAAAGACAATGCGATGGCGAGTCAGCCCACAAGCCGTACGTCAAACGACGGCGGCTGCCGATCAAGCAAGACTCATCGGTTCACGAATCTTCTGTTTAGACGCCGAAATTGGTCCTGGAAAGCTGGCTCGCCACAAACTGGTGGAAATCAGTGTCAGTCTCCGGGAAACATGCTTTCAGGAACTTACCAACGTCACAACGTCCACCTAGGGTATTCTTTATGGCAGCGATAACATTGAGCTCTTCCACGACTCTATACCCCGACTTGATCGAACCTTTGTCTTCAGGCTCTTTCACATGATTCCAAATTGTTTCGAGGTGACTCGCTGTCTGTTCGCCGTGGACTACAACGCACATTGAGACGCTATGACTCGTCCTACGGCACTCTTCATAGAGCGAGAAGGCTCGCCACCAACCGGATTTGTCCGACCAGATGGTTAGGTCCTGCTGTGGTAGAAGGGCGGGATGAGACCGGCGGGATGAAGCTTGTCTAGACCGAATCATACGGCTCAGAATTGAGAGAAGCCCAAAAGCCGGTCCAAAAGGCCCTTCAAAAAAGGCTGTACACTCGGCAGCAGGATGGTAGATGAGGAATTTTCTTCTACTTTCTGAATACCAAGCTTGGACTGGTTTTCCCTGGATCCAATAGAAGCAATAGGACGTATGATAGGGTTTTCTGACGGAAGAAAAGTCTTTGTTAGTAATATAGCAGGGCCATCCCTCGACTGAAAGTGTTCCTGTGGTCCGCCGCGCGAAAGCGATGAACATCTCCAGTGCTAACAAGCCAGCCGCGACCGCGTCAAGTACCCGCATCATGGGCGTCGAAGGCCAGCTCAAGGAAAGGAGGATCAACATGGACATGGCGATGTGAGAAAAGCGCCATGATCTAGGATAGTGCTTTTCAAGGCGGCGTCGGCAAAAGGGAAGAGATGATACACCCAAGACTATGACAGCACAGACACCCTGTAACGAAATCAGTTGTGATACAACCCATTCCACGGAGAGAGTCGTACCAAGAGACTGGGCCAACCTGTGCGTATATCTAGTCCAAAACTTAGCGCTATTGCAAACTTAGAGGATAACGAGTACCTCTGCTGCTTAACGCCGAGAAAGTAATCACCTCTGCCATTATGATGCTACCTGCAAGACGGTGGAACCATAGATATCCAGGCTGCTGTACGGCTGCAAGCTCCAAGAACGGACTATGTCGATTTGACAGCAGAAAAAGCACAGTCATGTTCATGAGGATGAGTTCAGCCAGCTTGGGACTCACCTGGTCGGTTTGGGCAGACAAGAGAAGCACAAGTAGATTTGATGCTAGCATCGACAGCAAAAAGGGCAGGTGTAAAAGCTCAGGACCTTGGAAGTCCTGATCCACCACTCCAATGACAAAGCCGTAGCGGTGAAGATAAAAGCGAAGTGGAGATAGAAGTTCGCGAAACCAGGTTGATCGACGCTCTACTATAATCAAAGACAAGAGTACCGCCCAGCTAATGGTGTAAATCATGACGTGATACATTGTGATGGGGAATCCTTCCACAATCGTTGTAATAAGTAGACAGGGTAAAATCCACTAAGCGTCCACTTGGCGGTCATATGCTTACCTAGCGGCGCTCGCGTACCATGACTTTGTAAGAGAGCCAAAATGCAGCGCAAGCACCGACATGACGTTGAAAAAGAGCGCGAGATTTAGTGGGGATGGATAAAGACCTAGTGCTACCAGCATAGGTATGCATAACAAGATGCAGAAGCTACAGAATTATTAGCTTCGGAGGCTAAAGGTATCGACGAACTTGCCCCGAGATGAATTTATCTCTTAAGAATTCGGCGGGATCGCTTCTAAGAGGATCCAGAGCCCATATAGAAACCAAATTGCCCAGTGAAAGCTGAACGCCACAGAGAATGATCGAGAAGGCCGAAAAGCTCTGACGGCGTGGGAGGAAGATTAATGTACAAAGCCTGTTCCAGTTAACGAGAGGCTGGAACTAAACTCGCAGAGTTACATACCCACCGAGTAGTAATACAAAGCTCCAACAGGCAAAGAATGAACGGCAGAATGCGTAATGCATGAGGTTCATCGCTTGCCACTGCTCAACAGTTTATTAGAACAGATACGGTGTAATCTGGTGGACTTGTATGACTGTTTCCAGCCGTTTGACTGGTCATTCAAAGGCTTACATGGCACCGTACCAATCCAAGTCGAGTACTCACTATCACGTACGGCACTATATAAGAATGAGGCGGCATTCGAATCGATTGAAAAAGCTGGAAGTCGATACAAAAGCGTCGCGGCAGCGGCTCTCTCTGCCAATCCCAACCCAATATCCTCCATTCCAAATCCCACTGTCCTGGTGAAAGGTTTCCTCCTGTGTGGCATAGTAGCCTGCTCGTCATGGCATTACAAAGAAAGGATATAACTAGAAATATGCACCTTTGTGGTGAGGATGGATGAAGAAGACGCGTTGCAGCCGCATGGTCACAATCTAAACGTAACATGCTAGCGACCGCGACATTGCGGGGTTCGATTTCTTGGTAGTAAGCTTTGTCATACGAAGTAACTTCTACGGGAATTTGCTTATTGATAATTTGTGAGATGATTGGACGATGGTTCAATTGATGATTATGTGCAGAAATCTATGGAGAAGCTAATTTACAAGATGTGTGCGCCAAGGAATGCACTAAGCCTAATTAAGCGATCCACGTAACTTCTCATCAGAATATGCAGATTCTGCCTGCGTACGCAGGCTTATACACCCCCTTAGGATTATTACGCTATCGTAGATAAACTCAATCTTGATAGATACCAGAAGCTATATATAAATTATCTTGATTATAGGCCTTTTAGATAGAAGGCGGAATCAATTCGGCGCTGGAAGTAATATTCGAAAAAGTTGAAAATTTGATTAGTTGAATTCTGAAATATTTAAATATACTACGTTCGGAACGTTTAAACGAGTATTTTTAAATAGTTAATTCGATTTTAAACAAGCGTATTTAGGCAATAGTCCCGACTAGATAGAAGTATAGAACCGAGTTTAGTAAAAAGGTTATAAATAGTTATACAGCAGCGTACTCGCTCGCGTTTATAAAACGATACGTAGTGGTTTTCGTACGGAATAGCCCGATAAGCAGGCGAATTACATTTAATTCATAAAACGTACGCCGGCGAAGGCGTCGTTAGAAGTTTAAAAAATACGTTCTCGGTAGTATATACTAGGAATAATAGTTTCCCAAACGCTAGAGTTGCTATAGGTACTAAAATAGACGTTGCAGGTAGAGACGGAGGTAAACTGATAATATTCAATGGAGATATGGGTGCCAAAGGCGCTATAGGTGGAAAAAGTACAGTAATTTAAATCTACATTTCAGTAATTTAAAATTATATAGCCTCGATCTTTTCTTCGAATAATCGTTTCTATTTATTAAATTTAATATAATAGTTTCGATTTATATTGGCTTGAAACTCGCTAAATTTATTTATATATAATTATTAAAGCTTTTCGTTTTTCTATTACCAGATTTCCCTCCGTTATTATTGATAGTCGATTTCGATCTAATATTATTTAGTAAACAATTAGATAGTATTAATAGCTTCTACCCCTTCAGCAGCGTATACGACGGTAAATAGAATAGACGGAACAGGCGTTACTACTTTACCAGAATTATTTTCGATAAAAAAATATCCTCTTTTCTTTCTAAAGGTAAAAATTATTTAACTACCGCGGCGAAGTCGATAACGTTTAAAGTCGATAACGATATCTTTATCTTTAAAGATATTAGCGGAAATTAGATTAACGATAAAATTTTAAACGTATATAACATTTAATATAGGTATCTTTTATTTTCCGATAGAGATTTCGGCTATAATGATAATAAAACTTTATACTATAATTAATTCCTTGGAACTGTTACGTTTTTTAACGAATCGGTTATTTATCGTATGGTTATAAAAATATATAAATAATATAGATATAGAATCGAGAATCTATAACGAAAAAAATATTTTCCGACGATGAAAAATTTTAGAAAGGTGATAAAGACGTTTATATTACTCGTAACTATAAAGTTAATTACTTTAATATTTAATCGTCTAGTAAATATTCTATAAAATTTACTACTTTATACGCTTATATTTTCGTAAAATAAATTTATAGTAAAAATTCTTCTATTAGTAGTAAAGTTCGCGGTAAAAGATTTTTCCGTTTATCGTATAGGTAAATAACTTTTCCTTTTCGTCGTTGAGTAGATATTCTAGTAAATTAACTATTTTATACGATTCCTTTTAGTAGAGCTGTAGTAAAAACATTTTTTTACTAGTAATAAAAGTCGCGGTTAAAATTTTTTCCGTTTATCGTTTAGATAAATAATTTTTCCTAGGACGATAACTGTATACCAGATATCGTTTTAATCTACGGTATAAATGTTTATAACTATAAAGTAATTAAATAAAAATTCAAATAATAATTATATATAGAAATGTATAATGACGCTAATTTACAAAATATATACGACAAAGAATATACCAAATCTAATTAGACGATATATATAACTTTTTGTCAGAATATATAGATTCTATCTACGTACGCAGGTTTATATAATTTTTTATAGAATATAAATTATATTATTTCTTTTCTTTATCTTTTACAACGAATTAGATTTTAACTCGCGCCAGTGGAAGTCGTCTAGACGATACCCGAAAGCATTCCGGATATCTACCTGGAAAGAACAAAACTAGAGTCATTTTATAAAATATATTTACTTGAAATTTAAATACTTTCCGGATATCGTCTAGGCGACCTTTACTAGCGCGAGGCAAAATCTGATTCGTTGCAAAAGGTAAAGAAAAGAAATATGGATTTTCAAAAGGCGTGCTAAATCAAATCGGGTGGCTGATCAGATGGATTTGATCCATAACACATTTCTTAAAATGCCCCCACTTCTATTATAGCGTGTCGCGAAACCGGCTTTTTTTACACATGCCCACATGCCTGCCTGCAAGGTACTTGATCATAAACTCATCCTCCCTTCATCACTGTTGTCCCGGAGGTTGTTGGAGGCGTCCACGCTCCAAATTAATCTGTAAGAGGGTAGTTCGAAGTTTGGACGCTTCTAGTCGGTTGCCTCGAATCACCTGTCCCGATTGTATTCGTGATAGTTCAGCGTCTGCCCTACGCTTCCTGAGAGCCCTCTGGCTATCGAGCATCCTTAGCATCAGTTGGCTGAGATCTGACGTGCATGCCGGGAGCGGTGTAGAGAAGGCTGTATCTGGTAGGATGAGATCCGTGCTTCCGAGGATGGGCTGCCAGCTTATAGGCGGGTTTCCGGCTGGAGGCGGCATGTTGACGGGCGGCGCATCGACTAGCGGCGCCGTGTTGAGGGGCGGCGCATCGACTAGCGGCGCCATGTTGAGGGGCGGCGCATCGGTGGCCACGAACGCCGGAGAATCGTCTTCGTGACATTAGCATAAAATGCATCTCGAGGTTCGAGCACCTACACGGCGGCTGTGATAGAGGATCTGGTGCCGGCTGTCGAGGGGGTATCACAACGCTTACAGACTGTGACGGCGCGTGTACGGGCTGCTCCTGCCGTTCTTTTTGTGCTTTGATCTTGTCACGATGTTTACGTTGTGCAGCTCGATTTTGGGCCTTTCGTTTGGCAGTTGTGGCAGGCATTGCTTAACAGATCCTACAAATCAAGAACCGGCGTATAACAGTCTTTAGTTATACGACTCGCCACTGAAACTAACAACTTGAAACAAGGAACTTGAAACATGCCACCTCAGACTGAAACCCAACGACAGCAAACGTTTCATGACAACACCCAAGAATAACCTTAACCTGCTGACAGCCCCCCTGAAACCGCTGACATTAGCTCCTGTCAGATAGCTAACCCTGACCCAAGAATACTAAGTATTGCGCTTTGATCGACTTCGTAGGACCATCCGATGAGAGCTTTGTAGTGGTTGACTTGATCCCTTTTGGACTTTTGGGGTTTTGCGACTTGAACGGCAAGCGATAGATTTTCGGTCCGTCGCTGAGGCGGCACGCGTTGGACTCGGTGGAAACTCCAATACTTGGGTAGCAGCCTGAGGCTGCTGCACGTCCTTCCACAATAGCGTTTGTTGTATGTCCAGCATGTGGTATTGAATAGTCTCCATAAAGCTGTGCAAGTCGCCGATCTTCTGGTCCAACGCAGCAATCTTCTTAAACGCGTCTGTTCCCAGGACATTGACTTTCCGATCCAGTCTTTCCATCGACGGAGTCGGCTGGAAAAGTCCGCCGGTTTTGGCTCGGTACGCCATTGAGTGGGTTGTGTAAGGAGAACAAGAGACAAGCAGTTGACAGCATTAAATGAAGAGACAATAAAGTATGGAAAAGTGTTTTATTTTAGAATACCGTCGCCTACGAAGCTGACATTTTGGAATCAAATCACAAGTCAATGCTGACCTTGCAGCAACCGAACCCAAAGGACGTTAGACGCTCTGAATAGGTTCCGGTATCCAGCTATCCGATTCGTGAATGTCTTGTCGCCAGTCCACACCCGAGCTATTTATAAATGGAGAGATCCTTGCTGTTACCACTTCGAGCTTTCTTCGGGGTACACAAGGGCATTCGATTTCATTGTCTTCGACTAACGTTTCAGCCGAAGGTGCAAAGCTACGGAACCGTCTAGGATACTTATAAAATGCTTTCCATCGGCCATACAGACATCTCAGGTTCAAACAAGACATGCAGCACATTATCTAGATTACCCCTTCTCCTCCATTTTTATCTTGTTTGGAAGAGTAATTTCTTTGATAAGCAGCGGTAGCTTCAGAACCGCAACCCTGCTAGCGGTACCAAGATGTATGACTTCAGCTTGGTGGAAATCGTCCCCTTCAATGCTCGTTCGACTATTTCCGTCCCCAAGTGTATTGGCGATCTCGCGGTGCACTCGTTCCTGCCGATTACCTCTGTCAGAAGCATTAGAAAGCCTCTCCGTATGCTCTCGCTGCCAACTCACGTTCTACGTAACAAATCTTGAATGAATCTCCGCATGCTATCGCCCGTGAGTCTTCAAAGTTGCGCTGTAGATATCTTCCCATCTAGATCTCTAAAAAGACCATTCGTGATGACTCGATCAACATTTCTAGTTAATCAATATGAAAGTCACGCTACGATGACTTATGACTGCTGACCCCATTACAACGTTTAATCTCCGACCTACCAGCACTTACCCTGTATGTGTCTCAGAGATGAAAGATTATGAAGTCAACGTAAAATTCCGCTACCCCGTATCGACCGCGTGTAACCAATCTTCTTGCCTCGGCCGCTATATTCGACTACTTGTTGAACTATGTCAACGGAAGCGCACCGGTACTTTGATATTCAGCAACGGCTACGCATCGTTTCATGCTTCATCACCACTGAAGATATCAAATACCAAGTTCAAACCTTCCATACATACTCACACTCCATTTAACACACTCTCTTGTCATCTTCAAGTAATCAAGATATATGTTCCGACGAATGGGGCAACAGCAAAGGCAGAATCAATCAGCTGTCGCTTTCTAAGCAAGGAAGCTGCAATTGACTGGTGCCGTGTCTTGGCTGTTTACGAAGCTAGATGCCAAAAAGAAGAAGACATCTTGGGAATTCTAGACTTATACGGTCATCTCTGTCTATCGAAGTTGAATTTGAGCTGATTAGCTGACATAATCTAGACCGGGGATGATCAACATCAAAGGGTCGCCTTATATATTTAAGACCCAATCTCGGCTTCGCTTTTTATGACATCACAAAGCATGTACGACTCTCATCAGCCAGGCAATCAATACAACCGCGCTAGGATCCATCGGTCCCAGAATCGTCGGTTCAAGCACCAGCGAAATCCTTATTGGAAGAAGCCTTTCGGGTATAACCGCATACCTTTTCAGGATCCACATATGTTTGTTCTTGTTCCTGGGATGTATCAACCTAGAATTGAACAAGATGGCTCTGGTCTAACTACTCGAATCATGGAGTTAGAACTTAACATTTCGAAATTACGCGATGAGATCAAGAAAGAAGATTCATGGAAGGATGGCTTCCAAGAAAACGAGTCTTCTATGAATGCAGCTAGTAATTTATCCGAGGCCACGTGAAAATCGTAAATTAAAAAAAGAAGTCAATATCTTTATCACAATAGTGGATTGCAACGAGTTATATACATCTTTAAAATGTTATATATCAACTTTTCAGAATAGCAAGTATATAATATTTTCTATAACCAGATGAAAATATATCTACTATTGCTTTTACAAATGAATCTATAGTTATCTATTTTCATAATATCATTTAAAGACTTTATTACTTTTTCTAAAGTTTACGGTAAATTTAAAAAGATATTTTCTAATAAAAATAATTTATTAATATTTATTTCATTGTTTACTTTTTTATACGAATTCCGTCGCCATTTCGGACCGAGTTGACCTTTGTAACTTCGTTTATTTAGCCCAACTCTTGTTATTCGATTGGTTCGGAATTCGTTAGAATCTTTTTCTAAATTTTTTTACTTCGTTGAAAGTTTTTATAGTCTAGTATAGATTTTTATTATCTTTTAATATATTTAATATAATTTAAATATTGAGGTGAAATATCAAATACTGGATATTATATAAAATAATCTCTTAGTATTTTACAAATACCAATTATTTAAAGCTTATTTTATCTATAGAATCAGTAAAAAGATATCGTTAAATTATAAATATTTCGAGTTTTAATATTTACGGTCCAATTTCGTTTAGTTAAAAGGTGTTACTAATATCTAAAGTTTATAGAAAACTTCCTCGTTCCATTCCATCTGGCGTAGAGGGATGAATTTTATACGTGCGCGTCGCGAGATATCTCTACCTCGCGACTCGTTTACTATACTATAATAGGGGTTTACTATCTATTTTATCTATATCTTACGTTTTTTTTTCGAGATATATCGTTTAGTTTAGTATTAATATATAATCTTTGTAGACTGGCCGTTCGAATCGGATTATAGATTCAAATCTATAATTCGACCCGAGTATCTAACTGTATTAGATAGAAAGCTAGCCGTAAAGCGTAATATTATCGCGTTAGACACGCTTGCCGCGATTTCGAGTCGCTACTTCGACCCGAAACGGCCAGTTTGAATCTTCGACTTCTTTTTCTTTCTTCAATATCGTTTTCCAGTATCTGTAACGCCTATTCTTAAACTATAATACTACTACAGACTTTAAACTCGTATCGCTACCGAGTGAATTTTTCTATACTATATTTGATAAATTTTATACTACGATTACCATCTATAGACAGCTCGCTAGCGAAATAGTTGATATAATAAATAGAGAAAATAGTAGAATATAAAAAAAATAGTGGATTTAATAATTTACCGCGTAAACTGATCCGTTCGAATATAAACGTTTAAATAGTATAAAAGTAAACATTAATTCCTGCGGCAATCAGAATATAGATAAATAATGTGAATATATATATAGCGAGGCTATAGAATATTCCAAAACGGAATTGTATACGAAATTGTATACGGAATTATATACGAAGTTAGCTATAGAATTTTATCCCTCCACGCCAGATAGGATAAAGGGAGGGAAACTTTTTATAAATACGTAATCAAACGATAAATAATCCTTAACAATAAATTGATTTAAAACAAATAACTACAAGATTTAACAAAGTTATTTTAAATTTTTGTAAATAATAAAAATATATAGATCGAATATTTAAAAAATTTATTTATATAAATTTTAAAATTACTATTACTCTAAATCGTATCCGATTTATAACTTGATATCAGTAGCTATAACAATTTGAAAAAAGTAATAATCGTAAATAAAAATTCGTTTTATTAGTTCTATATTCTATATATAAAATCCAGTATTATATAAATCTAAATTATTCTGCGACAATTTCTTCAATATTTTCTTCAGCTGCTTTCAATTCATCTTCTGTAAATAATCTTGCTGGAACTCGTAAAGGAGTTCCGTCTGGCCGTTTTCCGAAAACACAGCCATCGACGCGACGAATAACCTTAATTTTTGTTCGAGCAATCCATATTATATGAGCCCAATCCTTACTTGTATCAGTTTTGACTATCGAATAATCTCTTTTCGACTGTTTTTGTTTCGGAAGAGATGAATTGGTTATACTTCGAGGTCTATAAGGATCTTTTGATGCTTCGAATGCTTTTTTATTTACAATGAGATGTCGATATCCAGGGCCAACAGGGTATATCCCTATTTCTACTTCATTTGACCCCGAATTTGACAGTGGTTTTGGTGTTGATTTTGGATATATATTATCATCTGAATCAAGATCCAATTCTGATTCTAATTCTAGTTCTGATTCTAATTCTGAATCTGGAGGCGTATCTAGAAAATCTGATTTTTTGACTATTTTGGTCTCGGGAAATTTGAATTTTTTAGTATTTTTTGATTCAGTTCTATCTTTTTTCAATTGGATATCTCTTTTGAAAGTTTTCAAAAGATCATCTTTGTTTTTGATATTTCGACCAGTCAAATGATTTAGATACGTCGCGTAGCCTTCTAGAAGTTGTTTTCGTTTAAATTCATCTAGATTTTTGCAAAAGCTCTCTATATATTGTTCCGGTCTTAGGAGGGCTGATATAGTAGCAGCTATATATCCGTTGTTCGCTTTAAAAGGACATTTGACATTTTTCCAGTTCGCAACTGAAAGTTCTTTTGCTGTGATTTTAGCTGAATGATCTAATTTAGAGAGACTTACCTGAGAAAATATAGTCGGAAACGTAACGATAATCTGTTGCTGAATGAAAAGAAGTTTTCGAATCACGTGTCGCTTCTCTTCTTCTTTTATTTTTTCATTGTCGAGTAGTTGTTCTGACAGAATACGAAGATCATCTTCGTGTTCATATCCGAATAGAAAACAGGCTATCGAAACAATAACTGTATATCCATATATAGAATCTGCTTTTTGTTTATCTCTTAAAAGCGCTCGAGATTCGGCAATAAAGTTTTTAACATAACTTTCTTCAGTAGAAGAAGGTTTGGTTCGGGGATCCCAAAATGTTTCTGAACAATAAATCTTTTTGAACGTTTCAATCAAATATCGATGGACGTCAATCATGATAGAACGAGATGTAATTTTCGAATCAAGATTTTATATCTTTTTTGTTGATGACAAGAGATTACTGTTAGATAAATCACAGTCACGATAAACGCAGTGAAAATTGCTTTCGTGGTCTTTTACAAACCAATCAAATAGTTTCTCGTAGATAATCAATTTCGTCGACACGTATTAGTAAATGTAATCAAAGAACGTTTACGTACGTAATTTTGAATAAAAAAATTAATTTATTAATTTCTTTATCTTTCTACAATCGACTTTCGTTTTTTTCTTTCTATATCCGCGAAATGAATTCGTCGAGAAATTATAGAATAACAAGATCAGTATTATATCTCGGGACGAAAAATAGATTAATTCGTTTCGAATTCAATCCGAACGAATTCAAATCGCGTCTGATTCAAATTAAATAGATATCGAACTAATTCGTTTCGACTATCAGCAAATATACAATCCGTTTATAATATTTTAAAATATCAATAGCGTTTAGAATAGACTGGCCGTCGGGTCGCTAAATCTAGATTTTTGCGCTAAACTCTGGTAAAAAAGTATAAAAAGAAATATATTATCTAAATATATAATCTTAACCAAAATATATATATTTAAATTTTAAATATATAGTATAATCGGATCGAAATCGAATCGAATTACTAAAATGAGATCAGATATCCGACGATTCGACGGAAATTCGATCCGAACCGACCAATCTAGTTTAAAATCGATTAAACCAGTTTAACTTTCTACTTTTTTAGATTTTATAAATACGAAGAATTTAGAAATATCTAGTTATATAGTGGTCAGGGTTCTGAACTATATAAACGGTTTAAAAGATTTTAGAAAATATATATCTCGTTTATATAGTTATATATAAATTCGAATACTAACTGATCTGATCGCTAATCGTATAAGCGGGTATAAAAGCGGATAAAGATCTAATATAGAGATATTTATATATATATATATATATTATATTTATAGTTATAGAAAATTCGCTTAAGATTCTATATTAATAGTAATGACTTTATAAAATTAAAAATAATCTAGTTTTATTCCATTATTAAAACTTTTTTAAATCGGATTTAGTTATCTTTATAAACGAGATCTTTTAAGCTCGAATATAAATTTCTAAACTAGGTCTTTTTTCTACTTCTAGCTCGGCGCTAGTATAGAGCGAATAACGATATATAATAAAGATACAGCCTTTTCTAAAATATATATAAACTAGAAATTCCGCTATAGAATTCTTTTAAATAATTTACTTACGGCCTAATTCGCTACTATTTCTACTATAAAAAACGACCCTTCTAGAAAAAACGTTAGTTTCGGAGATATTCTAGATATTTCTAGAAATAACGATTTTTATAATAGTAATAACGAGAATAGGCTAGATAGTAGATATAACCGACTTTTAAGCTATCTTTATATAAATTATAGAAATAGCTATACCGATTCCGATTATTATCGTTTCGGCTATAGTATTTCTATCTAAAAACTACTAGAGTCTTCTAGTAGAAATTTAAATCCGCTATTATATAGATCTATTCTTTTTAATATTTCAGATATCTCTATGGTCTACGTAATATAGGACGTTTATAATAAAAAGTTTTCTAATTTTAAAGATTATAAATGTAATTATTCTATTATCTATATCTAGTTCCGCCGTTGTAAATATTATTACTAATTCTATAATATAACTATTTCGAATTCTTTTTTTACTAGTAGCTAGTATTCTATTAATAGTACTAAACTATTGTTCGTTAAATAGATTTCTAATTTTAATAAAAGCTCCTAAAGATACTTCCGTAAAACCTTTCTAGAATAATAGAATAAGCCGAACTTTTTAGAAAAAACTTTAGATATTTATTATAAACTAGTCTAGAATTAAATCTTTAACGATATCGAGATATATTACTATACTTTTATTAAATTATATATAAATATTAAGAGTGAAATTAGTAAATTTACTACTTTAAAATATTTTATTTATTATCTAAAGTCTAATACCTAGTTAGCTACTAAATAATATCTCGTTATATAATAATAAAGCGGGTAATTAGTAAACTTTATAAATATTATAAACGCTATAATATTATTCGAAAAGATTAATATTAAATATTATAATTATCGGAAAACTAAAGCTATTTTAACAGATAAATAATCTAGTACCGCCGAAATTAGCTCTATAAATACTAGTAGCCGAAACGGTCGAGGCGGGCGTAGCCGGAACCGAAATAGTTAAAAAGAAAAAAGTAAATAAAAGAAATCTAATAGTACTAAGAAATAGTATATATTTAAATAATCTAGCTATTATAAAAAAATTACTAGAATATTTATATTCCGGGAAATATTTCTAAAAACTAGATCTTTTCCGAAAAAAAAGCCTATCGGCGACTATTAATAATAGATTATCGGAAAAGATCTAGTATTATACGTATCCGGATATATATAGAACGTTAATAAAAAGCTTTTAAAAATAGAAGAATAGCTCGGTCTGGTTAAAATAAAGATCGAAGAATAAAAATTAATCTTTAAAAGAATACCGGAAGAGATATTAACTATTTTCTATAATATAATACCGTCGTTTTATAAAATATAAAATAGTAAATATCTTTTCTATATAAATCGGATCTCGGGATTTAAAAGATAGATATAGTTTAATTTAGATATTAGTAGAAATCGTCTTAAAATTTTCGCTAATTTAGATACCACTAACTGTTTTATTACTAAACGTATTACTAATCTACTAGTAATAGAGTTTTAGTAATTAATAGATACAATATAGCTCGAAGACGGTAAAACTATAGATAATTTAAAAGTAATAGAATTTTTATAATTTTGTAGAATTTTTTCTATCACTATTTTTTATATAGTATTAGTTATAGATTATTATCAAATTTTTATATATGATTTCTAGAAGTAATATAATTTAGTATTTAACTATAATATTCTAGAAGTACGAATTGAAAAAGATAAAATTATATATCGATTATATAATACCGGGAATTTATATTATTTATAACTTTTTAAAATATCTCGACCGAATTTTCCGAAATTAATTTTAGAAGGTTCGAACGATTTATTAAAAAGGATCGACGACCCTATTTTGTAGATTTAGATCTAAAAAAAGATTATATAGATATTAGTTAAATATAGTTTAATCGATAGTAGATTCAAATTTAATATAGCTTTTTTGCTATAATAATAATAAATCTTGTATTATCTTTCTATATTCTCTAAAACTATAAAACTCGCTACTTTATCCAATTTATATAGTTAATCTAGAAGTCTAAAACTTTATTAAAGCTTTTAGATTATAAATGTTAGGCGATAGCTCTATCTATTAGCTAGATAATAAGTAAATTACGGATATTAGTCCCGGCCTATTAAATATTATAAAAAAGATAATATATATAGATAATATAAATTAAATAATATTTATACTAATAGATCTTTTAGACTCGCGTTATTACTATCTATTCCGGTATCTTTCTTTAATATAAGCTTCGCTTTAAAAAATTTAGAATAGGGCCGACTCTAATTCCTTTACTAGAAATCTTATTTAAAATATCTATATTCGATAGAATTCGATTTATTTTATAATTCGTAGGGTATATCTACTTTACTAAACTATTAATAAATTCTTTTAAAAAAAATTATAAAATCTATAAATATAAAAGATTATTTTTAATATAGATAAATAGTAATTTTTCTTTTTATAGGTAGTATATTATAGTCGTTCTATAAAATCATATTAATGGTTTCGCGAACTATAAATATTAGAATTTATCTAGTATACCGACTTTATAGTACGTTTTAGAATTATTTTTCTAAAATATAGAAAATTATAAAAACTTTAAACTATTTTTAAATGGCGATAGTACTAATAGTTTATAAAAAGACTTTTACTATATTTATTATATATTATATTCGTATTAAAAAATAATATATATTAATATATAATTTTACCAATAATCTTAATTCTATAATAAATTTTAACTTTTATTAAATCTAGGATACCGATAAATAGAAAGAAAATATAGAAAACTATTCGGGATATATAAATAAATATTATAGAACTTTTAATAATCTATTAAATTATAAAACCTATTATAGAAAGTAAAATAAGGTAATATACAATAATAATATATTATAAATATACTACTTATTTAATAGTCTACTATAACTATTTTAAAAGTTTTTTTTAATAGTTCTAGCGTTTTTAAATATCTATTTCCGAAGCTAATCTATATCTTTATACTAATACTACTAAAAATAATCTAAACTAGATATTTTCGAAAAATAGTATTTCGAATTTTCTAAAATTAGTATAGATAGCTCGCGATATTCTTTTCTATTTAAGATCTTCGGTCGGAATTAAACGGACTTTTAGTCTCGCTAGAAAAGTTTATTAGTAGAATCGAACCTAAATAACTCTATAGTATATAGAGTAGATAATAATAATTAAATACTATAACCGTATCATAGACTTATATTCTAGCGAAATATTAGAAAGGCTATATAATATATTTAATTAGATAGAGATAGAAAATAACGCTATACTTCTAGAAAGAAATCTATTTAAAAAGAATTTTAAAAGTATATTAGAAAGATTAGCCTAGTATACTTCTTACTTAATATTAGTATAGTAATATATATAGATAATATATTATTTCTAAACCATTATTTTTCGATTTATATAACTATTTAGATAGTTCAATATTCCTTTCTATATTTTTTTTCTTATCTTTATTTTTATCTTTATTTTTATCTTTATTTTTATCTTTATTTTTATCTTTATTTTTATCTTTATTTTTATTTTTATCTTTATTTTCTTCTATATCTTTATCCTAACTATTAAAAATATCATTTTTAACTAAACTTTTATTATTTCTAAGTTTAGTATTATTCTATATAGAAAAGTATACTTTTACTATCTAATCCTTTTTAATAATTTTAACGATATTATTACTAATTTTTATCCTCCTTTTTATAGAGAAATTTAATATACTTATTAGCCGTATTTCCGCTATAATTAAATTTTTTAGTAAAAGCTATCTATTTTGAAAGTCTAGGATTCTAATAGACTAAAGTTTTTAGAAGCGGGTATAATAGATAACTTATTACAAAATAAAGTTAATAATTAAAGCTATATATTTCGTTAAAATTACTCTATCCGGACTATTAATAACAATATTAAATTAAAATAAATTGTAGAAATAAATATTTCTATATTAGAAAGTTCTATATATATTTAATATATTACTCTAATATATTACCTCGTTTTAATTCTATTTTATTTATTTAATAGTTATCGCCTTTTTTATAGCTTCAATAAAAGTATTAGTATATAGTTTATTTTTATAGAATAATACTATAAATAGATTAGTATTTAGTGTAATATATATTACTTTATTATATTAATATAAATTTATTTTTTGTATTTATAGTCTATTTTTCCTAATTTCTAGCGTTTTATTCTAATAGGGCCCTGGTCCCTATATCTACGCTTTTCTAGAAATCTATTTTTTTAAATTTTTTAAGATATTTATATATTATAAAATAGTCTATATTATTTTTCTTATAAAGTTTATATTCGGTAATAGACTACTCTTTACCGTAATTACAGTTTATAACTAATTTAGATTTTATAATTGGTAATTTTAATTTAGATATAGTAGATAGTAAACTAAATAATATAGTAGGCTAATACAATTAATAGCTAAAGAATTATCGAAAGAATCTACGTATTATAGTAGTAGAATATACTAGAAAATTATAGAAATATACAGGCTTACTTAAAATCCTAATCTTTAAACTATAATATAACTAACGATTATCTTTATTTTATTTCTAACTTTCTATTTTTTAATAAATAATTACTGTAATAAAACTTTAATATACTATATACTATACCGTATTATATTTTATTTTAATATATTAAAGGAATATAGTTAATTATATTTTAATATTAAGACTATTTTAGATAAAAAGTTAACTCCGACCTATAGAAAAATAGCGAAGACTTAAAGAAATAGAATCGGGAAAAATAAAAAAAAAGATAAAAGAAAATTTTATAAAATTATAGTACTAGTAATATTTTTAAATAATATATTCTAGATAGTTTAGCTAATTATCTATCGAAAGAAATATAAATAAAAGCCTAAAACTATCGCTTTTTAAAAAATCTATAGATACTAGAAAGGTTTTAAACCTTTTATTTCTAAAGTACCTTTTACTAGACTATATCGCGAAATCTTTACAGATATCGCTACTATATATATAAATAGGAAGATTAATAGAATATAAAATATAATATTTCTAGTTCTATCGGATATAATAGAAGTATATTTAATTACTTTTCTAATTAATAAATATATTACTTTACTATATTACTATATATATTTTCTCGCCGGAATGAATTGGATTGGTGTGGGTTTTAGAATTTAAAACCTATACTAATAGGGTTTAGGTTATATTAGTATAGGGTATAAATAGTATAGGTTAATTTATAGATTATAAAATAGGCTTTATTTAGCTCTTTTACGTACGCGTTTTATCGAAATAGAGATAGGATAACGCGTAGGACAACTTAAAAAACCTACACTATTTAAATAGATTGGGTTAAAGGCCTCTAAAACCCATACTATACCAATCCAAAAGGGTCTACCATACCAAATTCTAATGGGTTTCCCCAATCTATTCTGGCGAGGATATATATCCGACTATATTTATTTCTTACAGATTATTAACTAGCCGTTATCTATATTAAATATATTATTATTTAGAAGAAAGCTACCTTGTTTATTAAAAGGTTAATATAGAATCTGGAGATATAGCCGGGGACGTAATAATAGCTAGTTAATAAAAAATTCTAAAGAATTAAAAACTCTAGAGGAAGGATATATATCTATAGAATTATTTACAGAAAAATAATACTATTTATATAGTACTACTATTTAAATTAATACTTCTAGATAGCTATTATATAAACTAGTATTAAGTAGATAATATTACTATTTTATATTATCTGTAATTACTTTCGTATTTAACTATCGAATATAATTATAAATTAAGTCGGATCGAGTTTTTAGATCGGGTTTGCGGATTAAAATCTATAACCCGATTTAAAAATCGGATTAGAATCTGTAACCCGACTAGACCGTTTAGTAGATCGAACCGGGATCGGATTACTAAAACCAGGTCGGGTACCCGATAATTTAACGGAAAATCGATCCGAACCGTCCAGTCTAATTAGTAATTATATTAGTAGCGAAACTAGTTATATTATAAAACGCGAATTATAGAAATAGAATAGTTTTAATTTAATTTTTATCTGAATATTCCGTAAGCTAGAAATAGAAACTAATTACTACTATTTAATTCGTTTATTCGAATAATCTACTAATTTGTAGATAATATATTCTAGATACTAGAGTTTTCGTCCCTAACTTCTAGAAAATCTAGCGTGAGAAAGATAATATTAATTTACGATTTTTATTACTAATATTAGCTAATATGATTTTCTAGTTATATTCGAATAAAGTTATAATAACGAGGTTTATCTAATTAACTACAGAGTCAATAATTTAGCTAGAAATTATCAAAATCTTCTTAGTATATTTATATATAATCGTTAGTATATAATTTTTATTTAAAAACTTTACAGATAATACAAGTATAAAGTCTAATATAATCGTATAGAATGATACCTACAAAGGAATCGGATTAAAGAAACCGTAGAACCTATATTATTTTATTAAATTTAACTAGTATTAATAATAGTATTTTATATATCTTTTCATCTTTTTATATTTATTATAAATAAAAATCGATAGATAGAAATCTTTATATATATAATATTATCTTTAATAATATCGGTTATAAATTTTACCGATAACTTCGCCTATAAATTTATCTAGAATATAGCG
This sequence comes from Rusavskia elegans, assembly GCA_011316305.1. Lineage (NCBI taxonomy): Eukaryota > Fungi > Ascomycota > Lecanoromycetes > Teloschistales > Teloschistaceae > Rusavskia > Rusavskia elegans. The sequence continues at coordinate 629,353 of SAUG01000044.1, forward strand.
TTAATCACGGCTATTTCTTGAAATATAGTAGAAAAATTTATTATATATTCGGAAATTAATACTAGAAATACGATATTTATCATCTTTAATATTAGAATCTAGTTACTAGATTCGTAATATTATAATAGTTCTAGTCTATTATTTATTATTACCTTAGCCTTTTTTAATATATTATTTAATTTTATCTACTATTTCGACGAATATTATATAGTATATAGATATAATAATATCTAGAACGTACTAGAAGATATTTTCTTTATTATTAATATTAGTATTTCCGTATGTTATATCAAAGATATCTTTTTTATTTATAACTAGAAGAAAGAAGATATTTATTTCGAACTATAATAAAGTGTTAGAAATAACATTAGTCTTGCTAAACTTATAATATAATTTAACAATAAAAGCCGAAAGATATTATAATATATAAATAAACTTTAAATTTAGTTTATCTATATTCGTTATTTTAAATAAAGTCTATTTTAAAATCGAAACGGCGGCCGAGTTATTAATATATATAATTACTAGTAATTTAAAACAAAAATCGATAGAATAGTAAATTTTCTTTACTATCTAGATAATACCGGTAATTTCTAGTTTAGTAGATAAATAGTTCTTTTTAGTACTATTAAAGAATTTATTTAGAAATATTATTAGATATATTTTAGTAGATAGGAAATTACTATCGAAATTTTATTAAATAAAATAGATAATTAAAATAAAGCCGAATGATTTTAATATATCTAAATTAATATAGAGTTTATTTATAGAATCGAAATAGTAGAAAAAGATTAATAGTTCGAAGGCCGTTTATAATATTCGAAATAATTTTTTACTTCTAGAATAGAATTATATTTTAATTTCGTTAATTAAAGCTTTTATTTAAATCTTTTAAAAACTCGTCCGAATCCTTTTATAAGTAGAATCTTCTTTTTTTATAAAGATTCGGCGAGTTATATATATCCTGCGATTATATAATAAAGCTATCTAGTTATTTCAAAATAGATAGCTAGGTTTTATAAATACTCCGGAGAAGTTTTTTTTAAAATAACTTTAATTTTATCTTTTAAAATAGTTATTTCTAAAACGTTAACGCGTTTTCTAAATAGGCAAACGAAAAAAAATCCTATAAATAATTTAAAAAACGCGAAGCTAACTTATTTTTTTTTAGGGTAGAACGAAAATTTAATCTAGATATTTTAAATATTTTTCTAATCTATATAAATATATAATAGTACTATCTATTTAGATTTTAATAAAATATTTAAATAGGCGGAATAGTTTATCGGTCTAGTACTAAATATATAGCGGTAAGTTTTTATATCCTATAAATATTCCCGAAGCTTATTTCTATCTATAATAGAGAACTATAGTAAGTTTATAACAATTATAGTATTTAATTCTAAATTAATAAAACTATTCTATAATATTAACGATCGAAATATAGAGATATTCCAATATTAAGACGATATTATTTATTTATTATATAAAGAAATAACTATCCGATTCTGTAATAGCGTTAAAGTATCGGATATTAACTATTACTCTGTCTTTTTTAATACTATTTAGAAAAATTCTCTCTACTATAAAAATAGATTATATAAAAAGTATTAGCTATTTAAAATATTCTATCTTCTTTTATTTATAGAATTTATCGAAGATTTTATTAAATTCAATACCGTCCGTATAATTTAGATTATAAACCTTTAAAAGTATAGGTTTTATTATTCCTTCTTCTAGAAATATTGGTATCTATTACTTTTTAGAAATAGCTACTATAGTTTCCTAATTAATAGATACGTTTATATATTTTTCGGTAATAGCGGTCACCTACTATACTACTAATAGTTTACTTTAAACTATAGTACCGTTAGATAGACGGTTTTTTAATTTAAAATCTACTAGTTTAGTAAAAGAAGCTAATTTAGTAAATTCGATATTTTTCGCTAAATTTATACTAAATCTTGCTAAATTCTCGCTTAGATTTATTTTATTAGCTAGATAGAAAGCGTTTTAACCTATTAGAACGTTCCGTACGCTAACTTTATTAGGTAATTCTAGACGATATATAATCCTTTTTTATATAACCGCGGCGGTAGTAAATATTATAGTAGTTCTAATAGCTATTTTCTTTACTAATTTCTTAATAATATATTTATTAGAGTTTTATATTAATTCTACTATATTAAAAACTATATTAGAAATAGCGGTATAGTATATTTTATATCGATTTTTGATAATTTCTCTAAACCGGGTTTATTTAGATAGAACTACCGGCGAATACTTTACGTTATAGATTTTTATAAAGCTAAAGAAGATATTAACTATATAAAAATACTATTATTAAAGGTAAAGTTTATTTTTAGTATTAATTTTAATTTAAGTTCGAATAAAAATTACGATTTTCGAAAATATCGTTTTAATATTATACTAATATTTATATTATTCTGTTTAGCTTTAGAATAATATTACCGTAAGTTCTAATAATACGTTTAAGATTAGATTTCTTACGTGTTTAGAAATTAAAATTAATTTTAAAATTTTCGTAACTGCCGATAATAATCTACTATTTTTAATAATCTAGAATTATTCCTTCCGGAATTAAAATATCGATATCTAGTAGTGAATTAGTTTATAGACTTTTAATAATATAGATTTCGTTTATAAACTCTACTATAGCTAGATCGCCTTTTAGGTAGAAAGTAAAAACAGCGAATTTATCTATACTACGAATAGAAATCTTTTTAGATAGTTTTTTAATTTCGGTACCTTCCGGGATAAACTTTCTATTGGCTATTAGTATAGTATATCTAAAGTTAGTATATATATCTTTAATATTAGATATATCCGGACGGAAAGTTAAAAAAAGAATAATATAATAGAAATATCTAAAGGCTAAGCCGGTTCTTATAATCTATTTACTATTCGAAGCGATTACGCGGGATATAGAAGTATTTTCTTTACTAAAGAAATATTTATCGGCGATATATTTTTATATTTTGATTTTATTACTATCTATATTTTAGTAAATAGTTTCAAGATATTTAAATAATATATTACGTAACTCGAACGAGGTAATATATTTCTAATACAAATATAAAACCTTCGGTCTAGTATTAATGAAATTCTAGCCGATTTCTTTATATTCTAATTTTTAAAAACTTCGTTATAGTATTTAATATTAATATTATAAAGTTCGGTAGAACTATTATTATAATATCCGATGATAGAATTCTATTCGGCGTATTAGGCGTAGGCTTCCTTAATAGTAGAATAGTTCTCGCTATATACGTCTTTATAGACTTCTATTTAGTAGGCTCGTTAAGACGGAACTAGCGGAACTAAATATTAGAAATTCAAGCCGAAATCGGGTCTTTTTTAGGACTAATTATTATAGGTTCTCTAAAGTCTATTACTTTACGCTAGAATGAAGTTTTACTATATTAGAAAGGAATTCCTTTATAAAGTAATAAAAGTTTATACTATTTTAGATAAAAGATATTTCTAGTAGATTCTTTTTAATAAACGAAAGTTAATATTTCTAGAAAGGCTAAAAAGTCTACTAAACTATAGAAATTAATATTCGTATCCGGAAAAGCCAGAACTAAATATTAACTAATATATTATATTTTCTAGTATCTATTAAAAATAGAAATAGATTTTCTATTTATTAACGGCTAGAAATATTAGAAGATATTTCCTAGAATTACCGGAAGTAGTCTTTTTCTATAATTTAGATTTTAAACTATAATTATCTATTATATAAAAGAATATATTAATCATAGCCTATTCTATAGATTTAGAAACTAATATAATATATAAAAAAATAGCGAGGCCTATTTATATCTATATAATATTTTCTCGAATATTAGTAGTTTCGGTAATCTTTAAAGTTTATAGCCTAATCTAGCTATATTTACGAGACTCGTGATAACGGTTTATATCTCGTTAGTATTTGTTTTTATTTAAAAGATATATTTTTTCTTCTATCGGTAGTTTAAAACGAACGATTAATATATTAATCTATATATCGAGGCTTTTTATTAAATATTTTCTTTCTATAACCGAAAGCTTATTGGTATACTATTATAGAGTTTTACTATAAAGATATATTTACAGATTTACTTAAACCTTACTATTAGACCTAGCGATATATTTAATACGTTCGGTAAAGATATAGATATCGTAGAAATAGATCTTTTTACCTATATATTCGATATAAAGCCCAGTTTCGATAGATTTATTATTATAAAAGAGGTAGAAGTAGCTAATATTATCTACGACGAACTTTTTATATCTATCGGTTCTAGCGAAAAATATAGAAAGTTTAGATAGATATAAAAAATTTTTTTTTTTTCGCTAGTAGAATTTTCTAAGTTTTTTCTAGATTACCGTATTCTATTTCTAGATTAATATATTCTAGTTTTCTAATTTTTCGACAAAATATACTATAGTAGAATCCGTACTACGGTTTCGCGCCGTATTTGGTTTCCGACTTATATTTCTTTTAGATAAAATAGAAAGATGCGCTAGAACTTTATTAATTATATCTCTCTTTTTTTTATCTTTAGATAAAATACGAAAGTTTATAATAGTTTATATATATATAGGATTATTCCGAAATTTAGTTATAAAATATCTAAAGCGTTTAATAATAGTTCGCGCTATAGTCCCGCTATCCGACTATTTATTCGGGCTATCTAGATAATCGTAGTAGCCGGGAAGATAATCTTAGTTTAGCGTCTATAACGTTATCTACTTCGGTTCTAAAAGATTTACAGTCGCTATAATTATAGTATACGAAATTTAAAAAATTTTATATATTCTAGTTCTTGATAATAGTATATCTAGAGCCGGTTTTATCTATAAAATCGACGAGCTAGTACCCGAGAAAGATAGTAGTATCGTCGAGAAATAGAGATATTTTGTCTATCGATATCTTAACTAATTAGGATCTAATTAATAAAACGCTTTATTTCTATTATATCTAACTATATAAGATATAATTAGTAAAGGACGATAGTTATTTAGTAATTACTGCTAATAAGATAAATTTAATTAAAATAATTAGTATCTTTGAAAACATAGATGACGTTATTAGTATTATTTAGAATTTATAAACAGGGATTAGTATCGTTAAACGTTGAATATATATTATATAGTATATATAAATAAATCATTTATTACTATTATCTATTAAAAATCGATTTATAATACTAATAATAGCTTAATTTTTCTATATAGATGGAAAGCTCCTCTATAAATAAACGAATAAAGCTAAACGCTAGATCTAATCGGATAACGAATTCTATAGAGCTAATAAACCGCGGTTAAACGGGGTTTTGTTAACGTATTAGTTAGCCGATACTATCGGCCAGTGTTTCTACTTCTAATAAACTCTATATAAACTGCAGGCAGTTCAAATGGCTCATAACACTTTTCGGCTGCTACTACGGATATTCGCGGATTCGTATTGCGTTCCAAATATCACCACCATCATCTATTTTAATATATCACTTTTGAAGTTTTATTAAGCCTCCAATATATTAACGCGTATTAGACCACATTGACCATGTTTCAATAGAGCTTCCATTTTATAGGAAAGCGCGCAAACCTCTACCAGAACTAAAATAGATGGTGGAAATGATATTTCGATATTTTGAAAACGGAACGAAAAGATAACGCCTATATCGAAAAGATAACGCCTAATTTTATTAAAAATAGTTTTCTCGAACGGATTCGTTATTAGAAATAAATCATTGATATATATAGATTATTATTTAGATCTAATCAAATATTGTTCATTTTTCTTATTTAGAAACTATTTCAGATTTAATAATATTATTTGCAAAATCACTTTACAGTTTTACGCCGTATATACCGTATAGTTTCTAAACGAAATTAGTACTTTTAAAAGAAAAATTGAAAAAAAATTTATTTAGATCCTTTTAGAGCTACTATAGCAATATATAATACTAGTAGAAGGTTTTTAGATATAAAATCGCTAAAAGCCACGCTAGTCCTATTTTTAAAACGCTAGCGTAACTAGTAATAACGTTGGACGTTATTCGAATACGATAGATATATTCGATATTTGAAATAAAAGTTTATCTCTATCCTACCCGTACAGCTCTATCGTATTCGTATTTTATCTAACGTACTAAATCTACTAAACGCGCTAAACGTACAAATTTTTCTAAATGTTTTAAATTTATTAAATTCGCTAAACCTTTTAATTACGGCTACGGCAAAATAGCGGCGCTAGCAATATCTAGTACGGTAAATATCGTTTTGTTATTTTATCCAATTATATATCTATTGATGATCCGTTATTAATACTATAGTTTTTTATTTAAAAAACTCGTAAATTTGTTTCTAGTTTATCTAACAAGATATTGGCTTTAATAATATATTTTCCATCTCTATAGATAATAATAAAATTAATTTTAAAAAGTTTATCGGCCTATCTAATCTAGCGGCGGATCGGTAATCGTTTCGTTTAAAAATATTCTAGACTGTTGTAAACAATTTTGGATGTATTTATTTGATAAAAGTTTTATTAACTTTGATACTCGAAGTATAATGAATATACAATAAAAGATATTTATCTAATTAGTTCTAGCGTGCCAGCGATTTAATAGATCATTCTATAAATAATCATCGAAGATTTTTCTATTATTATTAGAAATTTATACTATTTGTATCGACTAATATAGATCTATAATAATTATCAGTAGTTAAAAATAACTATTAAAATCTTAGAAAAAATATTTGACGATCAGATTAAAGAATTATTGTTTAGCTCGTAGTAGTGATAGGCGAAAAAAAGATACGCTATTATCAAAAGGATAATACTAAAATACAGTAATTAGAAATTCAAGATTTTTAGGCTCGGTTTTATAGCGCTACCGTACTATTCGTGGAAAAACAGATAATAATCTAAACGCAAGAAAATACAGTAATAATTTTCAAAATACGTATTTAATAAAACGATGCGGCGATATTGAAATCTATAAAAGAAATAGTTAAACGTTTCGTAACGCGAGACCAATAGAAATCAGACTATTAAAACTAACTATAAATCTTTCTTTTTTTATTTAATAAACCTTGTTATCTTTTTGTTCATTTCGTTAAAAATATCATTTATTAACTGTATTTTCTATTATATAAATCTAATTTAAGACTATAGTATATTGAATTACTATATTATATAAACTTTTACCTTAACTTAGTAAATTTAATCTAGATAAATGTTATAGCCTACGAAAACCAAAATTTATAACAGATATCATTGCCTACGAGTATTCGTAAAAATAAAACTACCTAGTTTAATATAATACGTTGATATCTGAAATCGAAGATTTTTTAGAATTTATTTTAAAATCTATATTAATTCTATTATTAATTGAATCATTATTATCGTATTTCTCGGCTAAATCTTCGGTTATTTTAGCTAGTTTATCGATTCAAAAAGCGACGTAGAAACTAAGTTTACTATCTTATTAATATTTCGATTAAAATAATTAATAAATTGTCAGAAGAGTATATATTTCTGGAACGATATAGTAAACGCTATATACTAAATCGAAAAATTCGTTAAATGTTATAATTTAGAAGGTATAGAGTAAATACGTTTCCTAAAAGAAAATCAGAAAATATTAATTATAAATACTATAGAAGGAATTAGTTCGACAATACGAATATTCGTAGCGTTAAATTCGATAATATTACTAATAGTAGTAAAAAACCAATAGTTCGCGATTTTTCTATATTTACTATTGAATAACGATTCTAAATTTAATATCGACTCGTTTAGTATAGAGCTAAACCTTAATTTCGAATACGCTATAAAGATATTTTTAAAATAAATTGAAAATACTAAAAGTTTAATAATTTACTAAATAGATCTAATAATCTAAAAGATTATCTATATAATCGCAAAATTCTAGATCGAATTTTCGCGAAAGTAAATATAGATTATATAGGTCGAAGTTATTATCTAATAATAAAGAGTTTTAATCTAAATACGTTTAGCGTTGGTATAAAGTTAATCTAAATTAAAAAAAAAAGATATTAATTATAAATATAATTATAAAGATAAAGAAGAGTGTTGATTATTTAAGAAAATTGCCATCGAACGTTCGCTATTAGTGATTTATCCGATAAAAATTACTTTCTCTTTTAGAAACGATAAAGAAAAAAAGGCCAGATATATAATAACTACTTTGAATATAAAAAGTTTACTGGTAAACTTTCAATTTTTAAATTATAGATTTGAATCGTAGACTTCTTCGCCGGAATGGATTAGATTGGTATAGATTTCAGTCTGTAAAAACTACATAAATAGAGTATTAGATTTTATAGGTTAGGAAGTAAATAGTATAGATTACTTCGTCGGAAATAAAATAGACTTTATTTAGCCCTTTTACGTACGCGTTTCGTGGAAGTAGAGGTAGAATAATATATAGGACAACTTAAATTCTCTATACTATTTAAATAGAGTGGAATCTAGGCTTCTAAAATCTATAGCAAACTCTATACCAAGGATCTACTATATCAAATCTCAATAGATTTCTCCAATCCATTCCGGCGAGAACGTAGACTCTAGCGCGTGATACTATTTAATCAATTTATCTAACTTTTAATAATATCTATATATTTGCTTTAAAGGCCAGTTATTTATTCTAAAAAGAGGAAAACTATATATAAATCGATACAGAACCGCCGTACCACGAATATTAGATTGTGACGAGGCGTTTATTATTAATATTTCTTATATACTATTGTTTAGAATTGATCTTTCACCCGAAAGTAAATTGTACTAAAAGGATTTCGTTGGATACTTTGATAAATTCTATTTTTAATTGGACGATAAATCAAGTAATCGAGCTTTTGGAATTAAGAAATATAGAGGAATATATATGATTATAGTAACTGTTAAATGTTTTAAAAAAAAACTGCTTTTATTATTATCAAATCTCTATACTAGCTATTTTTTTTACATTACTAATTTATTTTATTTTACAAGTTTTTAAATCTTTAAAATAGATTAAAAATATCAATAGTTTAATTAAAAAATCTTTTAGATTTACAAAATCAATAGCTCGATAAAATTTGATCTAATTTGTAATATAGATATTTTAATCATCTAGATATCGCAGTATTAATAAACACTAATAAAATAATGAAATGAATAACGGTAGTATATTTAGTTTAAAGTTTTAGTAAAGTCCACGACGTATACTAGAAGGCGAAGATAATAAATAGTAGAAATTTTCGATTTAGTAAACGAAAATTCAAAATTCTATATCTAGTTTCTTCCGGTATCTACGGTTTTTTTCTCTACAATTATAGCTAGACTTTAAATAATTTCTTCCATTTATCGATAAATAATAGTATATTAACTAGATTCGATTAATAAAAATAAAAGACGATTATTAAAAAGTTTCTACTTTCTAGAAAAAGAATATCAAGTTTAAAATTAACGTTTAATCAAAAGTCGTTTACTTAAATAACGCGTTGAAAATTCTTGAAAATATCAAGAGAAAGTATAATAATAAAAAGGTATTGTATTAGATTTTCCAACTATACCATTCAAGATATAAGGAACGATATATCCGTAGAATAGAAAATAATATTCGATTTAAATTAAACGAAGCTAAGCTACTAATCAAATTTCAATTTTAAAAAATATAATTCGGACGGTAATATCAAGAACTAAGACAATAATAGATTTAATATAAATTTATAGTTAGTTTCATTATAAAAAATCTTTAATTAAATAAAATAATTATTTAATTTCTCTAGAGTCTAGATTTATAAATACTGTTTTTGTATAGCTATAAAAGATCTACTAAAATATAGTACAAATATTAAAATTACTAATAATATAAAATCTATATTACCATCAACTATAGTGATAATAATATCTTCAAATAGCGATTATAGACTTTAAATTTAATAATGGCTATTAAAGTTTATACTATTATATTCTATTTTGTTAATATCGGTAAATAACTAGAACTAATACTATTTATTTTTGTTTTTTTGTTTCTAGATTTATAGTGAAATTTTAAAAACGATTTTTTGAAATATCTATTATTATATACGCCAGCATTTTCAGTCTACAAGTTCGTATTAAAACCGAAATTTTACCGACGCTTTAGATCGAAAATACTAAAAATTGATCTAAAATTTTGAACCGAATATCTTTTTAAATCTAATAGGTTTGGACTATAGAAATTTCATTAACAGATTTTCTTTAAAAAGACTAGCGCTATAGAGGTTTATATATATACCAGTTTTTTATCGAAAGAAATTTAGATACTAATAACGATATTAAAATCTTTTATGGAAATTATATTTCTAAAGTTAATATAGCTTTAATTTTCGCTTTCGCAGCTGCTATAGATCTAGATAAAAATATAAAAGAAGAAAAACTATCTATATAGTAATCTATATAGACTTTTAAAAATAAACTAATTCTATTCCGAATCTATTTATCTATTAATAAGAAATTTTCCATATAAAATAGTGTAAAAAAAATAGAAAAAGACTATTAGTATAGAAATCATCGCGTTAATATTAAACGGAATTTAACAAATTTATTCTTTTCTAAAATATACGAAATGCGGTAGTAGTGAATAGATATTTAAAAGTAAAGACTATTTAAATAGCTCGTTCGAAAGATTTAAGATTATACTGATTATATTAAAGTTTTTATAAATTCGTTTATCTTTTTCCGCTTTATTTTTACTATCGTTACATTTAGAGATATAGAATGTAACTAAATCGATAATAAAAACGTTTTTATCGAATCTATTTTGAAAGAAAAGATCATTATCACTGCTTTTAAAAAGTTAACTATCTACGCGGATGGATTATTCGAGTATTTCGAAAATTATACGGCTTTATATAAACCGTGAAAAACTAGTATAAAAAGCTGAGAAAAACGTTATTTACTACTATATTTAGATAATACGCGGTTCATTTCCACTTCTTCGTTTATAATAATGCAAAAATTCTTTTACTAGTCGATGTAGATAATATCTACATTACCATTAACTGTGAAAATATGTTAAATTATTTTGGATTACTTTATAAATTATCTTTGGAATTAAAAATCTAGAAAAGATAGAAAAAATTATAATCGTGGAAATTATAAAAGATAGATATAAAAGATAAATCAAAATAGAATAAATATAAATTCATTTAGTTTTCTTTTAACAGCTATAATAGCTTTGATTTTAAATATTTAGAAAATGAAATTATAAATTGTAAATAGTAATAAACGAATAATAGAAACTTACTATATATAATCGGACACTACTTTTATCTTTAAACGTTTTGGCTAATATTTATAAATCTATTAAGATAATATCTTTAAACGTTAAAAAACTTTTAAAGGTAAATTTAGTTAACTATCGATTGAATTTTAGAATTTAGTACTAGTAGAAATTAAATAATGACGTATTTTAGAATATTCGAATATATAATAAATTTTATTAATAAAAAGATTATTATTATTAATAGTTAATTACTTTTTTACGACTAATATCGAATTTATAATTTTATCGATCCACGTAAAAATAAGTTTTTAGATATAGACTGGCCGTCGGATCGGATCTCGAATTTTTAGAACTCGATTCGAACCGAATCTAGATATTCGGATTCAATCCGCCAAAATTTTTTCTTCTATATTATAATACTAAAAAATCGTCGTTATTACTTTAAAAAGATAATAAATCTAAAAGTACTATATATATATCTAGTATCTGCTACTAGATATTCTATAGAGTTAATATTAATATATATATATATCTAAAATACTTTTCAATATCAATATTTTTCTATATTATCTTTCTGAATTATTTTTCTATATTTTTTTTCTCTATTTTTTCTTTTATAATACTTTTCTATATTACTTTTCTAAATGACTTTTCACTATTTTTTTTCTCCATTTTTCCTTTTACATTTTATTTCTATAGTACTTTTCTATATTACTTTTCTAAATTACTATTCTATATTCCTTTCTAAATTTCTTTTTAAATTTACGTTTCTGTTTAATTCAATATTATAAACTATTCTAATATATAATTCGATAACCAATCGGATCGGATCGGATCGGATCGGATCGGAACTAATTTTCGAATCTAATTTTATAATCCGATTTAACTTTCGAATCTAATATTAGAATTCGATTCGACTCGCTCTAATTTGATCTGATATCCGAAAATTCGACCCGAATCCGATAGAAAGTGGCCAGTCTATCTAGATGTTATAATTTTTTCTAGAAGTTTTAGATTTATAGAATTTGTTAGCGACTATATTAAACGGGTTAATATTATTAGAAATATAACGTATAAATTAACTTCGTTTATTTAAATTAAAAATAAAAGCGATGGTTTATTAATATTAATAGATTTTAGACCTATAAAGAATCAATTTAAATATATCAACATTGACTATTTTAATATCTACGATTTATATTATCGATAGTTTTATATAGTAAATATCGTTTCCACGTATATATAATAGCTAATAATTGAATCGTGACTAATTATAGACCTGGAAGACGCAGTAGTAAAACTGCGTGACCTGATAGTCTAACGGATTCAATATTTATTAGAGTTAACGAATTAAATCCGACGGGTCGGAGGTTTAAATTCTTTAAAAACAAACTAATATTTAAATTTTTTCTAGTAAGAAGATCGATTATTATAAAATATTTTATATAGAATAAATATTTAGAAGATCGTATAATCAAGTTAATCTAGCTATATTAATCGAATTTAAACTGAGTAAATTAAATAGATTACGATTTTTCTAATATAATTTTAGTCTAGATCCAATTTTTTTAGAAATCTTAAAATTTTTTTTCAGAACAATATTTGAATTTTTAAAAAATTACGCAATCTAATCGGTTACTTTAAAGGCAATCTCTTACCTTGAAACAATCTGTCGATAGCCAATCAAAATGTAGTACTACGTTATATATCGTTGATAGCGTATTAACGCCTAGTAGTAGCCAATTTATATATAGATTTTCTATTATATAGCGCGATATATTAGTCGGAATTTATGATTTATTCGAACTTTTTATACAATTAAATATATATTTAGTTTCCTATCGTAAAAGACTTAAAGTTATTTCTTAATTTACTATTACTAAATACGCGCTATTAGCTACGTATTATTTAATTATTAGGAAAGAGTTAAACGTTATTAGAGGTTAAAAGACTATTAATACGCTTTTTTCAGTATTAATAGCAGTAATATCTTAGGGCTATTACTATATATCTCTAAAAACAAATTTTATTTAATAGAATTTAGTTATAGTAGTCGTATATAGTATTTAGTATAACCGCCGTAGAATATATAGTAGTATTCTACGTTATACTATCTCGCTAGTAGACGTAATATCTTTCGGTATATAGTTTAGATAATAGTATATTAGTAATTAAATCTCGTATATTAGGTATTTTAATAAAGTTAATAGAGGTATTATTAATAGAAATAAAGTAAAAACCCTCTATCTAGTACTATCTAGCTATATCTATATATTAACTACTAGTCGTATTAACTATCTTTTATATTAACTATTAAATACCTCAATCGTCTATATAGATAGAAAAGAAAGTATAACTACTAATCTATTATTATTAAGCCAGAGATTAAACCGTATTATTTTCGCCGGAAGTAGTATTATTATTATCTGAAATACTATTTTTACCGATATTATCTTTAATATAACTCTAGCTTCCTACCTAAGATTTAAATTTAGAAATATCGGAATTAACCTTTAAAATAGCTTCGGAAGAACTACCTTTTTTATATACAGCAACCTTTTTTTTCTTTACTTCTAACTTCTTACAACGACGTAATTCGGGAAATTTAGAAGTTTATTTCTAGTAGGAATTATTTTCCGGACCTAGGAAATACTTTCTATCTTTTTTCGTACGCTTTAACTTTATAGTAGTACGTATTAGATTATTCTATTCGACCAGAAATATATCCGTATTTACTATTCGATTTAATATTTTTAGAAAGTTAAACCTATTAAACTTTCAGTTTTATAATCCGATCGGGTCCGTTTTATAATTAAATATTAGTTTAACGCGAGCCGTAAAATTTATATAGATATCTAATATTTAATTAACGTTTAGGAAATAATATTAGTATATAAGGTAAACGATATACTTTCGAAGTAGAAATTTACTTTTTTATTTAAGCGGGCCGATTTAATTATATTAACGACTTTAGTAGTAAAAGAAAATACGAAAGTAAAACTGCTTAGTAAATATAATTTAATAAAAAGATCGTTAAAAGAGGTTAAATCTAATATTTTAGTAACGGCCTAGGCCTTTTCGAGATTTAGGTACTCTTTAACTTTTATCTAAAGGTTATTAGTATAGATATAGCAGAGATATAATAGAAACAGATACTATTATAGATATAGTAATAGAGATATACTTACGACTATATTAGTAATAGATACGCGTTTCTAATTATTAACGTTCTAGTTAATATAATTTTCGCTTTCTATTTATTCCTATATTCTCTTTTTAACCCTCGGACTCTAAATATCTAAAATTAGGTCCATCGTATTATCTAAATTAAAATTTAGTAGAAAGTCCCCCTAATAATTTCTTTTTAATTCTTTTATCTTTAATTCGGGGTTATCTATAAAATTAGATTTTCTACCCTTTACAGTTTTAGGTAAACGGTCTAGCTTAGTTTCTAATATAGTCTTTACTATTAGAGTATATTTATCGGTTACTTTCGAAGGGAAGATATTAGTACCCTAGTTAGAAAGGCTATCTAGTTCGGAATCGCGATCGCCTAATATAGATATAGACTATAAACGAGAATTAGTTAAATTATATCGAATAGTAGTAGTAGGAAATAATAATTTACCTTTTAATATTCCTAAAAAATATTATCTATAGTAGCTATTACTACTGCCTTTAGTTTTACTCTACTGTTTACTACTAGAAAACTCGACGCCTTTAGTTTAGATTTTGGTTAACTAGGTTTGGATATATCCCGTTTCCGCTTCTTCGGCGACGACGTTTCGGGAGTAGTCTTTAGAAATATAGAAAAAATTAAATTTAGATAGATTATAAAGAAGGCTATATTTTTTAATAGTATATAAAATTACTAAAAGGCGCGGTTATTTCTAGTACTTTAGGCGATAAATTTAGATATCGATAGGAAAGGTACTTTTAATATTTTCTACCTTTTAGAGGTAGCCTCGATAGTTTTATCGACGCGCGAACTCTTCCTAGCTATATTTCGTAGTTTTTATTCTAAATACTTTAAAGTAAAGTAAAGTAATAACTATAGAGAAATAGAATACGAGCTAGTAGTATTCTAAGAAAGAATAATAGATTTATAAAAGAAAAGCGGGAGGCGGGGGAAAAAGATATATATACTACTAGCGCCTAGCTTCTTTAGTAAATAGAGTCTTATTACCTTAATTACTATAAATTATATCGGAAGGACTATTACTAAATTTAAAATCTATAGTACTATTTTTCGTACCTATTTATTTATTCTACTATACCTTTAATATTTACGCTATCTCTATCGATAAAGAGAGGGATATAGAACGTAATACTTCGTCTATTTAAATAGGAGATAGTCTGCTATAGAGATTCCTTATAATAAACCTCCTAGTACCAAGAATTTATTTTTAGAATTTTTTATTAATCTTGCGTATAGCTTTCCGTAGTATTTAAGTACGATATTTATCGCTTAAAGGTCCTTCGGGATAGTAGAATAGACGGCCGTCGAACCTCTAATCGTCGAGCTAGCGCCTATCGATCCTCTAATCCTTTTTTTTTTCGACTTTTTAGTATAGGTCTCCGTAGTCTTTAAATACTATATTTTTTACTTAGGGATTTCTTAGAATAGCGGGATAGACTACTATTAAGCGCTAGGTTATTCTATAGCTATTTAGATAAAGCTTTCGCCTTTTTAATAGAAGGACCCCGCGAGCCCTCGCTACGGCTAGTAATACGAAAGGGCTTAGAATCTCTAGCTTTTATATATAACCTACTACCCCGCTTAGTATATAAAAGAGCAGCTGCTAATCCTAGAATTTACTATTAGCTATCTAATCCTTTTTTAAAGATCCTATAAACCTTTCTAATTTACCTAACTCTCCCTAAACCTCCTATTATTCTATTTTTCTAAATATCTAGATCTTTTTATAGCTTCTCTATTACTTTCTAGTATTCGGTAATCTTTCTAGCGGTTTTATCGATCTTTTCTTTCCTCTATTTATTAATTATAGTAAGTCTTTTCTACCCTATTTATAATACCTCGTAATACTGTAGAACGGTTAAAGATTAGGAAAACTAGTAGCGGTAATTATATAGAGGAGTTATAGCGTAAAAGAGAACCGGAAGGCGGTATATTATACGCTATAATATAAGAGTAGCTATAACGTAAATAGAGGCGAGTAGAAGAGTAATTCTCTTAAATCTAATATATTCTATTCCTACGAAGGGAATATTTATAACGATTTAATAAAGAAAATAAAATACTACTATTACTACAAGAAGATAAAAGTTAGAATATATATTTACTAAACCAGGTCGTAATAAAACCAGTTAATATAAAGCTATTTATAATATTATTTCCGAATATTATAGATACTAACTTTCCTAGTCCGCGATTTCTATAACTAATAAACTCTTTAACGCTATCGAAAATACCTTTTTCGAAGACTTTATATTTACCCCTTTCGATTATAATAATAATATCTCCTAGCTAGAGGAACTTTACGATATACTAGAAAATATTTTATTTAATAGAAATAATACCCCTGGAAATAATAAAGAACCGCTATAATAACTAGAATTTAGAATAGAAACGGTTAATAATATAATTATATATAAAGAGCCTAAGCTATCTATAGCTATATAGGGACTACTCCCTACGAAAAGGAATTTAACGTCTATAATAAAAAATAATTCGGAACTAGTACTATATCGGCGTTAGAACTAGAAGCTAGACCTATTTATTTTCGCCTTTAGAATTTAGTACAAGGTTAGTAAAATAATATATTATAAGTACTAGAGTTTCCTCGAAGTTATTAGTTTAATTAAAGATATCGATTTACTTCGAACCCTTCCTAGTACTATTACTACTTTTAAAAAGTATATTCGGTAATAATTCCTTTTATTCCTTCTACGCCGAAGATTACTAGAGCTATATCCGGAAAAACTATCTACTATAATACCGGAAGAAATAGCCTAAAAGCAGAATATAATTTAAAGTAAAAAACTTCGCGGGTTTATATATTTCTTCGACGTCGTCGTATTATTCTAGACTATTATCGCGTTATTTAAAATACGGAAAAAGATATATATTAGAGTAGTATATTTTATTTTTAATCTATCAGAATTCTACTATTCTAATATTTAAATAATATCCGTCCTCTTTTATTCCGGCTAGTTTATACGATATTTAAATAGTAAGCCGATTTTTTCTTCCGATATTATCGTCTACCGATACGGAGCCGATAACTATAGTTACGAAAGCGTAGAGCCTTATCTCGGCAGGGTATTTATAGTTAGAAAAGACTTTTTTAGCGACGTTATAAGTTTAAACTATAGTAACCTTCTTATTTAAATTTAAAAGTTATATCTAGACTTTCGTTTTCCGATCGAATTAAGAAAATATCTAAAATATCTACTATTAAAGGTAAAGGAACTTTTATTTACCTATAAAAACCTTTTAATAATTCCTTTTTCTCGCGTTTTTCGGCATATCCTAAATATTTATATAGACTATAAACTTAAAGGTATCTAAATAACTATATTCTCTATTCTAGTTAACTATATTTCGAAGTATATTATTCGGAATACTATAGTACCTAATAGAAAAAAGATCGACCTTTTTTAGTTATTATTACTACCGCGGGGAGAACTAGAAATTACCTATTATAGCAGATAAAATCTCGAGCGATATATTCTATAGAAAATCTTTTCTATCTCTTTCGTCGTCTTTATTAATATATTTAAAGTCTATCGAAATATATATAGATCTTTAATAGGTATCTACGCTACTATAGCTACCCTCGACTAGTAATAATAGAAAAGGAAATCGAATATTTTCCTATTAACGTTAGGATCCTACGCTAGTAAATTCTCTAATATTTTATAGACGTTTTAGCCTAATATATTACGACTTTATAAAAATATTATAGTAAAAATATTAATAGAAAAGAAACGATTATTTTTACGTATACTATATTTAATATAGCTAATATACTTTAATAGACGACTAGCGGTTTATTTTCTTCCCCTCTAGTAATATATAGATACTCTAAATATTTCGTAATTAAAGACTAGCGAGCTAATCTAACGTTCGATATCTACTATAATATCCGTATCTACTATTACGTTATTTAGTATATTCTTTTTATAGATCGATATATCTATACTAATTACGTTAGTAAAAGATCTAAAGATAATATCCTAATATAAAAAGGCCGAAAGCAGAAAGAAATATTTTTTAAATCTTTAGATATAAAACCTAATCTATTTTCTTTATTTATATTCGTACTAGCTCTTAATTTTCTACGAGGCTGTCCTACCGACGCTATTTATTCTAAGTATATAGGGATCGCGAAGCATTTTATATAAGTTTTATTTAATACGATTTTAACTAAAAAAAGCCGGCTTTTATTTTATACTACGCTACAAGGATTTTTTTTTCTTTCTAGATAGACGAAATTATAGTCTCCTTTTTACTATCTTAAAAGCTATCGAATATAAAAATACGCGAGGCTTTTAATTATTATTCCGATTTTTTTTAGAATTTAGCTTTTACTAGAGTTTATAGATTCTTTCTATATTATAGCTATTAAATCTATAATAGCTTGTATATTAGGTATAGTTCCCCTTAACTATATAGTATATTACCACGCTAATATAGCTCGGAGTAATATAATTATCTTATTATTTAATATAAACTCTAAGAATCGGGATTAATTAGACTAGGTATTCTAATAAAATCGGAAGTCTTTCTAGCGCCTTTTTAAATATACTATAATCGTATCGACTATAAATTTTAAACGTAGTACTAGCCCGCGATTTTAATTTTAAATTTCTATTCCTAGTCCCGCTTTCCTCGATATATTATTTAATAATTTTATAGAAAAGATATCCAGCTATATTAGTATCGAAGACGAAAACGAAATTCTAAACGCGTTATAAAGAAGTTAACTCCGGGATATCTTTACTATCGACGGGGCTAATAAAAAGGCTTTTACTTTTTATATTTATATTAGCCGTCCTAATATCTATATTACCCTCTACTTTAGTAATATAGTAGCTAAATACGCTATACCGAATAACTATACTATATTTATTAGCGAGGATATCTACCGGTAAGCTATCCTAAAACTATAAGTTCTTTAAACCTTTAAAATACTTTTCTTTTTTTCTTTTTTTCTCTATTCCTCCTACCGACTGTATATTATTCCTTTAATTTACTTTCTAACTGTATTTTTAGTCTTAACTACTAGCTAACCGAATCTCTTTTATTTTAGGAATTTTAAAGGGGAGGTAACCTATACTAATAAATATAATATCGTTAAAGACGTTCTAAATCGTACTAGTTTCTAGTAATATCTTCGATTTATCTTTATTAGTTTATATATAGAAAACGATTTAAGACTTTTAGAAAGAATAATATAGATTATCTAGAAGTATCTTTCGTTACTTAAATATCTACTCCTTTATAGCGAATAGAACGATAGTACCGAAAAAGAAAAAGAAAAGATAACGATTATTAGCGATACGATATATCTAGAACCTCTCGCTATTAGTTACTAGTAAGTTTTATAGATTAAGAAGAAACTATATTAATCTCTTCGGATTAGTCTAAAGATAGAAGATATAGAGTTTTTACGGATACTACGAAACGCCTACTATTAGGAATATAATAAACCTAATATTACTTTACCTAATATATATATTTAATAATATTCTAAGTTAAATTTAACCGATCCGTAAGTATTTTAAATCCGTCTATTAAATTCTTTCTATTCCGATACCTCCTATCTAATAATCCTAAATATACTTATATTATCTCTACTATCTACGATCTTCGCGTAATATTTACGATATTCTACTAACTTTATCGTTTCTAGAATCTCTGAATATCGTCTAACGTTTAAAGTAGAAGATTTTATTATAATACGATAGGAACCCGCGAGGGTGGACGGGCTATTTATATACGACTATTTAAGCTTGCGGCGAATACTCTTTATATAGGTTACTTACCTCCCTTGGAAGATTCCTATCTGGAATTATATTGAGTTTTTTATATATATATATATTTTATCAACGTTATATACGGCAACGATTATTATATTTCACGTGCAAAGAAATTTTCACAGCTAAAGCAGTTTATCAGACAAAATTTACAGCGTTAATTATATTGACTATTTTTTTCTTTATTCGATTACAGATCTTCTACTATATTTAAATACTATATATCCAGTCCTTCTTCGATATTATAAATAATTAGGAGTATCTAATATTTCCGCTATATCTACCTACTATACTGCGAAGCAATTATCTATATTCGTCGTATCGGCCGTATTTATTATATAACCTGTATCTAAACGTTCCGCTAAGGTATTAAGGTATTCTTTAACCTATATAGTTTTAAAAGGGTCGCTAGATAGTACGCTAGCTACTATAGCTAGAAGCTTTACCCGGTAGATTAGGCTAAAAGGGAGGAAAGAAGATTAGATAGCGCGTTTTAAAGGCGGTAAGGAGAAAATCTAGGTTAAAATCGAAATAGATTATTCTAGCTATAACGAGATAGTCGACGACAGCGTAGGTAGATATAGTTATTATAGATAAAGGTACTACCGTCTAGTTTAGCTTGTAGCTATAGCTATTACGGGAGTATATACGTACGCAAGAGCTTTTAAACTTATATTACTAGTTAATAAAAATGAAACGATAACTACGAGGTATATTTATCTATAAAAATCTCTACGTTAGTTAAATTATCGGTAGAAGAATACGTTATATTACTAAGTAAATTTAAATTAAAATTCTATAGAAAGAACCTATATTTACGTTAACTAAACTAGGATATAAATTCTGCTACCGTATATTTAATACTAGTATACTAACGCTTTATTTATTTACCGAACCACCGGTTTACCGGGCACTAAAACCAATATAAATAACAAAATAGGTTATTTAGATTAAAGGATTTAGCTCTAAGAAGCTCGATCCTATCCTCTAGACCCCGTATAAAAAGATATCGAGGAGGTTTAGTATTGTCGGCTTACCGGGGATTAGGCCTAAAAAACTATATATATTTAACTTTAGACGGATAAAAAAGGACCGTAGAAAAGTTATATTTAAACGGGGTAGCTCGATATTTCTTCTATACTATAATTATAATATCCAATTTATATAGAATTTAGTAGATCCGTTACTTTCAGATATATTCTTCGGACGAAATATCTGCGTTATAATTATTATATTAGATATTACGTAATTAAAGCGGCTATTTCCGTATATATTAAATTTTAAAATTAATAACTAATATTTCTATTCTTCTATATATATAATTTAATCTCGTTATATATTTTAACCTTCTATACTAAATATTTATATCGTATTTATTAGATTCCGTATTATCTAATATCTCGAGGTCGAAGTTCTAACGTATACCCGGAGTACTAAAATCTGCTCTACTATAGAAGCTTTTCCTAGTCAAATACGTTTTTATCCTATTAAAATTAGTAGTCGATACTAGTACTAGATACCTTATAAATAATATATAGGTAAGAGTAAATATATAGTATATTTATAGATTAGCTTCTAATCGGTAAATTAGTCTATTTCTATAATAGAAAAAGAAGACCTTTCGGTATTCCTAAGCGCTTCGTTTAACTATCCATCTAGTATTTACTAAACTATAGCGAAGCGGAATATATAGAACTATTTAATTCCCGAGATCTATATATAGCTATCTTTTCTATATTCCCGATACCTCTTCTTTATACTATCTATTAGAATCTAGACCGTAGTACTCTAGTAAGCCGGGTAATATTATAGATAAACTTATTAGAAATACTCTAAAGCGTTAATACTTATTAGATTCGCTAGGATATAAGAAAGTATTAAAATTATATCTTATAGCGCTTTACTACTGATTTCTAATATAGTTATACGTAGCGTTTAAACACGCGTTTTAATATATCAGATTATTATTAGGTACGTTAGTCGATTCGTATCGAACTAATAATCGGAGTTTAGCTAAAAAGTATAACTACGCGCTAGAAATTAAAAAGGTATTAATACCTTTTTTATCTAATCTATAATATATTTATATATAGCGTTTAAATACGTATTTTAATATATTAGATTATTATCAGACGCGTCCGTAGATTCGTATCGGTACGCCGAGGTAGGCGAGTAAATAAACGGGCGGTTAAACTATAGAATATCTTTTTAAATATCTTAAAATCCTTTATACTAGCCCTTTTATATATTACTATTAAGAACCTTTTCCGCTATCTTTAAATATTTTAGAACCTTACTTTTAACCTAAATATTCTAGAGTTTTCCTATTATTTCTCCGAATTATCCTAAATACGATCCCTATATTTCGATTGATTTCCTCTCCCCTTTCCTACTAATTTCTACTATCTATAAACTTCCTTTCTTTCTACTCTACGAAGTATTCCTCTTCTTTCTCTAGTACCTAGCGATAGTAATAAACCTATCTCTAATTATTCCGTAATCTACTATAATAACTATAGCGATAGAAACTACGAAATAATACTATAGATAAAGGAAAGAGTTATAAGAAAAAAGATAAAAAGACTAGTAGTAATAGTAGTACGGAAAAGTATATTAGTAGATACGGAATAGTTTAGATATAAATCGAAACTAATATTAATTATAACTCGGTAATCTAATATAAAGATCTAAGATTAGTATACCGGAGTATCTAATATACGGATAGTATAAAAAGATATCTAATCTAGATTTAGAAAAGCCTATACTAGAAATTTTATAGATATATATTTCCCTATTACCTATATTCGAGATACTAAATTAACGCTATCTTCTTCGACTATAAAAGAATTACCCGAAAGACCCTTTCGATATTATATAGATATTTATTAAAATAATACGGATATTATACTAAATAGGCTACGTAATTATTAAACGGTAAAGATAGTACTATAAATTACTTTTCCGTACGTATAACGAGTACCGATAAGATTATACTAAATAGATTTTTCTGCTAGATTAATTATATCCTAATAGCTCCGACGAGCTATAGACGTAAGCTATTTACCAATTCCTAAATCTATTTAACTAACTTCTCTTATATTTCTTTTCGAAAGACGAGTCTACTAACTTTATTTCTAGTTCTAACAACTAGGCGGTATCTAGACTAGTATTCTACGGCGTTTTATCTATTTCTAAAATTTCTACTTTACTTTAAACTAGTAGCGGGCTTAGAAGATATACGAACCGATACCTATATATAGAAGATTTTAGGAATAGATATTAATAGCGACGCTATAGAAAGTTTAACTACTATATATAATATAAAGAAGATTAGGTTAATAGCTAATACTATATATAATAGGTTTTTCGGGATAATTTAATTCCTACCGTCTTTTTTAATATTTAATCGCGTAACGGCTATACGATTCTATAGAGATACCGTTATACTATCGTCGTAATCTAGGTATTAACTATTCTACTTCTTCCTAACTTTATATTACGTAGGAATTTATAGATATTCTATACTATTAATCTTATTTTCGCCGAACGGTTTCTATCTTTTTTTACGCGATAAGTAAGTTTACGATATAGAGCAGCGTATATAGATATTAGAAAGTCGTTAAATAGGAGTCGTATCGGTCGGAACGCTATAAAAAGAATTTTTTATATAATAACTAAAGTAGGAGGAGGTTTTTATTAGTCTATATCGCTATTTCTATACTACGGTACTTTTATTTAGTTATTTGTTTTGGTTTTGGTACCCGGTGAACCAGTAGTTCGGTAAGCAAATCAAGCGTTGATATACCAGTATTAAATATACAGTAGCAGAACTTATACTCTAGTTCTATTAATATAAATAACGGTTCTATAGAATTTTAATTTAAATTTGCTTAGTAATATAACGTATCCTTCTACCGATAACTTAACGTCGAATTTTTATAGATAAGTATAGCTCGCAGTTACCGCTTTTTTTTTTCTTTTACTAGTAATATAAGCCCTGTAATACTATACCCTCGTAAGTACTGCGATTTACTAAAACCTCTTACGTACGTATATACTCCCGTAATAGCTATAGCTGTAAGCTAAACCAGACGGTAGTACCTTTCTATATCCGTAATAACTATATCTACCCGCGCGGTCGTCGACTACCTCGTTATAGCTAGAGCAACCTATTTTAACTTCGATAAAAATAGCCTTTTTACCGCCCTTAAAACGCGCTATCCGACCTCCCTACCCTCCTTTAGCCTAATCGATCGGGTAAAGCTTCTAGCTGTAGTAGCTAGCGTACTAGTAGGCGACCTTATAGCTAGCGACCCTCTTAAAGCTACGCGGGCTAAAGAGTACTTTAATAGCTTAGCGGAACGTTTAGATACAGATTATATAATAAGTATAGCCGAGGCGATAGACGTAGATAATTGCTTCGTAGTATAGTAGGTAGATATAGCGGAAATATTAGAAGTTGATAATTATATATAACGTCGAGGAAGGACTGGATAGTAGAGGATTCGTAATCGCGAACAAAGAAGGAAATAGTTAAATAGAAGTGATTAACTGCGCTGTAAATCTTGCCTGACGAACTATATACCTTTGGCTGTGAAAATTTCTTTGCTGCACGTGAAATACAATAATCGTTACCGTATATAACGTTGATGAAATATACAAGTATATATGAAAACTTAATATGACCCTAGACAGGAGCCCCCCAGGGGGGACGGTACTTTTATAAAAGGCGTAGATAGAATAGAAAATAAGAAAAGTAATACGTAGAAGTATTTAGTAGTTAGATTTAGTAATATTCGAATTTATAAACTCTTTCTCTAAGACGTATAGACGAGATATATATAATAAATTATAGTTAATTACTAGCAGATATTAAATAATCTATAAATATAATACTATTACGTAACTTATAGTTAATATATTATAAATAGAGTGTTATCTCGAATAGAATATTTTACGCTACGGACCGTAGTTCCTAAATTTAAAATAAAGAGAGATTTTAATGTTAATTATATATTAATTAGTAGTTAATAAATAATTTAGAAATAACTTCTTATCTCCGAATATAGTAAATCAACTACTAGCGAGATTTAATATATAGTTATACGATAATATATTATTTATAGTAACTATAGTTATACTAAATAATTTATAACCGGAATATCTATAACGAGTTTTCGAAAACTAGCTGTAGCCTATAATACAGTATCAGCAGCGCGGTAGTGGAGCCTTGACAGTCTGTTATAGAGCAGGGCTTTGACCCTAAAATAGTATTTCTAGTATCAAATCGTAAAAGACTGAAATCGAAATCCGAAAAATTAAACCGTATAATTTAGACGAAATCAAACTAACGTTATATATTGGCGTACTAGAGATTAATATTACTAAATTGAATTTAAATAAAACCTTAATCGATTTTCTTTATATTCTTTAGTCAGTTTTAACCGTTTTAACGTCTAAACTATTTAGTTTCTAATATATTCGAGGTTAGCTATTAGCCGGTTTTAGCCGATTTTAGCTAAAAGAGACTAAAACAATTAAAACGGCTTTAAATCGGTTTTGACTTTTGTTAATATTAGATTAACCAATTGCCATTATTTAAATATAATTTTTCATGTTTTTTAAAGATCTTTGATCATTTAAAAAGTATCTAGCTTGGTCTAAATAGTTTTTAGCCTAACTGATTATTTATCTATATTCTTTCCCACGAAAACTCGCGATATATAACAGATAATCGAGTAGTATTACCTTTTTACAATGTTATATCACTAGTAGTAATCTATATTCGTTGATTTAAAAGGGGAAATTTAAGCAAAAAATATATATATTTACGAATTGTTTATAAAAACTATATAGTTCATTCCAGCTCTATTAAACTCTATTGACAACCTGAATATTTCACTGAATCTATTTTATTTATTTCTCTATTTCATTATAACTATACGTATCGATTATTATAGATTGAAAATTATATAAATCAAAGCTAACGTTAATCGTTCTAAATTATTATTATCGTTACTAAATTCTTTTAAAAACGTAAAAATAATTAAATTTCAATCAAACGAGATCGAGTAATGATCTATATAAGTTCCCGTCGAAATAGATCGGATTGGTATAGATTTTAACTTGTAAAACCCATATCAATAGAAAATGAATTAAATTGGGTTAGAGGGTAAATAGTATATATTTTTAATAGAGTGAAGACGAAAACTAAATTTAAAGTAAAATAACGTTTAAACAAGCGTCTTATACGTAGATTTAATATAAAAAGATATAGAACAATTTACAAAACATTTTAAAAACCTTTACTATTCGAATAGATTGGAATAGAAATTTCTAAACTCTATATCAATCCAATTTGAAAGAATATATCAAACCAAATTCTAATAGATTTTATCTATCTATTTCGTCGAAGATATATAAAAAAGAATTTATAGTAATTTTCGCTACTAGTTCTATTATCGAAAATTCTTCGCTTTGACTAATAAGGTTGCGGTTATTGGTTTATTCAATTATTATAAAGCTGCCAATATTTCTATATCGAGTTTATAATATCTATATACAACTAATTACTTTATCTTTATTTCTTTATTAAACGGTTACTAAATGTTTTCTAATCTATATAATGATGATTTAATAGTCTAACTCGAAGTAAATTCAACTATTTAGATTCAATTTTAATAGATCGCAGATGTAAAACAGCAGCTCTATAGATTTCTACCCAGTAACAATCTATCTACTTTTTCTACTATTTAGAATATACCATCCCGTATTTGTCGTACATCTCGTTTTTATCGCCGACGATCGGCACCAATAGCATCTCAATTAACTACTCCATCAAATTGTCTGATAGAAAAATTAGGCTCTTGCTATTAATGCCTCCCTACTTGTCTATAAATGCCCCCCTCTGACTTATAGGCGCGGGCCAAGGTATTTAATCTACGGTAACGATACTACCGCGTAGCAAGTACCTCGTACTACTTCACCTACTTGCTGGCGGTTATTAGGTAGAGAGGGCTATACTCTACTTTTTATAAATAAAGTAATTTTAGAGAGATCCTTTTTTTTTAACTACCTTTTTTAACCAGGAAGGTAGGAAGATAGAAAGATTTAGGCGAAGGTTCCTAAAGTACGGGGTTATTTTAGCGGTAGCGAGTAGAAAACGACGGGAATAGTATTCGGGCAGCCTTATATACGCCTATATAATCAGGCGTAGTGCTACGCTGGATCAAGTATCGTCCCTGCGCCTATAAGTCAGAAGGGGGCACTTGTAGACAAGTAGGGGGGCACTGATAGCAAGAGCCAAAAAATACTCGGATTCGTGTTCGTGAATGTAGATTATATCGTTGTTCGTGGGTACGAGAAGATGCATGCTCGGCTGCAAGGGCTACTTTGTATAAAAACTCCATGCAAGCCTTGTACAAGCACTGGTCACCTACGAATCTCGATGTACAACGAATTGTTCGGCCTAGCGAGGGCTGACTGTCTTGGCAGCGGGAACGGTAATCCGTGGGGCCGGCAGCGCGAGTGGAGCTCGGACTGAGAGTGGGCAAAGTCTTGATCCTTTGATTCGACAAACGCCTATTTTTAAGTCAGCCCCACAGCGGTATCCAGGTCGGTTGCTGAGCGCTGATATGCTGAGCCGATATTTCTTGTTGGTGGCTTACTCTACGGCGTAACGAGACGCACAAGCGAGCGCTAGCATCCCATGTCATGCATTAGCCTCCGATGCATTAGGAAGTCATGACCGCTGATCGAACTGCCTTATCGTGAACGGCTTTGTGTTCCCTCCTTTCAACCCCGGGGGCTTTTACCGGTTTGTGTCAACAACTAGCTCCAGATGGCCAAGCAGGATAATTGGGGGTGGTTACGCGCCCGCCCGTGACGGGGGAAATACCGTCCGCAGCACTGTACGCACAGACCTCGAGGATGGTCTGCCGTCAGGATCATTTCTTTCGAGTTCACCCAGAAGTGCGGATGACTCGGGTTATGGACGAAAATATCAGTACCCTATTCTATAGGATTATGCTATCCGCTGAGAACTCGCAAGGAGCAATAATCGAGGACATGCATAGGACCTGTTCGACTACAAGTAACAGCTGTTGAAGTACATTCCTTTCAGAATTTCCAAACCCGTGTGGAGATTTGCTTGTCCCCACCCCCTTCTCCCTTTACGAACCTGTAGATCTTCTAGACATCCTGTCAAGAGCTTTCTTCGCAGCTGCTGGACGTAGATATTCATCTGCTGGGTGGTGCTTCATATCGTACATCATACGGTTTGCTTCGCTGACTGCCGCCCGTGTTGCCCGCCTGCCAGATACTGTCTCAGAGACTGGGGACTCTGGGTCCCCTTGCGTTGTTTCATAAGCTTCCTGTGATGACACAACTGCCATCGACGACCTTTCTTTTCCCGAATGCGTCACTTCCCCATCCTCAGTAAATGCGGAAGATTCTCCGCTCATTGTAGACGCTGGCTGTGTCTCCGTGCCTTCATTCATTCCGGATGCTTCTGAGGAGGGAGGAGTATCGTCGTCCATGGCGGGTTGCTGTACTTTCTTTGACATGGGCAAGTTGCGTGCTTGATGTTCGTCCTGGGATAAATTTCAGTAGGTATTCTAGTTACGGATGAGACTCAACAGAGTTCACCTTGACCATTGAGATACGATGCTTGTCCGCCTGGTCGTAGAAAATGATGTGAGGACTCAAGGCTTTCTTTTGAATGCTTCGAGGGTTCGCCACTTGCAAAGCTGGAATCCATCATACTCTAACGCTTTACTAGTGTACCATTAAAGCCGGCCAATTACTGGTCAACGATTAGGGCCCGTTTGATTGTCTAGTAGCATCTCTCAAGGAAGCACATCCAACAGCAGGGGTCTGGCTGGTCTTTGGCTGCTGTCCAGGATTGATGATCCGGATCCCCCGCACATAGTATGGAACAGGGAAGCCACCAAGCGCTAGTAGCGGCTAAGTCTCAAGAGATCAAGCATGCATTACCAGACGTGGATCGGGTGATGCAACGGCTAGGCTGAGTGTGTCAAGTGGAGCCGGAGGCTTGGAGGTACCGTGGATCGTAGAGAAGGCGCACTCGGTCGGACTTCAAAAATCTGTCGCCCGTCCGAAGGCCCAATCACCGTGATGGCACTTGGAATGCCAATCGCTATGGTGGATGTTGGTGCACAACAGGGATTTGGGAAACACGTTGAAATAGGGAAAGTCTCCAAGCAGCGTACATGTGCATGGAAAGAATAGAAAGCCTGCTTTTAGCTTCATTCAAATCTGGAATGGTCTTCAATATAGAGAAAGAAAAGAAATAGTTTAGAAAAGGAAAAAAAGATTCTAAAAAAACAGAAATAAGATTAGAAAAGTAATTCCAGGGTGCTTGCTATGCTGTCTGTGTCAATCTCTTGAACCAGGAAGGTTTGCCAGTCGTCCATCTCAGTAGTGGGGATTTGTGGAAGGGACGTTGCAGCTGGAAGCTAGTGGGCGAATCTGGCTAAGAGAAGGGCCCAAGACGCCATCCATGGGCCTACGGCGCCCAATCATCTCAAATGAATAATGCTGACAGGACACTTCCTTTTCAAGTTTTGTATAAAGGCCAGTGAGGGCGCAGCCAGATTTACCAGGTATGATGGCTACCTTTTGCCCGGAAGCAAGCGAACGTACGATGGTTGCCACTTCGAAGCGCCGAAACAGCAGCCTGTCCCTGAAAAGAAGACCTGAGGATGACTGGTCTAAGATTAGGGAAAAGGAACAACGACGGAGGATACAAAATCGGCTCTGCCAAAGAGCCTTTCGTCAGCGTAAGGCGGTACAAAGATCGTATGATATATCGCTAAGCTGAATACAGGCAATCGAAACAAAGAAGACACGAAGAGCATTCAGCTTCGATGTGCGAATATCTTCGAAAACGAAACCATCTGCTTGCACAATCAGAAGGTCCATACCGACAGTCAAGATTTACGCAGTCCTCCCCAGTATGGACCGTTTGATTCGCTGGAAATCACTGCGCAAGAGGTCAAAAAGCTGAGAGAGGGTGCACGCGAGGTCCAAAGACACATCGAACTTGTCAGTTCGTCCGCTAAGTTTCAAGAAAATGCGCCAGAGACGAGGACCCACAGATACGACATGATCTTTGCTACTGAAGCAGAAACGGCTCGGATGTCAGAAGACCTAATGTTGGATCTCGATGGCTTTAGTGAGATAGTGGATGTTGAATCGTAGAGCCAATCGATGTTGACTTTGAGTTGAGCTAGCCTCATAGCGTCGTGCTAATGCTGTCGGACATGAGCTACCAGAGTGATCTACCAGGCGTAACCGCGGCAGGTCATGTTCAGCGTCTGATAGTGCCTTTCTGTGGAGGCGAAAAGTTTTAGCACAAACTTTGTAGGCGCCCGGCAGTTCGCACGACCTTTTCAGCAAGGGTACCCTGATCATCTTAGCTCCTCGCGGGAACTTCTCCCAAATTGTAAAAGTGGCTCTTGTAAGCGCTCGACATGAGATCCTTATGGTGCACACGATGCTTCAACGAGTTAGACCTGGTTCCTTGCGGCTTGACCGTCGGGATTCTTTCCCCGAAGATTTAAACCCTTATCCTCATCATCCTTAGGGGAAGTCGAGGCATCCATCTCCAGGCAATTCGGTACTCACCCTTGAGGGTTCATGCTTTACCGACTTTAAATCAACGGCAATGATCCCTGGAAAGACATGTCCCGCTCGTAGGCTCGGTGGAAGACTCATCCCAGAGGAAAATTTGGCGATCCAATTGCCAGCTCAGGCGTTTGAAACTAGTGCCAGACATTCTAGGAATGATATTAGCGCTCTAAGAACCGAGGCATTATTGGAAATGAACGGCAAGATAGGACCCAGCAACGGCTATAATAAGACTTGCTCTATCTTGGACCACCCCCTTGTACACTCCGCGTCTCGGATGTCAGCCAAAGCCCCTGATCACCGTGACTGACAATGATTGGCCTCGGTAATGGTCTTGTGCTTCCAGGAACTCTGTCTGATGGCTGAGACCTACGTCGAAAATGGCAGCCGTTTTGGGAGGCTGTTGCTGACACTTGTTTCACGATCGCATGCTATACTGAGGTTTTCTGTGTGCGCGGCAAATGAGACCTGGTGGAATTGTTTAGAGACCAATGGATGCTATAAAAGCGTATGCATCTTCGCTTTGAGATACAAACAGCAGTCATTTTTGCTCTTTTCTATTCCGTTACCCTCTGCATCATGTCACGCGAGGAAGTCGAGATTCTCAAATGGTTTAAGCGCTGCGCAAGCGTGGAGCAAGGATTGCAAAACAAGATTATAGGTCTTACCGACCAGGTAAATCTACTTAGCAGGAACCTCAATACTTGTGTGGTGCAATTGAATCACAAACAACATAGCCTGCAATCTACGATCAGCACTTTGAACGCCGCCAATAAGCAAATACAAGATCTAGAACAAGCATTCTTACAGTCAGAGAGGAGCCGGGAAATTTGCGAAAATGAACTCCAATTCGAAAAGAACTCGCACTCGACTACAAAAGATTACCTTGCCCAGGAATTCGAAAAACACCATCGTGCTGCCAGCGCTTTAGAACGCCAAGGGCAAGCAATGAAAAACCTTTCCGACTTCTTGGAGTTGATGCAAGGCACTTCAGACCAAGCCAAAGAAGCTACTGTTCAGGCTCTCACCCATCGAGATGACATAGGCACGATGTTGCTGCAATCGGACGACAAGGAGCAGGCTCTCGCCGAGCTCGAAGATCAGAGGGAACTAGAACACGCGCAATTTGAGGACACCGCCATATACTATCGGGAACAATGTTTGAAATGTCACCAGTATACCAGCACTGAGATCAATGGCCCAATGGCTCACAAGATCAATAGGCCGACGGCTCATGAGATCAATGGCCCGATAGAAATTGGGTCGACGGAAGAGGCATCGCATGAATCCGTCGTCGCAGGGAGACGAGTCAGGAGCAAGAGAATGCGAGCACAGCGGGGCCGTATTGCAGGAGAGACGCACACACTTACCGAACCCTCTGAAATAGGGACAAGATTTTGACTGAAGCTTGCTTTGGCGGTTAGGATTCCTTGTTTGGTGGTGTCATGTCTGGTGGTATTGTTTGCGGGCTCCTCCGCGACCGTGCTTCATGAATCTCTCCAAAATAAGTTTTTGTGCTGGCTGCTGCAGATATTTTCGACTCATACAACCTTGCCATGCTCTCTGCTTATGAATCACGGTTCGGCTACGATTTGTTGTCGTTTGGGCTGAACATTCCGTGTCGGTAATTGCTGATCGACGAGTCTTCGCTCTCTACAATTGTGCCGCTTTGACCAAGCAACGGGCAACGTTCGGTACGACGGCTTCTACTGAAAGGCTCCTCTCCACCTGTGAAGAGTGACTGCTCGCTCGTTCGATAGAAAAATGGCACGGTTGGACATCCGGCATCGATATCGGGATCCTCCTTTCCATTGAAGAGATCACATGAGATATTTTAAGGGTCTTGATCGGTAGGCACCACATGATCACTAAAGGGCACTATTGAGATTACTAAAGAGCACCACACCCTCCTGGAAAGCTTTTGACTGGGGTGATATTGAGTTTATATATATATATATTTTATCAACGTTATATACGGCAACGTATAATATATTTTACGAATAACGAAACTTTTACCGCCAAAAGTATATTCGTCAGATAAAGTTAATAGCGTAAATAATTACTTTTATTTAACGATTTTTTTCTTTAATCGATTACGAATTTTCTACTATCTATTTTTTTTTCCATATTATAAATAACTATAGTTATTTGATATTTCCGCTACAACCATCGACTATATTGCGAAATGAATATTTATATTTATCGCCTCGGCTATATATATAATATAATTTATATTTAAACGTTTTACTAAACTGATAAAATATTTTATATCCCGTATAGATTTAAAAAGAGTACTAGCTAGTATAAAAGAATCACTAGCTAGTACGCTAGCTACTTTAGCTAGAAGTTTTACCCGATCGATCAAAATAAAAGGATATAGAAAAATCGGATAACGCCGTTTAAAAACGATAAAAAAAAGATTTTTATTATAGCCGATATAGATTATTCCGGCTATAATAAAATAGTTGACGTCCGTAGAAATAGATATAATTATAATAGATATACTACCCTCTGGTTAAGTTTATAGCTATTGCTATTACGGAAGTATCTACGTATAGAACAGATTTTAATAAATTATAGTATTCACGAAAAGTATATATTACTAGTGAAAATAGAAGGATAAAAAAACGATATCTGCGAGGTATATTTATCTATAAGAAACTCTACGTTATATCATCGATAGAAAGATATAAAATATTACTAAATAAATTTAAATTAAAATACCAAAAAATCGTAATTTATATTAAATAAACTAGAGTATAAATTCTACTATTTTCCATTCGATACTAGTAAACTAATATCTAGTTTATTTATCGAACCACTGGTTTACCGGATATTAAAACTAAAATCAAAATATTAACTAAATAAATAAATATATAAACAAAGTACTACTAGATACTAAAAAATACTTCGTTTGATTAGATATAGTATTTTTGATCCGACTAATTTAGACTAGCCGTTCCTCGCCGAAATGGGTTGGAGAAATCTATTGGAATTTGATGTAGTAGACCTTTTTAAATTGGTATGGTATAGGTTTTAAAAGTCTTTAATTTAATTTATTTAAATACTATAGATTTTTTAAGTTATTCTACGCGTTATTCTATCTATTTCTTCGTTTTAAATATATATATTAGACTTAAAATAGGCCTTTTATATCCTCTACGAATAAATCTATACTATTTATACTCTATACTATTCTCTATCAAACTCTATTGGTATAGATTTTGAATTCTAAAACCTATATCAATCTAATTCATTCCGGCGAGAGACTGGCCGTCGATTCAGGTTTCGAACTCGAGTTAGCTAATTCGATCTAATCCGAATTTGGTTAGACTAAAATATAATCCGATCCGATCGGATTTCGGATTCTAAATTATAATCCGAACCGACCCGCTAGAACTGCTAAATCTTAATATAACAATA
Organism: Rusavskia elegans; assembly: GCA_011316305.1. NCBI lineage: Eukaryota > Fungi > Ascomycota > Lecanoromycetes > Teloschistales > Teloschistaceae > Rusavskia > Rusavskia elegans. Next base: position 663,717 of record SAUG01000044.1, read on the forward strand.
TAAAGCTAGTAAAACTTTTATATAAATTAACAGAAAAAAAATTCTAATCAATTAATTATACTAGCTAGAAAGATTATAATTCGTAGAAATAAACGATCTAGATATATAATTTTTACTATACTATTAATAATATAATATCTTAAATTTATTTTATAGTCGGGTCGAATCCGGATTAGATTATTAAATAATCTAATCCGAATTCGACCCGCTGAAATTCAAGTCGGATCTAGGTCGGATTATTAAAATCTAGTCGAATATCCGACGATTCGATAGAAATTCGACCCGAACCGGCCAATCTAGACAAATTGAACGTTTAGAATCTATAGATTTACTTTATTTTCTAAAAATTTTATCGAAAATTTCTTTTTAATACCAATCTTCGTAGCCTAAATATTAAAAGTTAAGAATATAAAATATAAAGTTAAAACTTTTACGTATTATATATATTCTCTTTAGCTATTAGATTTAAAACAATCTATTATATACGACTAGAATTGGATTTAGATTTGATTATTATTTACTATTTAATAGTAAAATATCGACGTCTATTTAAATAATATCTAAAGTATTAACGTAAATATATAGTAAAAATAGGGTTTTTTTAGAGTTATAATATAGAATAGGAGATTTAGCGGCTTTAACGAATCAATCCGACCCGACTCGAGTCGGACTATTTTTTAACTCGATATGGATCGGATCGGATTAGTTAATCTGGATTCGAAATCCGACCCGACGGCCAGACAAAAACTGATAGATATCCGGCGTATCGTAGTACTTTTACCTTTAAAATTAGAATATAATCAAATCGTTTTGAATATCTATTTTAAATTTATATTTCTAAAATAGATAGCTTATAGATAAATTCGTATTTATCAAATAGTTTTTTAAACTTTTTTTTAATATTAATTTTTTATCTAAATAGAAAAAAACTACGGTTTAGATTTCTTTTAATATATTTTTATAATTTGAAAATCTGTTTTAATATTGGCTAAAAATAATAAATAATAATTGAAAGTAGATTATATATTATTCGATAAAATAGTTTATCTAACTTTTTTAATAAATTAGAGATAATCGAATATAACTAGTATAGTATAAAAATTCTATATATATTTAATACGAGTACTTTATTATAGTTCGTAAATCTTATTTTAGACTGGTCGTCGGGTCGGATTTCGAATCCGATTTCGACCCGCCAAAACCTTTTCTCCTATAATATAATATTAAAAAATTTTATTTTTTCGATTTTAAAAATTTATTACTAGGTATTAAATAATATTAAAGTCATCGTTTATATATATATATTAATTCCTTATATTATTTATTCTATACTATCTTTAAAAACTTTTATATCCTTCTATATAATATAAATTATAATTATAAATCGGATCAAATCGTATTAAATCAGATTTTCGGATCTAATTTTATAATCCGTTTCGATTTTCGAATCTAATTTTAGAATTCGATTCGATCTATTTAGTAGGTCGAATCTAATCCGATTTACTAAAATCGGATCGGATATTCGAAAATTCGATCAAAATTCGACTCGAAATAACCAATTTATTTTATTTTATCTATTATTTAAAACAAATATAAATTAACGTTATTAGTAGTATTAAAAATAGTTAATATTAGTTATAAATCGTTTTGGATTGAATAGCCGCGAGGAATACTAGTATTATATTTTTTCTATTATTTATATTATTTTCGATAAATTAGTAAATTTAGTTTTCGATATATATAAATACTATCTTTCCGTTTCGCTTTAAATAGAAGCGGCGAGAATACTATTATCTTCAAGTACTAATTATTAGATAATTAATAGAATCTACGTTTATTGTTTAATTCGGAATATAGTTAATTTTAGTAATAGTAAAAATTTCATTTCCATTAGAAATATCGATATTAATATCGATGGTTCTATATACTGGAAGAAATATTCATTATTCGCCCGTAATTTTATATAATCTATTTATATAATCTCTTTTTTTTCTGAATACTCTTTTTTTTTTTTTTGAATGATTTCGATCTGAAAATATAGAAAATTATTATATATTTAAATATATATATATTAATAACGTTCTATACGGTAACGAATATTGTATTTTACGTATAAAAAAAATTTTATAGCTAAAAATAAATTCGACAAACAGAATATATAATATAGTTGATTACTTTTATTTAATTATATTCATTTTTATTGGATTACGAATCTTCTACTATATAAATATAACTTTATAATTTAATGTTCGCGGTCTATCAGTCTAATTTCGATATAATAAATATTTATAAATATCTAATATCTCCGTTATAACCTTTTACTATACTACGAAATAACGATCTATAATTTTTATCTCGGCTATATCTATTATATAACCCGTATCTAAATATTCTACTAATTTATTAAAATATTTCTTAACTCGAATAGCTTTATAAAAGTCGTTAGCTAGTATTTTAGCTAGTACGGCTGGAAGCTTTATCTTTAAACTAGATATAGAAAGATTAGATAGCGCGTTTTAAAAACGGTAAAAAAGAGATTTTTATTATAGTCGATATAGATTACTTTAACTATAATAATATAGTCGACGTATAAAAAGATAGATATAATATTATAGATATATTCTTCCATTGTTAAATTAAAAGCTATAGTAGTTATAGAAATTTATACGTATGTAAAAGATTTTTGTAAATCGTAGTATTTCAAAAAATATAATATTATAGAATATATATTGCTAGTAAAATTAAAGAAAAAGAAATAATAACTACGAAGTATATTTAGCTATATAAACTTCTATATTATAATATCGATAGAAGAATATATTATATTATTATCTAATTAAAAATTAAAATTCTATAAAACTATTATATATATTAATTAAATCGGAATATTAATTCTACTATCGTATCGCCGATACTAGTTTATTAACGTTTAATTTATTTATCGAACCACTAATTTACCGGATACTAAAATCAAAATCAAAAATTAATCAAATATAATCTTTTTTTTATAGAAGCGATAGCGTAGATTATCGTTATATTTATTAATTATAGCATCTCTATTAAAATTCTATAAGATTCGAAAATGGATATTAAAAATAGAATATTTTTTTAGATTACTATTAGTATTTCATTATATCTATTTGAATTATTTAATAATTTTATTATTAGTTTTTGATTTTGTTAATTTATTTTGGTTTTAGTACTCGGTAAACCAGTGGTTCGGTAAATAAATCAAGCGTTAATATATCAACATTGAATATACGGTAGCAGAACTTATATCTTAATTTAGTTAACGTAAATAACGGTTTTTACTATAGAATTTCAATTCAAATTTGTTTAGTAATATAACGTATCCTTCTACCGATAATTTAATTAACGTAGAAATTTTCACAGATAAATATACCTCGCAGTCCTCGCTTCTTTTTCTTTTACCAGCAATATAAGTCCTACAATACTATATCCTCGCAAGCAATTAGTTTTATATAAACTACTTATATATTAATACTATCTTTAAAGAAGTAGTTTATTTTATAAAAATATTTAGATACTCTTCCGCGAAATGATAGATTTTCTTTATTTTTTTCTCTTTTATCTTTATCTTTATTACCGTCAGTTTTACTTCCGGCGGCGGAAAAGACGATATAGAATATATTATCTTTATTATTATATATTTTATATTATTGATAATTTTTACTATCAATTTTTCTAAAATTTCGAATAAGAATTGTAATATATATATATAAAAATTAGATAAATATTTTCGATCGTAATTATAAAATCGCGGAATATTTATTAGAGATTTTCAACTTCGATAATTTTAATTATTATAGCTATTAGTAATATATATTGGTATTTATTTAAATATATTTTTTAAATTTTTTTATTTTATCGTTCTGTTTTGAATATTTTATAAAAATATTTAACTCCCAGTTTACAGCCTGGATCAGTTAGAAAAATTCTATTCTAAAAAGTTCGAACTGGATTCAATAGATATATATATTTATAATACTAAGAATCGACTAAAAAATTTCCCGTTACGGTATTAAAAATAATGTCTATAATTTTAGTAAAAGTATTTTAATAGTATTCGAAATCAATTTGTTTTTTACGTATTCGATATTAGTATTATAAAATTCGATTGATATATTACTATAATATTTTTGAACGTAACTCTATATACTATATTAGTTATACGATTCTTTTATAATAGAATAGATTTTACTATACTTATCTTTATAAATTTCTATTTAGTAAAATTACTAGTACGAAATTAGTAAAGTCGAATATTAGAAGTTTAGATTGATATAAAATCTTTAATTTTAAAGCTAATTATTATAGAGTTTTTATAATCTATTACCATTTACTAGCGCAAAATTTTACTAAATTAAAAAGAAAATCTTTTATAAATTTACTATTTACGTCGTTTTAAATAGAATACGTTTCTAGTAGATTTTTTTTAATAAAAGAAAGTTAATATCTCTAGAAATTCTAAAATATCTACTAGACTATAGAATACTAATATTTGTATCCGAAAAAGCCGGAACAAAATAACGAATAATATATTATATTTTCTAATTTCTATTAAAACCGCAATAGAAATAGATTTTCTATTCGTTAATCGCTAGAATTATTAGAAAACGTTCTTCGAAATTATCAAAAATAGTTATTTTTTATAGTCTAGATATTAAATAGATAAATATCTATTAATTATAAAAATCTATTTATAGTAGTCTCTTAAATTTGTTTAGAAATAAAAGTAGTTTAAAAAGAAATAATAAAGCCTATTGATATTTATATAATAATTTGTTAAATATTAATTTATTCGGCCCTTTGAAAAATCTAACCCTAATTCTAATCCCGTAGAATCAAAAAGCCGCGGTTAACTAATCATCTACCGTCATTGGTCAACGTTTTCACATCCACTAAACTCCAATGAACTCATTAGCTTATAATAGGAAGGGTGGCGGAATGGTGACTGAATATTCCGATTGATTAGAAACGTTTATTAAATTATAATATCTTCTAGTTATCTCTATAGTACTTTTCAATGATATTTTTTAGTGATTAGGCTTTATTTCAATAATATTGGGATTCTAACTGTTAAACAATAGATTATATGACAAATATTCTAATTGGCGACAACAGGTGAATTTATCATCCTATATAAATAGACTCTGTGGTAATGATAGATAAAACATCCGGGAAAAAAGGCGTTTGTATTTATCAGAGATTTTAATCTTGATTTTTCTTCTATCAGAAACAGTATTGTAGTAAAACCTAGCTCAGAGAAATACGAATAGATTATTCAATCACTAACTTTGCCGCCTGTATTTTCAACTTCTTCTCTTGAATTCGAGACTACGTCTTGTACATTTGACTGTTTTATTACGTTTGACTATCTTATTACGCTTGTATCACAAGGAGTTTTAAATGGTCTGTTTGACTGATTCTTTCATCCGACGTCATATTCATCGGACCCAGCTGCTGTTCCCTCAGCCTCACGTGGAGCGAGACTGTTGGTCATATAGCGTAAGTTATTGACTGTTGTGATCCACGCTCCGTAGGGTCCACTGAAATGAAGAGAAAAATTCGATCTCACGCTGATTTCAACTGTCGCGTTGGTATCGCAGTGCTGGTAGGATCTTGAGGAAAAGGTAGTCTGTGGAGGTATATTGCTGTTGAAAGCCGGCTTGTCCCCAATGTTTCCAAAGGATTCTCCATATGTTGATCTGGGGTCAGTATTCCTCTTATTTGAGGCCGTTTCAGGAATATTTGAAGTTGGGAACTGGCCTCGCGTAGATTCTCCTAGTGGCGTCATACTCTAATACTGGGAAGTCTTTCTGTCCCAAAACGCCTCTCTTATAAAGTCGCTCTTGATCATAAATCAGCTTGATGACTTGTCAGCTGTATCGCTCTCACGTCTTTACTCGTAAATGATCAATGATCGGCAGCTCTTTACTTCTATGGCATTACCTTGGAAATCGTCACCGCTTTGGTTGAAGTTAACCATGGTATGTACGAGTTTGTTGTATGGCACGGGGAAAAGAAACTAATGAAAGTGATGACAAGGTTCTAGGTGGTCTGACTGTAAGATTTATGACTACCTACCTACTTTCGACCTGCTAAGTCTGGATTAGATCTTGGTCCTAATGTTTGGGCTTTTGAAACGGCTTTTGAATAGGCGAGCCATGCGTAGATTCGGCAATTCTTCTCTTAATCTTCGTCGGTCGAGTTTTCCATTTGGCGTCCGCGCCCTGCAACTCGAGAATGACATTGAAGATAGCAGTAGCATATGGAGAGCACCCACTATCATTCAGCAGCCCTGTTCCGCTGTCTTATTGAATCAGAAAGAGAGGCATCAGGAAGTGATCAATCATAAGAAAAGTCCCGCTATACAGGAGAACCCATCTCGATTTGTGAAACAGCTACCCATTGTACATGATTTGGATCTAGACTACTTGGTATCGGCGCCCAGATTTAATATTGGAGAGACTGGACAGCTTTATCGCAGGGACAGGCCCGAAGTAAACTAAGGAAAATCTTTGCATTTGCAACACTCCGATGCTGATCCGGTAAAGACAGAATAAAAAATCAAATGTCGGACATTTGATGGATGAGACCATCAAGCTGAGTTTACCATCGCCGGTTCCCCATCAGAATGTTGCATGGCAGATACCGTACTATCCACGCGATCATCCAGGCTCCTTCCCAAGGCCCGTGTTTTGCAATGTGTTCGAAGTGTCGCTAGATTTATCGAATGTGGCTCACATAGGGTTTGGACAGCTGCAGCGTACAGCCTCTGCTCCTCAAATCCAGGACCATTTTCTTCCAAGTGTGCTTCCAGTATCCAAGGATGCCTATCGAGAATACTATCGTACGCTTTTTTGTGAGGAGCGAATGTTTTGTCCAGCTTGAGATGCATCAATCTAGGTCTACTTTCCCTAGTTGCTATCATCTGTCCTCGGTCAACATGATGCACAGCAAAAGCTGAGGGAGAAGGAGCTCACGCGACAATCGATCCTTGCTTGCGAAGTGGATGATTCTCCTGATGGCAGCCTAGCCGAGGATTTTAATGGTATCAGGCAGTTGAAACAGACGTCACTCTTGCAGGTAATGTAGCATGGAAAGAACACTGATAATAAAGATCACTCATACGAACAAGACTTTCATAAAAGGTGTTGAGCTCTGAAATACTATCGCGATCCTATTCATAGCTCCCTGTGATGACTCCTTGAGTGATGCTATTTAAAAACCATTCTAGGATGACTCTCTAAATGCTGCCGTCCGTAACTACCAATGGAAAGGATGCTTGAGTCTCTTGAAGCCTTCTGGGTCAGACTGTTAGATTCGACAGGGTTACCTAGAGATACGTTGCGTGAAGTTATTAAAGCTTAATTTGGATGGTTGTCACGTCATGAGTCAACGAGTGGGAATCAGCTCATTCGTGCAGAGGGGGATTTAGTAGTGGACGGTGGGACATGTCAGCACGAGGCCCCTTGCTGACAAAGCAAATTGCCCCGCTCTAGTAAACAGCTACAGAATGCAAGCGATCCTATCCAAATCTTTCAGACCTTCACTTCAGACCTCGTAATTTATCTAGACGTCGAGTCATATCCATGGATGCCATTCTCACAGATTGGGCGACTAGTGAATATTGTCTCACATCTGGGCTCATATGCTGCACGATGCAAATTCTAGATTAATATTGGCCCCGATGAACAACGCGAATAACTAGGCAATATTGTTTGAAACATATACATCAAGCAATTTCTCGTTTTGTTCTCTCCTATTCAATTGCGACTCTGGACCAAGATTGACAGGGAAAAAATGATCGCGTGGGTGCTCCTATGTACCAACCTTAGCAACGTAGGTAATCAACCAGGGGAGTCACACACCATGAAAAGCTGCAACGGGTTTAGCGTACTCGAGTTCATCTATCTTCGCCGCACGCTATTTTAAGCCCCTTTTTTTCCTTCGTCGATCGATCCTTGGCAAAGCTGGAAATAATGCATTTAATTCAGTGATAACTCATCCCACCTTGTAAAAGTATCTAGCAATTCCCGTTCCGACCGTCTCTGTTCCTCCTGCAACATCATCTGCTCCACCTTCACTTTCTCTTGGAGCATGTCAACATCATGCTGACTGGCTTCGATTTGATCAATCGTCTCTGCCTCATATCTATCTAGGGAAAAGGCCGTGTTCTCGATGTTCATATCCCACATTTGCATCAATGGCGCCGTCCAATCGTCCGTTAGAGAATTCGAGTTTTTGGAGTCGAATGAAAAATCGGTCCAGTCTCCGAGCGCCGCTGATGCTTCGACATTCGTGAAGTCGTTGTTGAGCAGAGCTGTTATTGCTTCATCTGAAGCACCTTTAGATATATATCTGTCATGAAGACATGATGATGGCTTACCACTTAGATCAATTTCGAGATCCGACTCCGTGTTGTTCAGGTCCATCCCTTCGATGTGTTGCTTTGGAGACTTGATCGTCAAGACTTGATGAGAACTTGAAGAATATATATTGTGAGAAGATACTTGAGGAATATATATTGTGAGAAGATATGGGTGAGTAATAGACAGCATATAAAAGAGCAAGCTGTCGCAAGGAACACATCCATAGCGTGTCATCACACAGCGTAAGCAAGTCAGCATTACATGCCCATTCGAGTGAAGTTATAATTAGTCTTTCTATGAATAGTGCATGGACCAGTCGAGCTTTTCAAGGATTGCTGCGATGTCTACCAAAGAGCCTATGATCACATTGTCATCTTGTGACTGTTCAGTACCTGCGCCTTGTTGCTGTTCCGGGATACTAATTCTATATTTATCACGACGCCGTTTTGGAGCGGTACACCACTGTTCATCAAGCGATCCGCTTATGATCTCTAGGGTTTTGATGTAATCCAGAATCTCTTTGGAAGCTAAATGTCTATTTTTATCATCCAATTGATCCTTGGAGGTCTGTATGAAGCTTCGAAGATCTCGAAGCACTGGAAAGACGCTGAGACGGTGATTGTTATTTTGGACCAGATTTCCAAGGCGAAGTTCGGCCTCTTGTATATACCTTCTTCCTTCCGGATTCGGCTCTTTAGCGAAACTTTGTAAATCGGACAAGGCTCTATCCATAATGTCTTCCGTTGCGTATTGGACCTGTGCTATTTATACATGAGACGCACTGTTGACTAGTAGTCAGCGAGATGAGAAGTTAGTCTAGTCATCAGCGCTAACCGTGTTTCAGCTTTGCTGATGGCTTTGAAAAAGAAAGCGAAGACTACGGACAGCAAATCGCGTGAGACAGAAACCCAAACCCAATTTGTACATTAAATTATTCTGTTTTTGATGCCGTATTTATTTCAGATTGATCTGCTCTTTCTTGAAATCTACGCTGATCGAGCTGACATCGAGTCAAAAGTGGCAGTATTAGCTGATGAGTGGACCCTCCTTCAGCGGCGTTGATATACCGCCTCCGCCGGTGAGATTGATTCCTTCGAGCTGGATTTGTATAATAAGCCGTTTTGAGTATTTCGAAAACGTCGCGTGACTGATAGATACGATTGCCGTGGTAGATCCTCGGTTGCGGAATTAAGTCCGGTAATGTCTTTGAATTTATATCGTCCAGCTTCTGTTTTGGAACATAGACCAGCAGTAAAATGACTATGGTCCATGGTTTTGAATGTCCCAGGTACTTGAGTATGGCGTCTACCATCTGACCACTGATCCTGATATTCTTTTTAACAGTGGCAAAGCTCACATCTCTTTCTCGCGCCATCTCTTCGACTTCTTCTTTCGGATGTTCTTCAGCCCAGAGATCGTACTCGGCTAACCTTTGCCAGATCTTCCCTGTAACCATGTGAACTTTCTGAATGCTCCAAGGTTTTGGACCTGGAGACGTCGAGCTGGAACTGATGGTTTTTGCATTCCGCCAGCGGTCTGCAGCTCTTGCAAAATCAATATTGATTTCGCTCATAAGCCAACAGAAGAGCCCATGTCGGACAGGATACTCGAAGAAGTATGATCAGCACGGAGTCCTCAGCAATTCTGCTGATGACATTAGATGTAAGCAAGTCTCCTTAAATACAAGTCGTTTGACGACTGCCCGTGGCCCGTGGTATCATGTTTCTCTCCCTGCTCCAGCACTCTACAATCACCCTTTGTTCCTTCCTCCTGCTCTCGGTTGTTGATGCTCAGGTATGTTCTGAGTCTATTAGCCAACTCGAAGCTGGAACTACAAACATTATTTCTGTCCCCTGTGTAGCTGAAGAGTTGGTTCTTACGGACGCTTCGCGGAACGGATCGCATCTGGCCATACCAACTAATTGCACATTGAATTCGACTTTGTATCTAGGCCTGAACAGGACCAGCACTGCTGAGACAATGAAGTTGACGTTCCTCTGCGACGGACTACGAGAGAACAAGTGTTATACGTTCAAGGTCTTGCCAGCTGCTGAAGATCAGACACTGCTCAACGACTCTGTCGCTTGCTTCCCTTCTCCAAGGTCCGGCACAGGCTCTAATGCGAGCGAATGGGCAGCAACAGGTACCACTCCGATCCAGTCGAGCGCAATACTAACTCCTTCCCAATCGGGGTTAGAGTTATCTCCATCCTCTGCGCTGACCGGCGCTGGAGCTCCCGCATCATCCTCTAAGCCAACCGCTGGAGCCCCATCACCTTCTGAGTCAGCCGCTGGAGGTCCCGCATCAGCCCCTGAGCCAGCCGCTGGAGCCCCCGCATCACCCTCTGGGTCAATCGCTGGAGCCACCGTATCATCCTCTGGGTTAAACAACGCTGGGGTCGGGCCAACGACGTTTCAATCAATAACAACAGCAGCTTCAATGGCAACAGCATCTCCTACTTCAAATGGAGCTTCGATTGCAAGTCCCGTGGCTATGGAGGAAACACAAGGTGCTCAAAGCCCAACTTGCACCTGTGGTAACTGAGAACAAGGTATCCCCAATCCAACCTTGGCCGAGACCTATATGCGTGAGTAAACAGACTTGTTGTATCTTACCGTAACCGATCGAAGTCCTGACACTGTGGTCTTCATCATGAGTTAGAGGACCTTTCGGTGAAAACTGTATTGTAGACAATATATGATCTGGGTAATAGATCAACCCCTCAAAACCATAATAAACGTTCATACAAGTATTCATGAGATTGGCTGTAGCGGCGTTCAGAGGAACAAGTCCGTATCGTGACGGAACAACCCACGCCTTGATGTTTATCTTGTCCCACTCTTTCGCGTTCATTGGTGTCTCTTGTGCCCACCTGATTGTTCATGCAAGTGATCCAACGGTGATGCAGGACAAGGTGTGGGAGACCTCAAGGCAGTCATTCCCACTGGGGTTGTATTTGCATTCTATCAGAACCATCTATTTACATCTGCCCTCCTTTTCCTCTGAAGTCACCAAATTGAACGCTCCAGCAATCAAACAACCGACGACGGCAGCCCAGCTCGATAGCAGGGCTTTTCCCCCGACTTCGAGGATGAACCCACCCTCCACGTCGGTACGTGGCGCCCACCACGAAGATCGTGTCAACGGATCCATCGACGATCAGCGCACAGACGCACGGGCGGAGCTCGGAGTTGGTAACTCACCCATGTAAATCCGAAACCCCACCGCTCCCGACCGGCTGCATTAGCGATCACTGCAGCGGCAAGAGAGGCAGTGCCGACAACATACAGGACCGACTCGACCTTGCTCGCCAAGGCGAGGGATTGCAGTGGCTTTTGATAGACCTGCCAACATTGCTTCCCGTAAGAGCGACTTGGCATTGGCAGCCTGTGATGCAAAAAGACCCTCGAATGGTGCAGGCAAGCGATCGTGGTAGAACCAGCAAGTGTTATCATCCTAAACCGGATAACGTAAGATCGTGCGCAGTCTCTATTGAAAGTGCCGCCAAAACTGCAGTACTTCACCGCGTAGAATCGATACACGTCCATTCCAAGCCCTTTGGGACTAGACTCGAAGCCACCGCTGGGCGCTACTCGTATCTAATGGCCTACGATCAGCATGCGAATCCAATATTGACATGGATCAACAGGTCTTCGTGCCGTCACGAGCTAAAGTCCGCGCAGCATCGCTGGCACTGAGAGAGCACGCGAAAGAACACGAGGCACACAGCAGTGGTACAAGTTTCTGATAATTGGTCATTAGAATCTGTCAGTACTGCCCGCTCCTCCCCAGCGGCTGCTTCTATAACTGGAGTAGCTACATATCCCCATCTAAATACGCAAATGGTAGGTGATCTGGTAATCCACAACCGACCAGGGACAAGGCGTAAGCGTAAGAGATTCCACCATATCTTTGATGATACGGTTGGGGTTCGATGATGTACTGGAGATAATCTCACGGTACGGCGCTCGGTCCTTGTGATGGAAAGCCGCTTGCCGGGAAAGGATTCCATGAGGCAGAACATTGGGCTTTCGAAACTGTGCTGGTAGCAATATCTTCTCGTTGGCTAGAACTTCGATGACTCCTGGGATGACCGGTGCCGCAAGAAGCTGAGGTCTAGCGTCGTCACCCTGAATGGACTCCATCACGCCCCAAAGCCAGTCGAAGCTATCGTTGTCGCATGGCAGCTGTAGAAGAATGTATGCGCCGTCTGTGACCGGATCAACGGTGCCGCGGAACGTCCGACGAAAGATGCTTCGCCAACCAAGTCTGCAGAAACCGCTAAGCACCCCAAATATATGTTCCCCCTGTTTTGGAAGCTTGCGAACAGGTATCTTTACGAGGTCGTTGTACTCCACCATTGGACTGCGGTCGAAATCGTGAACAGTATCACCGTAAAAGAGGAAATGTGCTCGAAAGTGGGCTTTGATGTCGTGGCGGCCAACTAACGGCTCGATGTCAGAGCTCCCGTCAAGGGGTTGATAAGGCCATCCGCCATGAACCCTATTCCATAGTCGAATGAGTGGATGGTGAGTGCTTGAAGGCGGGTGCACATATTGTGCATCGTACTTCTCGTCTTCTAATTGATTTGACAAAGTGGACGATGAGTCCAACCACGAAGTCATGGTGTACGGTTGGTTGAGATGTTATCGAGTCTGCTCGGAGCACAAATGACAAGGAGAGCTAATATATGCTTTACATCCCAGTCAGCAAAGCCTCCACTAACTTTGCCCCTCACCCCCGCATTGAGATCCGGCGTCTGTACGTAACGCTTTATTAACTCGAAAGTGATATACGAGCTGCTAGACTTGTGATTAGAGATTGCTCTGAAATCTGTGCCTACTCGTACAATCGGCCTTTACATCGCTAGAACTTCACTGACGCTTATCACTTATACTGTCAAGGGATTTAGGAGTCGTTTCAGGTTTGACTGACTTAGAGCGAACGAAATTTTGTAGGACCCATACCCTCCTTGCAGCGCTTATCTAAGGGGAAATCTGTAATGTCTCGGGATGCCATAGCAGTCTGGTTGTATTGACTCTCATACTCCATCTCCAAGTCCGATAATGACGCAACATAGTGAATTAGTTGACGTGATTACTGCTAACTATGCTCGATCCGTCGAATGCTGACCAGGCACAGTGACTACCAATTAACGAGCCAACCTGAGACCCACAACAGTGGGTCAGCGCTTATTTCTTACCTATTAAAAGACTTGCTTCAGAGGCAAGGGCGGTCACCCCTTAGCTCGATGCCTTCCAGCAGAAGGTCACTCGACGATCTATTGGACAGCGTGTATCCGCTCCGTTCGGGACTGCTGGCATGCCTTTATTCTATTTCGGTTGTAAATGTCGTTAACTTCTGTATCGCTACTAATTTAGAACTCTCGAAAGCGGAAGAAGACCGTTTCCTGGATCCTGCAAAGCGCGTAATGGCCGAAATCCCAGATTGGTCGTGCCCACATGGTACTCGGCCTTCTAGCTGCATCTTTATTGGAAAAGATCTTGTCAAACCTCGAGCAAAGATACAACAACCCACATCAGTAGCCTGGGCTCATGATACCATGAAACTGATGCTTCTTCTAGGCTGCCCCTCACCACAGGATTCATTGGATGTATTCCAATGTCGTACACCGATCTTGTCGCACTTCACCAGTAAATTTGAATGTTCTGAAATGGAGAACAGCGGTGATATCGTTGTATCCATGCCAGAGTTAGCAACGATTGTGTACTTTGTCAATCCAATGAGATCTTCCGAATGGGATGAATCTAGCATCCTTACCCTGGACATCCTCACCATACAATTCCTTGTCGAACCTACCGTACACGGGCCATCGACGTGCTATACGTACCCCCGATTCGACGGTGGTACGGTTGACTTTTGGGAAGTGCACCGAGTTGGAGGCGAGGAACGTTCATTCACCCTACCAGGGAGAATTTTTGACAAAAGCTATCTATTTTACACCTTGCTGCTAGAGCCTTGCATGGATTCAAGATGTCTACTGTTTCTGTTCACGCTGCCTGGGGAAACTGTATATCGACAGACTTGCGGTCGATGGGCGAAATATTTTCGGTCTAGGATTGTCCGACATTTCGCTTCTCGAGTGACTTAAACGAGGGATTCTGAGCAAGATATTGTTACAATAGCGGCTTGGTAAACCCTCCGTGTCAATATACATCAGGATCTGTGGCTGGGGGCACCGTTACCACTGCCTTGATAAAATCTATTTCTTAATACACGCGAAAGCGCAAGGAGTATCGACGGAATCAATTCGACAACTATCAATCATCTTTCAGTATCTAACGAATACCTTTTCTTTGCAAATACCTGAAGCACAAATACATATGTGATGTACCAACAACTGAAATAAAGCACTCAGCTCTCTCAGGGTCTTTGGGGAGAGGACTCAGAGTCTCAGTCTCGATTGCTCATGAGATCTCTGCTGACAGTAGTCGAACCTTTCATCAACAGCTAAGCCAGTGTTTTGAGTATAGCTACCGAATACCGGGAACATAATGTCCTCGCTGGCTCTTGGATTGAGCCTGGCGAAGCCTCCAAGCCCAAAACTTTCGTGTCCACCGTAATTGCTGCCGAAAGTATCAAAATTCGAGGATTGGGTCGCTGAAAGCTGAGCGGCATTCGTGACATCATGAGCTGGATATGAGTTGGACCAAGCGAAAGACCTATTTGTTGGGTCCCAAGTGGAGATCCATTGATCGTTTAAAAAGTCAATGTAAGCTTGGTGCTCGGTATGCTCTTGTGCGCCGCAGCGAGCCCGGGCGTGCTTAGTGGTGACATCGCCACGTACTACAAGCGTAGTATTGGGATCACCCAGGGTGACGTTTGAGTCAGCCTTCTTGCGAGGATGATCAAGTAGAGCGGGAGCCTGATACCCAACGTATCAGATCGAAAATTGAATACAGCGTGTTTATACGTACGTTTGCAACAAGCGGTTGGTACTGTATTGGCTCGGTTAAGGAAGGAGGCAATCGAGGAACCGATGGAATGAAATTGGGCTGTGACTGTGCGGTGGACGATGGTAACGGGTTGAAAATATCGTGAGGATACCTTGGGAGTGCCATTGTTGACCGAAGACTAGGAGGATACTTGTGGCCGCGAGGGACAGGAGGCCAACTCGTCTAGGAGAATATTCTGTGGACTCAGTCTGCAATCGTTCAGGAAAGCCTCCTGTCTCCTTTTAGTACTGACGCACTGTCTCAATAATCACGAGTGGTGGGGTGTCAGCTTCGTCTTTTAGCGCACGACCATATCCCAAGGTGGGTAGTAAGATCTTCTGATTCGTTGGGCTATAGTCCCTTAAAACAAGGTCTGCATGATGGCGACACTCAAAGACACTCATCACATAATCTAACACTTATTTGGGCAAAGTCATTTCTCGAGTGTGAGGTCAGCAATTACGAATTTGCATATAGGATCATTGGCTGCGTCGGTTCTATCAGAATCCTGCCACCTTTGATGCGAAAGTACGTAAAACGCCAGTGTCCAGTCACGCCCGACATACGATACATAAATTTGCTTAAGATCGAACAAAATCCAGAATTCAGTGTACATAGTAAATTTCCATGCTACTAGCCATTACGTGAGAGATCCTCTGCGCGTTCTTACAGGTGTTCAACTTGTTTGGCATTCGGTTTGGGAATCCTGAGAGGGCGTTTTAAAACGTCCAGGTTCGGAAGAGCTCTTGTCCGAGACTGAAGAGGCTGGTGATTTTTTTTCATCTTCGAGCTTTTTAAGGAGGCTTCTGTACATTTCCAGGTACCCCTTTCTTTCAATCTCCCAATTATCATGCGCAGGCGCCGTAGATTCGCAGCTTTGCTCGCCACGAAGAAGACCAGTGCATGGTGGAACGGGATTTTGAGTGATGTCTGATGTTTCGGGGCCGGAACCGGCACGATGTTGTCTTGGCTGAAGGCACAACTAGTCTCTGTCAGATCCAAACTTTGGAGGGAGTTTTTCAGAACCATACAGTGCCAATCGCTGGCAGTTCCGTTTGCAAAGTCATTTTTGGAGTGCTCGCCCTAGCTGAGAAGGGCAATGCAGGCTTTTTAGGGTTCATGATATTCTCTGATAGCCTAGGTCTAGACATCACTGCTACAGTGACAGAACCGGGGTTAACGAGAAGTAAAGCAAATGGGTTGAGGAAAGCTCAGTTTGCTTGAGCATTAATGAAGTCGCGCAAGTACACAAAAGTACTCAAAACCTAGTCTTGCCAGTCAACAAGGATCATTGAAAACTACGCTGACCAAGGCACGCGTGACCCCGCGGTGACTTGCCTGTATCATCCAATGACAGTGTAAGTTCGGCCAAAATCCTGTAGACGCCATGACTCATTTGGTCAGCAATCCATTGTAGCGTACATTGTTCTAGGATTTTAGTGGCGCCAAAGAACGGGTTATCGTGACGTTCTTATCTTTTGCTGACCCTGCTCTTGACTGCTGGTACGAACTCGAGACTAGTGAATTTAGTGTCCAGATAGCGTGGCTAAGTGATTTAGTGTATACCCCTAACCCTTTGAGGGATTTAGTCTTGGTGGTCATGCCTGTAGCGTCGGTCAGCAAGCTAGAGAAGCCGTAAATCAACTATGTTGATCTCTGCCCTTGTACGAAAAACCAAGACTTAGCCATGAACTATGAGAACACCTGCAACGTAAATAGCGAATAAAATCACATCAACCTTTTGAGTTATATACCCTTCCATTCAAGTGTCATCAAGCCCAAGCTGTCGAACGCTACGAGGGCTTGTGGCCCCACGTGCGGCCCGCGATGGAGCATGCCTTTAACATTCCTATCGGATCTGTCGTATTAGACCGGTTCAAGGTCTTGAAGGCTGTGACTGTTGAAGATCAAACCCAAGTATATACTACCCAAGATATGATTACAGGTATCCTATACACACTCAAGGTTACTCGCTCACTCAACGAATCAATGGCCCTCAAGTCGGTTGGATCGCATCCTAATGTGGTCTCGATTTTTCAAACAGGCCGGTGGTTCGAGTCTGCCTTCAGGTACATGGTTCTCGACACATGCCAAAATGACCTGCACTCCCATATCATACGAAGTCATGAAAACTCTGCGCATTTTCTCAACTCGGATCACTACATCCGTTCGACGTTTATTCAGATCCTGGATGCTCTCGAGTGTTGCCATGGGAAGGGAGTCTATCATCGAGACCTGAAGCCAGAAAACATCTTCATCTCCGACGGTGGCCTAGTTCGCCTGGCTAACTTTGGCCTTGCCTTGCAATCATCGCGCTGTAAGGAGTTCGAAAGTGGGACGGAAGCTTACATGGCGCCAGGTAAGAGTGAGCCCAACCAAGCGTCATGGATACTCATACGTCAGCAGAATGTTGGTTACAGGGAAAGAAGACATATAATCCCGCTTTGAGTGATATATGGAGTCTGGGTATTATATTAATCAATCTTGTGTGCCACATGTATCCCTGGACTCGGGCTTCCTGTACGGATGCTGGCTACGTTCAGTACTGGCAATCCGGGCAGTCACTCAGTGTTGCGCTGAACTTCTCTTGGCATTTGGATCATATCTTGGATACCATCTTCCAGCATGACCCTAAGAAAAGAGTCAGCATCTCGAAGCTTCGACAAATGATAGTCGATTGTTCCGAATTCAGACACAGGGAGCAGCTCAAAGACACGATGCAGCTAGATGCTGCCAGTGGAAAGATCGCCCCGAATTATGCCACTGGAGCCATACAGCAGAAGGATACTACGGACTGGTACCAGCTGGGTGACCAAATGCCTGCGCAATCTAACTGTGCGAGCGACTATAATATGGTCCTGTGCGATTCCGATCTTTGTTCGAGATGTGTGGAAAAAAGTCACGCGTTCTGCAATGCGCCACAAGTTTGGACTAAATTTACCGGGGATACTGATGCATCCGATCGTTTTGGGCTACATGGAATGCACGGGCTTATTGTATAACGCGTCTGAAGCTTTCAGTCCAACAGTTGGAGAGAGGCGGACACGAATTGGGGATACTGTAACGTAGAGACATATTGGACATCTATGCAATATCAAAGCTTGATTCCGGCATTTTGAATAACAGCTTTTTAGATTCCAAAGCAGAAGTTTATAGAAAACCAAAATATATAAAATGGTACTAGTCGCTAAAACCGATTACTAAATCTGAATAGATAGGAATATAATTATATAGAGTAAATAATAATTATTCTATAAAGTTCTATTAAAAATATCTTTATTAAATATATAAAACTACTAAATATAAACTTTTTATAATATTTATAATTTCTTTTGGAATTATTATACTATCGATAATAAGTTTAGTTTTATATAAACTTTACTAGTTTTCTATTTTCTTTTCTTTATTCGATCTATTTAAATTAAAAAAAATTAAAACGAAATCGGCTTTAATATATGATAAGTTCTAGTTATAAATTATATTTTAATATTCTAAAGATTTTTTATATTACAATTTTAATCGTATTTTAATATATCTATCTACTAGAATATCTATAGTAAACGTATTTTCAATTTTAACGTTTTTTTAAAGATTTTCGAACGGAGTGAATAATAATAAATATCTATAAAGCGGAGTTTATTTCTAAATTATTAATTGATAATTTATAGATTTCGGATTATCTATATTTTATCAATCTAAATATATAGTATATTTTCTAGATTTAACGAAATCTTTTCCTATAATCTATTTTATTATATAAATTCTTTCCCGTCGGATTTAATTCTAAAAGGTTTAATTTTTATAGAATTAAATATAATCGTTTTATATTTAGAGACTTTCTAATAGATTATATATTTAATAAATATTAAATAATAGTTTTATAAACTATAGTTTTCTAAATTCAAATTTTATAAACTCTGATTTTATAATCTATATCGAGTTTCCGGTTTACCGGCGAAAGATAGATCTAATAATATATATAGTTTAATGTTTATATCTTTTATTTATATATTATAAACGATGTACAACAGTTTCTATACTCTAGATAGTATATTACTTCTTCTACAACTATATAATATATTTCTATTAAATTAATTCAAAATTTTATAATTTTAGAAATAGCGAATTCTATATTATATTATATAATCTATATAGAGAAATTTAAAGTGCTAGTAAAATGCTAATACGCTGGAATTTATTACGGAATTATTTAGCGTTTTTTATAAACTAAAATATTTAATAACGATATAAAAATATTATAAAGTAAGTTTATATAGTTTTATTTTTATTTAATCCTAATTTCAATAATATTGAAATTCTAATATAGACTAAATTGAAAAAGATCTCTAACACGTATTATTCTAATATCTAAAAACTATATTATTTTATTTATATAATTTATTTCGGATTTTTAAACCAGTTTTATTTAGAATTTATCGACTTCGGTCGGCTATATAACGCGTTTTATAAATAATTTCGATATTATCTACGAAGGAAAAAAATAGTATTAACTTGTAAATAAATAGATATTTCATTTTCGAAATCTTTTAGAATTTTATATCGCTAAATATTCTAGACCGTTTATAGAACTGTAATACTAGCGATTATTTAGATTTTTGTATTAATCGGATTAGAAATAGTGGAATTTTAACTTTTTTCTATTTTTATAGAATATATAGATTAGACTAGTCGGTTCGGGTCGAATTCCCGTCGAATTATCGGATATCCGACCCGATTTTTGTAATCTGATTCGGGTTCGACCCGCTAAACGGTCGGGTTAGGTTATAGATTCTAATCCGATATTTAGGTCGGATTATAGATTTTAATTCGAAAATCCGACTCGAAAATCCGATCCGATTCGATTTATATTTATATTCGAATATAGTATAGATAATATAAGAATTTTATATAAACAATATATTAATTTATTAGTATTTTTCTAAAAGTAATATAATTAGGTAATATAATCTATCGATTTAAAGCTTTATTTATAATTAATTAGAGTTTTTCTAATAATTAATAATATTTTTATACTAAAGTTATACTTTTATTCTAGTATTTAGTGTTAAATTTAGATTTCTAGATTCGGATCAGGTTATAGAATCTAATCTAAAACCCGGTCGAGTTAAACTATTAAAAAATTTAATCCGACTCGGATCGGATTAGATCTAGACGTAATTTAACTCGGGTCGAGTCGGATTACCGGATCCGAATTTAAAACCCGATCCGACGGCTAGTCTAATATAGATAAATTGGTTCGTCGATAGAACTATTAGTAAATATATTAATAGCGTTATAATATCTAATTTCTAGCCAGAAAAATCTAATAATAGCTATTATTTATCGGACTTTCGGGATAGTAATAATTGCTGTATATATATTCTATTTTTGAATTTATTGATTATTACAAGTATATATATATATTTTATATTTAAAAACCGAAATACTGAAAATCGGTTTATTATTATTATTTTATATATATTTTTAAAATATTTTCTTTTAAATCTTCTTTTATTTTAGATCTTTAAATTGAACTTCTATTATAGTAATAAAATATTCGGATAGCGGGTATTTTAGTAGCTAGTATTAGTTTTGGAATTTAGACGGTAGTTAATTATAGTAATACGATATTAAATATAATCGAGATTAAAAAACGTTGATAGCTGCGAGTTTACTATTTATATTATTTCTTAAAAGTTATAAATATAACTAATATTATATAAAACGTTTTAGATTTTTTAAAAATTATTTATTATAATCAAATTTTATAGATTTCGTTTTATAATTATTTACCTTTTCTTTTTTATTTTTTACTTTTTTTCTTTTTTATTTCTATATCATTTCTATTTTATAGAGGTAACGTATTATTATATTTAGCGGTATAATATATATTTTATTTATTTTATATTTTTATCCGCGAGATATATTCCTTTTTAATAGTAAAACGGAAATTTTGATTTATTATATATATTAATAAATGTTTAATATATAAAAATCTAGGAAAGTAGTATTTATAATAGAAATTAGCTCTATTTTAAAAATATCCTATTCGCAAATATATAATCTAGATTATAAATATATTAAACTTTTATTATATATAGAATTATATTATTATTTATTTCTTCGCCGCTATTATATAGAATTCCTCGCCGGAATGGGTTGGGTTGGTGTGGATTTTAAAGTTCAAAACCCACATCAATGGGGTTTGATAGAATATAGATGGTGTAGGTTATTTCGTAGATTAAAAAGAGGGCTTAATTTAGGCCTAATATATACGTTCTAGACGAAGAAACGGGTAGGATAACGCGTAGGATAACTTAAAAAACCTATACTATTTTAATAGGTTGGATTAAAGGCCTCTAAAACTCATATTATATCAACCTAAAAGGGTTTACTATACCAAATTCCAATGGGTTTCTCTAATCTATTCTGGCGAGAATAATTAGAATGTCTTTTTTATATCTATTTGAAATTTTTATTGCGGAGATATTCTACTCTTTTAAAAAAAAAGCGAAAGAAAATAAATATCTTTTTCTTTTTTTTTAGATATTTAAAATTTTTTCTAATAAAGTTATTTCGTAGAAGTCTGATTAAATAGTCTATTTTATTTTTTTCTTTCTTTTTACAAATATAGTTTAATTTAGTAATAAGCAGATGGTTTAATTCTATATATTTAATATCTAGTATTATTTAGATAAACGGTTAATTTTTTAATTAGGTTTAATTTATCTTGTCCAATTTATAAAATAACTTCTCGTCGAATATAATATCGGAAAAAGTAATCACTTTATATTTGAATAATATTTATCTTTTTATAGAGCTCCTGTCCGGGGTTATAATTAAGTTATTATATATATACGTTTCACTACCGTAGTTTTTATACGATAATAGTAATTATTGTTTATATAGCAAAGAATTTTCGCAGTTGAAAATTAAATAAAATATATAGTATTGATCGTTTTTATTCTATTATATCTTCTATTTATTTACTATATCTTTTCCATAATTCTTTTATACTATTTCGAAATACG
Source organism: Rusavskia elegans (assembly GCA_011316305.1). Classification (NCBI taxonomy): domain Eukaryota; kingdom Fungi; phylum Ascomycota; class Lecanoromycetes; order Teloschistales; family Teloschistaceae; genus Rusavskia; species Rusavskia elegans. The sequence continues at coordinate 686,100 of SAUG01000044.1, forward strand.
TACGATTAAAAGCTATTAATATAGCTTCCAGAACTATTTACCAGACGGTAATATTATCTTTTAATTTTATTACTTCGTCTTTATCTATAGTCGTATTCGAATCCAGACGGTCTACTAATCTATCTAGATATTCGACAACTATTAGCTAAACTATTAATTTAACTATTAATTTAGATTTCTGTTCGAGTTCTAATAGGATAAAGGCTTTTATTAGAAATTTAATATAGTCGCTAAAACTATTTTATTCCGGCGGATTCGGAATACGAAATTTTAATATTATATTTATAACTATATATTTTTACGATTCGAAATCTATTATAGTAAGCAAACTAGCGAGAATTTAGTCGATATAATCGAATAGTTCGAATTTAACAGTTTTAAACTCTATTTTTTTTAAATTGAAAACATATAATTATAATTTTACTACTAGTAGTAACTCTATATATATCAGCCTATAGTATAGACTATTACGAAAAATACGTATATTAGATATAATATTAAATACTAGTAATAAAAGACAAAGAAAAAGCGACTGAAAGGTAAATATATATGGAGAAATTTAGCTATATTATATTTTATAAAAATTATAAAAATTTATATTACGAACTATTACGAAATAGATTCGAGTTAATTTTATATAATTTTTTATTTTAAATTAATTAAACTGGTATACTAGTTATTGAACTATATATCCAACGCTAGCGTACTAATACTAAAATGAATTTTTAATAGAACCGACGGTTTATCGGATACCAAGAAAATAAATAAAATAATAAAATAAATAATATTTATATTTTAATAGCTGATTCAAAATCTGATATAAACTTTTAATAAAAATTTATTAAATTTCGGAATATATTTATTTAAAACGTAGACTCTAATAACTAAATAATTTAAACTATCCGTAGTAAAATAGAAATTCTATTACTATTTCGAAAAGTAAATTCTAGTTAAATTTTTTTTTCGAAGTTTAGATACCTGAATAAAGAATAGTTCTAATAATTAAAAGCTATATTTAAACTAGTAGATATCCGGTATACTATAGTATTTTATCTTTTAAAATTAAAACTTTTTAAAAATAATATAATTAACAAATTTAAATTTAGATATCTAGAATAAATAGCTTTTCGATAATTTCAAACATATTTCTAGATTTTTTAATTTACTATTTCAATATAAAATCTATATTTAAAAAGAAAAAATTTACCGTTATATTATAATATATTTTATTAAAATTTAAAATACGTTTTAAAAATCTAATTATATTAGATTTCTTTCTATAGTTTTCTAAAATTTATTAATCTATTATAAAAAAAGGTAGATAAAATATAAATTTATTTTTATTTAATTAATATATATACTGGAATTCGAATTACTAATAACTACCCGCTTTATTAGAACTGTAGTAACGTAATCGAATATTAAAACTTTCGATTCGATTCTATAAGTTCGGTTATAGTTACCGTATTATTAGCGTTTAACGTTTTAATTTCAAGATAATTTATCTAGAAATAATATACGCTTTATATATTCGTATACCGTTTTTAGAATACGAATCGGCTTAGAAATAAGATTATTATAGTTAAATAGAAATTTTTATATATCGGACTACTAAATTATATAGTAGGTTTATATATTATTATACGAGTTATCTATTTTAAAAAATTTTACCTTCTATTTCGAATTCTAATTTATTTAAATCGACTATTTAAATCTACTTTTTATTATAACGATACTAGTTTTTTCTATTTTAACTCTAATATCTTTTTCGCTAGATCCTTTAGCCCTTTTATAATAGTTCTTTTCGCCCGATTCCAGTACTACCGTAACGGCTTCGAAACGAATCTATTCCCGTTATATAGATATCTATCCTTATATAGTATTCTAGAAACTAAATTTCCCGAATCGACTTTTTACTACCTATTAAATATATCGTATTTCTCGAAACTAGGTCCTTTATATTCTATTCTCTTCTTTATTAAACTACTAATTCTAATTAACTTCTAGACGGATATATTTTCTATAAAATAATGTATATCTATTCCGAAACGATTTATATTAATAGAAATAGATTTAAATAGCCGGCTGTAGCGTTATAAATACCGTAATAATAAAGATATATTTATTAATAAAAGACTATAATATTTATCGCCCTTAAATCCGTAATAGCTAGTATCTATTCTATAACGCGTTTACTAGTCCTAGATTTAATTCCTATTTTATTAATTCTTGCCGTATTCTATATACCGCTCTCTTTATATAGAAGCTAAAAAAGATTTCGAAATTATCTATACTTTTTAGTATATTAGACTAGTACGGCTTAAAATCTATATTCCGTTTCGGTTAGACGATATACTATATCCTACCTATTATACGCCTAAGAACCTAAATAATAATAATAACTATAGCGGTAATAGCTAAAAAATAATATCGATTTTAAATCTAATTCCGATACCGATAATAGTAATAATTACTATTTTTATTCCGATCTTTTCTTCGATTTTCCTACTACTAATAAAATCGATATTAAATTCGGCGTTAATCCGTTTTTAATACCGCGTTAAATATAGCGAGAGGTATAATAATAGTAATAATAATCGTGACGGCCGAATTAGAAGAATAGTAATTCTAAAAGTAAAGATATTAAAAATAGTAATAGATTTCCGCTATATCTTTTATAACGTCTACTTCGAAAAGAAAAAGAATAGTAAAATACTAGTAGAGAAATATATCCGGTAGAATAATATAAAGCTATTAATAGCTAGCTTAGAAATTAGAGCTATTAATACCGCCGAAAAAGGTCTTATCCTACTATATATAAGTCGCGGTATTCGGAAATAGTATTCTATAATACTAGGCTATATAGAAATAATTCTACTAGTTAGTATTAGATAGTATATATTAGTTATAGCGCTAAATATTAGATTAATAAAAAGGTTATAAAATCTTCTAAGGTTGCTACCGAATACGAAACCTATTATAAATAAAGGAAGTTATAGTTTCTACTACTACGGCTACTCCCGTAATTTCTAAAAGACTTTTTAACCCGGGAAAATAACCGTAGTATCTATTATCTAAAGAATATCCGCTAGTTTAACGCGTCTTTTACCTTTATATTCTATTAAACTACCGAAAACTCTCGATTATTCCGAAATAGGCTAGTTCTATTCTAGATTTAAGAGAAAATATACTATATATAAGGTCCTTTAGATACTAAAAGCGGCGTACGGCTACGATACGTCTAGACCTATATCTATAATTCTAGCTAGGCGGCGGGGTTTCGGTAGAAAGGAAATAGAAATCTAGATTATAGATAGACTAATACGGGAATTAATAAATATACTTTAAAAATATAATCTATTTATTAGTACGTTTAAAACTTTATAAAAAGTTATCCAGAAATATAAATAGATAGTAAATTAAAATCCGCTTTATATTCGATTTAGTACCTATATAAAATTAATAATAGAATAGGATACTAATAAGCGACGCGAGAATTTATCTACTACTAATAATATTCTATTACTAATTCCGTCTAAATATATAATTTTTTATTTCCGAAATATTATTATCTATAAGCGCGATAGAATAGATTTAAATTAGTCGAACGTATATTATATTAATCCGAATTATATTTACTATATATTATTCTACTCTCTATTATTATTTCCGAAAGATAATCCGGAGTTTTATTAGAATTTAAAGTTCGAAGATAGCCGAATTAAAATAAATTAGCGGGATTTCTATTTATATTAGTTTTATAAAAAGAATATAGAATTTAATATATTTTATTATAGCGGGAATCTTTTTTAGTAAATTATAGTTAATACTTTTATAGTATATAATCAGACGGAACTTAATTAGTAGCGACGGAATTAAAAGATAATTAGAATAGATCTATATTAGAAAGTTAAAGATATATTAATTTAGAATAATATTAATCTATAAGGTATCGGCTATCGGATAATATTATTTTTATTATATACGAGAGATAATTGTTTTATATATAAATATATAATAGATTCGATAGCGTTAGTTAAATATTATAGTAAACCGTCGCTGTTTATAACTATAATAGCGAATCTAAAATAGCCCGAAGTCTTTACTATAAAATAGCTATAGTATAAAATCTAGAATCGAATTAATTTAATAATATAGATTTTTTATTTATAGTAGCAGTCGTTATTAAAAAAGTATAAGAAAAGTTTATTTAGGAAATATAAAGGTTCGGTTTAGATAATTAAATATTAGAAATAGAGCTTTCTATATATATATCTTTTTTTATTTTTAAAAAATAATAGCGGTTTCCGTAATTTTAATAATATCGATACTATTATTATAACGGAATTATCTTTTTCCGGTTTCGATCCGTCTAGCCGATTAATAGAAATTATTAAAAATAATATAATATATAGTCTTTACGGCGCAGCGAAGTCTAATACGTTCTATATATAATTATTAAAAGATAGTAGACCTGCCTAATATAATAAAGAATTTCCGAAATAGTTCTAGTTCTATATTACTATTAGCTCGGATAGATATCCGATTTACTAAAAGTCTAATAATAGGTATATTTAGATCCGCGACGGCTAGAATTTAACCGATTTCTAATTCAATAATCGATAGGTAATACTATATAACCCGTATCTATCTATAAAATACGATTATTATATTAATATCGAAATATATACTAATATTAAATCGGTTTAGTATATCTATAAATATATCTATTAGAGTTATAATTTCGGAACGATTCGGCTCGGAACTAAAATAGATAATAATAAAATTCTATATTATATTAGTAGTCGTATTATAAGCCTATTTATAGCGATCTATAAACTATTAAAACTCCGGAAGTATTAGAAATAACCGTCTATATAATATCTATATTATTATCTATCTAATATATATTTAGTCAGCTTTTAAAAAAATACTAATAAAACGGAGTTATAGAATACTACTACTATAAGTAAATTAATTCTAATAGTATAGTTCTAGTATAATATAATTAATACGGATAGCCGAAATATTCTATATAAAGATTTTCTATAAAAGTATATATTCGATTCGAAGATATAATAATAATAGTTAAAGCGATCTCTTTTTTTAATTAGCCGAATCTTTTATTATAACTCTTTTACTAGTAAACGCTATTTTTTATAGATACTATTTCTCTATATTTCTAGAATATCTAGTTTCGAGAATCTATAGACGTATTAAAACTAGATGTATAAAACCTTTCGGGATATATATTTTACCCGCGATTTTATCGAAGATAATAAAAAATAGTACTTTTATTTCGAGGAAGTTTTAATATTTTCTACCGGGTTTTAGCTACGGAATCTACTAATTACTATCTATACCTATAATTTTCTAGTTCGGCCTAAAATACTATAGGAAAAGTTTCGGGAAAATATTTATAGCGATTTTATATATTAATTCCGGGAAAAGAATTTAATATATCCGCTAGATATAGAATACCTAAAATACGACTATAGCCTATATTTAATCGAGAATATACTAGATAATATAAAATATATATTATAAAATTATAACCTATCGAAATATATATATATCTAGGATTAATAGTAAGGAAATCGGCTAATTATATCCGAATTAGATTACGATCCGGTTATATAGGCGTAGATACTAGAAGAAAATATTAATTCCTTAAATAAAGGTTAACGCGCGGCTTTTAATCGTATTATTTTAAAAGGTATAGATAGTAATAGAACCGAAGAACGACTTTTCTTTCTATATAATCTAGCCGGTACTAGAAAGATATTTCTATATAAATATCTTTACTACTATTTCCGAATATATAGAAAAATTGTTATCTATATAGCTTTTTCGGATATTATAGTATTCCTTTTTTCTAGCGGATAGATATTATATTTTCGATTTAAAATTCCGTTTAATATTCTGGAAGATATAGTATATTCGATTTCGAATAATATAATTCTAGGCTAACTAATTCGGAAAGCGATAATAATTATTTAAAATAAAGTTCCGATATAGTATAAATACTATTTTATAGATATAGATCGAATATTCCGGGATCTTTATAATAATAATAATTAGCTTTTCGGCAGGAAATAGATAATTCTAGATAGTAACTTTATATAGATTCTACCTATTATTTAAGGTCGAGGATAAATCGGTATTATTAAAGCGAACTTTTAGTAATATTATTTTTAGCCGTATTTTAAAATATTATATCTAATCTAGAATATACGTATCTATAATAGTTTAAACAACCGGAAATTCGGTAACTAGTTGGGTTAAATATTATATAATCTAGTTATTTATAGTAATTTTTAACTCTCCGAATTTATTCTATAATTTCGGAATAAAAAGATATTTCGGGATAGTATCTATTTTTCCGATATTCTAGCCAGGCCTAAATAAAATCTGTCGTTTTACTATAGACGGTATATACTGGCTCTTTATAATATAATTATTAATTAAATTAACTCCGAGTTATTTTAAAAAATAATAACCGATTCGTATATATATTACGCAATTAATATCTATTAAACGACCGTAGAATAATCTAGAATTAGAATATATATACTTAAATATCTCGCTAGTATTATATTTCGAAACCTTCTATTTTTATATCTAGATTTCCGAATCGGTTATCCTATTATTTTAATACAGAATACGAATATATAAAAAGATATAGTAAATAGTACCCGGTTAATTATTATCTATTTCGGCCGTTTTATTTTTAAAGCTAGAATTATTAGAGGCGAATTCGATAGTTAAAAATAAGTACTAAATCGGTTTATTTTTACTACGCCTAATAAAGAGCTATCCGGTATAATTATTTTATAGAAATAGTTTCCGCTTCGGTTTAGCTTCGCTATAATAATTAATAAATCGCAGGGCTAGATATTAAATACGGTTAGTCTAGATCTATAGAAAGAAGCTTTTAGCTATAGTTATTTATATATTACTTTATTAAAAATAATAGACGTTATAGATTTAAAAATACCTTTAAAATAGGATAACCCGGAGTAGATATTAAATATTATTTTTAATAAAATTCTATTACGGCGCGGCGATTATATAGTATAACTAAAACTATAGTAAAAGAATCGAAAATTTATCGATTTAGTTAGTCTATTCCGGGCTTTCTAAATTTTAATCCGTATTTTCTAGAAATTCCGCCGATATAACCTCCGATTTAATACTAATTTTATTTAACCTTCTTTTAAAATAATAGTAATGAATCTACTATTTTAGAAAGACCTATAATAATAGCCAGTTTAGTTCCGAATCTAATAACTAGTTTAGCTCCGAACCTACCGCTTTAAAAAAATCCTATAATAATAATTAGTTTAATTCCGAACCTGCCGCCTTAAAATCCTATAATAAATACCGATATAACTATTTTTATTTAAAATTATTTATATTATCGAAACGGCCCGAATTAAATTCTTTATTATATTTTCTACTATAGTAGTTACGGGGGTATAGATTCGTAACTATATACAGAATTTTCGACGTATTAATCTTTTTCTATAATACGATATTTAGATACTAGTCCTAATATAAACTATCTAGTAATAGGTCGTTTCTAATACGGCTATTTATAGCTTTTAATATATCTTTAATTCGATTTTAATAGATTAGAGCTAATTCTATTAGTAGCTACTAGCCTAGATTTAGATCTAAAAACTTACGTTTTCTTCTACTATAGCTTTTTCGAGTAACTATCCCGGGTCTCGAAACTAATAGCGGATACGGTTTATTTTTAAAACGATATTTATATTATTTAGCTTCGTATTCGGCGCTTTTATTTATCTATATCTAACTATTACGGAATCGATTTCTAAAACTAGAATCTATTACGGCTTCGTATATACGACTATTAAAATTTTCTAATATAAATTAGCCTATATTTATAATTAATATAGAAAGTAGATCTATAAATAGAAGGAATATCGGCCCGCATTTCTCTAATAGATATAGTTTATATAGAAACCTTCTATAATTCCGTCTATAATAATATAATTTCGGAATATTCCGCTAGAACCTTTATAGAGCGTAAATAGATAGACCGCTATATTTCCGAAAATATATATAAAAATAGCCTCCGAATTCTCTACTTTTTTTACTTTCTATATAAATTCTTTATCGGTTATTTTTATTAAACGAAGCTACCGTTTCGGCCTATTAAAATCTAGTTATTAAATTAAATCCAACTACTATTCCGAGTATTTAAATATATCGTTAGAATATCGATACTTTCTATAAATAAACTAAATTAGAATATATTCGGCTTTTAGTTTCGGGCGGCTTCGGGAAAATTTATATTCGATTTTAATTCTATTATTAGAATCCGATCCTTTTTCTACTTCGGGGCGATAGCGCTTTTTCCGCGTTAGGTCTATTTCTAATTCTACTTCTTCGAGATCTATTACTACTAAACTATTATAGTAAATTATATCTATTTTCGAAAATAGATTATAGAACGCTGATTCGGGAATAATAGTTTTTTTATAAAATCGGGGTATAGCTCGCTTCGGGTATAAAAACCGACTTCGAAAAAATAATCCCGGGTAATTCAATAGTATCTATTATAGACCCTTTAAAGTATTTATAAAGCAGGTTTATAATTTTATAATTATCTATAATTAGAATCTTAATATTTTCTAATATAGATATAAATACCGATTCGAGTTCTATATTCTTTTAAATAATTAAATTAACTAAAGATTCGACTTTTAAAACTGCCGTATTTACCTTTTCTAATTTTTTTATTAATTTTCTTTCTAGATTCGGTAAATTCTTTTCTATAATTTAGAAAAGAATCGGGATTATCCGCCCGAGAAGAAGGCGATCTATAAATATAAATCTGCCTTAATCGATATCGGCTCCGGTATTCTATATCGATAGTCCTTTTATATTATCTAGATCGATTCCGTCTAAAACTATTAATATAGCGTACGGTTCTATAGCGGGAGTAGATTTCGAAAGTTTATTAGATTCGGCCGAAATAGAAGTATATTTTTCTATTTTAGCTTTTTTTAGAATATCCGTTTATTCTAGTATATTATTATACTAGGTAGATTTTGATCCAGATTTAGAGTATATATTAACTAAAACTATAGTAATTTTCGATTCTATAATTAAATAGTAGATATAGGTTCGATATTAATAATTCGGTAAATTCGTAACTTTCCTATACTATTTCTATATTAATATTTCCTTAATCTACTACGAAAAGATAAGTTCCGATTTAAAATCCGAAAATAAAAATATTAAAAATCTTAGACTAAGAATTCCTAGAAGGTCGTTCGTACGGTATCTTCTACCGTTACTAAAGCCCTAGGGATTAGAGAGATACGCGCTAGATCTAAAAAGGTAGAAATATAAATAAACTAGGAAAATAATTTTAAAATATATTATAGATTAGACGAAATCTTTTTAATACTAAAAATTACTTTTTTTAACGGTTTTTAAAGCAGAGCTTTAACAAGTCCGGAAGCTATATAGGGCCGATAATAGACTACGAAGCGAGATATAAGCGAGTAGAATATATCGGTCCGATATAGCGACGAGCTCGTTCTATTATAGTAGAAAATAGATTATATACCATCTGGTAGAATATATTAGAATTTTCTAATATAATTAGAAAATACAAGATAATATATTATATTTTCGATATTATCTCGATTAGTATTTGTCGATTATATATATTATTCTATAATTTATAAATTCAATACCTTGAATTATTTAAACCAGATCCTAAGTAATATTATTAGCGGTTTAAATAAATTACTAGTAGAAATAATAAATTCCTTTAATACGAATAGTTATAAAAGATATTAAAATTATATTATTTCCGCTATCTATATTGTTTTAGATAAAATAGTAACTTTTATATTCGATATATATAAATACCATTTTCTCGTTTTATTCTATATATAAACGTCGAATATTCTATTATATTCTATTTTTAACTTTTAGAAAATCAATTAAAACTATATTTATTAACAGAAATCGGATTCTAATTAACTTTAGTAAAATTAAAGGTTTTTTTTCTATTAGAAGTATCGAAATTAATATCGACGACTCTATATACTAGAATAGATATTAATTTTATAACAGCGATAATACCATCTATCTATATAGTCTATTGTTCTATTGATTCGATAATATATAGTTTTGTTATATTTTTTAACTACACAACCTCCACTAATAATCTATAAAATTCGGGAATAGAAATCGAAAATAGAAAAATTTCTTTAAAATACTATTTTTGTTTTTTTATTTCTATATTTCTTTTTATTATTAGTTTATTTGTTTTATTTCTCTAGATTCGAATTTAAATATAGTTTCTATAGAAATGGTTTATTCTAGAAAGAAATCTAGATTTTTCTCTACGAAATGATAAATTCGATAGAGAACGCGTTATAAAATATATTGGTTTTATTGTTATATATATCTAAATTACTAATGGAAATAAATAATAAATCTATTCTAATTTATTTAAAACCGAAATTCTACTAAAACGTCAAATTATAACTATAATAAAAATAAATATTATATAAAAGATTTCGATAAAAGATATAAAATTACGAAAATATTATTAGAGATTTTTCACTATAGAAAACGGAGAAAAATTTAGATAAAAAAAATCTTATTTTATATTCCATAATTCGAGTATAGATCGGCTCTATAGTTAATTTTTTAAAAAAGAATTTAATAAATCCATTCTATATAATTGGATAGTAAATTTTCTTTTTACTAGTTTCCTTTTATAATAAAATATTTTTGTTAAATTTAATATATATATATATATTATTGCCTGGGTGGCGCAGTGGTAATACTACGTGACCTGACGATCTAACGGATTCAGTTTCAGCGCTTTTCGGAATTAACGAAATTAAATCCGATAGATCGGAGATTCGAATCTCTCGAAGGCCTACTAATATTTAAGTTTTTTCTATAAATTAAATCGACATTTAAAAAAATTTTATTATATATAGGAATTATTTTAATCGTTTCGATCGAAGTAAATTATATTAATTAGAGTTAAATAGACTACAATTTCTCTCTAGATTTTAGTCTAGATCTAGCTTTTTCGAAAATCTTAAATTAAATTCGCAGTAAAATATTAAGATACTAAACCAAATAATTACGTTATCTAATCGACCTAGCGCTTCTAACGTTAAAATCGTAAAAGATTAAAATCAAAGTTCGATCAGTTGATCGTATATATAGAAATATATATATTATTTAAAATTAATCAATTTTTAGATTTTTACTATAAATAGCAATATAGCAAATTATAAATTTAATTTGTAAATTTTATTAAAAGTTGCTATTTGATGGCTTTAATTATTTGATAAAATTATTTAGAATATAATGCTGCGGATACTTTCGTATTTATTTTATATAGATAAATAATTGTCTAATTAAATTCTGTAGTTGATTCTAGCAACTAATATCATTTTTTATATTTTAGATTTCTATAGATTTTTTATTATTATAACTTGAATTGATAATCTACAGTATTACTATATATAGTTTTAAATTCGAAAACGTATATTTTCAAATTATATACAATCTATAGATATATAATCAAAACCGAAGTAAACCAATAGATAGAAAATTTACTAATTGGTTATACTAAATAAATATATTAAATATTTATTAAAACACTATATATAGTACCGATCTAGAATCGAATTATATAATATCAAAAGGAAATTCTATTTATCTAGATCTCTTTTTTTCTAATCTTACAGAAATGATTTAAACTAGTAGAATATATAAATGCCAAGTTATTTTAAATTAGATTAATGACTGAAACTAATAGATCTACGTTATATAAAGTAATGTAACTAGCAACGAAATATAGAATTATATTATTCTATTAACCAGCCCGAATTTTTTATAATTCTAATTATCTATAGCCGCCTATAGCCGATCTAGCCGAATTTTCTAATAAAGACTTTTAGCGTACGGCTACCTATCGGTACTATTAGCGACTTTTTATATATATATCGTTTTTTATTTCTATAGATAGTTTCTTTTACTAGTCGATAATATATTTATTAAATATATATAGTTTCTCTTTTTTTAGTTATCGTTATAACGAAACTATTTCGTAATATTATAGTTTTATCTCTACAGCAATATAGAATTAATTATAATAATTTATATTAATAGTCTTTTACGATTTAATTGTTCGGACTACGTTTATAGCTATAGCTAGACTCGAGCGTAACGTCCGCTAATATATAGAAATATTATATTTTATCGATTCCGGAAAATAGATAAAAATCGAATATTTATCTAACTAATATTATTCGGATAATCCGTAGAAATATTAATTAATTCGATAACTATTAGAAGTATTCTATTCAAAAAATATACAAAAAAAAAGTAACGTCTATTTCAATAAAAAAACAGAACTTTATTTTATAGAAACTATTAATAAAATAGATTTTATTAAAATCTGATTTTTAATTAAACGTCTATAGATACGAAGTAATAGATATAAAGAAAAGATTATTTTCGATATTATAAAAATATAGAAGGAAATTTATCTAGATATTTATTAATTTATTTCTAGAATCTAGAAATCGAATAGAAATCGATACAAATAAAAATAGAAAGATATTTTTATAGTATATCTAAAAGGTTCGCCAGAACAAAAAAAAAATATAATACTTTTACGAGAAAATAGTAGACTAAAAAAAAGTTAAATACTATAGATAAAATTCTATAACTATTTAAATACTTCTAGAATATACTAAAAAAACCGAGAAGAAATTAATTTTTATCGATTTATATCTAGAAAGATTACGAAATTGTTATTATAAATTCGAAAAAGCTAAAAGTTAAACTAATTTATAGACTAAACAATAAATAATTAAAAATAGTATAATAGTTTATAAATTATAACTCTAAACGAATATATATATAATACTTTAAATTAAAAATAGAATAACCGATAATATTCGTTCTAAAAAAAATAGAAATCTTCGATTTTATATTAATTTTAGACGATTTAATATAGTAATATAAAAAAATAAATATCTTCTATCCTTTTTAATAGATTTAAAAAGTAGAATCGGAAAAACTAAATAGTTTATAAAATTCGATCTAAAGAATACCTTTAAATTACTATTAAATAAAAAAGGATATAAATAGATAAACGCGTTTGAAGTAAAATATAAATTAATCGAAAATTTAGTAATACTTTTTGAATTAATAAACACTTCTATAACTTTATAATAAATAGTTCCCTTCTGGGAGGCTCCTATCTGGAGTTATATTGAGTTTTTATATATATATATATATGTTGCATTAACGTTATATACGGCAACGATTGTTGTATTTTACGTGCAAAGAAATTTTTACAGCCAAAGCAGTTCGTCAGGCAAGATTTGCAGCGCAGTCAATTACTTCTATTTGACTATTTTCTTCTTTATTCGCGATTACGAATCCTCTACTATATAAGTTATAAATCTTCTACTATATAAATATAACTTCGTTACTCGCAGTCCTCGGTCTACCAGTCCTTCCTCGACGTTATATATAATTATCAGCTTCTAATATTTCCGCTATATCAACCTACTAAACTGCGAAATAATTATCTACGTCCGTTACCTCGGCTATACTTATTATATAACCCGTATCTAAACGCTCTACTTAGCTATTAAGATACTCTTTAGCCCGCGTAGCTTTAAAAAGATTACTAGCTATAGAGTTATCTACTAGTATACTAGCTACTATAGCTAGAAGCTTTACCCGGTCGATTAGGCTAAAGGGGGGTAGAGAAGTCGGATAGCGTATTTTAAAGGTAGTAAAAAAGAGATCTTTATCGAAGTTAGAATAGATTGCTCTAGCTATAATAAAGTAGTCGACGACCGTACGGGTAGATATAGTTATTACGGATATAGAAAAGTACTACCGTCTGGTTTAGCTTATAGCTATAGCTGTTACGGGAATATATACGTACGTAAAAGATTTTAGTAAATCGTAGTACTTGCGAGAGTATAGTATTACAGAGTTTATATTACTAGTAAAAGAAGAAAAAGAAGCGATAACTGCGAGGTATACTTATCTATAAAAATTCGATATTAAGTTATCGGTAGAAGAATACGTTATATTATTAAATAAATTTAAATTAAAATTTAATAGAACCGTTATTTACGTTAATAGAACTGAAATATAAATTCTACTACCGTATATTCGATACTGGTATACTAACGCTTGATTTGCTTACCGAACCATTGGTTTACCGGGTACCAAAATCAAAACAAATTAACTAAATAATAAATAGTTAATAAAATATTATATAACTTTCTGGATATTTTTATTATAGTCTATTTAGATAATATACTAATATTTTCCGTAATAAAAGAAAAGAATATTTAATATAATTATAAAATATAATAAAGAATTTAAAAATATAGTTTTAGAATTAAAAAAAGAAATTAGAATTTATTAAAAAGAAAATTATCTTCTTAGAAAATAAAATTAAATTAGGAAATATTACTATGGAATCTAATAAACTTTAAATAATAAAAAATTAGCTAATTTCAAATAATAAAAGTAATATATAAAGGTTTTTTAGTTTTATAGAATTCTATCAAATTATAATAGAAGGAAACGCTAAAAAAATCGTTTTTCTATTTAATTTACTACGGAATAATACGATATTCCGATAGTTATAGATCGAAAGTAAAGTATTTAAAAATCTAAAATAGAGTTTCGTAAATAAATATATTTTAGATATATTTAATCTACATAAATAAATTATACTATTAACCGATATATCGGATAAAACTTTAGATTCCTATATAATTTAAAAAGGCAAATCGCTAGATTGCTATTCTAGAATATTAATATTAGCTAAAGTTAATTATATAACTACGGATAAAGAAAGATTAGAAATTATTATAAATTATATATATTAGAATATATATACTAGTAAAACGTTAAAAAAGGTAATAATCTATATTAACTATAAAAACCTTTTATTTTTTCTATTCGATATAAAATTTATCTAGAGGTAAATAAAATGGTTAGAATAGATTATTTAAAATAATTTTAAAATAGAATCTTTTAATAAAATAGATAATATAGTTACTAATATTCTAAATCGAAAAGTAAATTTCAAAGCTACTAAAAAAATAAATATATCTTTATTAAAAAGAAATAGAAAAATACTAGTTAAAGTAAAAGCTTTAGAAAATAATAATAATACTATTCGATAAATATATAATTCTAAAACCGCGAGATATTAAATGATAATAAAAATATTAAAAAAAAATCTAAAAGAAAATCAAAATACTAGTATTTAAAAAATATATTAAAAAATATATTGAAATGTTTTCTAAATATATAATATTAAAGAAATGTAAAAAAAAACCGATTAGTAAACTATATTCTATATAAATTCCAAAGTAACTATACTAATAAATTACAATAGATTTTATTATAGATTTTCCAGAATCGATAATTTTCTATAAATAGATATTATAGAATATAATAGTAATAATAGTCGACGGCGTTATAAAATACGTGAGATTTATACGATATAAGATAATAATAATAGTAGAACAATTAGTATTTCTATTATAAAAAATATAGTTTTCTACGAAAATAGAATTATAAAAGAGATTATATTAGATAGAAATAAGCTTTTCATCTCTAATTTTATAAAAGAACTAATATAGGCGGTAGAAATAGAATAAATAATATTAATATTATTCTATCCGCAGATTAACGATTAGACGAAAGAAATAAAATAGATATTAGAAATCTATCTAAAGATTTATTATTTAAAAAAAAATAACAACGAGATCTAATTTCTCTCGACGGTTTAAATAGCGATTAATTTATCGTCTAACGAAAATATTTAGATAATATCGAATAAAATCCTCTATAATAAAATATTAAGGCTGGAAATATCATCTGAAATAAAAAGTCTAATAGTATAAATAGTTATTAATAAATAAAAGAAAACTAGAATAAAATGAAAGTACAAATTTAGAAAACTAAAAAAAGAATTGAAAGAAAGTAGATAAATCTAGAAAAAACTATAATTTCCAAAAAGAAAAGAAAATACTACTATAGATAAAAAGATTTAACGGATAGAAAATTAGAAAGACTATATATTAGAACCTTTAAAATTTAGAATATTAAAGAAATAATAGTATATTTTAAACTTTCGGTAACGGTAATTTTTTTAAATTTTATATTAGCTTTTTTAAAAAAATTTTCGGTAGCGTACTATTAGCTAAAATTTAAAACTATTAGATTTAAAAAGAATATAAAATCTAACGAATAGTTAAAAAAAAAGAGATAGATAATTTTTCAATTAAATAGAAAAGATTTTTCGATAAAGATAATATATAGAAATCTAGAAAATATTATAAAGATATTTAAAAAACTTTAAAAAGATTTAGAAAAACGCTATAGAGAGAGCTATTTCTGAAAGATTGGCTAAATAAACGAGTCTAATTATCTATAGCTGTCTATAGCCGACCTAGCCGACCTTTCTAATAAAGGTTTTTAGCGTACGGCTATCTATCGGTACAATCGGCTATTTTGTATATATATATCGCTTTTTATTTCTATAGATAGCCTTCTTTATTAGTAATTAATATAAATATTCAATATATTTAGTTATTATTTTTTTTAATTACCTCTATAATAATTTTGTTTTAATATTATAACCGTACCTCTCCGGCTATATAGGATTAGTTATAATAATCTACGCTAGGATTCCTTTACTATTTAGTAGTTCGGACTACGCCTACGGCTATAGCTAGGCTCGAACGTAACGCCCGCTGATATATAGAGACGTTACAGTCGAGTCCGAGTCGAATTCTAATATTAGATTCGAGAATCGGGTCGGATTATAAAATTAGATTCGAAAACTCGATAGAAATATCCGACCCGATACGAAAATATTAGAAGTAATATTTGAAAATATTTAAAAATATCTAAATTAATCTATTAATTCGTTTTTAAAATAGTAATATAACTAGATAGTACGTTCCGATCTTTTAAAATTTAGAATACTAAATTATTTAATTAATTAGAGTTTTTTTTTTATTATAGTTTAACAGGTCCTAATATATTTCAGCGGGTTTTCGGAACCGGATCGAACTTTAAACTAAAATTCGAAAACCTGTCGGATCGAATTCTAAAATTCAAAGACTCGACTCGGGTCGGATCGAATCTTCGAAATCGGATTCGAAATCCGACCTGACGGCCAGTCTAAATAAAGTTAATTTTAGTTATTAGAATTAGAGTAATATCAAAATAAACTTTAGAAATACGAAAAGATTATAAACTGGAAATTATTGACTATCGCGAAAATAAAATGGACTTCGAATACTATTAAAGTAATTTTGTTAAAATTGTAGATTTTTTTAATAATACTATAGTGCTAAATTTTTCAATCTATCTTGAAAATTACTAAGTTATTTATCTATAGAATCTATTCTAAATCTATTTAAATCGAAGATTTTCAACGGATTTAGTATATAAACAGGACGTTAATCGTATATACGAAAAGTTTAATACGAAATTATAAAATAAATATATCTAGAAATACAATTTAAAAAGTATAGAAATATATTATTTATTATTAAAGAGATTAAAATTACCGAAATTAAAAATCACTAATAAATATTCCGCGACTTTATATTTACTATTAAAAGTTTTTAATTTACTATCGTATATATCTTAGAACTATTGCTCTACGTTTTAGAAAAAACTAAATTTAAAATGAAATATAATAATTTCAATACTTAGTTATATTAATAATTTTAAATATAAAAAATAAAATTATTCTATTTTATACCGCCTTTTTTACCGCAGAAAGAAAAAATAATAGTAATAAAAATAAAGATAAAGGGAAAAAAAATAAAAGAAAATTTAAATATATTTATAGAATAGACTGACTCTATATAGATTTTTTTCTTTATTCGAATCGATTATTCTAGTATTATATCTTTCTAGAAATCTATTTCAGAAATGACAAAATATATTCGCGAAAATAAAAAAATACTAAATTTAAAAAAAGATTAATAAAAAATATAAATCTCTAAAAAATAACAAATTAAATAAAAATAAAAATAAAAAAATAGTAATAGTATTTTAAAAAAAGTTTATCTATTTTCAACTTCTATCTTTGAATTTTATAGAATCTAGAAAGTGGTTCTTTTTAAAATATATATAACGTAATAATATATTCGCGATTCTATAAATGGAAAGATTTATTAAATATCCAATAATTTCATATAGAATATAGCAGGGTTCTCGCTATTTTTTTACAGAATAAAATAAAAAGATATTATTTATATATATCGAAAACAAAGTTATCGCTTTTTCGAAAATAGAATAGATAATAAATAATATATAGTACTAGTATATTTCGCGGCTATTAGATTCAAAATAATTTACAACTAATATTAGTTATTAAATCGTCCTGTTAATAAAACTATCAAGTAATTACTTTAGATAGCTTAAGATTTAGAATATATAAATTGTAATAAAGTAGCTATAATACGTATTTCCGAGATTTATATATTATTAAAAGAGTTTAAAGTAATTTTATATACTTTTAAAATATTAGAAGATTCGGGCAAGCTATTCTATCGAGTATTTTATAGTCTAATTTTTAATAAAACAAGTTCTATAATAGATAAATTTATTTTATATTTAGTTTTAATTCTAATAAATTATTAGACTATGAAAATATATCGATAGATTTGGAAAATATATATAATATTACAATGTATTTTAAAATTTTGTAAAATATATTATAATTTAGTAGTAATAGTTTGATATTAAAATAAAAAGTTTATATTAAAAGAAAAATCGCAGAAATTTCTGGATAAAGACGGAATTATTAAAAAATTATCTATTAATAATTAGTTTAATTCAAAATAGATATTTGAAACGTTTTAACTATATTTTAACTTTAAAGATAAAAGTATCACGGTACCGCGTATATCGACTAGTCTATCTAAAGTTCTAGATTATCGATTCTATATTATATTTAGTATTCCGAATGCCGAAATATAAATTTAATCAGAAAATTTCTTTTAAAATAGTAATAGAAATGATATTCTATTTCGAATATTTTAAAATTTCTAGTTATACAATTTACGTCTTAAATAATTATATTTCGAAATTCGATAAATTTTTTCTAAAAATCTGATTTAGTTTTCTAATTAGCTATAAAGATATAAATGTTTTTAAAATTCGGATTTTATTTATATTTAATTAAAACGCTACTCGCGATAAAATATTTTTTATTAAATTATTTTATCAACTAAATTAAACCAATTAAAATTGTTTAAAAAAAATATTTATCTATAATACACTAGATATCTGATCTATAGAATTAAACTATTTTTTTATTACCGAGTTTAGCGACGATAGCGAAGATAAAAAAATAAAGAAAGTAAATTATTCGATTAATCTAATATTAAATTATTTTAATAAAGAATATATTAAATATTTAAAAGCAAAAAAAAAAAAAAGATTTATCTTTTTTCGTCTTTTTTTTAGAGGGTAGAACATCTATGTAATATGTTCTAGAAAGTGGAATATCTCTGTAATATATTTTAAAAATTGAATATCTATATAATATAATTTATTCAATAAATACGGAAAGATTTTTCGAAATAATATCGTAGAAAAATTAAATAATAATATAACTCTATATTAAAAAACAGTTAATAAAATCTATATATTCGTTCGTATATAAACGAATTTCTATTATAAATAATATTCTATGAAATATTTATAGATTAGATTTATTTATTTATAAATATAACTAATTAAAATCTCCGCTTTTACTAATAAAAAAAGAAATACGCCGCGTACTAAAATAAAAAATAGAGAAAGTAATTATTTTGCCGTTAAAGATAATAATTTACAGCCGCTATAAAACGAAGTTATTTATTTAAATTTTTAAATATAAATTGGATAATTAAAAATATCTGATTGAATTGAAAATTCGATTCTACGCTAGAAAGAATATAAAATTTATGAACGAAAATATATATATATTAAATTTTATAATTTAGATCTTTCGATATAAAATAGCTATTATTATATATTTCGATTTCGAAAGAAGATAATATAACGCTGATAGTTTATTCGCTAGTAGTTAACGTATTACTAGATTAAAAGCTTTTTCAACTTCGTTGTAATAATTATACGATATAATATTGGATTCCCTGCTTTTAAATTCACGGAATTTTTAATTAATGTAACGGCAATATACTATAGAACAATTTTATAAGTAATATCGAATCTAGAATATAGTAAATATTTCAATATTTTCTATACTACGAAGATAAAGATATAAATATTATACGATTTTTATCATTTGATATATTATTTCCTAATACTACGAAAAATCGATATAACTCGTAAAGCTATAGTTTTAAACTATTTAACGATATAATCGATTTGAAAATTTTCAGATAAAAGACAGTCTATATAGTTCTATAGAAGTTAAATCTCTTAGAATTATATCCGCCGGAAGAGAATTTATATAGTAATAAAAGTTTTCGAATGAATTTTATTAGATTTAAAATATATACCGTATATTTAGATAAATTATATATATTATATCCGATTTTTATAGAATACAAAATCGTAGTTTATAAATAAACTAGATTATATAGACATTTGTTATTAATAGTTCCTTTAGTAGTTTTATAAAAGTTACGTTTATAATAAATATATATAATTGGTCTACTATAACTATTCTAGCGAACGGATTGACTAGAATATTATAGCATTTATACTAAAAACTTTTTATTTTATAATTAGATATTTAAAATACTACGTTAAATAATATTTAAATACGTATTTTAATAAAAATATATTATATACTAAATTCGACGTCGTCTATCTTTTTTTAAATTTAAATAATTTAAATAAAACGACGTTGTTATAAATCATTTAAACTGCCTGCAGTTTATATAGAATTTAATAGAGGTAGAGATACTAGCCGATAGTGCCGGCTAACTAATACGCTGACTAAATTTCGTTTAATCGCGGCTTATTAGCTCTATAGAATTCGTTACCCGATTATATATAGCGTTTAGCCTTATTCGTTTATTTATAGAAAAGCTTTTTATATTTATATAGAAATAATAAACTATTCCTATTATTATAAATCGATCTAAAATAATTAATAATAATAAAATGTTTATTTATACGTAATATATAATATATACATAGCGTTTATAAATACTAAAACCCGTTTACAAATACTAAATAATACTAGTAACGTTTTCTGTATTCTCGGA
This sequence comes from Rusavskia elegans, assembly GCA_011316305.1. Classification (NCBI taxonomy): domain Eukaryota; kingdom Fungi; phylum Ascomycota; class Lecanoromycetes; order Teloschistales; family Teloschistaceae; genus Rusavskia; species Rusavskia elegans. The sequence continues at coordinate 707,417 of SAUG01000044.1, forward strand.
ACTACTATCTTTTAATTAAATATAGTTTATTAGTGGTATTTACTATTTAACTACTGTTTTGTACTAATTATATCTTATATATTTAGATATAATAGGAATAAAACGGTTTATTAATTAGACTTTTATTAGCTAAAATAGCGATAGATAAACTACTTCTACTTTTTTATAAAACTACTATTTTTTTCGAATACTAACTCGTTAATTTTAGAGATAAAACCGGCTCTAAATATACTACTAGCTAATACTAGAATATACTAGAGTTATTAAACTTTATATAAAATAATTACCGCGATTCTAGATCTTTTAAAACTTCAATAAATAATATAATAAACGTTAAAATAAAATTATCTTTTTAGATATTATAGTTGTCTAGATAGCCCGATAAATAGTTAGACAACGGATATATAGCGCGAGCTACTATTAAATTATTTTAGAAAATCTATAATAGAATTCCGGAATAATTCATTATATATATAAACTACTATAAATTATTAAATTTCCTCTAAAGATAAAAAAAAGAAAAATAAAGTCGATAAAGTTCTAACAGATTTCTCTACTTTATCTAAAATAGATATAACGCGAGACTATAATATACATTCTACTCTAGTATAGTTCCTCGATTAATTAGAAAACCAGAATATAGTAATTTAGATATAAAATATAGTAATCTAGAAAAAGTTTAGAAAATTCTATTAATAAAGGAAAAAAATATTTTCGCCTCTTTCTAAACATTATATAATCTATACTAGAGTCGATAAATACGAGAAAATCGTTCTAGGCAATATTAGCTACTTCTATCCTTTCTATAATAATAAATTTGCCGAAATAAAGCTTTATATTAAAAATATAGGTAAGGATATTTACTTTTATAATATCTATATCTTTATCGATTAAATTAAAGACGTCGCTAGATTAAATAGTAAAGTTAAAAAGAACCTATAAATATATCTTCGCGGTAAAACTCTATAATAGTATTCTATTAAATTCTCGGATATAAAAAAGAAATATCTAATAAAAACCTCGATATATAGATTAATACTTTAATTACTCGCTTTAAACTACCGATAGAAAATAAAGTATATATCCTAAAAAAAGAAAAATATATAATCGAAAATATAAACTACTATTATAAACCTTTTAAATACGGCTAAACTAGACTATAAACTATAAAAATCGCCGAAATAATTAGTATTCGATAAATTATTATATAGATATAGATAGATCTCGCTATTTTTTCTATATTAAACAAATTTTTAAATCTATAGAAAAAACTACTATTAATATATTCTTTCGTTTAATAGATAATTATAAACTCGAAATCTAAATTATAGAAAAAGACTATTTTTAGTAATCCCGAAAAATATCTTCTATTAAATCTTGCCTTTAGTAAATAGAGAATCTATTTTTTTTTCGGTTTTAATAAATATTAGAAAATATAGTATATTAATCAATATTTAGTTCCGGCTTTTTCGAATACGAATATTAGCGTTTTATAATTTAGTAGACCTTTTAGTCTTTCTAGAAATATTAATCTCCCTTTATTAAAAAGGATTTACTAGAAGCGCTTTCTATTTAAAATAGCGCGAATTTCTTTTATTTTATATTTATAAATTGATTAGAAAATCTATAAAAGAATTCCTTTCTAATTTAATAGAAATCTACGCTAGTATATAGTAATAGATTTTAGAAAACTTATAATATCCAATTCTAAAGACTAAAATTATATTTTAGTCTAAATATCTAATATTCGACTCTATTAGCTCCTGTTAAACGAGTTTATTAAATAGAAGTTTACGAAAATATATATAGTAAAAACTATCCTATTATAAAGGAAATCTATATTTAATACGCCGAATAGAATTCTATCTATAGATATTATAGTAATAGTTCCGCCGAATTTTATAACGACGATATCGAATACTATAATAGAATTTGAAAAAAAGCAAAATATAAAAAAATAGTTAAAATTTTATCGATATTAAACCGAGAGTTTTCTATTTATATTAGAAATTTAATATTTTATTTAAATTACGGAATAAATCATTTAAATATTTTAAAACCGTTTATTAGAATATAGAAAATAATAAAGCCGAAATATAAGTATTTATCGCCGATAAATATTTTTCTAGTAAGAAAAATATTTCTATATCTCGCGTAATCGCTTTAAAGAGTAAATAGATTATAGAAACCGGTTTAATTTTTAAACGTTTCTATTATATCGTTTTCCTATTAGTCTTTTTTTCCGGATATATCTAATATTAAAAGTATATATACTAATTCCGGATATATAATATTATAAGCTGATTAAAGATTTATATTTAATAGTACTAAAATTAAAAAACTATCTAAAAAGATTCCTATTCGTAGAATAGGCGAATAAATTTATTAAACGGATAAATTCGCTATATTTATCTTCTATCTAAAGAGTATTTAGTTAATATAAAATTTATAAAGCAGATCTATATCGTAGCAAATCTATAAACTAATCTATTATTAAATATAGATATTTCAATTTCGGAAGAAATAATTCTAGATTATTAAAAATAGCAGATTATTATCGATAGTTATACAAATCTTAAAATTAATTTTAATTTCTATATATAAGGAACCAGTTCTACGGGATTCGTAACCCGATTAGGTCTAGCGTTTAGTTTTATTCGCTTATTTATAGAAGAGCTTTTCATCTATATAGAAACAATAAACTATTATTATTATTATAAATCGATCTATAATAGACGTAAATAGAAAGTTAAAAAAATGAATAGAATTAAATTCAATATTAATAATATAATCGTTTTAAAAAAATAAATATAAATATCTAGAAACTTACAATTTATTAGTTTTAGTTATTCAATAAAAATATTTAAATTAAAGTTTTACGGAATCTTCCGTATTTATTTTATATAATTAAATTTATATCTAATTAGATTTAGACTGGCTATCGGATCGGATTTCGAATCTAAGTTAACTAATCCGACCCGACCCGAGTCGGATTATAGTTAAGTCTAACCCGACCTAAATCGGGTCGGGTTTTTCTACGGTTCGACCCGATTCGAACCCGGATCGGGATCGGGTACCCGGGTTCGACCCGCTAAGATATTAAAATCGCGAATAAAAATATAATTCTAGTATTAAAATATAATTCTTTTTCTCTATTATACTACCTATAAATCCTATTTATTTTTAATAATATATTAAAGATTTTAGGTATTTCTAATATTAACGTATATTATTTATTATCGTCTATTAAATAATTAATACTATTTATATTATTATTTAGTATCTATATATCTATATTACCCTTCTATATTACTATTATAGAAACGTAATATAAAATATTTAATATAAATATTAATCTTCGCCTTTTTATTCTCTAGACCGATACGGCTAGCGAGGACCTTTCTACTAGGTCCCTATTAAATAATATCTATCTTTATTAATCTATAAGCTAGTTTCTAAACCGATCTATAATCGGAATCCCGGTTAAATTTAATTATTTATATAAAAAATAATAATAGATTATTAAAAATATAGTAGATAAAATTCGAACCGACTATTTAGAACTAGTATTTCGGGATAATAATAAGTTTTTTTAATAGGATATAGATTACTATTAAGATTTTTAATAATAGTAGTCTAGTACTCCTATCGCTATAGATATTAAAGATAGAATTCGAAAGAAAGCAGCCGATTCTTTATAGGCGAAAAAGGCTTCGATATAAAAATAGTCGTTCTAGTAGAATAAATTCTACTAAATAGCCTTAATAATAGATAGCCTATCTAAAATTATATATAAATATTATTCTAAAGTTTTCGACTATTTTATAGTCTCTAGTTTTTTAAATATATCTACTATAAAAAAATATCTTTCGACTAATAGTTACTATAAATCTAAACGATATAATTTCTAGTCTATTATTAAAGTAATATTTATCCGTATAGATAGTAAATAATAATAAAAAAAGGTAATATAAAGCTTATTTATTTAATAATAGAAGACGAGCTATATTAAGCTGGTTTCTACTTTTAACTAAAACGCTTGGAATAAATATCTATATAAGACTTTCTTGGATCTAAATCTACTAGTCCGGACTATCAAAAATATAAATTTTAGGATACTACTATAAATACTTTATCTAGATATATAGCTATTTAAGTATATATAACTTTTAATAATAATTTTTAATAAATTTAAAACTATCCGTAATAGAATTAAATCTAATTTAAAAGGTTAGGGTTAGGGTTAGGGTTAGGGTTAGGGTTAGGGTTAGGGTTAGGGTTAGGGTTAGGGTTA